>OY757027.1:83912055-84512055 GCA_963580285.1 Lucinisca nassula
TGAAAGTTTCTTTCTGAAAATACAGAGAATAGGGATCAGAGGTTATATAATCTATTTATGAGAATTTCCATTCGAGAGTTAAATGTTAAATACCATGACATGGCCAGCTGAAGTAATACTGGGTATGCTATGAACAATACAGGGAATACTTATAGGTATAAACAATGTTCCAAAATTACATGGATCTAAAAGTAGTCATTTTCATTATTCTGTTGGTTTAATCATTTTTTATTATTGTCAACAGCAGAAACTGAATAAGAAACCACTTAATTTAGTCAAGGTAACTGGTGTCTTGTCATTAATGTTGACAATGATTTCAAATAAACAAACACGGTTGGAATGTATGAACCGGTACACGTATTTGAGAGTGATTGAATTCGCAAATGGCCAGTATCTGGTAGCTGAAAATATTTTAAGCTTACAAGCAAACAGAGCATTAATTTCAATAAAACAAAGTAATTTTGATAGTACTATCAAAAGATCTGCAGTTCTTCATATTCTTATTCACTTATAGGCTCTATTACCCTTTATAATGGTGAGATATGGGCAGGATTTTAAATAAGTTATCAGAACAAGTCCATCTTTTAAATGTAATTTTTAATGAATTTAATAAAATATTTTTTCCAGATTCTCCAAGTATCTTCAAGGAGTGCCTTCAAAAGCTACTAATTTTGAAAATGAGGTGTCAGTTACCATGAAATAAATATCTATGTGAACTTGCCAACAAATTATGCATGGTTGCTGCTATTTCCGCTAGATATATATCACCGCCAGTATATTTAGTACATTTGGGTATCGTGGTGTTATCTACTATCTGCCGTGCGATATTTGTATTCAAAATCAGAATATATCACTGGCTACATGTCAAATGAAATTTATTCATCAGGACAGGAGTTATGTAAAATTACGTATAGTCCCTAGCCCTCACCAAAGAGGTAAACCTAGCTACAATATCTTCTAGACCTTCAGTTGAGGAAATTATCGAATTTGGAAGTATATTCCAATCTCTAAATGATATGCAAAATTACGTAAAGTCCCTAGCCCTCACCAAAGAGGTAAACCTAGCTACAATATCTTCTACACCTTCAGTTGAGAAAATTATCGAATTTGTAAGTATATTCCAGTCTCTAATGGATCGAGGGAAGAGGGATCCTATGTTAATGTCAGTTCTTGAAGTAGGGGTAAGAAATAAAAATAAGAGATTATTTCTACAACGCCTAAGTTGGGGAATATTGTAATCAGTTACAATGGTGGCTGCACCCTTTAGACCTGTGTTAAAATTATAAGCCTGCTGCCTCTTCTCCTTTTCATAAAAGATTCCAAGCTTCATTTTTGTAGTATTTCAGTCATACTCGAAGCTATAAAGAGCGGTAATTGCCAATAAGGAATCTAGCAGCTGTGTGCTGATTTTTTACTATTTCGTTTTGAAGGACCAGTCTGTGGGGTCCCTAACACAACTAACATAACCCAAGACTGGGCAAACAAATCCTTAATATAATGTCTCTTCTACATTCTAAAGCCACTGATAAAGTCGCAAGAAACGAAGTGTTCTATTAGCCAATGTACACGTTGCTTATATGTGCAGTCTGTCTCATGTTATATGTGGTTGTCATGCCAAAGTATTTAACGGAATCCACATTTCATGATCATTCCATATCGGTCTTGTTCTTAGTTATCTGCATAATATGTTGCATGTAACGGGCTGAATCTTATACCATTTTTTACTTGCTGAGCATCCTAATATATCTATATATTTCTTAAGAGAAGTGAGCCAACTGCATCTCAACTGAATCTCTAATTTCTCGTTAGCAATTGCAATAAATGCGAACAGTCTTACTTCTGGTTTGAATGTCACTGAAAATGTCATTAATATACAAGGAAAACAATTGTGGACCAAAAACAGCCCCTAATTGGACACCAGACTAAACTGGAACTCACTCCGAAGTTACACCATTAACAAAAACTCGCTGTTTTCACAAGCGCAGTAAACAAAGCATTTAGGAAAAGGTACACATGAGCAGGATTATCAATGACGGGGTAAAAATCTTGTGACAAAGGGGGTGGGGCACATTTTTTCTGGACTTCGAGAAGGCTTTATACATCCCCTGCTGAAGGTCATGGATCCAAATTATTTAGTAATGACATTGGGGGATAAGGCCTCAAATGGATAGATTTCTTTCTTTGGTACAGTAAACAGCGAGCGAGTTCTTGGGAGTGGGCTCATTTTGTCTTGGGTCCCACAAGGGACTGTTCTTTGTCCACTTTTTTCTCTCTGTACATTTATGATATTTCCACTGACATTGACTCAGAAATAAATTTGTTCTAGAAAGGATTATCCTTTGGAAGCAAGGAATACACCACGGAACTTGAAAATATGGAGTGTACATGTTTATATGGCAATAGAACTGCTTTTTTTCTTTTTGGAGACACGAATGACTTCACTTTTTTTTCCGGTTTGAACTCCATGGACCAGTTTCTTCTTTTCTCCTGTTACTGCTACTCGCTCACAGCTAGCTAAGCTTTACGAGCAGGATTTCCTGTGTGGAAACCAGTACTTTTTTAAGCAATGTGGATGAAGTGCCTTGCTCAAGGGCACAACACTTTGGTCAGCGCGAGGATTGAACCCGCAACCTCTCGATCACAAATCCGATGTGCCACCACTGCACCAAAGCCCTCCACGATTTTCCGAATTTTTCAAGTTTATGGAGATGGTTTGCAAAATTTCAGCATCTAACGGTGAGCTGATAGTGAGATAGGCAATTGTGTCGTCAGCAAGTAGGCGAGCTCTACTTTTTTGAGAGTCAGGTCTCACAAAAATCGTTTATGTATGCCAGGAATAAGCAGGGCCCAAGAACGATGGTGTTTTCCATATATGTATGGCATAGCCATTGAATATATTACAAGTAAATAGAAATTTAACTCATTAAATAGTTATAACAATTATATTCACTCTCAAAATCCTTATATGGATGAATGTGGAGCGTGATAGCTCAGTCGTGAGTGCACTTGCCTCTGGTGTTAGAGGTCCCCAATACGATCCCCGGTGGTGGTGATAATTTTGGTGTCAGAACCCCGGTCCTATCACATTGGTATCTTTTGCAGAGATGAATCTCATAAAGTGCTCCGTTCTTCGGATCGGGAAGATAACTGAATGCCCCTATACAGGGAGAGAAATCACCTGTGCAGTAGTGTGCAGGTTAAAGAACCCTACCGTAATTACACGATTACTGTGTAGTGTTTCATACTACAAAACTAGTTTCAACACTTCCATGCATTTTCCTCTTTTCTCATCTGCCCCGATACTATCTCTTCCTCCCTTTCTCTGGGAGACGACACAAAATGACCCACAAGGGTACACGTGACCCCCCCCCCCCCCCCCCCCCCCCCCCCCCGGAAAAACGCAATCAGCACTGCAAAACTGGTGTGTCTGCTAATATAGACCGTCTGTTAAGGCGAAATTGGAAAAAAAAGAGACAGAAATAAAGGTGCCATGAAATGCCAGGGTTATTTAGTACCAGCGGTGAAGTATTTGGAACACAATCTTCTTTGAATCAGAATCAGAATTGTTACTGGTGACACGTCAAAAGACATCCATACACCAGGAAACTGCTTGAATCCTGAATTAAACGTTGAAAGAAACGATGCGAGTCGTTAAATGTGAAAAAGGATGCGAGAGATAAATGTTTTGTTGCAGAAAAGATTAAAAATTAAGAGGAGAGAAGAGATGAAGAGGAGAGGAAACGCTTATCGCGCGATGTACAGATTTCTCGGCTGTTCGTGTTGCGCTTTAAATTCAGTGACGGAAACCAGCAAAAATTCGGAACCCAGCAACAAGTATGGCGTCAACAACAAAGTGAAAGTAGTGTATATACATTTCAGAACGTTTTTAATACTCCTTAAGATAAAACCTGGAGTTTGAAATGGTTTGATCGTGAAGTAAATATATCAGTTTAATTTTCTATGACATTGTTCCCATAAGAAAATACGACTGATCGTCACAACAGGTAAATACGTGAATCACGTATTCACTGCTACATTGCGAAGATCTTTTCAATTCACTACCGTACCGACAGTAGGGAGGTTAAGGTAGTGATTTTCATTTCTAGTTTTTAACCTGTAAGTGCACGTAAACGTTAACTTTTCACAAAACGAGACTCTGTATAGGGTCGCCGATGTAAACAATATGGCCGTTCATTTCCGTAATTTGTCCCGTGAATCCCGGTGATGATCGTAAAGGCAAAGATAAAACCCAGTACTTGATTCTCCGTACCATGTATGAGAATAGAATAGAATTGTTTATTTCACCAATTATGGACCCTCGCGGGTACATAAAAACTACATGCAATGAGAATTTATTGTCTGTCTGCTTGGAATACTCGGAGGGGGCAATAATAATTGTGTTTGACCTTGTTGCTGCGAATCTGCAGTTTCTAGAACTGAAAATGGAGTAATTTACTTATGAACTTAGGCACAGCCTTAATGCTGTAGTGGTAGGATAGGGAAGGGTAGGATAGGAGTAAGGGTAAGGTAGCAGTAGGGGCAGGGGTTGGGTAGAGGTAGGATAGGGTATTATAAGGGTGGGGTAGGGTAGAGGTTACTGTTAGGGTAATGGGTATGGGTAGTGTGGGTTAGGATAGGGGTAAGGGTATGGGGTAGGTAGGGGTATGGTAGCGGAAGAGGTAGGTGCGAGGGAAAGGGGATGGGTATGGGAATGGATAGGGTTGGGGTAGGGGTATGATGGGGGTAGGGGTAAGGGCTGAGGTATGGTAAGGGGTAGGGTTTATATGCATGGACAGTCCAACTCGCACCACTTTGCCTGGACAGACTTAGATTTCTAAGGTTTACCAGTACTCTTGTGCGGACCGTCAGCATGATGCTCCCAATCTATTTTTCAAAGCCCCCATGGGCAAGGGCCGAAAGTAGGGTTGGGTGGGGTAGGTGGTCTGGTAGGGTAAGGGGTAGTGTAGTGGTAAGGGGTAGGATAGGGTAGTGTAAGGTTAAGGGGTAGGAATGGGTTAGGGTTTAGGGCAGGGATATGATAGAGGTAAAGGGTAGGGTTGGGTAAGGGATATTGGGTGGGAAGGTAGGGTAAGGGGAATGTGGTAGGATAGGTGTAAGGGGCTGGTAGGGGGTTGGGTAGGGGTATGGTTTGGGTAGGCAAGGGTATTGCAACAGAAGGGGTAGGGGTAAGAGGTAGGGGCTGGGGTAGGGTAGGGATGGGTAGGGTAGGGTAAATGTAGGGATATGTGGCTTGGTAGAGTATGGGTAGCCGAAGGGGTAGGGTAGGGGTATGGGGCATGGTAACGGAAGTGATAGGGTATGGGTAAGAGGTAGTGGCTATGGTATGGGTATGGAAGCGGGTGGGTAGGTAGGGGTAAGGGGTGTGGTTGGGGTATGGTAGCGGAAGGGGTATGTGCGAGGGAAAGGAGATTGGTATGGGGTAGGGTATGGGAATGGATAGGGTTGGGGTAGGATATGATAAGGGAAGGGGGTAGGGGTATGATAGGGGTGGGTAGAGGCTAGGGGGTGGTATGAGGAGGGTGTGTATAGGGTAGGGTATAATTGGATAGGGTGTCCCCTTGCTTGATTCTTTCCTTGAAGAAATTGCCTTTCCTTTTACAACTACGCAGACAAAGCAAAACCATGTGACATAGTCGAAACCACTACAGCTCCTAATTTCAAAAGAGTGACAGAATGCTTAAAACCTCAGTTTCTCTTTTAAAAAAATCCCTGGCAACACGCAACGCAAACAACGGCTATGTTTGATGTTGTTCTATTCAGATCAGTTTTTCCGCGAACAGTGACATCACTGGTTTCGGCAGGAATCGAAACATCCCGAAGTGAAATCCAATATGGTTGACGGATAAAAAACAGTACCTAACGCTTCATGGATATTTTTGGGCTTATTTTGAACAGAGAACGATACAGAAAAATACAGTTCTGTAGGGTTGGGTATCGCCTTTGAAAAACGTATCGTGATATATCGCGATATAAGGGGGTATATTGCGATATGCATCACGATATATCGCAACTATTTACAAGTTTGAAAAATATGAACTTCAATGTGTTGTTTCCATCTACTTATTGAGTACTTGACTATCACTGGTACTATTAAACTGTAAATGAATGGCTAAAATCTATTAAACATACAAAAAGAACAGTGTTTGTCTTTTATTCTGCTTCCAATGAATAGAAATGTGACAATGTCAGAGAATCAGTGGTGCTGAAGTGACTACAGAAGATGACTCAGCTGACTAGAATTTGGCAATGAGTAATAAATTGAATATCAAATCTGCCACAGGACTAGAAATGTTGTAATGTGACTGGAGAAATATTGCAAAATTTTAAATATACAATTCATTGACAATTCATTGAGTGTGCTGAGCTGTATATAATTGGACCAGTGTACTGATTAGTCCTTTGTAGCTGTCAGTGTGCTGGCTGTGACAAACTCAGAATCAGGCTTATTGCTTGATACCCCATAATAAATCATTAGAAATCATCAAATCACTACCCGGTATATTAAAATGAAGGTCTCCCTGTTTCCCATGGTCTTAATTCTTGGGTTCACTCTTCGGAAAACAACTTATAGAATGCATCCAGATGATGGGAATCAGGAGTGCAAGATTACAATTAAGGAGAGTAGTAGAGAATTCCCCAGTACTTGGCATTTACAAGGAAGAATGGGAACAGAAGGTGTTCGGAGGGCTTGTGAAACTTCAAGTCCTTGCGCGGTACAAACTTGGCTTTACTTCTAATCTTGGCCGGAGACATTGAAACTAACCCCGGCCCAAGGTTTCGCTGTGTACTCTGCAAAAAATATTGCAAAGGTTCCGAGAAATGGATAGAATGTGAGGACTGTTACAAGCGCTTTCACTCCTCATGTTCTGATTTGGATAACAATCAATTGTTAGATATTGAATCTAGAGCTGGAACTTGGTATTGCAAAGACTGCAAAACTGACTGTGGTCTTTGCAGTGGTGCTGTCCTTAATGGCCACAAAGCCGTTCAGTGTGATCAATGTGAAATGTGGATACACACTGACTGCTCTTTCATTTCAGATGCAGAATATGGCACATTGGTAAATTCAAACTGCCACTTGATATGTCCAAAATGTGAGGTCTGTAATTTTTCAGGCTCTTTCTTTGATGAATATGTAGAACTGAGTAAGCCAAACAGGTTTGGACCTCTGTCAGAGGATAAGAGAGGCAAATCTTCGACTGCTGATGAAACTAAGTCAAATTTTGTGAAAGGTTTGAAACTTTGCAGTATAAACATAAATGGAATTAGAGGTAAAATTCTTGAACTTTTAGCTTTCCTTGATACATCTCAACCTCATATTGTTGCTATTCAGGAAACAAAGATTGACAGTTCAATTACTACATCTGAGCTTTTCCCTGAAAATTGTCAGTACTGTGTGTACAGAAAAGATAGGGACTCTCATGGCGGTGGGATAATGTTGCTCATTCATAGAGACAGCCCTCACATGCCGTTCATGGAACTTGAAAATGACACCGAATCGGTCTGGGTTAAGGTTTTTGCAAATAAAACTTCCCACTTCGTAGCAAGCTGGTATCGACCACCAAATGGTACAATCGAAAACTTCCAGTTGTTTAAAGACCAACTGGATTGCATTAAATTGCAGCATAAGGGTAAAAAACTCCCGGCTGTACATGTTCTAGGTCACCTCAACTTCAGAGACATTGCTTGGCCCGACAGGCTCAGCAAACAAGGCACAATGCTGAGTCAGTCGAAAGGACAAATATTAATTGACATTATGAACGATCATGGTCTTGAACAAATTGTTAACTTCCCCACTCGTGATAAGAACACATTGGATCTGATCCTTACGACTTTGCCAGGACAATTCGAAGACATTCATTCCCCAGATAAACTAAGTGACCACGATGTTGTCTCCGGATATTTAAAAATTCACATCCCACCAATAAAGAAACCTCGGAGGAAGGTGTACTCATCAGAAAGGTGACTATGAAACTATGAGGAAGGATGCACTCAGATTTGCAAAGGAGAATTATTTTAATGGTCATTCAGATGCTCGGTCTGTACAGGAGAATTTTGATTTGATAACTTATTTCATTCATACTTCGGCTGAAAATCAAATCCCCTCAAAAACTAGTATGTCTGTATCTTCTATTCCCTGGATCACTCCAGAGATAAGAAGGAAAATTCGCAGAAGGAATAAGATTCAAGCAAAGGCAAAAAAGACGGTTATTAATATTGTTGTGACAGCTGCAGGAGTGATCAAATTACTTCAAGGCTTAAACCCCAGTAAGGCCTTAGGACCTGATGAGCTTCATCCTAGAGTCCTGAAGGAACTAGCAAATGAGTTGGGTCCAGTTTTTGCCCACTTGTTTCAACAGTCTCTTGAAACGGGTGAAATCCCCAAAGAATGGCTCTTAGCAAACATCTGTCCACTCGCCAAAAAAGGAGATAGGGCTCTTGCCCGTAATTATCGCCCTGTGTCTCTGACTTGTGTTCTGTGTAAATTGCTGGAACACATAGTCTGCTCGAACATCATGGCCCACTTGGACGAACATAAACTTTTGTCAGACAGACAACATGCATTTAGGAAAAGGCACAGTTGTGAAAATCAGCTAAGCACAGTTATTAATGACTGGGCAAAAATCTTGGACAAAGGGGGACAGGTGGACACATTTATTCTAGACTTCGAGAAGGCTTTTGACACCCCTCCTCATGAACTACTTAAATCTAAGTTATTTAGTTATGGAATTGGGGGAAAGACCCTCAAATGGATAGATTCCTTTCTTTGCTACAGAGAACAGCGGGTTGTTGTTAATGGTGAATCTTCGGAATGGGCTCCAGTTTTGTCTGGAGTGCCGCAAGGGACCGTTCTTGGTCCACTTTTGTTCTCCCTGTACATCAATGATATTTCCACTGACATTGACTCAGAAATAAGACTGTTCGCAGATGACTGTGTTTGTTACCGGGAAATTAAAGATACAGATGACTCATTTAAACTTCTGGCTGACATAGATAGATTAGGATGTTGGGCACGTAAATGGGGCATGAGATTTCAGCCAGTTAAATGCAATATTATGCAAATAACTAGGAAGAGATCTAATAAAGTTGAGGCTTCTTACACCTGCAAAACCTTGAGTGTATGTAATATACACCTGCGGTAATGGTCAATTGTAACCGACGCAGTATTAGTAGATAGATAGATAGATAGATAGATAGATAGATAGATAGATAGATAGATAGATAGATAGATGATAACAGTCCGTATGTCTAACTTTGACCTTGCTAATATCTATCTATCTATCTATCTATCTATCTATCTATCTATCTATCTATCTATCTATCTATCTATCTAGCTATCTATCTATCTATCTATCTCTATCTATCTATCTTCTGATACTGCGTCGATCATATTTGACCATTACCGCAGGTGTATATTACATACACTCAAGGTTTTGCAGGATGAAAGCCTACACAGTAATCATGTAATTACGGTAGGGATCTATAACCTGCACAGGGGATGGTTCTCCCTGCACAGGGGGGGGGCTCCAGTTAACGTCCCGATCCGAAGGACTGTGCACTTTATGACATTCATCCCTGCAAATGATGCCAATGGAGCGTGTTCGGACACCGAAATTTTATCGCCGCTGCCGGGGATCGAACCCGAGTCCTCTAGCATCAGAGGCAAGTGCACTAACCACTGAGCTATCATGCTCCGTTAATAAGGCCGGGTCATCAGCAACAGTTATATGAGGTAGGGATATGGGGCCAATTTCCATACCTAAATATCTTTTCTCTAGCTCAGAATCAGAATTGTTACTGGTGACACGTCAAATGACATTCATACACCAGGACCTGTGATGTGGGAAGTTAGTCCCTAGCTCTAACCAAAGAGGTAAATTAAGCTACACAATCATCAGCACCTTCAGCTGTCGAAATAATCGTATCGGGAAGGGCATTCCAATCTCTAATGGTTCTGGGGAAGACAGACTCTTTATAAATGTCAGTTCTTGCGCTAAGGGTCTGAAACGCCAACGAATGGTGATTTCTACAGTGTCTAGCTGGGGGAACAAGGTCATCTGTTGGAATGCTGGCAGCACCCTTTAGACCTTTGTATAAAAGGATTAGCCTACTGCCTTTTCTCCTTTTCTTGAGAGACTCCCATTTTAATTTTCCAAGTATTCCAGTCATGCTCCCAGTTTCAAAGCAGTAATTGCCTGTTACAAATCTAGCAGCTCTATTCTGAACTTTCTCAATTTCATCGTTAAGGACCACTCCACTGGCTCCACTAGCTGCAGCAATAGAAGATTGTTGTAGCGTTTGTAATGGCTTGAGGGCAGAACCCCATGTCTTGTGGGTGAACTGTCTTGTTCTTCGTTTCGCGGTTGTTCGTCGTACCCAAATTGACCCCATCATGACCTAGCCTCATTTCAAGCTTTCAAGATGGCGTCGCGTAGTGAAATTTAGTCCTTTTGTGTTTATTTTTTCGAAGTTTGTATGGAAGTTTTCCATTATTTCCCTCTGTTTTTAATTAAGGTACGTGTTTTTGTGTCCTTGTTTTGCATGTCTTGTGCTGGTTACATTTCCCGTTGCAGTTTTCTTTAAGGTTTCCAGGAAAATTTTGTGCCAAATTTTTACTCAAAAATTGGCATTCACACTAAGTGTTTGTTTGATTTGAGGTTTAACGTCCCCGTCAACACTGTAAAGGTCATTTTGGAGACGTTGCTTCCAATTCTGTGGGAATTTTACCTGACATTGCGATGAAATGACGTGTCTCTCAATGAAATCAATAGGCTTTATAAGCATGGACGGTCGGACACCCACACTGCTTAGTCCTGTACAACAAGACCCTACTGACGTTCAGTCACACCGTAGGGTCTTGTGTCCTTCCATACAAAAACTGAAAATTCTGAAAATCACACCAATATTCAATATTGATGACATGTTCAATAAAAAGGATATGATCATATGATGAATAGCATACAAATCTTACGTTTGGCAAAGCAGCTTTCTTGTTTTTAACCTGTAAGTGCACGTAAACGTTAACTTTTCACAAAACGAGACTCTGTATAGGGTCGCCGATGTAAACAATATGGCCGTTCATTTCCGTAATTTGTCCCGTGAATCCCGGTGATGATCGTAAAGGCAAAGATAAAACCCAGTACTTGATTCTCCGTACCATGTATGAGAATAGAATAGAATTGTTTATTTCACCAATTATGGACCCTCGCGGGTACATAAAAACTACATGCAATGAGAATTTATTGTCTGTCTGCTTGGAATACTCGGAGGGGGCAATAATAATTGTGTTTGACCTTGTTGCTGCGAATCTGCAGTTTCTAGAACTGAAAATGGAGTAATTTACTTATGAACTTAGGCACAGCCTTAATGCTGTAGTGGTAGGATAGGGAAGGGTAGGATAGGAGTAAGGGTAAGGTAGCAGTAGGGGCAGGGGTTGGGTAGAGGTAGGATAGGGTATTATAAGGGTGGGGTAGGGTAGAGGTTACTGTTAGGGTAATGGGTATGGGTAGTGTGGGTTAGGATAGGGGTAAGGGTATGGGGTAGGTAGGGGTATGGTAGCGGAAGAGGTAGGTGCGAGGGAAAGGGGATGGGTATGGGAATGGATAGGGTTGGGGTAGGGGTATGATGGGGGTAGGGGTAAGGGCTGAGGTATGGTAAGGGGTAGGGTAGGGTTTATATGCATGGACAGTCCAACTCGCACCACTTTGCCTGGACAGACTTAGATTTCTAAGGTTTACCAGTACTCTTGTGCGGACCGTCAGCATGATGCTCCCAATCTATTTTTCAAAGCCCCCATGGGCAAGGGCCGAAAGTAGGGTTGGGTGGGGTAGGTGGTCTGGTAGGGTAAGGGGTAGTGTAGTGGTAAGGGGTAGGATAGGGTAGTGTAAGGTTAAGGGGTAGGAATGGGTTAGGGTTTAGGGCAGGGATATGATAGAGGTAAAGGGTAGGGTTGGGTAAGGGATATTGGGTGGGAAGGTAGGGTAAGGGGAATGTGGTAGGATAGGTGTAAGGGGCTGGTAGGGGGTTGGGTAGGGGTATGGTTTGGGTAGGCAAGGGTATTGCAACAGAAGGGGTAGGGGTAAGAGGTAGGGGCTGGGGTAGGGTAGGGATGGGTAGGGTAGGGTAAATGTAGGGGTATGTGGCTTGGTAGAGTATGGGTAGCCGAAGGGGTAGGGTAGGGGTATGGGGCATGGTAACGGAAGTGATAGGGTATGGGTAAGAGGTAGTGGCTATGGTATGGGTATGGAAGCGGGTGGGTAGGTAGGGGTAAGGGGTGTGGTTGGGGTATGGTAGCGGAAGGGGTATGTGCGAGGGAAAGGAGATTGGTATGGGGTAGGGAATGGGAATGGATAGGGTTGGGGTAGGATATGATAAGGGAAGGGGGTAGGGGTAAGTGCTGGGGTATGGGTAGGGGTGAGGTAGGTGTAGGGTTAGTGGGATGGTGTATGGTAGGGGAAAAGGGTAGGGGTATTGTAGGGGAAGGTGGTAGGGTAGGAGTAGGGGTATGATAGGGGTGGGTAGAGGCTAGGGGGTGGTATGAGGAGGGTGTGTATAGGGTAGGGTATAATTGGATAGGGTGTCCCCTTGCTTGATTCTTTCCTTGAAGAAATTGCCTTTCCTTTTACAACTACGCAGACAAAGCAAAACCATGTGACATAGTCGAAACCACTACAGCTCCTAATTTCAAAAGAGTGACAGAATGCTTAAAACCTCAGTTTCTCTTTTAAAAAAATCCCTGGCAACACGCAACGCAAACAACGGCTATGTTTGATGTTGTTCTATTCAGATCAGTTTTTCCGCGAACAGTGACATCACTGGTTTCGGCAGGAATCGAAACATCCCGAAGTGAAATCCAATATGGTTGACGGATAAAAAACAGTACCTAACGCTTCATGGATATTTTTGGGCTTATTTTGAACAGAGAACGATACAGAAAAATACAGTTCTGTAGGGTTGGGTATCGCCTTTGAAAAACGTATCGTGATATATCGCGATATAAGGGGGTATATTGCGATATGCATCACGATATATCGCAACTATTTACAAGTTTGAAAAATATGAACTTCAATGTGTTGTTTCCATCTACTTATTGAGTACTTGACTATCACTGGTACTATTAAACTGTAAATGAATGGCTAAAATCTATTAAACATACAAAAAGAACAGTGTTTGTCTTTTATTCTGCTTCCAATGAATAGAAATGTGACAATGTCAGAGAATCAGTGGTGCTGAAGTGACTACAGAAGATGACTCAGCTGACTAGAATTTGGCAATGAGTAATAAATTGAATATCAAATCTGCCACAGGACTAGAAATGTTGTAATGTGACTGGAGAAATATTGCAAAATTTTAAATATACAATTCATTGACAATTCATTGAGTGTGCTGAGCTGTATATAATTGGACCAGTGTACTGATTAGTCCTTTGTAGCTGTCAGTGTGCTGGCTGTGACAAACTCAGAATCAGGCTTATTGCTTGATACCCCATAATAAATCATTAGAAATCATCAAATCACTACCCGGTATATTAAAATGAAGGTCTCCCTGTTTCCCATGGTCTTAATTCTTGGGTTCACTCTTCGGAAAACAACTTATAGAATGCATCCAGATGATGGGAATCAGGAGTGCAAGATTACAATTAAGGAGAGTAGTAGAGAATTCCCCAGTACTTGGCATTTACAAGGAAGAATGGGAACAGAAGGTGTTCGGAGGGCTTGTGAAACTTCAAGTCCTTGCGCGGTACAAACTTGGCTTTACTTCTAATCTTGGCCGGAGACATTGAAACTAACCCCGGCCCAAGGTTTCGCTGTGTACTCTGCAAAAAATATTGCAAAGGTTCCGAGAAATGGATAGAATGTGAGGACTGTTACAAGCGCTTTCACTCCTCATGTTCTGATTTGGATAACAATCAATTGTTAGATATTGAATCTAGAGCTGGAACTTGGTATTGCAAAGACTGCAAAACTGACTGTGGTCTTTGCAGTGGTGCTGTCCTTAATGGCCACAAAGCCGTTCAGTGTGATCAATGTGAAATGTGGATACACACTGACTGCTCTTTCATTTCAGATGCAGAATATGGCACATTGGTAAATTCAAACTGCCACTTGATATGTCCAAAATGTGAGGTCTGTAATTTTTCAGGCTCTTTCTTTGATGAATATGTAGAACTGAGTAAGCCAAACAGGTTTGGACCTCTGTCAGAGGATAAGAGAGGCAAATCTTCGACTGCTGATGAAACTAAGTCAAATTTTGTGAAAGGTTTGAAACTTTGCAGTATAAACATAAATGGAATTAGAGGTAAAATTCTTGAACTTTTAGCTTTCCTTGATACATCTCAACCTCATATTGTTGCTATTCAGGAAACAAAGATTGACAGTTCAATTACTACATCTGAGCTTTTCCCTGAAAATTGTCAGTACTGTGTGTACAGAAAAGATAGGGACTCTCATGGCGGTGGGATAATGTTGCTCATTCATAGAGACAGCCCTCACATGCCGTTCATGGAACTTGAAAATGACACCGAATCGGTCTGGGTTAAGGTTTTTGCAAATAAAACTTCCCACTTCGTAGCAAGCTGGTATCGACCACCAAATGGTACAATCGAAAACTTCCAGTTGTTTAAAGACCAACTGGATTGCATTAAATTGCAGCATAAGGGTAAAAAACTCCCGGCTGTACATGTTCTAGGTCACCTCAACTTCAGAGACATTGCTTGGCCCGACAGGCTCAGCAAACAAGGCACAATGCTGAGTCAGTCGAAAGGACAAATATTAATTGACATTATGAACGATCATGGTCTTGAACAAATTGTTAACTTCCCCACTCGTGATAAGAACACATTGGATCTGATCCTTACGACTTTGCCAGGACAATTCGAAGACATTCATTCCCCAGATAAACTAAGTGACCACGATGTTGTCTCCGGATATTTAAAAATTCACATCCCACCAATAAAGAAACCTCGGAGGAAGGTGTACTCATCAGAAAGGTGACTATGAAACTATGAGGAAGGATGCACTCAGATTTGCAAAGGAGAATTATTTTAATGGTCATTCAGATGCTCGGTCTGTACAGGAGAATTTTGATTTGATAACTTATTTCATTCATACTTCGGCTGAAAATCAAATCCCCTCAAAAACTAGTAGGTCTGTATCTTCTATTCCCTGGATCACTCCAGAGATAAGAAGGAAAATTCGCAGAAGGAATAAGATTCAAGCAAAGGCAAAAAAGACGGTTATTAATATTGTTGTGACAGCTGCAGGAGTGATCAAATTACTTCAAGGCTTAAACCCCAGTAAGGCCTTAGGACCTGATGAGCTTCATCCTAGAGTCCTGAAGGAACTAGCAAATGAGTTGGGTCCAGTTTTTGCCCACTTGTTTCAACAGTCTCTTGAAACGGGTGAAATCCCCAAAGAATGGCTCTTAGCAAACATCTGTCCACTCGCCAAAAAAGGAGATAGGGCTCTTGCCCGTAATTATCGCCCTGTGTCTCTGACTTGTGTTCTGTGTAAATTGCTGGAACACATAGTCTGCTCGAACATCATGGCCCACTTGGACGAACATAAACTTTTGTCAGACAGACAACATGCATTTAGGAAAAGGCACAGTTGTGAAAATCAGCTAAGCACAGTTATTAATGACTGGGCAAAAATCTTGGACAAAGGGGGACAAGTGGACACATTTATTCTAGACTTCGAGAAGGCTTTTGACACCCCTCCTCATGAACTACTTAAATCTAAGTTATTTAGTTATGGAATTGGGGGAAAGACCCTCAAATGGATAGATTCCTTTCTTTGCTACAGAGAACAGCGGGTTGTTGTTAATGGTGAATCTTCGGAATGGGCTCCAGTTTTGTCTGGAGTGCCGCAAGGGACCGTTCTTGGTCCACTTTTGTTCTCCCTGTACATCAATGATATTTCCACTGACATTGACTCAGAAATAAGACTGTTCGCAGATGACTGTGTTTGTTACCGGGAAATTAAAGATACAGATGACTCATTTAAACTTCTGGCTGACATAGATAGATTAGGATGTTGGGCACGTAAATGGGGCATGAGATTTCAGCCAGTTAAATGCAATATTATGCAAATAACTAGGAAGAGATCTAATAAAGTTGAGGCTTCTTACACCTTAGAGGGAACGGTCCTCGAGAATGTGGACTCCATTAAATACCTTGGAGTGACAATCTCACACAACTGGAGATGGAATACTCATATACGCAACATGTGTACTAAGGCAAATAGCACGCTTGGCTTCCTGAGGACTAACTTCCCACATCACAGGTCCTGGTGTATGAATGTCATTTGACGTGTCACCAGTAACAATTCTGATTCTGATTCTGACAATATGATATTTAAAGAGACCCAGAGACTTGACTACTAGTGACTAGAGTTTCAAATTATATTGTGGCCACATGGCACAAGACTTGAAATGCTGTAAAGTGAGAGACAGATATCTGATGGTTCATAATTATGACCATACCCTTAAACTGGTGTCATGTCGCAGTGGCGACATACTGTACACCCTCAACGATAGTCGAGTCCGACTTCCGTTTTTAAGCCCAAAATGCCCCACACGTCCGATTTCGCCTTTGCATTTTTAATGACAGATTCCTTCTGTCATTCTTCGTCGTGCTGCATGTTTACAATTTTAACGTCTGAACTTCCGGCTTCCACTACTTTTGAAATATGACTCCGCACAAACATAAATAGTCTGTTGTTTGTTGACTTTTCATGCTTGCTGTCTCAAAACTAATTTCTCATGGCATTATTTCCGCATTTTGATTACATGTTTTGTTTCATTTGTAATCAAAATTCAAAAATGATCTTTCTTAAATTACAAACAAACGGGAAAAGTTAATTGAATATGCATAAGGAAAATTTCCATTTTATACAGACGACCGCATAATGGGTCATTGGCGAATCTTGTAGGCGGCATCTAACCACGGCCTTCACTGCGGGCTTCACTGTTAGCCCATTTTTTTCCTAAATTAATTTCTATATTTCTAGCTGACGCCCCTTAATTTTGAACCAGGATTTCGAAATGAAATCTTCGTCAGATAAGTGATTATATTACATTCAGTACAAAATGGGTTATGATTTATTATATTTGTATCAATACGCCATTAAAGTACCTTTGTATATATTTAGAAAAGAAAAAAAAACAAAAAACAATATGTATAGAGCTACAATCAGTCCAAACCATTTAAGTATCTAGCTATACTTTGAAAAATAAAAAAATAGAGCGTATAATAAGCTGTATTTAACTTTTGATTATCGACCAAGCCGCTTTGTCTTGTCCTGACCCGCACAAAACAGTTACAGACCAGGTTAAGATTTTACTCCTTCCACCCACGAGTTTCTCCACACTGAATTTGTACGCATCCATTCTACACATGTAATTTGGGTGTCTAGTCAATAGTCGTCAACAGCATGTCAAACCATGTAGAACAAAATGCGATGTATCATTATGAGCCATCTCACCAGGTTCTACACTGTTTGCAACTGTAGGTATCTGTACTTGGTTATAAAGGGCTGAAAGGGTACAGACTCATAACACTTACATGACCTAATTAAATGCGAAGTACGTGACGCTAGAAACTTCACCCTTACGGTAGCAAGCCAGCAATAATATACTCCTAACAGGTATAGTTTATCAACGACCTCTGAGAGTTCAACGTTCAAGCGTGGCAATTTTAGGGGAAGCAGGTGACGAATTTCGTTTTTCAAAGGATCTTAAAATTATAATTAAGTTTTTTGATAACGTCATTATGTAGAAGTCGTTGCCAAGTGGTTAGTATGATGCAGTACGAATCTCAGTAAAACTATATCTCCCAATGTAAAATCCCAACTGAAGGCGACTTTATCTAAAACGCGGACTAGTCCAAAATTAAAAGTGCAGTCTTTGAAAGACTTATATCACTGTCCAATTCTGTTGTATAGGTCTGAATAACTGAATATGTAAGCACAATGTTGTGATAAATAATTAGTCACATGCCGCAAAACTTCAAACATCGCACAAAAAGTGTTTTACTTTATTGTAGCGCACGACATAAGGCAGGTTCTTGACTGAGCTCAGTCAACAAGTGTAAGCTTTTACAAGAAAGTTGCGTCTACGCTTTGTATTGTCATAAAACTGGCAACTATCCCAGCAGGAACTTGACGTAATTGTGACGTCACATCAACGTCGGTGCAACGTCATGACGTTGCATCGACGTTGATTTGACGTTGCCCTAGCGACGTGTGCCTGCTGGGTAGTCATTTGCATGTTGTATTATCTAGAATGTCCAAGTAAAATGATGATGAAAGATTGAAAGTGTATAGCAGCCGACTCATCTAAGTTTTGTGAACCAAACTAAAAATCAGCACTCCAGCGCCATTGTCCTTATCACTAAAGACAGTAAATCTGATTTTTTCACAGAATCTGTCATTTCAGTGCCTTTGGGCGCTTTGATTTTTAAACTGTTGGATGATTTATAACGGTTCAATTATGACACTATTGTTAATCCCTGTCATATAATTGCCCCCTGCGGTGCGTGTCGATAAGGTGTGAAAATATGGTCAAGTTATGTCTCGAATTTCCGTTTATTCCCCAATCATAAAATTTAATCCGCAATCAATGTGAAAATTATTTAATTGCTCCTAAGACAAGTAGCTACGACTATTCTACTATCTCGTGAATGGTTATGTTTTGGCGCCAAATAACAGACTCTTGGCGAGAAAAGTTGAACGCTTTAATTTGTGTTAACACATCTGTATGCTGTTGTTGGTTATTGACATGGAGCTTACAGAAAGAGCTGTTTTCCACAACCGTTTTGCTATCGAGAATCTTTTTCCGTTTCCAAACATTTTTTTATGAAAGAGATACACCCCATTAGGATAAAACAATAGGAGCTTTTTTCGTGACATACTTCCGGTTCTAAAAATAGAACGGGAAAAGCCCTGGCCGTCATCTGTCGTATTGCTTCAAAGGCAGTGGGATAGATAAAATGTTAATAACAGCGTCAAACAGTGAAATTCTTTTAAACTTTTGGGGAATTCTAATGTAAGATAATGGGAGAAACACCGATATGCTGCCAGATGTGAAATTTCGCATTACGAAAATGATATATTGTACATACGATCTCTCTCTCTCTCTCTCTCTCTCTCTCTCTCAGCGCACCAACAATTAGCGAGCGCAGGCAAATGTAAATTACAGTTGGTCCTTAAATGAAGCTACGTCAACCGACATGTAGCGTGTCAACAACGTCGTGTCTACATCAAACCAACTTCAAAGCGATGCATTGAATTTGACATTGCAACGTCGATAAAACGTGACAACGTTTCGTTGGTGATAATACGGCGTTGCTTAATAAAATGTCATTTGCCCAGTGCTCGGACCCATCAAAACTCAGTGGGATTGGAACATTAAATTCAAAAAACACGTAGAACACCCTTTCAGAGCTTAAGAATGTTAAACACTCCTTCGCAAGTGCCAGATTTTACAGTAAAATCTGCTAGATTTGTAGATTCGTTCAACCTGCCCAGCCCTTAGGTCTACATTAACCCATTTGGTACCGGAAACCCCAAAAGGGGTAAGTGACAAACAGTGCAGGCCCAGATCTGACGCCGCAGAACGTGGCGTCTGATCAGGGCCTACACTGTTTGCAAAAAGTTCGGCCATTTTCCAAATAAATTTTGAAGAAAACACAACCTGACACCCCTAAATTTTGAAAATGACTCCTGCTATATATAAGGAGGAAGATTCCGTTTGGTGCAAAAAGGGTTATGGGCTTCTTGGATACAGGGATCAGTCAAACCAACTCAACGTGCCATTGAAGTGACCTGGAGTGGTTAGTTGTAGATAGATAGATAGATAGATAGATAGATAGATAGATAGATAGATAGACAGCGAATAAAACGAAAGTTATATAAAACCTTATTTTGTGAATGACGGTATCTCAAGCCATTGACATGGGTCATTCACAAAAAGATTTTCGTCAATTAAAAAGGGATTTAGGATCAATGAATTTCGGTAATGAAAGTAAAATAACATTTTTTCCTTCTCGAGGCATTATTTCAATGAAAACGGGTATATTTTCTCTCAATATGTCTGAATATTGTTAGTACTTTAAGCTCCGCCAATACATTTGAATAGCGATGGCCGTTTCAATTGACGGCCAGTACTTTGCGCATGCGCAAGAATGACGTCATAAACGGAATTCCTAAAACCCCCTATAGACACGTGTGGGGTTACTGGGGTCCGATGACGTCATTTACCGATCCCGTTTTGTTTGTTTGTTTGATTTGAGGTTTAACGTCCCCGTCAACACTGTAAAGGTCATTTTGGAGACGTTGCTTCCAATTTTGTGGGACTTTTACCCGACATTGAGATGAAATGACATCTCAAGCCCTGTCGCCCAATGAAACCAATAGGGTTTATTAGCATGGACGGTCCGCCTTGCACCGCGGTTCCTGGACAGGCTTAGATCCTCTAAGCGGTTTACCAGTACTAGTGTGCGGGCTGGATTCAGCTCTGCGTGGAAGCATCATGCAGCCCATATATTTCTTCAAGCCCCTATGAGCGGGGGCTTATTACCGATCCCGTGCAGAAAAAAAAAACTGTAGGGGTGGTTTGTGGGCGGCGGTTTGGATGCCGGAAAACTTTGATGTTCGCATTGAACTTGCTTGTTTATTTCGTTTCAAATCAGAGTTATAGGAATAAAACTTACAAAATCTGGCTTGCTAGTAATGGAGATTGTTATATTACTCAGGTGTAAGCAAAATTGAGTGGACAATTAAACGTCATTTATGTCAGGAATCTGAAAAAAAACAACTGAAAATGAAAGTAGCCAAAAATCCCGGAAGAAGGTTCCGGAAAATACCGGACTTTACCGAGTGTACCGGTATGGTCAAATATGTATCGCGATACGTACCGCGGGAGTTTCGAACCGTGATTCACCGGTATACCGGCAATATCGCGCAACACTACAGTTCTGTGACTTATATCGGATGACGTTAATAAACCAGTGATTTTCCCGTTTCTTAACGGAATTTCCAGTTTTTAGCGGTTGGGACTCATGACCTTACAGGAAAGCAGCTAGCGTAATGTATGGAAGGTCATGAGTTCAGGATTACCACACTGCTTTGCCTGGGCAGGCTTCGATTCCCTAAGCGGTTTACCAGTACTCGTGTGTGGGTCAGATTCAGCTCTGAGTGGAAGCATCAAACAGCCAAAATATTTCTTCAAGCCCCGATGGTGATTTAGTATTGTAGTGTTTGGCATGACTTATGCATCATGGTATATCATAGTGCACTTTTGTAGAAATGCCCATTTGCCATCAAATGGGCCAGCATATTGTGGTGGAGGGTGGTACAGTACGGCTCAGGTATTTGAACCGTTTTTCTTTTTCATTCCGCGGACAACTTTTTAAATCCGCGTTTTTCCGCCGAATGGTTTGGAGTAAACCACTCCGAGTGAAAATACTTTACTAAGTTATGCGCTCGATATTCCAAGGAAATTCCGCGGACCTCAGAGCTTACCTGTGATATTTGGAGTGTTTGCGAGTATTTGCGAGTGGTGATTAATTTAATGAAACATGTGTCGCCGCTACGACGTATCAGAGGCCAATAATGGCGGCCGAAACCCGTCAAAATTTCGCTGACAGTTATCACTTTGATTGATTATTTGTTTCTCACTTGTCCGATAATACTTCACATTAAAATTATTTAAGAATGAAAGACAAATGACTATATTATATCAAAATAATTTTCTTTTTTTGAAATATCAAAATTACATGGAGAAATTTTGAGTTCAAAATGACCGATTTTGCAGTTTTAATGAGGCCAATAAAAGCGGCCGAAACGGTCAAAATTTCGCTGACAGTTATCACCTTTGATTATTTGTTTTTCAATTGTCCGATAATACTTCACATTAAAATTATTAAAGAATGAAAGACAAATGATTATATTATATCAAAATAATTTTCTTTTTTTGAAAATATCAAAATTACATGGAGAAATTTTGAGTTCAAAATGACCGATTTTGCGGTTTTAAAGAAGCCAATAATGGCGGCCGAAATCCGTTAAAATTTCGCTGACAGTTATCACCTTTGATTATTTGTTTCTCATTTGTCCGATTATACTTCACATTAAAATTATTACAGAATGAAAGACAAATGATTATATTATATCAAAATAATTTTCTTTTTTTGAAAATCTTAAAATAACATGGAGAAATCTTGAGTTCAAAATAACCGATTTTGCAGTTTAAAAGAAGCCAATAATGGCGGACGAAACCCGTCAAAATTTCGCTGACAGTTATCACCTTTGATTATTTGTTTCTCAATTGTCCGATAATACTTCTCATTAAAATTATTAAAGAATGAAAGACAAATGATTATATTATATCAAAATAATTTTCTTTTTTTGAAAATATCAAAATTACATGGAGAAATTTTGAGTTCAAAATGACCGATTTTGCAGTTTTAAAGAAGTCAATAATGGCGGCCTTAACCTGTCAAAATTTCGCTGACAGTTATCACCTTTGATTATTTGTTTCTCAATTGTCCGATAATACTTCACATTAAAATTATTAAAGAATGAAAGACAAATGATTATATTATATCAAAATAATTTTCTTTTTTTTTGAAAATATCAAAATTACATGGAGAAATTTTGAGTTCAAAATGACCGATTTTGCAGTTTAAAAGAAGCCAATAATGGCGGCCGAAATCCGTTAAAATTTTGCTGACAGTTATCACCTTTGATTATTTGTTTCTCATTTGTCCGATTATACTTACATTAAAATTATTAAAGAATGAAAGACAAATGATTATATTATATCAAAATAATTTTCTTTTTTTCAAAATCTTAAAATTACAACGGGAAATTTTGAGTTCTAAAGTACCGATTTTGCAGTTAAAAAGAAGCCAATAATGGCGGCCGAAACCCGTCAAAATTTCGCTGACAGTTATCACCTTTGATTATTTGTTTCTCAATTGTCCGATAATACTTGACATTAAAATTATTAAAGAATGAAAGACAAATGATTATATTATATCAAAATAATTTTCTTTTTTTGAAAATATCAAAATTACATGGAGAAATTTTGAGTTCAAAATGACCGATTTTCCAGTAATTTTATGATGTTCAACATGCTTTCAATTACGGACTTGAAAGAGTTGTATGTACTCGTCATGCCCAACTGATTCCCTTGTTTGAAATCACTGTGCAGTTTCACACCCTGGGTAATTAATGATTACCTCTTTGTTAACTTTTGACATTGTTTACATTATAATAACTATCAGTGATAATTATTATCTTATAATTATATATAAATATATGATGGTAAAAGAACATTAAATAAACACAAAAAAAAATGCCCAGGTATTTCCTCAAATTCCTCCGAGTATTTCCGCATAACTTCGCGAGAAAATATTGCCTCCAGGAACGATATTACGACTCGGAATAATTTCGCGAAACTTCGCGTACCGCGGACCTTGCGAGTGTTTTCGAGGAGTGTCCGCCGAATATATACATATACTCGGAACAATTCTGAGTGTTTTTGAAAGTACTCGAAACGCCGAGATTCGGAATAAAGAGTTTTTTGGTTCTTATACCTGAGCCGTACTGTAGGTCATTGGTTAGTGCACTTGCCTATCATGCAGCCTGCATATTCTGAGTCAATCACATTTGGCCATTTTGAACATGCTAAACTGGCATCATTTGCAGGGATTATAGGTCAGTGGTTAGTGCACTTGCCTCTGATGCACGAGGCTCCTGGTTTAATGATAATTTCGGTGTCATAACTCGCTCCATTGGCATGACAGAGTTCCCACTCTCACAAAATATCACGCAAAGAAAATAAAAATCATCCATGAATTTTTTCGTCGGGCGAAATTGCACGTGTACGAAATTGACTGAGACGAATTGGCCAATTTTTCTCGTCCTGAGAAATTGGCGTGTCTGAAATTGACTGAGACGAATCAGTCGATTCGCTGAAATAGATGTGGGAACACCCGCAGACTGGATCCAGCGTATGGCTTGAATAGCTAGTAAAGCTTCACGCTTCGCATCGGGAACCAATACTAGGGCTGCCGCAATTAATCGTAATACCAGTTAATCTATCGATGCAAGCAGGGCTTTATCCAGGTATTTTTGGAAAAGGCACCTGGGCAAAATTGGGAAAAAATTACCGACAAAATACCAAAATGGGGAACACAATTTCATCGGAGAAATGCCAGAACTATGAATGTTGCTCATGATAGTCTTATGAATTCGATAGCTAAGCAGTGCAATATAGATGTAGCTTCACTGTGGTGAATTTCCATGTTAACCTTTGATGTTATGAATTGTTTTCTCTGTTCCTTTTGTTGTGGCTTTTATTTCTTCATTTTTTGGGGGGAAAAATTTGGTGAAATTGGGAAAAATTTAGGCTATTTGGCAATGGGAATGGGGCCGGCCCTGCAGAACAGGCAGAAAATGCCCTGGAAAGGCAGCAAAACGATTATCGATGAAGATAAAATGCAAATCGGTTATTTAAAGAAAGTTTCCTGTCAGTTGTTTTCAACAAAATCACGCATTTGTTCTTGTTTTCAAGCCGACATTTGTGTGTGTTTTTCATTCCGAAAGTTTTGATTCATAACGGAAGTTGCGAAGGTTCTGGATTAATTTGTGTATCGAATCAACGTTAGTGAGCGACACTAAGCGTTGGGTTCAGAGCATGCAAATTCGTTGCGGTAAATTGCTATATAACAACTTCTTTGATGGAAAACTCTTTTTGTTTTGACTCTGTTTGAATACAGATTTATTTCTAAAATCTGCACTTGGTGATAAAATGGTTCAAATAACAAATGTTTATATCATTTTTATCCCCCGACCGAATAGGTTCGGGGGATATAGCGATCAGCCTGGCGTCCGTCCGTCTGTCCGTCCGTCCGTCCGTCCGTAGACGCAACCTTGTGATGGCCATAACTCCTATACCCTTTGAGATTCATTGATGGTTCTTGGCACAATTGTTCACAAGGCTGAGACGGCGTGTCATGCGCAAGAACCAGAACTCTGGATGCCATACTTTTTTAGTTATCTCCCCTTTTAATAAAATAGAATGACTACTTTGTGATGGCCATAACTCCTATACCCTTTGAGATTCATTGATGGTTCTTGGCACAATTGTTCCCAAGGCCGAGACGGCGTGTCATGCGCAAGAACCAGAACTCTGGATGCCATACTTTTTTAGTTATCTCCCCTTTTAATAAAATAGAATGACTACTTTGTGATGGCCACAACTCCAATACCCTTTGAGATATATTGATGGTACCTGGCACAGTTGTTCACAAGGCTGAGACGGCGTGTCATGCACAAGAACCACAACTCTGGTTGCCACGGTTTTGGAGTTATCTCCCCTTCCAATAAAATAGTGACAACCTTGTGATGGCCATAACTCCTATACCCTTTGAGATTCATTGATGGTTCTTGGCACAATTGTTCACAAGGCTGAGACGGTGTGTCATGCGCAAGAACCAGAACTCTGGATGCCATACTTTTTTAGTTATCTCCCCTTTCAATAAAATAGAATGACTACTTTGTGATGGCCATAACTCCAATACCCTTTGAGATATATTGATGGTACCTGGCACAGTTGTTCACAAGGCTGAGACAGCGTGTCATGCAAAGAACCACAACTCCGGTTGCCATGGTTTTGGAGTTATCTCCCCTTCCAATAAAATAGAGTGACAACCTTGTGATGGCCATAATTCCAATACCCTTTAAGATATATTGATGATACCTGGCACAGTTGTTCACAAGGCCGAGATTGGGTGTCATGCACAAGAACCACAACTCTGGGTGCCGTGTTTTTTTAGTTATCTCCCCTTCCAATAATATAGAATCACTACCTTGTGATGGCCACATCTCCAACACTCTTTGAGATATATTGATGACACTTGGTACAGTTGTACATGAGGTGAAGCAGGTGTGTCACATGCAAGAACCACAACTCTGGATGCCCTGGTTTTTTAATTATCTCCCCTGACAATATAACCTTGTGATGGCCATAACTCAAATACCCTTTGAGATATATTGATGGTACTTGGCACAATTGTATACAACGTTGAGACGGCGCTTCTTGCCTAAGAACCACAACTCTGGGTGCTATGATATTTGAGTTATCTCCCCTTCCAATACAACAGTATGACAACCTTGTGACCACCGTACCTCCAATACCCTTTGAGACATATTGGTGGTACTTGATGCAGATGTACATGAGGTTAAGCAGGTGTGTCATGCTCAAGAATTACAACTCTGGGTGCTCTGGTTTTTTAGTTATCTCCCCTGGCAATATAACCTAGTGATGGCCATAACTCCAACTCCCTTTGAGATATATTGAAGGAACTTGGCACAATTGTATACAAGGTACAGAAGGGATGTCATGTGCAAGAACCACAACTGTTGTTGCTGTGGTATTTGAGTTATCTACCCTTCCAATATAACAGTATGACCAGCTTGTGATCACTATATCTCCAATACCTTTTGAGACATATTGATGGTACTTTATGCAGAAATACATGAGCTTAAGCAGGCATGTCATGCACAAGAACCACATTTCTGAGTGCCCTGGTTTTTTAGTTATCTCCCCTGACAGTATAATCTTGCGATGGCCATAACTGCAATACTTTTGTGATATGTGGTTTAATTCTGGTGCACTTTTTATTGGTGAACAATCTTCTGACGGCCATATTGGCTTTTGGTCGGGGGATTTGCCATCTCTTCCGATGGCTATTTTTTCCCAATTTCAGTCAAAATATCGCTACTTTTCCCAATTCTAAAGGCCCCGGCCCCATTCCCAAAAAGTGGTGTGAGAGCCCTGCAATATCTGGGTCATGTCGGATCAGAAAGTAGGTTAGTAGGTCAAATCATAAAAAAACTTTGTCAACACTCTAGAGGCCACAGTTTTGATCCAATTATCATCAAACTTGTTCAGAATGATCATCTTGATATTATGTACATGATTGTAGGTCATGTTCGAATTGGGGTCATGTTGTGTCACAAAAAGTAGGTTAGAAAAACCTTATTAACCCTCTAGAGGCCACAATTTTGGTTCAATCATCAACAAACTTGCTCAGAATTGTCCTCTTTTTTTTGTCGCCCTGCTATTAGCATGGTGCAATATACTATAGGCGCCTGGTTTTCTGCCCGTTGGTCCGTCTGTTTGTCAAGGCGTCAACATTTGGGACAACCCTAGCGTTCACCCTAATGGTCAAGTGTATTTCTCAAGAACTATAAGAGCTTCATTAATGATACTTGGTACAAACTTGTATCTTTGGATGGCAACTTAAATGCAAGCATCAATATTTGACCTTGACCTACATTGTAAAATATTGCGACCACCCTAGCGTTCACCCTAATGGTTAAGTTCATTTCTCAAGAATTATTAGAGCTTTATGATACTTAGTACAAGCTTGCATTTAAGAATGGAAACTTTTGTGCAAGCATATATGTTTGACCTTGACCTACACATCATGGTTGGGTGACTTTGCGCCCCCACAGGCGCCCGATAGCCTTTGGCGGAATTCTTGTGTAATAACTTGGCCATGATGAGTATTATACACAATGTATGAGCCACCCCATCCCCCAACACACACCATGAGTCATTGTTTGTTACACTGAGCCTGTTCATCTCTGTCTGGTGCTTTAGGATGATCCTGACCCTCAATGTCCACAAGGTGCTCAGATAGTGGCATACATGTACTAGTCAGCCCTGTATTGTCAAAGGGATCCACCCCCCCCCCCCCCCCCCCCCCACACACACACACACACACCATGAGTCAATTTAGTAAGACTAAGCCTGCCACTAGAACTTGACCCCTAATGTGTCTGCAACGTGCAGAGCTAGTGACATACAAGTGAGCTCTGTATTGTTAACGAGATCCAGCCCCCACCCACCCCACTTTCACCTTCACCATGAGGCATTGTTTGTTAGACTGAGTCTGGTCATCTCCTCAATGTCCACAAGGTGCCCAGATAGTGACATACAAGTCAGCTCTATATTGTCAAAAGGGTGGATACCTCCACCCCCCACCCCTGTAACCATGAGGCATTATAAATTAGACTGAGCCTGTTCATCTCCATCTGATGCACTAGGACCTGACCCTCAATGTCCACCTGGTGCCCAGATAGTGACATACAAGCCAGCTCTGTATTGTCAAAGGGAACTTTTGAAAGACTTCTTCCTCAAAAAAGAAAACAATTTTGAAGGAAATGTTCCATGATTGACACTGTGACAATTTTCCACTGAACTTGATAACTACCAGAAAAAACAACAACGTATATATATAACCCTTAAAATGACTTAAGTTCCTAAATAGCAAGATTGATTTTGTAATAATTTCACAGAAATGTTCCTGGGTCACTGACAGCCAAAATTGCTAAAACCCTCCACTCCACCTTATATTACCTACCATTAGGATCAGGTGAGTGATCCTTGTCTAGGGCAATGCTAGTAACAGTCTAATAAAGAAGTTGTATACATGTATTTGATGTTGTTTTTTTTTCATGAAGCCGGCCTCGGTAGCTCAGTCTTATGCGCATCTGACTGGTGATTAGGAGGACACGGGTTCGATACCTGCCGGGGCCGGGAACATTTTTGTAGAGATTGATCATGAAATCTTTTCTATGGTCATTCTTTCCCTTCCGCTGATTCAAGAATGGCAGTTGTCAGTTTCTAGCAAAAGAATGTGTACTGTACTGGCTAACCGCTTAGATATAAGCCTGCCCAGGCAAAGTGTGGATAGGTAAACTGACCGGCTCAAAAATGACCTAAAATAGTGTTGACTCCAAAACAAACAAACAAATCTTTTTATGAAAGTTCAATTTAGTAGTCTCCTATTTAAAATGGCATTAGGCATCTAATTTATTCTGCTTTTATTAAATATGCATAATCAATGCGGAATTGTATGTGTAATTACCCATGTCGTACATTGTCTGCTTTTGCCTGATGAATTATGTAGAATATCAATGTATTGTTAATAATCTTCAACCCTTTTTGTACCGGGGGAATCCCCTAAAATGGATCACTGGCAAACAGTGCAGGCCCGGATCAGATGCCACAGAAAGTGGCATCTGATCAGGGCCTTCACTGTTTGTCAAAATTCGGCCATTTTCCAAATACACAACCTGGCACCCCTAAATATTGAAATGATTGCCTGCTGTATACAGGGTGGAAAATCCCATGCAGGAAAAAAAGGGTGAACCCATTTCGGATGGGAAACCCCTAAAGAGGTACCGTGGAAACAGCGCAGGCCCAGCTCAGACGCCACAGAACAGGCATCTGATCAGGGTTTGCTAACAGGAGTTTCCGTTAAAAATAGAATAAAAATGAAAAAAAAAATAGACCCAGCACCCCTTAAGTTACAAATTGATTTATCCAACTTATGGCAGAGTCCATCAGTATAGAATGGGTTAACCCTTTTTGTACCAAATGGAATCTTCCTCATTATATATAGCAGGAGTTCATTTCAAAATTTAGGGATGTCGGGCTGTGTTTTCATCAAAATTCATTTGGAAAATGACTGAACTTTTAGCAAACAGTCCAGGCCCTGATAAGACGCCGCGTTCTGCGGCGTCTGATCTGGGCCTGCGCTGTTTGGCAGGGTACCCGTTTTAGGGTTTCTGGTACTAAATGGGTTAATTTCTGTATGAACAAGCTGTCCCCAGTAGTTCATTGTGTCTTTCCATTGTCTTCGGGGACCCTGATTCATATGGCTTAGAACAAAGACTCATTATTTGAATCAATATATGGAAATCAAATGTAGGAGTATATGTGTTTACCCTAAAAAATCTTGACATTTTAGCTTTTTCAGTGAGACTTGTTAAATTGTTGTACATTGTAGGGTCCCTTCGGAACATGCCAATTTTTATTACATGTACAGTAAAATTCAACTATTAAGACCACCTAAAATAAAGACCAAATTTGCTTTTAGAAGCTTATTTAGTAGGTTGCAGTTATTCTGTCTATGTCTTTTCTGCATACACTGTCCTCTGGTTATAGACCTCCTTTGGAACTGTTCAAAAGTGGTCTTAAAGACCACTTTTGAACTGTCCCAAAGGTGGTCTTATTATAGGAATTTTACTGTATATCCAAGGCGAAAGAAAACAGTTTTACTTTCAAAAAGGCTGTCTGCAAGTTTTGCTATCTCAGAATCACCTCGGTTTGAGACATTTTTGCCCCGTAAAAGTCTAAAAATTTGGAAACCTTGAGGACTTGCCGTAATTCTCCAAAACTTTTAACAAATTTGTTACACGGTCCAGCAAGGACTCCAAAAGGTGCAGACAGAATGGCTTCAGGAGCAGTCCGATCTGGTCTGCACTGTTTGTTTGGGCATGCATACCTGGGCCAATACTTAGGATCATAATGAAACATTAAAACTGATTTTTTGATAAGAGAATTATACCCCCACCCATTACACACAAACACGAAATCTTCAAGTTGTCTGGCACCTTAAAAGTTTATTTGGTTTGCATTGCCGTAAACATCCTAAAAATTTGGATGCTGAAATTCTACAATTTGTTTCACCATCTTGCAAGGAGTCCAAAAAGTGTAGAAAGAATGGCAAACAGTGTAGACCCTGATCAGACTGCTCCTTCAGGAGCAGTCTGATCTGGGTCTCCACTGTTTGCTCAGGCCAATCTGTCGCAGTTCTTAGGATCATTACAATACAATAAAACCGATTTTGGGATAAGGGAATTACACCCCCACCCATTACACACAAACATGTAACCTTGAAATTAACAAGTTTATTTGTTTGCATTGCTGTAAACATCCTACACATTCGGATGCTGAAGTTCTCCTAAAATTTGTTTCACAATCCTGCAAGGAGTCCATAAAGTGTAGAAGGAATGTCAAACAGTGTAGACCCTGATCAGACTGCTCCTTTGAGAGCTGTCTGATCTGGATCTGCACAGTTTGCTAAGGCATATCTGGGCCAATTCTTAGGAACATTACAAACATTAAAGCTGATTTTGGGATAAGAGAATTGCATCCCCACCCATTACACACAAACATGTAATCTTTGAGATGTCTAGCACCTTATAATAAGCTTATATGTTTGAATGTGGTGTATGTATTATAATGTGCAGTAGCAGTGCACACCTTCATTAAAAGTCTGCATTGTGTTTCTCAAAGCTTGCAGTGTACTTAACAACTTGAAGAGCTTGTTAGACCCATTCTATATGGGAAACCCCAATAACAGGATACTGACAACACGGCAGGCCCAGATGTGACTCTGATCAGGGTCTACACTGTTTGCAAACAAATCAGCCAATTTCTAAAATAAACTAAATATAACACAACTTGACAACTCGGAATTGCAAAATGGACTCTTATAAAAATGTGTACAGGTTTAGTACAAAATGGGTAAAACTTCTGTAACAGCAAAATTCCAAGGTAGTTTTGCCAATAGTTTTTCATTATGTACAATAACATATCTTCGGGACAGAGGGCTTTTTTTCACGTCTCCAAAATGGCTACTTTTTTGTATGAAAAATCTGATATTTTTCTTATTTTTACTGCAAACATATAGGTTGTGGGTCCTAGTTAGAACCGCCTCGATAGAACCGCCTCATCGAGGCGGTTCTAACGAGTACCCACAACCTATGTCTTGGAGCAGAAATAAACAAAAAAAATGATATATATACCCCTGTTAAGTTAACCCGAGTTTTCTCTATATAAAATGGGGTTTAGTGGGATGTTCATTCCACAGGCTTGTTAACATGATGTATAGTTCGAACAATTTGACTTGAGAAGAACCTTGATGCATGGAATAAATTTGTCAATGTTATCGCCTAATACGTCGGCTTTCGTAAACTTCTCGTGGATTTTCGGCATCACGTGAATTGCGACCCATTTACTGACCTCTTTGTATTGAGTAACAATATCGCCATTTACGGGACAAGGCAAAGATAAATACATGCATTCAGTCGGCTGTGAAATTATGTTAATAGAGTTCACCAGTCTCAGGTCAATTTGTTCGAACAAGGAGGACTGATTCCATTCAGTACAAAAAGGGTAAAATTACTGTTAACAAGGTAGTTTTGCTAATAGTTTTTGATGCTTCATTTATTTCCAAAGACAGAATTAGCCAGGTTACTACTGCACTCTGGGCAAAGAAATTTAAATCCTGCCCTATACACATGTAGCTTCAGATATTAAGGCCTCTTTTCATACGAAAGTACTGATATTTTTTCTTGTTTCTGCACAAAACATACCGGTATATTGTGGGTACTCGGACACATTAGAAGTGCCTCATCATCTAGAGTATACTGTTTGTCTATTAGTTAATGGATTTGCATGAAACTTAACAAATGCTTTGATTGGTTGATAGTCAAATGGGTGTGGCAAAACTAATTTATTCAACAGGACAAGATTTAAAGCAGGGATTGTTTTCTGCTTTTACTCCACAGACTAAAAATCTCACTCAAATTTGGCAGAAATGTACAGCAGTTATATTTAAATCTCACATCTCAGTTCCCATGATGACCTCCACCCATTGGGGCTTGAAGAAATAGATTGGGCTTCATGATGCTTCCACGCAGAGCTGAAGCCGACAGCTCATGAGTACTGGTAAACTGCTTAGAGATTCTAAGCCTGCCCAGGAAAAGTGTATTGAGTTGGTCTGTCCATGCATATAAACTCTGTTGGGCAGCAGGGCTTGAGATGTCATTATGTCCCCCCACCCGAAAGGGAGGGGGACATATTGGTTTTGGTGTGGATCCTGTCGGCGTCGCCTCTTGTCTGCACTCTATCTCCTGAATGGATGGATGGATCTTGAATAAACTTGCACAGATACACCATTGGGAGGGGGAAAAGTACTGATTAGATTTTGGTGACCTTGACCTAATTTTCAAGGTCACAGGGCTGAAACCATTGTCAAATTTTAGACCAAAAAAGCTTGTCTGCACTCAAACTCCTGAACCAATGGAAGGATTTGGTTCATACTTGATACATTATATCAGTGGGATGGTCTTAAGAACTGATTAGCTTTTGGTGACCTTGACCTAATTTTCAAGGTCACAACGGGAGTTAGACTTTTAAAAATTGGCTTGTCTGCACTCTTTCTCCTGAACCAGTGGATGAATTTTGATCAAACTTGGTACATTATATCAGTGGGCTGGTCTTAAGAACTGATTAGATGTTGGTGACCTTGCCCTAATTTTCAAGGTCACCATGGGACTTAGACTGTTGAAAATTGCCTTGTCTGCACTCTATCTCCTGAACCAGTGGATGGATTTGGTTCAAACTAGGTACATTATATCAGTGGGCTGATCTTAGGAACTGATTAGATTTTGGTGACCTTGATCTAATTTTCAAGGTCACAGGGCTGAAAAAGTAAAAGTAAAGGGTAAAAGCAGAATTTGAAATAATGAGTGTGGTGGGGGGACATCTGTTTTCTTAGAAAACGATTCTAGTTTCATCTCAATGTCGGGTAAAAGTCCCACCACAAAATTAGAAGCAACATCTCCAAAATGACCTACACAGTGTTGCCGGGGATGATACATCTCAAATCGAACAAACAAACGTCATAAATTTTGGCCAAATGAAATAATTTTCTTCTCATAAAGTACAGCTCAAGGCTTCATCATTGAGATGTTGCTGTACTTGTTGAAAGGGCCGTAAAGGGGGTCTTTCAAGGTATAGGAAATTTGCATTGGTTTCTGCCCACGCTTGGATTTTGATGAAATTATGCACAATAATTGCCTTGGGTATAACCATTATAATTACGATGCATTCACTTTTAAATTTTAATTCCGTAGTAAATTTATTGCATATTTTATGAAGTCTCTATCACAACAGAGAGTACTCTCATATAAACTTGTCTACAGTATTCAGAGTTTCATATATCTAATGCTGCTATGTTTTATGAATTAAAGCCATAATTGGTGAGTTAGTTGATACTATGAATGACCTCATATGTCTAGCAATAGTGGCTGGGCATTCAATTTTCGTTGATGGTGTCCCCATATTTCAGCTCCTATTTTTGTATTCATTAAAATTTTATATGCATTTTTACCATGTTCAAATTTTTGTCAAGACACCATTTTAGCATAAAAACTACCCACATATCTTAGGAACATGTTGATGAATTTTGATGGAAATTGAAGCCCGGTAACATTGTGTTTTAACAGACTGAATACTGATAGTCCTGATTCAGCAAAATGTGAAATTATATAATTATCATGTTTTGGTCATGCTGTTTAATAATACTTTACTATTGCTTTCAATTTGGATGGTTATAATATAGTATGGTTTGTGTAAGTAGTTCATAGCATAATAATAAGTATTAATTCAAAACATCCATTTCGGTAAATTTGCCCCCTATGGAACAAACTATTTTGTCTACAGAACTATACCGCTAATTTTGATGACAAACGTCATCAAACGCACCCATGTAATCATGTGCACAGTTTTCTTTCTGTCTTTCTTGTCTAATTTGGTAATGGTGCTAAGGTGATGTTTAGATTTAACATTCAAATCAACAACATACCAGTCACTTTAGATGTTGCTTCAGATTTTGTGAGATTTGTTATCCAACTCGAGATAAATGACTCTCAAGTCAAACTGTTGTTTGTTTATTTAACCCTAACTGTCCATTTAAAAAGAAAGGTTTACTCTAGGGAAAATCAATAACACTTGAGATTACTATTCCTGGACATTAAGTTTTCAGAATTTGTATCTGCATAGGCACTAGCCAATCTATCTTTTTTGTATAGCCCCTATGGACGAAATCAAAGGCTTCCTGAAGCTGTATTCCAAAGCCATTTGAATCTGCTTTTAGAATTCACATGGTCGCACATTTTTCAGTGTTCCAAAACTTATGTGATCATGATTGTGTTGTCTATATATTTGTATAGGTCTTTCACTTTATTACCTATCTCAGCAGTTGTTGCAGTAATTACAAAGCACATTCTGTAAGATATCAAGACGCATTTAAACTGTTGATAATAATTATTCAATCTGTGAGTAGTTATCGCATTTTTCATAGGGTTTTAAATTATTTTCAGTAAATACATTTTGATGTTTTTTTCTGTCCAAACACTGCAATGCTCTTTCTAAGCTGAGAGATACATTGCACAGAAATGTACTGGTAATTATTAATGAACAAAAAGCAAGCAAGAACAGTGCTTAGAAAAAACAGTTCAAGAAGTGGTTGAAAGTTTTACAACCAGAAAAAAATACTAAAGGCTCGCTTCCGATAAATTAACCACTATATTGACAAAGTAAATAGAAAAAATAAGACACTAAATAAACGTCAACAATTACAATACCAATGCAGAAAAGATACATATTTATGTATGTGCACTATAAGGAAGGAAACTGTTTCTCCCCTGTCTAACAGCAAAATTTCTCTAGGTCATGGAACAGCTTTGTTTACACCAAATATTCTGCGCCTCATCCATCAATGACATCTTTTGCAACAGAAACTCAATATCAGTGACATTTCGATTTTTGGAAATACATGTACTAACCAATAATTACTGTAACTTTTTTGTTAGGATAATAATCCAGCGTTCATAAAGACAGAGTATATCTAAGGCTGAATCTGGCCATGGATTTATCAACAGAACTATTTTTAGTAGTAACAACAAACTACTGAGCATTGCGTCCTTGCATACCAGCTTGGTATGGAAATGAAAATAATGGATCTCCTTGCCTTACACCTATTTGAGTAGCATGACTTATGCAAAGTCATTAAATAAAGTTGCACATGTTCACAATAATGTTGCTGCTAATATAAAAGCAATATATGTTGTTAAGCCTAATTTGTTGATTAGAAAACCTTTTGATTTAGTGTTTCACAATCTACTATTTTGGATAGATCATAGTGTATAAATGAAAGGAAAATATCAGAAATTCATGATATTTTAGTAGTTTCTAAGCTAGATCAGCTCAATATGTATTCATTTTGATTTGTTTAATCTCATTTTTATTACGTAAGTGTTACGAATTGCCTTTTTGTAAGGTTCTTGGATGATTTCAATAAAATAGTAATTTTTGCAGAAACGACTAACATCCATTAAAGGTGTAAAACTACAGTGTTACCGGTTTCAGATTTTCATGAAATTTGGCATAGCTAAAGAAGATACATATGGCAAGTTTTTCTAGCAAAATGAAATCTTGACAAAGACTAGAACATATTTATCTAAGGGATTGAATTTTGATAATTTTTAAAAATTTTAATTAAAAAATGAGATTTTTGATAATTATTTTATCAGAAAATGTAAACTTTAATTAATTCAAAATGTTTTTTAGTATCAAAGGAATGCCTATGGAGTTCTGCATTCAATCCAGTTCACAGATCTTGAAACTAAATAAAACATTAGATTTAAGACGCACTTATTTAGAGACAGACACCAGCTCATTGTGGGAGTCAGTTAGAGTGGCCTCCTGAGTCCTACTATGATTTATATAATTTATTAAATACATTTTTATAAGTTGTATATGCTGGGTTATTAATATACAAAGTTTAAAGAAAAAACATGCATGGGCACAAATGAAAGACCCCCTTTTCCGGTAATTAATCCAGGATCTCTGTTTGTTACTTACTGGCCCCGATAGCTCAGTTGGTAGAGTGTCCGCTCTGGGGAATGGGAGGTCACGGGTTCGATCCCGGGCCGCCACATACCAAAGTTGTTAAGAATGGTACTAGCTGCTCCTCTCTTGGCACTCAGATTTACGGGGTAGAGCTAGGACTGGTTGACCTAGTGTCAGGATAATGTGACTGGGTGTGGATTATGTAATGTGTCTGGGACATGATACTTCAGTGAGGCACTATACAAGTGAGCATTGAGCTCCCTGTCGCAACCAGACACCGTCATGATATGACTGAAAAATTGTTAAAAGCGACATTAAACCCGAATTCACACACACACACAATGTTAGTTACTTGGTGTTTTATTTATAGGGTTTATCATGAAAATTTCAAAGTAAAAGTAAGCAATTTATTCTCAGCAGTTGTGATTTATTTCTGATAAAAATTTCAGTTTGTTCTATCAGGGTTGGATGATCATTCGAACATGGGAAGACAACTTCAGAAATATTTTTGTCTCTATCACCAATAGGGGTTTCTCCCAAAGGAACTTTGGAGCAAATTCTTTCCTTTTCAGATGCAGAGCTGAAGCCAACCGAACTTGAGTACTGGTAAACTGCTTAGTAGGTCTAATTTAAGTCTGCCAAAGAAAAGTGGTATGAGTCAGACAGCTCCTTATACACTAGCGTTTTTTTTTTTGGCGGCAGGGCTTGTAATGTCATTTCATCTAAATGTCTTGTAAAGTCCCACAAAATTGGAAGCAGTTTCTCCAAAAATGACCTAAATACAGAGGACCCGCGTCATAACAACAGTATTTATTCCCTACTCTTGCGCTGTTATAAAGAATTTGCAGTTAGGAGTATGTTAGGTAGCAAAAGGCCTTTTCACCATTATTGCTCCAAGAAACAAATTTTATAGACATTTGTTAGAATCATTTGTTTCTTGGAGTATTAGATTACAAAAATCTTTTTTCGGCCCCGGCCCATAGGGGCTTGAAGAAATATATGGGCTGCATGATGCTTCCACGCAGAGCTGAATCCGGCCCACACACTAGCACTGGTAAACCGCTTAGAGGATCTAAGCCTGTCCAGGAACAGCGGTGCGAGGTGGACCGTCCATGCTAATAAACCCTATTGATTTCATTGGGCGACAGGGCTTGAGATGTCGTTTCATCTCGATGTCGGGTAAAAGTCCCACAAAATTGGAAGCAGCGTCTCCAAAATGACCTTTACAGTGTTGACAGGGACGTTAAACCTCAAATCAAACCAAAACAAGAATCTTTCATGACTGTGGGCTTGAGTTGTGCATTTCCAACCGGAGGGAAGCCCACATTGCTATGAACCAAGGCTAAGCCTTTACCTAAGAAGACATTCCATTGAAATTGCTGTTATAATGAGTTTTGCCGTAATAACGAATGTCAGTTTAAAGAGGGTTGACTGTAGTATTGATGGGGACGTAACACCTCAACACAAACAAACAAGGGTGGAATTATAATGAAAGTTGAATATTGCGGAGATAATATCAGGTGTATTCCGTCACCTTAAAGCCCCGGTCCCACAGACCTTGAGACTGCGATGCGACCTCTCTGCAACTGATTTCGTTGCAACTGGCCCGCGATCTTTGCAACTGTTGCAACTAAATTTACTCCGTAAATGTGATCGCCGACCCGTCGCCGACTAGTCGGCGACCGGTCGCCGAACAATCGGCGATTAATGTTGCCCAAAGTCGGCGACTGATCAGCGACTTGTCGCCGAAGAATCGCCGTATGATCGGCGACTGACTTGCAACAAGTAAAACATGATCGGGGACTAGTCCGCGATCAATCGGCGACTCTTCAGAGACTGAATAAAACCGATCGGCGACTTGCCGGAGACTGTTTTGCGTTTTGTTTGACACAGACAAAAATAAACTAAATTTTCGACTGCTGAGAGTCTTCCCTGGGCTGCTGCAAGTCCTCGTCATCCGAAATTGGGTTCCGAGCCTTGCTTCCCGTTTTTTTTCGGCTGCGCCGCCGTTTTCTTTTGCCCGCCTCTCCGAACCATGTTGCCTCTTTGAAAGCTGTCGTCGAAATGATGCTAGGATGTTAACAGTTTTTTATTGTAGTTGGCACTATAATTGTTCGGTGGTTTTAACACCTTTTTACAGCTTGTCGGCGACCAGTTGCAGACTAATCGCATACCAATCGCCGACATATCAGTGACCAATCTCCGATCAATCGCCGACCCATCGACGAACAGTTGCCGACTGATCGCCGATAGGTCGTGGATCGATCGCGGATCAGTCGGCGATGAGTCGGCGATCGGTCTGCGACCAGTCTCCGAGAAGTTGCAATAAGGTTGTTAGAATTTACAGCCAAATTTGCATAAATTCGGTCGGGGATCGATCGGTGATTGTTCGGCGATCGATCAGATAGGTCTGCGACGTTTAAAAAACCATTGCAACTAGTCTGCGATCAAAATCAGTCGCAGCCAGTCTTTTGTGCATGCACAAAAGACGATCGGCGACTAAATTTGATCGGCGACCTACCCGCGACTTTGCTGCAACCTTTATAAAACCTCCGTTCGACTTCTGCAACCGCTCGGCGATTGCCATTTTTTTTAGTCGCAGAGAGGTCGCATCGCGGTCGCAAGCTCTGTGGGACCGGGGTTTAATAGAGATAGAGGTTATTTTTGTCAAGATGGGATGATGGCTGTATTTACCAACATTTTTATGTAAATGTGAAGATAAAATTGGCTATTATTATCTATCTGTTAGGCATTAATGTGGATCTGATCTCAGGGGAAAGTTTAAAGACTGTCTGAAGTGTTTATTTTTGGTCACATTTAACAAAAGGCCGACTGGGCTTTCAGGAAATAATTTCAACTTGGGTTGGTGCCTTCATTTGTCTAGAAGCTATTTATGTCTCCTAATATGATCGCTGTCTTTGATATTTTTCTTGATTAGATTATTGCATTATTTTACTATGTGTATTTAAAGTGTTCTGTTCAAATTGTCTATGGTATCCTTTTGCTCGACCAAGGCTCGACATTTTTTTGAAGTTTGATTACTCTTGAGATGCCTGGAATCACTTTTATGTAGCCTAGGTCTGGCTGGTAGCCAGAAGGAGGGAAAAGAAACATATAATTGGATCATAAAGTGCCATCTTTGATGTCTTTGATATACTCTAACCAGTTGGAAATGCTCCCTTTACCATTTTTTGTGATAATTTGTTCCAGAAAAAAGTTGTGTTTGGTGTGATACTGTCTTGTTATCACAATACAGAGATTTACCGCTTATGTATACATAAGCCTGCCCAGGAAAAGTATGGATAGGTAAATTGGCCGGCTCAAAAATGACCTAAAATGTTGTCTGGGCCATTTAATACATGTACAGCCCAACCTGTATTAAGCAAACACCTATGGGAAATTCATCAAAAGAGCTTGCTTAAGACAGGTGAATTTTAATGCATTTTCCTTTTTCAGGAACTGAATGCCTGCTTCCGTAAGACAGGTTGCTTGCTTAATAGAGGTGGACACAAAGTCAGTGTTTAGCTAGTCTGGCCCAGAAAACATGTACACTTCATATTTTCCAGTTCTGTGGTGTATTCCTTGCTTCCAAAGGATAACCCCTTTTTTATTAGAACATATTTTATAATACTGTATAATGAGTTTTATTTTTTGTTTGGAGTTAAACGGCCCAGTCAACACTATTTTAAGCCATAATGAGTCGGTCAGTTACCATAATGGCCCTTTAAGTATTCGGACAGATAGGCCTAAGCAAACAGTGCAGATCCAGATCAGACTGCCATGAAGGAGCAGTCTGATCAGGTTCAGGACCAGTCTGATCAGGGTCTACACTGGTTGCCATTTCTTCTTCACCTTTTGGACTCCATGCTGGGCTGTGAAACAAATTTTAGTAGAATTACAGTAAGTCCTCAGGGTCTCCCAATTTTTAGAATTTTTACCCTAATGTACATAAGAGATAAAGAGATCGACCAGCACAGTGCACATTCTTTTGCTTGAAAGAACTGCCCTTCTTGAATTTTGAATCAGTGGAAGGAATATGACCATAGAAAAGAATTAATGATCATTCTCTGCGAAAGGACAGCTCCCTCATGTATCAAACCCATGATCCCTGATCACCAGTCAGAAGAACCCCTGTCCAGTGAAATTCCGCTATTAAGACCACCTAAAATTAAGACTAATTCTGCTTTAAAAGCTTATTTTGAAGAGTGCACTTAATCTTTCTTTGTGTTTATTGCTCACTGTGTCCTCTGGTCATGGACCACCTTTGGGACTGTTCAAAAGTGGTCTTAAAGACCACTTTTGAACAGCCCCAAAGGTGGTCTTAATATAGGAATTTTACTGTATTGGGTCCGGCTATTATTATGAGGTCGTGTGGAAATGACAAATCCAATCACTACACTAGAAAATGGCATTTTAAGGCTTAGTGCACTTTAGTGGTGGGCCGATGATCGACTATAGTCGAAAGTCAGTTGGTTTTGGCTTCCGATAGCGATAATCGATTGAGAATTCTCTAGTCGATTGTAGTCGGTTCCGGTAATTGGTATTCCGAGTTTTAGTGCATTCCGGTATGCCGTCGCACTTTTCTATTACCCGCAGTTTTTTTTCCCACAAATTACAGGCCCAAGTTCAGAGTGCGGGTAATCCGCCCGAATTATTTTTGGACCATTTTATTTTTACTTTTGTCAGCTGAAAAAACGATGTATTTCATGTTATGCTCTATCCTTTTACGATTCCCGACATAAGTAACGTTTGATTGTCCACTCAATTTTACTTACACGAGTAATATAACAATCTCCATTAATAGCAAGCCCGATTTTGTGAGTATTATTCCTAAAACTCTGATTTTAAACGAAATAAACAAGCAAGTACAATGCGAACATCAAAGTTTTCCGGCATCCAAACCGCCGCCCACAAACCACCGCTACAGTTTTTTTTTCTGCACGCGATCGGTAAATGACGTCATCGGATCCCAGCAACCCCACACGTGTCTATTGTTTTATCTTAATGGGGCGTATCTTTCATAAAAAAATGTTTGGAAACGGTAAAAAAATTCTCGATCGCAAAACGGTTGTGGAAAACAGCGCTTTCCGTAAGCTCCGTGTCATTAACCAACAACTGCATGCAGATGTGTTAACACAAATTAAAGGGTTCAACTTTTCTCGCCAAGCGTCTGCTATTTGGCGCCAAAACATAACCATTCACGAGATAGTAGAATCGTCGTAGCAACTCGTCTTAGGAGCAATTAAATAATTTTCACATTGATCATGTTGATTGCGGATTAAATTTTATGATTGGGGAAATTAGAGACATAACTTGACCATATTTTCACACCTTATCGACACGCCTCGCTGGGTGGCAATTATATGACAGGGATTAACAACAATGTCATTATTGAACCGTTATAAATCGTCAAACAGTATAAATCCAAATCAGAAGTCTGCGGCGTCTTTCTGCGGTGTCTGATCTGGGACTGCGCTGTGTGCGGATGTCCCAAAAAAGGGCTGCGGGCATATGTGGGTTAATAAATAAATAACACTGGTGAACAGGTAAAGTTTTTTCAAAATTTTAATGTAAAATACATGCTTTCTGGTGATACTCGCACGCACGTGCATTTTCCCGCCTTTTGAAGACGATCGAGCGTTCCGTTGTGTGTTACAAAAACTGGCCAAATTCTTACTTTTTCTCTTTTTTTTTAGCTCACCTGACCGAAGGTCATGGTGAGCTTTTGTGACAGTAAGATGTCCGGCGTCGTCGTGCGTCGTCCGTCGTCCGTCGTCCGTCGTGCGTAAACTTTTTCTTGTGAACACACTAGAGGCCACAGTTTTGGTCCAATTATCATCAAACTTGCTCAGAATGATAATCATGACAATATCTCGGTCAAGTTCGAATTTGGGTCATGTCGGGTAAAAAAGTAGGTCAGTAGGTCAAATCATAGAAAAACCTTGTGAACACTCGAGAGGCCACAATTTTGGTCCAATCATCATCAAACTTGCTCAGAATGATCATTGTGACAATATTTTAGTGAAGTTTGAATATGGATCATGTCGGCTTAAAAAGTAGGTCAGCGGGTCAAATCATAGAAAAACCTTGTGAACACCCTAGAGGCCACAATTTTGGTCCAATCATAATCAAACTTGCTCAGAATGATCATCATGACAATATCTTGGTCAAGTTCGAATATGGGTCATGTCCGGTCAAAAAGTAGGTCAGTAGGTCAAATCATAGAAAAACCTTGTGAACACTCTGAAGGCCACTGTTTTGGTCCAATTATCATGAAACTTGCTCAGAATGACCATTGTGACAATATTTCAGTCCAGTTCGAATATGGGTCATATCGGGTTAAAAAGTAGGTCAGCGGGTCAAATCATATAAAAACCTTGTGAACACCCTAGGGGCCACAATTTTGGTCCAATCTTAATCAAACTTGCTCAGAATGATCATCATGACAATATCTCGGTCAAGTTTGAATATGGGTCAAATGGTTCCGGTCCGTTGCACATCTAGGTCACAGGAGCCAAAAACAGATTTTTTTCACCAAAAACTTAAAAAATCTTCTTCTCTGAAACCACAAGGCCCAGGTCTTTGTTATTTGGTATGAAGCTTCATCTAGTGGACCCCTACCAAGATTGTTCAAATTATAGTGCTGGGGCCAAAAATGCCCCCGCACGGGGGCCCTTTGGTTTTACATAGGCTTATATAGGGAAAATCTTTAAAAATCTTCTTCTCTGAAACCACAAGGCCCAGGACTTTGATATTTGGTATGAAGCTTCATCTAGTGGACCCCTACCAAGATTGTTCAAATTTGAGTGCTGGGACGAAAAATGCCCCCGCCACGGGGCCCTTTGGTTTTACATTGGCTTATATAGGGAAAATCTTTAAAAATCTTCTTCTCTGAAACCACAAGGCCCAGGTCTTTGATATTTGGTATGAAGCTTCATCTAGTGGACCCCTACCAAGATTGTTCAAATTATAGTGCTGGGGCCAAAAATGCCCCCGCCCCAGGGCCCTTTGGTTTTACATAGGCTTATATAGGGAAAATCTTCAAAAATCTTCTACTCTGAAACCACAAGGCCCAGGACTTTGATATTTGGTATGAAGCTTCATCTAGTGGACCCCTACCAAGATTGTTCAAATTATAGTGCTGGGACAAAAAATGCCCCCGCCACGGGGCCCTTTGGTTTTACATTGGCTTATATAGGGAAAATCTTTAAAAATCTTCTTCTCTGAAACCACAAGGCCCAGGTCTTTGATATTTGGTATGAAGCTTCATCTAGTTGACCCCTACCAAGATTGTTCAAATTACAGTGCTGGGGCCAAAAATGCCCCCGCCCCGGGGCCCTTTGGTTTTACATAGGCTTATATAGGGAAAATCTTAAAAAATCTTCTTCTCTGAAACCACAAGGCCCAGGTCTTTGATATTTGGTATGAAGCTTCATCTAGTGGACCCCTACCAAGATTGTTCAAATTTTAGTGCTGGGACAAAAAATGCCCCCGCCACGGGGCCCTTTGGTTTTACATGGGCTTATATAGGGAAAATCTTTAAAAATTTTCTTTTCTGAAACCACAAGGCCCAGGACTTTGATATTTGGTATGAAGCTTCATCTAGTGGACCCCTACCAAGATTGTTCAAATTTTAGTGCTGGGACAAAAATGCCCCCGCCACGGGGCCCTTTGCTTTTACATTGGCTTATATAGGGAAAATTTTTAAAAATCTTCTTCTCTGAAACCACAAGGCCCAGGTCTTATATATTTGGTATGAAGCTTCATCTAGTGGACCCCTACCAAGATTGTTCAAATTATAGTGCTGGGGCCAAAAATGCCCCCGCCACGGGGCCCTTTGGTTTTACATAGGCTTATATAGGGAAAATCTTTAAAAATTTTCTTCTCTAAAACCACAAGGCCCAGGACTTTGATATTTGGTATGAAGCTTCATCTAGTGGACCCCTACCAAGATTGTTCCAATTTTAGTGCTGGGGCCAAAAATGCCCCTGCCCCGGGGCCCTTTGGTTTTACATAGGCTTATATAGGGAAAATCTTTAAAAATCTTCTTCTCTGAAACCACAAGGCCCAGGACTTTGATATTTGGTATGAAGCTTCGTCTAGTGGACCCCTACCAAGATTGTTCAAATTATAGTGCTGGGACAAAAAATCCCCCCCTGCCACGGGGCCCTTTGGTTTTACATAGGCTTATATAGGGAAAATCTTTAAAAATCTTCTTCTCTGAAACCACAAGGCCCAGAACTTTGATATTTGGTATGAAGCTTCATCTAGTGGACCCCTACCAAGATTGTTCAAACTATAGTGCTGGGGCAAAAAATGCCCCTGTCCCGGGGCCCTTTGATTTTACATAGGCTTATATAGGCAAAATCTTTAAAAATCTTCTTCTCTGAAACCGCTAGGCCCAGGTCTTTGATATTTGATGTGTAGCTTCATCTAGTGGACCTTTGACAAGATTGTTCAAATTTTAGCCTTTGTTGATGTTTGGTATGAAGCTTCACCTTTAAGACCTCCCTCAACATTATGTACATTAAAGCCCTGGGGCCAATAATGGCCCTCTCTGGGGCCCACTTGTTACACTATGGATCAGGTGAGCGATCCAGGGCCATCATGGCCCTCTTGTTTACAATTCTTACTGGAAAGGGGTCTTCACTGAAAGGAAAGAATTTGCTCCCAGACTCCTATTGACAAGGTAGGCCAAAAACATAGTTGGCATAGCTGCCTCTGTTGCAGAGGTAAACATTCTCCTTAAATTAGAATTCTTGAGAGATTTAACAGACTAACCACTCGTCTAAAGTGGTCAGTCTTCTAGTCATTCGGTGCTCAGGTCTGCACCATCATAAGGTGTTGTTTCTAGTCTGAAGTTGGGCACAAATATTGTTTCATTGTCAAAACATTTAGTCATTACTAGTCATTTTGATATTTCTTTCAGAAACAAACAGCATAATGATTGAACCTTTCAATATAAATCATCCATTCAACAGTAGTCATTCAAATTTCTCATTTCACTGAATTATTTTAAGGTTATTAGGAAATAAAACAAAGAGTTTTGCGTTTATGTTTTTCCTTTATTTTTTTAACATAATGTCCAGAAAAATCCCTAACATACAGGAAGTATTATGCATATATAAACAAAAATACAAAAGGCATTTAAACATATATGTACTCAAATTTTAACATGAAAGAGAAACCGATTATGCAATCGATAGCTAGTTGGTTTTCTCTTCCGATTATAAACCGATAATCGATTGTGATTTGAAACCGATTGCCCACCACTAGTGCACTTGCCATTAATGCTAGAGGACCCCACTTTGATTCCTGGCAGCGGTAATTAAATTGCGGTGTCCGAACGTGCTCCACTCGCATCATTTGCTGGGATGAATGCCCTAAGTGCACCGTCCTTCGGATAGGGCCTTTAACTGGAGGCCCCCTGTGCAGGGAGAACCATCCCCTGTGCAGGTTAAAGAACCCTACCATAATTACATGATTACTGTGTAGGCTTTCATCCTGCAAATCTGGAATGTATGTAATGTACAACTGCAAGTAATGGTCAGAAGTGGCCGATCGCAGTTTCAGTAGAAAGAAAGAAAGAAACCCTTATCCTGCTGAATAATTAAGTAAGACACACCCATTTCTGACTTTGAAACAGTCAGATTGCTTGATGTAATTTATTCCTACGAATTTTGCAAACTGAATGACAAACAGTGCAGATCCTGATTCAGAAGCCAGCTGATCTGGATCTACACTGTTTTCAAAGGTAGGGTTTATCGTGAAAAGCAGGATATGGGTTAAAATATTTCTTCCTTATTTTTCAGAGAACTTCATGCAAATTGTCCCCTATAGTGTTTCAGTGCATGGACTTATTTCATTATTGGGGTCGTTAAGTGTATGGTCTCTTTTGTTGGTTGTGGTGGGTGTGTTTTCTAATATGCACTTGTTTTCAACAAACTGATTTAATTGTTAACTTTATTGATTTCTCTGTCTACTTGTGCTGCTGCTGGAAAAAAGGGTACTAGGAATTCTTTGTATTCTGTAATGAATGACCCTAAGTATTGGGATATGATTGGCCTTAGCAAACAGTGCAGACCAGGATCTGACTGCACTGTTTTCTATGACCTATACAGTGTTGACGGGGACGTTAAACCTCAAAACAAACAAAACCAGATCACACTGCTGAAGGATATGAAATATAGTAATATTATGACCAATAACCCTTATCCAGATGAATATTTCATTTAGCCACACCCATTTCTGACTATCATCCAATCAGATTATATAACATAATGTTTTCATTAAAATTCACAAATTGAATGACAGTGTTTGCAAAGATATATGTAGGGTTTGTCGTGAATAAGGGTTAAAGATTTTTTATGGCCCTGCCTATTGTATTTTACCCTGTTCATAAGTGTGTGTTAACCTGCAATAGACGATGTGTTGCATGCAAAACCGATGTCTGTAGGTCTAATGTTATATTCACATTATGTCTGTCACACAACACTCATTTCATGTTCCATGTCATATTACAGGGGTATCCTTGTCTTCCTGTCCTTGAGCCCCTGCCCATCAGGGCTTGAAGAAATAGATGGGCTGCATGATGCTTCCTTGCAGAGCTGAAGCCGACCGCACACGAGTACTGGTAAACTGCTTAGAGGATCTAAGCCTGCCCAGGCAAAGTGGTGCCCGTCGGCCCATCCATGCTTATAAACCCTATTGGTTTCATTGGGCAACAGGGCTTGAGATGTCATTTCATCTCAGTGTCGGATAAAGTCCAACAAAATTGAAAGCTACACCTCCAAAATGACCTAGTGTATACAGTGTTGACGGGGACGTTATATCTCAAATAAAAAAAAAAAAAACAACAACATAAAAACAAGTCTCCCTGTCTTATGGACATAATTCTAGTTTTCATTTCATTCCAGGGTAGCCGGCCTTGGTAGCTCTGAGGCGGATGCGCTTTTGACTTCTGATCAGGACGCGGGCTCGATACCTGCCGGGGTCGGCAACATTCTTTTGGGGAGATTGATCATGAAATCTTTTCTACGGTCATTATCTCCCGTCCGCTGATTCAAGAAGGGTAGTTGTCAGTTTCTGGCGAAAAAATGTGCACTGTACTAGTTAACCACTTACATATAAGCCTGCCCAAAAAAGTGTATAGGTAAACTGACTGGCTCAAAATGACCTAACTAGTGTTGACGGGGCTGTAAAACTCCAATACAAACAAAACAAAAACATTCCAGGGTGACAAACATTACTTATATTTACAACAAATAATTTGGATTGTAAGGTTACTTCTGTTTATTAACTGGATGCAATTTATCAATAGTAATTTGATTTCGCTACGAGAAGCAAGTGGAGTTTGAGCATTAAATATCACCATTATGGTACAAGACCGGACTCACTGGAGCCAATCAGCATGGCCCCAGATAAGGCTGAGTAACGGGATAATTTCTGAGTAAAACTTTCTTATTTCTGCATCAAACCATATGTTGTGGGTACTTGTTAGAATCGCCTCGTTGAGGCGATTCTAACAAGTACCCACAACATATGTTTCTCGCAAGAAATGAAGAAATTTATCCTTTGATAACCAGTATTCTTGTTTCCCTGGCTTTAACCCATTTTGTACCGGAAACCCCCAAATGGGTAGTTGGCAAACACTGTGCAGGTCCGGATTGGAACCGACGTCTGATCAGGGCCTACACTGTTTGTGAAAAGTTAAGCCATTTTCCAAATAAATTTTGAAGAAAACACAACCTGACACCCCTTTCTCTTTTGAAATGGAATCCTGGTATAAATAAGGAGGAAGGTTCCATTTGGTACAAACGGGGTTAACAGAGCTATCATATTGGTGGAAAATCAATTGACAATTTAGTTTTCCAGAGTAAATCATTGTCTCTGATTGTCGATCCTCGTGACAAATTTGATTAATGCATTTAACACAATTGTACATGTACATTGTACATGCATCAAGCTACTGTGCTTTGATACTCTGTTAATTACGACCATTTGACGCGTAACGAAAAAATCCTAAAAATTGGGACACTTTTAGGACTTGCTGTTGTTCTCCTAAATTATTATACCCCCGCAAACAAAGTTTGAAGGGGGTATATAGGAGTCAGCTTGTCGTCTGTCGTCGTCTGTCGTCGTCGGTCCGTTACAAAAAACTTTAACATTGCTCATAACTTCCTTATTCTTTGACCGATTTCTTTAATATTCACACACCACACACCTTGCCACTAGTACTTAAGATTGATATACACATGCGGGGGTATAATTGGCGCCCGTTAGGCGGCAGCTCTAGTTAGGGCTCCGCACTGAAAGTGTGGGTGCCCTATAGTAATCACTCCGTCTGTCCGTCCACAAATTTCTGATAGCGCTGCCGGGGCCCTAGTCAGTTTCACTGACCGCTCTAGTTAATCCTTGTTTTGCTGAATATTCAAATAAGCCACACCCACTACTGATTATCAACCAATCAGATTACTTGATGCAAATTATTGCAACAAATTCACAATCTGAATGACAAACAATGTAGATCCTGATCAGATGGCTTCTTCAGAAGCCATCTGATCTGGATCTACATTGTTTTGAAAGGTAAGTCATATCCGGGCTCAGCAGGACAAGGTTTAAAAGATTTTGTTCTTGATCCTGCAAGGAGTTCAAAAGGTGCAGATGGAATGGTAAGCATTGAAGACCCTGATCAGACTGCTTCTTCAGAAGCAGACTCTGATCTGGGTCTGCACTCTTCGTTTAAGCCAGTTTGACTCAAATCTTAGGATCATTATGGCATGTGGTGTACCTGTAGGCGTGTTTAGTAGGGCTGGCTAATCGAAGCTGAAAAGATAATCGATTATCAGTCCTGTCAATGCGATCGATAATCGATTAGTAATCGCTAAGATTTTTGTCATTATTTTACCTGTCTGGCTTTGTCTGAGCATGACTCCTACCATATGTTGCACTTTACCATATGTATATTTGAACAGACAGGCCTGTGCTAACAGTGTAGACCCAGATGAGACGCCACATAATGCGGCGTCTCATCAGGGTCTGCACTGTTTGCAACTCATCCAGCTATTTTAGGCATAACTTTGGGTAGTAAATTGTACCTATCAAGTAATCGATTAAAAGCAAATCAGAAATGATAATCATTTTTGTGGGATTTATCGATCAATTAATCGACTATACGATTAATCGTGGCAGCCTTAGTGACTTTAGCAGAACATTTTGAAAACTTTTGATGAGATGAGATTGTTAATGAGCATGTGAACTCAATGGGCCTCCGTGGCCTAGTGGGTAAGAGTGCTGACTCTTAATCATTACCGTTTTCCTCCCATTTAGCGCCCCTGCTCCTTTAAGCGCCCCCTCACTGTTTTTCCAAGAACAAAATAATAAGCGCCCCTTCTGCAGTTGAAGGAAATAGTATTTTGGCTTACCTAAAGTAAAGATTTCAGCCTTTCAATCGTCACCCTACGTATCATTTAAGGTTTTTTCTAAACCCCCTGCTATCACAATGTCTGTGTTGACCACTTGGTACTTTACATGTCATGATTCCACCATATTCTAATGGAAATCTACCCCATGTAATGAGTTTGAACTCTCCCTTCTGGTAAGATTTTTGTCTCCTAATAAACGCCCCCGCTTTTTTCCAATTTTTTAAGCGCCCGGGGCGCTAAATGGGAGGAATACGGTAGGTCTCTTACAACTGTGAACTTCAAGCCTGGCTTGGATCATATTTGAGAACCCAAGTTCTGCATGGAAGATTAAGTCGTTTTTCTCCGGTTCTCCCCCACTTCTGATTAACGATTGGCTCAATATGAGTAAAAAATCTTGAAAGGACCGTAATCTCCCCCCCCCCCCCTGCCCACAAAAAAAGAGAGAAAGCATGTAAACTCATGTGAAAAGGGGACTTCTTTTTTTCAGTAAGAAAAAAAAAATATGTGATATAAAGCAGACAGCTCTTAGTCTTATTGGGTCGAGGGTCCCTGCCTATCGGGTCTTAGAGAAATAGATGCATGGTGCTGCCATGCACAGCTGAAAATGACCACACATTAATACTGGTAAAGGGCTTTGAAGGTCTAAGCCTGCCCAGGCACAGTGGTGCGAGTCAGACCATCCATGCATATAAATCCCCGCATTTGTTTGGTCTTGAGGTGTCTTTTCATTTCAATGTCGGGTAAAAGTCACACAAAATTGGAAGCAACGTCTCCAAAATGAACTATTCAGTGTTGACGGGGACGTTAAACCTCAAATCAAACAAACAAAACTGTGGTTCAAGCCTGGCTCGTTCGTCTGACTGAGATGCCAAATTCTGCAATGGAAGGTTAGGTAGTTTTTCTCGGATACTCCGGATTTCGCCCACCTCTAATTAACTGACTTGACATGAGTACTGGTAAATGGCTTAGAAAGTCAAAGTCCTGTTCAGGCAAGGTGATGGGAGTTGGACCAACCTATTCGTTTCAATTTGGGCGGCAGGTGTTGAGATGTCATTTCATCTCAATATTTCATCTCAATGTTGGGTTAAAGTCCCACAAAATTAGAAGCAGCATCATCACAGTGACCTAAATAGTGCTGACAAGGACTCAAACGAACTTGATGGACTGACTTTTAACAAGAACTTCCAGATACACCAGTAAGCATGGAAACTAAATTAGAAAAGTATTCAAAATACTTAGCTTACCTCTCTGTTATTATACTCAGCATGTGGGAGAGGCCCCCTGTAGAGATATAGCAGCTCCCGCTGGGTATTAAATATTGTATCAAATATTGACAAGCGCCTGTTATTTCACTCAGAGACCCATACTAATTGGCTGTACAACAGTGCTTCCTATCTGAATCTACCGTAATTATGATTGGTGATGATATGAATTCAGATTCAGACAGGCGCCTCCTATGATCTGAGCAAGCAGTGTTGATCCCGATCAGACTGCTCCTTCATACTAATTGGCTGTACAACAGTGCTTCCTATCTGAATCTACCGTAATTATGATTGGTTACGGTATGTATTCAGATTCAGACATGCACCGCCTATGATCTGAGCAAGCAGTGTTGATCCCGATCAGACTGCTCCTTCATACTAATTTGCTGTACAACAGTGCTTCCTATCTGAATCTACCGTAATTATGATTGGTTCTGATATGATTCAGATTCAGACAGGCGCCACCTATGATCTGAGCAAGCAGTGTTGATCCCGATCAGACTGCTCCTTCATACTAACTGGCTGTACAACAGTGCTTCCTATCTGAATCTACAGTAATTATAATTGGTTATGATACGTATTCAGATTCAGACAGGCGCCGCCTATGATCTGAGCAAGCAGTGTTGATCCAGATCAGACTGCTCCTGAAGGAGCAGTCTGATCTGGGTCAACACTGTTTGCCATTCCATCAGCACCTCTGTGACACCGGCAGTCCATAATAATACTTTTTTTTATCTAATTCAAAATTTCGATATTAACCCTTATCTTGCTGAATATTCATTTAAGCCACACCCATTTCTGTCTATCAACCAATCAGATTATTTGATGTACTTTATTGCTACAAATTCATAAACTTAATGCCAAACAGTGTAGTTCCTGATCAGATGGCTTCTGAATCTGGATCTACACTGTTTGCAAAGATAGGGATTATTATGAACAGCAAGATAAGGGTTGAAGGCTAGAGGCCCGCCGGTGTTTTTGCAAAAATTTGCGCATATTTACGGTAAAGCATGTAAAAATGGTTGGTAAATAAAGAAATATTAGTTTGTAGATAAGCATGTAAAATGAGCAAAACACATGTTTATTTCTGTCAAAGACATCGTATTTTGTGAGCCGATACCATGCTTCCTTGTATATTAACCCATTTTGTACTGGTAACCCAAAAAGGGGTAGGTGGCAAATAGTGCAGGTCCAGATCAGACACTGCAGACTGTGGCATCTGATCAGGGTCTCCACTGTTTGCAAAATTTTCAGCCAATTTCCATATAGTTTTTGAAGAAAACACAACTTGACAACCCTAAATTTTGAAATGGACACCTACTATATATAAGGGGGAAGATTCCATTTGGTATGAAATGGGTTAAAGCTCAGAAATGTGAAATAGACAAGTAATTATCCCTGTCTGGTGATAGTCAGATAGGCAGTGTTACATAACTGGAAACTTAAATGGTTATTCCAGCTACAAGTATGGTGCTGGGTTTTACCCCACCAGTAGTGCTGCACTTTACCCCAGCAGTCACTGCTTTTTTGTTTGTTTGATTTTAAGTTTAAAGTCCTTGTCAACACTGCATAGGTCATTTTGGAGACGTTGCTTCCAATTTTGTTGGACTTTTACCCGACATTGAGATGAAATGATATCTCAAGCCCTGTCACCCAATGAAACCAATAGGGGTTTTAAGCATGGACGATCCGACTTGCACTGCTTTGCCTGGGCAAGCTTAGATCCTCTAAGCGGTTTACCAGTACTCGTGTGCAGTAGGTTGGTTTTAGTTATGCATGGAAGCATCATGCAGCCCATCTATTTCGTCAAGCCCTGATGGGCGAGGCGTTCATTCACTGTATGGCTATAGTGTCTCAAAGATTTGATGTAGACTACAGTAAGACTGGCACGATAAATCTGATAATCTATTGATAAATTCCACAAGAATGATTATCAGTACTGATTTGCTTGCAATCAATTATTTGTAGGGGTGTAACGATGCATCGATAGTTCGATGCATCGCGATAGGGACTGCCTCGATAGCAATGCATCGATAGTACTTTGGACTATCGATAGCTATCGCCGATAGTTCACTCAACTATCGATAGTTTCGATTGTTTTTGTTTTTTTGTTTTTCTTGAATATACTTTGAAAATATACCTGTACTGTTGTGTAATGACGCAAGTATTTTTGCTTAGGATATCCATTCAGCTGTAATCAGGACAGACTGATAAGCCTTCACATATGTGCATGATGATCTGAGTCTTCGCTGGTCGCACGTGTATCATAGTTTTTTTGCCGTATGGTGAATTTCTCGCGGCGATGAATTTCCCGCCGTCATTTTTGCACGTGCAGTTGAGGCAGTCAGAAATTTTCCCGCGTTTTTCAATAACAAAACGTCAATGATAGTTTGATCACGCGTTTGTTGCATGCAACTTTTTGAAAAAATGACAGTGAAACCTGTGCGACATCTGAAGGCTCAGATCAGCCTGCGCAGTCATATATAAATGTTTGCTATTTGTATTATCCTTGGGTAGTATAACTTCTGGGACAAACGCCATTTCCCTGTTCAGTTTCGAAGACATTTGCAAGATGCACAAGCTGATCTTTTGTATGAAGAAATGTTTGTTTTTGCTGTGTGCTGAATCATTCATATAGGCAAATAAATGCGTAATGAATGACGGTATAATGCAGTTTAACTTGTTGTATATGTGACTCTTTTTGCCCATAAGGACCAGACTGTTAAACCGCCCTTTTGTGGTCTAATTAGAAATGCATTTCTCGAAAAATGCACAGAATGTGCATGCGAGTACATGATAGACTCAGATAAGTCGGCAAGTATGCACAAATGCATCAATGATGATGACATCAGTCGGCTGGCCGGACCGATTGGGATTGAATTCTTGGGGGAATATTTAAGCAGACAAAGTTTTTTCTTGTCGTCATCCTGTAGGGGGAAAACGTGCAGCAAGAGGCCTTAGGTCTCCGTCTATCAAGTACTTTCTTAAGGTGATTCTGGACGTTTTGATGGTGGACACTGGACAACCTGGGACAAATTGGCGTTTTTATTTTTCGTGGGTCTTCCTGATTTTATTTTTATATTGTCTTTGTATTATAAAAGAGGGATATTCCAGAAAAAATAACATGTCAAAACGGCCAAATTTCATTACATGAAAACTTTGTTTTATTATCGCTGCTTGACTTAGCTGTCTTGTGTGCAAGGACTAAATGTCCACAGAGTCAGAGAGCCTAGGTCGAGCCCTGTACATATTGGTAAATGAAAAAACCGACTTTATAATTGCTTTACTTCTATTTTGATAGTCTAACTTTTGATGCTAACTTCAAATAAAAAATATGTAAGTTCAAGTTTTAATGCAGTTTGTTAGATTCATGTCGCCCTTAAAGAGGTGCTAAAATAGCGTGCTGTGATTACGTAATACTATGTAATTATCGGGTTACCTAATTAACTGAATCCACAGATTAATTTAACACAGGCGGCAAACATCAAACAATCGAAGAACGATCAGCATGTGTCAGTTTCCACAAGCAGAAAATCTCAAACACTGCAAAGGTATTAAAGCTATGATAACAATCACTAACAGGTATATATACTGGAAGCAGCAAACTATTTTTAGGCGGTGGTGGGGATATATATAAAGAGCCGTCTCCCCATGATGTTTTTTTCTGGAATAGCCCGAGGGAATGAATGCTGATATTGAAACACACAATAAACATACAATTTTAGGCCATTGGAATTTTCCTAACTCGTTCTGTCCCTCTTAGCCATTTTATGTGAGTGATATGACATCTATGAATCATTTATAAGTGTACCCGATAGTATCACGATAGTATCGTGATAGTATGTCGCGACAGTGATAGTATCGTGATAGTAGTTTCCACGATAGCAATACTATCACGATAGTCAAAATTGGCATCGATAGTCAGCCCTAATTATTTGGTAAGTGCAATTTACTACCCAAAGTTGTGCCTAAAATAGCTGGATCAGTGGCAAACAGTGCAGACCCTGATGAGACGCAGCATTTTGCGGCATCTCATCTGGGTCTACACTGTTTGCTCAGGCCTGTCTGTTCAAATATACTTTTGTTAAAGTATCACATAAGCAACAGATGCTGAGAGTCAGGCTCAGACAAAGCCAGACAGGGAAAATTATGATCAAATCTTCAGTGATTACTAATCGATAATCGATCACAATGTCAGGACTGACAATTGATCATCTTTTCAGCTCCGATTAGCCAGCCCTAGACTACAGTAGATTCTAGCTGTTCCTCAGCTTCTTCTAGACCAGCTCTGATAGCTCAGTTGGTAGAGTGTCCGCTCCGGGAACGGGAGGTCACGAGTTTGATTCCGGTTGCGACATACCAAAGTCGTTAAGAATTGTACTAGCTGCTCCTTGCTTGGCACTCAGATTTACGGTAGAGAGCTAGGACTGGTCAACCCAGTGTCAGGATAATGTGACTGGGTGTGGTATCATGTAATGTGTCTGGGACATGATACTTCAGTGAGGCAGCACTATAAAAGTGAGCATTGAGCTCCCTGTCGCAACCAGACACCGTCGTGATATGACTGAAAAATTGTTGAAAGTGACGTTAAACCAGAATTCACACACACACACACACTCAGCTTCTTCTAGTAAACATACCCAAGATTCTTAGCTAAACTTATGTGGAACATTATTGCCGAAAGTGCCATTCTGATTCTTGATCAAGATTAAGATAATATTTTTTGGCGTACAATCAAATGATTATCTTATTAGTTTATTAGTGTTTTTAATTAGTGTTAGCATTCTAGCCTGTATTGGTTAATTAACCGCCAGTAACTTGCTGTCAGCGGGGATTCATTGTGTCACTTTCTTCCGAAGTTGTTTTGGAACTCTGCCTTGGAAGAAGGCTGTGTTTGTTTAGTTGTTCAAACAGGGTTCACCATTAACCCTTGTCCTGCTGAATATTTTAATATGCCACACCCGTATTTACTTGATTCAAAGTATTGCAACAAAGTCACAATCTGAATGACAAACAATGTAGATCCTGATCAGAAGAAGCCATCTGATCTGGATCTACATTGTTTGAAAAATAAGGCATATCCGGGCTCAGCAGGACAAGTGTTAATCCATTCTCACTTGGGGACTGTGAATTTTGCTGATTTTCACAGTGTTGCCTTAAGGACAGCAACTTCATATAACCATTATTTCATAATACATCAAACTCGGCAGGAGTGTTCACTGGGCAGTAGCCTTTCAAATGGAACCTTTTTAGGCTAAATCATTGTTGCCATGGTACAAGCGGGCAGCTCAAAGTTTCCAAACAGTGTGATTTCACATGTATTTTTGACCGACTCTTTATCTTCACACTGCTGTCAAGGCAACAATTATGGGGTTTGGCACTAGCCATTTTCACTGTCTGTAGCATGTTGTGCCAGCGTCAATTTCGAGGCATTTTTGACCACTGAGACACCCTTAGATTTCATTTCAACAGCCGTCTGGGCCATACCCCCAATTTTTTTGGCAGTGAGGGGGTGACATCAAACCCCCCATATGTTACAATTAAATAATGTTTAGTGGGGAGCCACAAGAAAAAACAGTCCATTTTTTACGACAACTACGGGTAATCCATCCTAACGCAAACATAGCTGTCCAGGGGTGGAGAATGCAGATTTGCTGGTGTCTGGGATGTGTGGTGGCCGTAAAACGTCTCCCTGCCCTACATCATAGAGTAGCTTATATTTTCTTGTCCTTTGGGATCATTGATTCCATTGTTGAATTTTGAAAATACTTGCGGGTCACTGATGAGGCCTAATTGGCTGAAACTAGCTAGTCTGGCCCAGAAAACATGTACACTTCATATTTTTTCAGTTCTGTGGTGTATTCCTTGCTTCCAAAGGATAACCCTTTTATAGAACATATTTTAGGTGGTTCTGTGGTTCCAAGTGGGGTTGGGGGGTGTGTGGTTCAGACACGTAAAAAGACGTATCTGAGTGGGAAAGGGTTAACCCAAGATTGGAGGACATTGTCTAGTGAACTGAAAAGCTCAGGTCAGGTCTAATAAGGTCCTTGTCGTCCTTGGCTGGCAGGTCTGAATGGTTTAGATGAAAATCTACCATCAGTTAATAAAATACACATTTTTAAACTAAATTATTGATTGTCAATTTGTTGCTGTGGTTTTTACTATCTTTTAAATGAATCTGATGACTGTTGAACTAATGTATCACTTCAGCAAAGTATAATAGATTTAGGTGCAGGCATGTATATTAACCCTTATCTTGCTGAATATTCATTTAAGCCACACCCATTTCTGTCTATTAACCAATCAAATTACTTGATATAATTTATTGCTACAAATTCATAAACTGAATGCCAAACAGTGTAGATCCTGATCAAAAGCCATCTAATCTGGATCCACACTGTTTGCAAAGATAGGGGTTGTCATGAAAAGCAAGATAAGGGTTAATAGATATGTATGAAAGGTGAAAAAAAAAAATATCTATAAATAGTATCAGACATTAACATTGTATCTGATAATTATATCATCATTCTGCATTTTGACTTGATTCCAAAGATGACAAGTATTCCTTTCATCTGTTGATATAAAAACTTAGCTTAATTGCTAAAATTGCTTGCAAATTTCTGATATACAAGAGTCGAGGGTCGTTCAATAAGTATCTCATCTTTCCTTCTTAGAGTCACGCTTGACTTCTTTTTACATGATCAGATGCCTCATGAATAATTTTTAAATTTTAATGAGAATTTAACATGTGTACAAATGTCTGGCATCATTGTTTGTCCGAAATTAATACGGCTGCTGGTGGAACTGTAGCAGATAAAAATCAAAAATGAGTTCCTTTAAGAGCAATGAAAACACTCATAAGAAAGAAGATGGGTCATACTACGTAGTTTCGGCTAATAAAGCCTCATCAGTGACCCTGTAATGATCCGGCAAAGAAAGCCAGAGGAAACATACTGCAATTTTGCGAATTTCGAATAGGCAGTCGATTCAAAGACTGATATAAATCAAAATGGGGTCCAAATAATTAAAAACCTGTTTAGAATATGAGTCTAAACCAATAATTTATTTCTGATTTCTCAGAATATTCACGCTGATCTCAAAGGACCAAAAGTAAAATATAAACTGCACTATGGTTGATGTACGGGGAGACGTTTTACGGCCGCCACACGGCACAACAACAGCTGCAGTGAAGGCAAATCTATTTATAGATACAATCTATTTATAGATACAATCCTGATATCGCACAGATGCTATATGATTAAAGAAGTGCAGTGAAACATTCAGTATATATTTTGTTGCTGGTGTGGGGAGGGGAGCTCAAGTTGAAAAGCTGCATAAGCTACTGATTGAAAGTTTATTTGTCAGATTTGGGGTTTAATGTCCGATCAACACTATTTAGGTAATTTCGGAGATGTTGCTTACCCAACATTGAGATGAAATGGCATCTCAAGCCCTGCAGCCCAAACAAACCAGAAGGGTTTACATGTAGGGATGGTCCGACTGGCACCCTTTGCCCGGGCAGGTAGAAGCCTCCGTGGTGCAGTGGTTACGCTACTGGCCTTGTAAACCAGGGATCGCAGGATCGATCCCAGGCTTCTCCAGACTTTCGGATGAGTCTTTAAACCGAGGTCCCGTCTCCGTATGACCTTAGCTGTTGGTGGGACATAAAACTAAAACTCACTCACTCACTCACTTGCCCGGGCAGGCTTAGACTTCCTAAGCAGATTACCAGCACTTATGTGTGGTCAGTTTCAGCTCTGTGTGCAGCCTAATCTTCTTCTCCAAGCCTAGTTCAGGGGGTGGTGAGGTGTGTGTGTGTGGTGGTGGTGGGGGGGGGGGGTGCTTCTTGTGCTTTGTTAGGCATAAGCAGCTAATAATGTTACCTCACAGCTGGATACCACTTACATGGCAGAACATGTTGACAGATCTTTAACATGTCATAATAAGATAAAATCATCTCAGGATTCTTAGACAGGATGTATTTATTATTACTTGTTACAAGGTGGAAAACATTTCTGCAGGCCTCGTATTTTTCAGGCATTTGCAGGATTTCAGGCTATTAGAGCTTGATATTTTTCTTAATTTCAGGCTTTTAGATTTTGATTTTTGTTCCTTTAGTCTGTTTAAAAAACTATTTAACCCTTATCCTGCTGAGTAAATTTTATTTACCCACACCAATTTCTGACTACCGTATTCCTCCCATTTAGCGCCCCTGCTCCTATAAGCGCCCCCTCACTGTTTTACAAAGAACAATATTATAAGCGCCCCCTCTGCTGTCGGAGGAAAAATATTTTGACTTACCTAAAGTAAAGATTTCAGCCTTTCAATCATCGCCGGATGTGCCGTAAATTGTATTGTGCAAGGTATTTCTAAACCTCCTGCTATCTCAGTGTCTGTGTTGACCACTTGTTACTTTACACGTTACGATTCCACCATGTTTCATGAAAAAAGCGACAGTTTTACTGATTTCCCGAGGCACATGTCCGACGGTAATTTGTTCCTTTTTTACAGCTATTGCATATTTATCATACGGGTTATTACGTTCCCTGGAAGTATCAAGAATTTCTCCTTCTGCTGGGGTCCAAACATCTTTAAAAACATGAAATCCACGAATAGAATATTCCTTCTCGTAAAATGTCATGTCACCATTTACTTTTGTGTACTCAAAACCTTGGGTGTCCAGATTGCGGAAACGGACTTTCCCATTTTTACAACAGGGTGATCGGGTTTCGTCATTATTCAGACTGCTGAAAGTAATCAAGCTGACAATGCTTCTGCCAAGCTCAAAATTAAATTTCCTAGTTCGTCTTGAATTTTATGCTTCGCACATGCTAATTACGGTACTTATTCTAGCATCGTCATGACATGAAAGAAACAAACTGTGTCATCCCTGCCGAATTTTGTATTCGTCCAAAACTTACATAAGCGGGGCTCTTAGAAAGGAAAATAAAATGGGCAAGAAAAAAGTCGGTTAGCAAATAGCGCAGGCCCTGATCAGATGCGCTTTCTGTAGCGTCTGATCTGGGCCTGCAATGTTTGCCAAGGTAACCCTTTAGATGTTTCCGCAAGCAATGGGTAAGACTGCTCTCAAACTTGACTTATTGAGTGCGAGCAATTGCATAATCGCCACATGTTTATCTAGTCCAACCCAATTAGCGGAACCGATCTATAAATAACTAACACAGGTAAATTATTTACAGCCCGAGTACACACGTATATATTCTAATGGAAAAACACCGTGTGTAATGGATTTTAAACTGGCCATTCCGGTAAGCTTTTTGTTCCTAATAAGCGCCCCCTCTTTTTCCATTTTTTTAAGCGCTCGGGGCGCTAAATGGGAGGAATACGGTATAAGTCAACCAAATTAATTGATATTTTCACAAACTGCATTACAAACAGTGTAGATGCTGATCAGATGGCTTCTTCAGAAGCCATCTGATCTGGATCTACACTGTTTGTAAAGGTAATAGTTGTGTCTTGTTCAGCAGGATAAGGGTTGAAGCTGCAAAAACGGGCTTTTCAGGCATGGAAAATCGTGGTCAGTATGAGGCCTGTTTCTTATGGAGGAGTTTTTTTTTTGTTTTTTTTGTTTTGGTTTTACGGCCCTTTCAAGATTATTTCACTCATATCGAGCCGATCGGTAATCAGAGGTGGGCGAAAACCGGATTACCCGGAGAAAAACCACCTGACCTTCCGTTGTAGAACTTGGCGTCTCACATGTGACCCGAGCGAGGCTCGAACCACAGCGGTGAGAGACCTAATGATCAAGAGTCAGTGCCCTTAACCACTAGGGCTGGAGGAGTTACCATAAAAATCCTAAAAATTCGGACACCTTATGGACTTGCTGTAATTCTCCTAAAATTTTAATGAGCCGGGGCACAGCATTTCCTACAACTCACATGTGCGCCCAGCGAAGAATCAGATCAGCCTGCGCATCCATAATAGTCTTACCAGAGTCTAACCAGAGACTTCTCTTGCTGCATGATGGAACATTGGGCCCTTAACTATCCTTAGAGCACAAAACGAAGACTCTGATCAGACTGCATGGATGCACAGGCTGATCTGAGTCTTCATTGGGCACACATGTCTTATTGTAGATTTTGTCATGCGCTGGCTCATTTGTTTTCTGCCCCCACCCATCGGGGCTTGGAGAAATAGATTGGGCTGCAGGATGGTTCCACCCAGAGCTGAAACTGACCACACATGAGTACTGGTAAACCGCTTAGACTGACTAAGCCTGACCAGGCGTAGTGGTGCGAGTCATTGGGTTCATTGGGCGACAGGGATTGAGATGTCATTTCATCTCAATGTTGGGTTTAGTAGTCGCAGATAAAATTGACTAGGCAGACAAATTCAGGTGTTGTCAATATACGTCAAATTTGCTGAGTTCAACAGAAGATTCGGTAGAGTGCCTTTCGCATGCTTTCTACAAGTGGACCAACACAGCTTTGTTTGTGTTACAGTTGAATTCACACAATCGGGTGACTTGCTTTAGATCATTCCAAAGGCAGGTGCAAACGATAGCTCCGCCTAGTCAATTTTCTTTGCGACTACTATACAAGTCCCACAAAATTGAAAGCAATGCCTCCAAAATGACCTAAATAATGTTAACAGGGATGTTAAACCTTAAACAAAACAAAAACCAATTTGTTCCATGATCCATCAAGGAGTCCAAAAGGTGCAAACGGCATAGCAAACAGTGTAGAGCGGAGTAGTCTGATCAGGGTCTGCACTGTTTGCTTAGGCCTATCTGTCACACAACGTATGATCATTAACATATGGTTACATAAACAACTGTCTCTGATATGACAGATTGACCAAGTCTTTAAAATTTGTAATCTTCTTACATTGTGTCAACACCACTAAGTCTTGAACTCAAAATAATGTGCTCTTGACATAATCTAAGCTGATTTTGAGTATGTTTGTTAGTTTGATTTGATGTTTAACGTCCCAATCAACACTGTATAGGTAATTTTGAAGTCGTTGCTTCCAGTTTTGTGGGACTTTTACCTGACATTGAGATGAAATGACAAGCTCTGCCACCCAATGAAACCAATGGGGTTTATATGCATGGGCAGTCTGACTCGCACCACATTTCCTGGGCAGGCTTAGAACCTCAAAGCGATTTGCCAGTACATGTCATTGCATGCAGTCAGTGTCAGCTCTGCAAGCATAATGCAGCCCAATTATTTCTTCAAGCCCCGAAGTGGGGGGGGGGGGGGGGGTCCATTGTTTTCAGACTGTTTTCAGGCTTGACAGCACCTCTGAATCATCTGCATGAAATGCCAAGTTTGATTTACTTGAATTACTTGAAACAATATTTGTTTCAGTTGTTTTATACTAATTATACCCCCGCAAACGAAGTTTGAAGGGGGTATATAGGAGTCAGTTTGTCGTCTGTCGTCGTCGTCTGTCGTCGTCGGTCCGTTACAAAAAACTTTAACATTGCTCATAACTTCCTTATTCTTTGACCGATTTCTTTAATATTCACACACCACACACCTTGCCACTAGTACTTAAGATTGATATACACAAACCTGACCTTGACCTTTACGTTGACCTTCCTCAAGGTCAAATACTTGTAAAAATTTGTCTGACAACGCATGCGGGGGTATAATTGGCGCCTGTTAGGCGGCAGCTCTAGTTTATTTTAGTTCGATTGCGATGAAAGCTTCAAGCTTATTGAATCGCTCTCCAACACTCATTCCGGGTGTTTTCACGCGCGCGCGAGAGAGAGGCAGTGGCTTTTACACCACTGCTACCTATTTACACCTGGGTGGAGTGGGGCAGTGTCATTACGTGTCTTGCCCAAGGACACACCTCGATAACGGTGGCAGGATTCCAATGCACAACCTCTCGATCATAAGTCCAACACGCTAACCACTGCGCTATCGAGGCTGACATTGACATTTGTTTCAGTTCATGGGGGATGGTTGGGTGTGTTGAAGGTATCATGTATCTTAACCCATTTAGTACCAGAAACCCCAAAACTGGTACCCTGGCAAACAGTGCAGGCCCGGATCAGATGCCGCAGAACGCGGGATCTGATCAGGGCCTACATTGTTTGCAAAAAGTTCAGCCATTTTCCTAATCAATTTTGAAGAAAACACAACCTGACACACCTAAATTTTGAAATGGACTCATGCTATATATATATAAGGGGGGTACAAAAAGGGTTATTAACCCTTATCTTGCTGTTCATGACAACCCCTATCTTTGCAAACAGTGTAGATCCAGATCAGATGGCTTCTGAAGAAGCCATCTGATCAGGATCTACACTGTTTGACATTCAGTTTATGAATTTGTAGCAATAAATTACATCAAGTAATCTGATTGGTTCAAAGTCAGAGATGGGTGTGGCTTAAATGAATATTCAGCAAGATAAGGGTTAATATTTTGTCACCAGGGCGTCCAACTCATATAATGGCTTCCGGCCGCGCTATCCTTGTTTTGTTTGTTTGAGTTGAGATTTTACGTCCCCCTCAACACTGTAAAGGTCATTTTTGGAGACGTTGCTTCCAATTTTGTGGGACTTTTACCCGACATTGAGATGAAATGACATCTCAAGCCCTGTCGCCCAATAAAACCAATAGGGTTTATTAGCATGGACGGTCCGCCTCGCACTGCGGTTCCTGGACAGGCTTAGATCCTCTAAGCTGTTTACCAGTACTAGTGTGCGGGCCGGATTCAGCTCTGCGTGGAAGCATCATGCAGCCCATATATTTCTTCAAACCCTCCCGCTATCCTTGAAGTAGGTAAGAGTACAGGGGGAATGCTTTAGGGGGGATGTTTTTATTTTATCTTTCTTCCCCGTCCCTCTTCTTCATCTCTTCTACGATTTCTTCTGTCTCGTTTCTCCCTCTCTCTGCCAGAAGATGACACAAAATGACCCACAAAGGTTGACATGTCCTTAAACCCCAACACAATCAATCAGTTCATTACCTCATTTACTGTAACATAACACAATACCGTAATTGTTACGAGATGGAATAGGAAACCTCTCTGGTGCTTATGCACATCTAAATTATTTTAGTAGATATATGGTAGGGCGGTGTGAGTGAAATATTTTGGGTGAAATATGGTACGCAAACTATGCGGCTCCATGAACAAGTCATGCACATATCATACGATGTATGCATGAGTGGTTTATAGAGAGCTGTTTTTACAATACAGGGGGCCGCTAAAAGGCTGAGTTCTATAGAATTTGCCTAAAAATCGCCAACCGCCAAATTGTGCCATATATGATTTTTATTCCCGTCACGTGTTGTGTGGGTGTTCGTTTTGACAGGAGTCATGTCATTGATTATAGGGTCGTTTCATCAATTTTTCCTATGGGAAATATACTATTTGAAGGCAAATCCATTATCTACTCGATTTTGCTATCTGGCTTTGTTTGTGGCCGGTATCTCCACTTCCCCACGAACAAAGCAAGGTAATACGAGTAGGCATGATTTTCCGGTAGTATTCATAGATATATAAACCCTGAAAAAAGTGGACACCTTAGCAGCAGGTCAAGTTGTAAAGAGTAAACACAGCATTGTGACGGGGAAATAGAAAGTATATTGAAAGGTATGTTTAATCTATGTTTAGTATTATTTTTGTATGAACATGCTTGTAGGTTTTGGAGGGGTTTACTTCTAGTATACCCCAACTTTCTGAAGCCTATTCTGAATTCACTATTGAGGCCTGTAGTGATTAGGCTACTAGCTTTGCCAGCTAGACGTCGCAGGATCGATCCCAGGCTTCTCCAGTAGTAGAATGAGTCTTTCTAAGTGAGGTCCTGTCTCATGCTGACCCTAGATGTTGGTGAGACGTAAAGTTTGGACACCCGCTCATTCTAGATTCATTTAGGCTTTTAGACCCCTTTTGTAGAATGTAATTAATAAACGCCGGGTCACTTGTTTGATCCATGACTTGTGACTGGCTGTGGTTAGGAAACCGTGGTTCCGTCCCAATATGATATTAGGTGTAGAGGGGACGTAAACTTAAGACGGGTTTAACCACATCTTCATCATCAGGGCAAACTCATACAAGAGCCTGTTGGGTTATCCGTGATGATGAACCGTAATGAATTTTATTTTACAAGCATGTTCACGTTGATTAGAAATAATTTTGTTCAAGAAGAATTACGAGTTCATTTTGTAATGATGCCGTTTTTGTCTGATAACTCAGTTTGTGCATGTATGTACATATAAAGAACGTGATGATGATAAGTGGGAGTATTTGGTCGCCACACGTCATAACGGCCTGAGCGGCGGGGATGACGTCAGCTGCGTCATCGGCGTCGCGAGGACGGTTGTGACGGGGTGCCTACCAAATAGAGTGAATTTACGGCAAACAGTGTTGGCCCATATGAGACACTAACAAATGTTGTAGATTATAGATGAAAATCTTCTGTTGTAGTTTCTATCTGTTATTAATGTATTGAATTTGTGAATAGCTATATTTGTGAGCCGTGTCGCGGAGAAGGATATGAAATAGAGATTGTTATGTTTCCTGTAATTGGCGGCTGACCAGGTAGCGCAAAGGCGTGGTCTGTTCAATTGCCTCTTACTTGTGATAATGTAGTGAGCACAAATTTGATGAGTATTATGCTCAGTAGTAGTGAGCATTAATTGATTTCTGTAGTGCTCAGTAAGGAAACATGAACTTTGAGTATTATTGTGTCAAGCATTGGGTGCTGATAATTTGATGCACAGTCAAGTTGAGTTCTGCTGTACGGTTATTTGTCGCATGCACTAATCAGCCTGTATGTCTGGTCGGCGCATGCGCAATAACGGTATATGCATGAACATATTCTTACTTCTCCGGGAGGGGGATCATGATATAGCATGTATGTTTTGTGACTCGTTTCTAGTCCCGTTATCGTAATTTGCAGGCATAACAATGTGTGACCTGCTGCTCCCTGCTTCATAGCAGCAGGTACTGGTACGACGCTAGGCGTTAGGGTCCAGCAAGGGCGGACAGACCGCCGTAATCAGCGCCTACCAGGATAGAAGCAGATTCTTCTAAATCATTGTTCGTTGTAAACAAATGTGTTCATGGAAGAGGTCAACTTACCTTATTTGGACGATCACTAAACGGCTGATTAGCAAACGTGATCGCTAATCCTAGGATAATCAATTATGTTGATAGACTAGTTTTACTAGTTCGCGAGAAGAAGTGTCACGCGAGTGGGGAATTCACCCAAAGTTATAAACTGGCCAGTCGCGTTTTGTGTTGTTTCTTTTTTTGTTTTTCTTGTTGTTTTTGTTGTTTGCTTCTGTAGGTATTCACGTCACCCGTTCCGAGCACAGAACAGTGTTTTGCCTTCGGAGCGGACGTCGTGAGTTGGCTACAGAAGCAACAATTTGTGATGTTTTGTGTTAGTAAGTGTTGTATGTAGATACTGTAAATAATTCATGTCAATCATTTAACATCTTTCTTGTGCCTTACCCCACAGCTGCCCGTACACCTGTCAGAGATCACGCTCGGTTGTCTTGTCAGCATGGGGGTTTGCGGGACGCCGTAAACCCACATGTAACATTTGGTGTCAGTAAAGTGAGGATTTGATCTCTGGCTGGTGTTCCCGGCTGTGGAACAGCACATTGATACTCTGAATCATCAATTTAAAAAAAAAAAAATGTATTGACAGCCACATTTAGAAATTAACTTGAATCTTCCTTCCTGCGTTGATGAAGTGCGAAACCCATGTATTCAACTGAATGGATACTGACAAGTCGATAATTTCTGAGCAGGAAGGCAAGGCAACCCCACTTTTTCTTGGTAACGAAAAATTTAAGTAGACCCCACTTAATTGTGTTACCTGACATTCTACTAAGTTAAATTGGAGCTACTAATTGATCTTACCCACACATGGTTCTGACGTAGTGACGTTAACAATTTATTGACGTTGACATAACGGTAGCGTTAATATTTACGCAGTGGCTTGAGGTTAGGTATGACGTAATAGAAACATTAATGGTGACTTGTTATGATCGGAGTTTTGTAATGTGATAAAACTTCGGATTGTAGCATTTTACTGTAAACGTCGTCAGTTTATGACGTCATATTAGACTACCAGTACGCAACGTCATACTGTGCTGAAAGCATTTGACATTTCAAATCGCGTGTGCTTTAATAACTAACGTTTTAGTTAGATTAACGCGTATAACACATATCTTAACGTTTTAGTTAAGCCCATTCAATCATCACTGATCATAACTGATCAGTTTATAGTGGTTTTGATAGTAACGTGAGATTTACGTTATCAATAATGGAGCGTTTAATGCAAATGGGAAAGGACTTAGGTTATGAGGGGAAGGAGTTACAAGGTTTTGTTAAAGAGCAGCAAGATATTGAGAGGGCAGAAAGGCAAGAGCAAAGGGATTTAGAAAGGTTAAGGTCTGAAGAAAAGGAAAAGGAAAGGGCAGAAAAAGAAAAGGAAAGGGTACATGAACTAGCTAAGTTAGAAGTAGAAGAAAAGGAAAAGGAAAGGGCACATGAACTTGAAATGGCACGCATTAAGACTGAAAGGGAGGCAAAAGAGATTAGTGAGGCCCATTTAGAACAAATAAAACATGGGTTTGAGCTACAGCACCAAGAATTAAGGAATCAGTTAGAAATGCAGAGAGCGAAGCTCGAGCTAGAATTTGAAAGGCAAAAAGCTGAGAAGGTGGCTCATGCCCGGGATCCTAAGTTACCTTATTTTGAAGAGGGTAAAGATAAAATGGATAGTTATTTATCTAGATTTGAGAAATATGCTACGGCTAATAAATGGGATAAGAGTGTTTGGGCCGCGTATTTAAGTGCATTGCTCAAAGGGCGCGCACTTGATGTATATGACCGGTTGTCAAATGAGGATGCGGCGGATTATGAAAAGTTAAAGGACGCTTTATTAAAGAATTTTGACATGACAGAGCGCGGATTTAGGAAACAGTTTCGTTATAGTAGGCCCGAGAAATCAGAAACGTTCATACAGTTCAGTAGTAGACTGAGAAGTTATTTAGAAAAATGGCTTAATATGGCAAAGATAGAAAAATCTTTTCCGGCTGTCTGTGATTTCGTGGCAAGGGATCAGTTCCTGGAGTCATGTAATAGAGAACTGTATGTACATCTGAAGCCAAAACAGTTTGGTAATTTAGATGAAATGGCTAGGGAGGCAGATTTGTTTGCAGAAGCGCGCGGGGGCGTATATAGTTGCATTAATAAGGGGCAACGCGATAATAGAGGCGCAGCGCAGGGTAAACAGGACAAAGTTGACTCGAACAAACCGAGTGGTAGACCGGATATCAAGTGTAGCATATGTGGTAAGGGGCATTTAACAATTAAATGTTTTAAGAACCCCGACAGGAAACAATTGTATAGCGCAGAGGTAGGAGCAACTGGAGTTGGGGATAGCGGTGTTAAAGAAAATTTTAACACGCGCGTAGAGACTCAAGGTTCTCAGGTTAAGAATGAGAATACGCAGAATGTAGGTCGTAGTTATACACGTGGTCGTGGTAATTTTAGAGGGTCTTTTCGCGGACGCGGTAAAAATAATAGCACACCACGTGGCGCAGCACACCAAGTTAGTTTTTGTCAAACGGAAGTAACTAGGAAAGGTGATGAGATTGGAAGTATTTTTGAAAATAAGGTTGGTGATCCTTTGATTTCGGATAGGGAGGAGTGTAGTAAGGAAACTAGGGAAGGTGTCTGTTACTTCTTAAAGGCAAGGTTACCGACGGCACAAGGATTGGTTAATAATAAAAAGGTGGTTGTATTAAGAGATACTGGGTGTACAGGCTGTGTCGTTCGGAGAAGTTTGGTTTCGGATAGTCAGTTAATAGGGAAGGAATCAAATGTTACGTTGATTGATGAATCCACACAAAGGTATCCTTTGGCAATGATTGACATTGATTGTCCTTTTTTTACTGGGAAAACTGAAGCTTTGTGTATGGATGATACGTTGTACGATTTGGTTATCGGTAACATTGATGGATCAAAACTTCCTGATATGTCTCATTTCTCAGCTGCGGCTGTAACTAGGTCTCAAACTAGGCAGGATGAGGAGCCTTACAGAAAACTTAAGGTTCCCGATCAGATCATTAACGATGACAAGGAGGCTTTCAAGCAAGCTCAGGTTGATGATCCAACTTTGGAAAACATCAGGAAAAGGGTTGTATCTGGGAACAAGACTGTGAGTCGTGGTTTAAACCGAGGTGAAACTAGGTTTATTGAGAAAAAAGGGTTGGCATATAGGGAGTTCACCAAGGGTAACAAAGTCTCTTTCCAACTTGTGGTCCCTCAAAGTTTCCGAGGAAAGGTGTTGAAACTGGCTCATGAAACGCTTATGTCTGGACATATGGGTATTAGGAAGACATTGGATAGAGTTGTAACTGAGTTTTACTGGCCCGGTATTTGCGGTGATGTCGCTAGATTTTGTAAATCTTGTGATATTTGTCAGAGAACTATTCAGAAAGGTCGGGTCACTAAAGTACCTCTAGGAAAAATGCCATTGATTGATACGCCATTTAAGAGGGTGGCAGTGGACATAGTTGGTCCAATTGAGCCTCGATCTGATAGGAAATCTCGGTATATTTTAACCATGATAGATTATGCGACAAGGTATCCAGAGGCGATAGCTTTACCGAGTATTGAGACGGAACGTGTCGCGGAAGCGCTTATTGAAATGTTTAGTAGGGTTGGCATTCCTGATGAAATGTTGACTGATTGTGGATCACAGTTTACTGCTGAGGTAATGAAGGAAGTCAGCAGACTTCTTTCTCTTCAACAGTTAACGTGTAGTCCGAGACACCCAATTTGCAACGGACTGATAGAGCGTTTCCACGCTACGTTAAAGCAGATGTTACGTCGCATGTGTGCTGAAAGTCCAAAAGATTGGGATAAATATCTTCCAGCTTTATTATTTGCGGTAAGGGAAGTCCCACAAGAGTCTTTAGGATACTCCCCTTTTGAGTTGTTATATGGACGTAACGTCAGAGGTCCAATGGCAATATTAAGAGAATTATGGGCTGAAGAGGTACGCGATGAGCAAGTTCTTTCGACGTATCAATACGTTATTGAGCTTAGGGAACGGTTAGAGCAGACATGCAAATTAGCGCGTGATAATTTAAAGAAGGTTCAGATTAAGCAGAAAGCTTATTACGATAAAGGCGCGAGGTCGCGTAAATTTGACGTCGGCGACAAAGTACTGTTGTTACTACCGACAGACAGTAATAAATTATTGCTTCAATGGAAAGGTCCTTATGAAGTGGTTGAGGTAGTGAACAGAATGGATTATAAGATTGACGTCAATGGAAATGTTAACACATATCACGCTAACATACTGAAGCAATATGTGGAACGTCAAAATGTGACGTCACATTGCTTGCTTTCTGTAGAGTCCACTCCGTCAACTGAAAATGATGACGTTGACGAATTCTCATTGGAAGATTGCGCTTTTCCTACTGCAAAGCAACCAGAGACGTTTAAGGACGTCAATATTTCAGAAATGTTAACGCAGGATCAGCGTAAAGAAATAGAGACGTTGATAAAAGAATACCCGGACGTACTGTCCAGTGTACCAGGACGAACTGACCAAATAGAACACGACATAAAGTTGCTGACGACGGAACCAGTGAGGTCAAAAGGTTATGCCATACCATATAAAGTACGGGATGTAATGGAAAAGGAAATTCAAGATATGTTAGATTTAGGAGTTATTGAGCCATCAATATCTCCATATTCATCCCCTGTAGTACTTGTCCCTAAAAAAGATGGTTCGGTGCGGTTCTGCATTGACTTCCGTAAACTTAATAAAGTGACGGAGTTCGATGCAGAACCAATGCCAAATATGGAGGAGGTTATAAATAGAATGTCGGGGCACAAATACTTTAGCAAATTAGATTTGTCAAAAGGTTATTGGCAGGTAAAAATGACGTCTAAGGCAAAACCCCTAACTGCGTTCGAAACCCCCAAAGGCTTGTTTCAATTCAAAACTATGCCCTTCGGTTTGGTAAACTCAGGAGCAACATTTTGCAGGTTGATGAGAAAGATTCTGTCCGAACTTTCTAACGTTGATAGCTTCGTCGATGATATGTGGATCTTTACCGAAACTTGGAAAGACCACTTGACGTCATTACGTGAAGTTTTAGATAGACTCAGGACAGCCAAGTTGACGGCAAAACCTTCCAAGTGTATGATTGGGTATAGCAGTATCGAATGTCTTGGTCACAGTGTAGCTGCTCAGTCAGTAAGACCGCAAGAAGACAAGATACAAGCTATAAAGGATGCTCCTCGACCTTCTACTAAGAGACAAATAAAGTCATTTCTTGGGTTGGCTGGTTTCTACCGCCGTTTCATTCCAAATTTCTCATCTATCGCTTCCCCTTTGACAGATTTAACTAAGAAAAGTAGACCAAACAAGATCACAGACTGGCAGGACCATCATGAAAAGGCTTTTCAGACCCTGAAGAATAGACTCACGTCTAGTCCTATTCTTCGTCTTCCTATCTTTCATGATGGGAATCCGTTCATACTCCGGACGGACGCTTCTGATGTTGGTATAGGAGCCGTTTTGCTCCAAGAATTTGAAGGGGAAGGATGACTTCCCATTGCTTATGCCAGCAAGAAACTTTTGCCTCGTGAGAAAAACTATTCTGTAATAGAGAAGGAATGTTTGGCTATTATCTGGGGTGTTGAGAAATTTCGCAAGTATCTTTACGGAGTAGAATTCCTGCTTGAGACAGACCACAAGCCCTTGTCTTATATGCAAACAGCAAAAGTCCTCAATCCTCGAATTATGCGTTGGGCAATGAAACTACAGCCGTATAGATTTCGGATTGTTGCAATTCGGGGCCAAGAAAATTTGGGGGCAGACTACCTTAGTAGGTAATTCTTCGCACGGTTGTTGTGTAAATAGCTGTCTTGTTTAGATAGGTTCATCCTATTCCATCTCTGTACACAAAGAAAAAACATTTCTGATTGTTTTTTCTCCAAAAGGGGAAACCTTTGTTACGAGATGGAATAGGAAACCTCTCTGGTGCTTATGCACATCTAAATTATTTTAGTAGATATATGGTAGGGCGGTGTGAGTGAAATATTTTGGGTGAAATATGGTACGCAAACTATGCGGCTCCATGAACAAGTCATGCACATATCATACGATGTATGCATGAGTGGTTTATAGAGAGCTGTTTTTACAATACAGGGGGCCGCTAAAAGGCTGAGTTCTATAGAATTTGCCTAAAAATCGCCAACCGCCAAATTGTGCCATATATGATTTTTATTCCCGTCACGTGTTGTGTGGGTGTTCGTTTTGACAGGAGTCATGTCATTGATTATAGGGTCGTTTCATCAATTTTTCCTATGGGAAATATACTATTTGAAGGCAAATCCATTATCTACTCGATTTTGCTATCTGGCTTTGTTTGTGGCCGGTATCTCCACTTCCCCACGAACAAAGCAAGGTAATACGAGTAGGCATGATTTTCCGGTAGTATTCATAGATATATAAACCCTGAAAAAAGTGGACACCTTAGCAGCAGGTCAAGTTGTAAAGAGTAAACACAGCATTGTGACGGGGAAATAGAAAGTATATTGAAAGGTATGTTTAATCTATGTTTAGTATTATTTTTGTATGAACATGCTTGTAGGTTTTGGAGGGGTTTACTTCTAGTATACCCCAACTTTCTGAAGCCTATTCTGAATTCACTATTGAGGCCTGTAGTGATTAGGCTACTAGCTTTGCCAGCTAGACGTCGCAGGATCGATCCCAGGCTTCTCCAGTAGTAGAATGAGTCTTTCTAAGTGAGGTCCTGTCTCATGCTGACCCTAGATGTTGGTGAGACGTAAAGTTTGGACACCCGCTCATTCTAGATTCATTTAGGCTTTTAGACCCCTTTTGTAGAATGTAATTAATAAACGCCGGGTCACTTGTTTGATCCATGACTTGTGACTGGCTGTGGTTAGGAAACCGTGGTTCCGTCCCAATATGATATTAGGTGTAGAGGGGACGTAAACTTAAGACGGGTTTAACCACATCTTCATCATCAGGGCAAACTCATACAAGAGCCTGTTGGGTTATCCGTGATGATGAACCGTAATGAATTTTATTTTACAAGCATGTTCACGTTGATTAGAAATAATTTTGTTCAAGAAGAATTACGAGTTCATTTTGTAATGATGCCGTTTTTGTCTGATAACTCAGTTTGTGCATGTATGTACATATAAAGAACGTGATGATGATAAGTGGGAGTATTTGGTCGCCACACGTCATAACGGCCTGAGCGGCGGGGATGACGTCAGCTGCGTCATCGGCGTCGCGAGGACGGTTGTGACGGGGTGCCTACCAAATAGAGTGAATTTACGGCAAACAGTGTTGGCCCATATGAGACACTAACAAATGTTGTAGATTATAGATGAAAATCTTCTGTTGTAGTTTCTATCTGTTATTAATGTATTGAATTTGTGAATAGCTATATTTGTGAGCCGTGTCGCGGAGAAGGATATGAAATAGAGATTGTTATGTTTCCTGTAATTGGCGGCTGACCAGGTAGCGCAAAGGCGTGGTCTGTTCAATTGCCTCTTACTTGTGATAATGTAGTGAGCACAAATTTGATGAGTATTATGCTCAGTAGTAGTGAGCATTAATTGATTTCTGTAGTGCTCAGTAAGGAAACATGAACTTTGAGTATTATTGTGTCAAGCATTGGGTGCTGATAATTTGATGCACAGTCAAGTTGAGTTCTGCTGTACGGTTATTTGTCGCATGCACTAATCAGCCTGTATGTCTGGTCGGCGCATGCGCAATAACGGTATATGCATGAACATATTCTTACTTCTCCGGGAGGGGGATCATGATATAGCATGTATGTTTTGTGACTCGTTTCTAGTCCCGTTATCGTAATTTGCAGGCATAACAATGTGTGACCTGCTGCTCCCTGCTTCATAGCAGCAGGTACTGGTACGACGCTAGGCGTTAGGGTCCAGCAAGGGCGGACAGACCGCCGTAATCAGCGCCTACCAGGATAGAAGCAGATTCTTCTAAATCATTGTTCGTTGTAAACAAATGTGTTCATGGAAGAGGTCAACTTACCTTATTTGGACGATCACTAAACGGCTGATTAGCAAACGTGATCGCTAATCCTAGGATAATCAATTATGTTGATAGACTAGTTTTACTAGTTCGCGAGAAGAAGTGTCACGCGAGTGGGGAATTCACCCAAAGTTATAAACTGGCCAGTCGCGTTTTGTGTTGTTTCTTTTTTTGTTTTTCTTGTTGTTTTTGTTGTTTGCTTCTGTAGGTATTCACGTCACCCGTTCCGAGCACAGAACAGTGTTTTGCCTTCGGAGCGGACGTCGTGAGTTGGCTACAGAAGCAACAATTTGTGATGTTTTGTGTTAGTAAGTGTTGTATGTAGATACTGTAAATAATTCATGTCAATCATTTAACATCTTTCTTGTGCCTTACCCCACAGCTGCCCGTACACCTGTCAGAGATCACGCTCGGTTGTCTTGTCAGCATGGGGGTTTGCGGGACGCCGTAAACCCACATGTAACAGTAATGATCCTAACTATTGGGACAGTCAGACCTAAGCAAACAGTGCAGACCATGATCAGACTGCTCCTCAAGGAGGGAGGGAGCAGTCTGATCAGGGTCTACACTGTTTGCCATTCCGTCTCCACCTTTTGGACTCCTTGCTGGATCATGAAGCAAACTTGTTAAAATTTTAGGAGAATTTTAGGAGAATTACAGCAAGTCGTCAAGGTGTCCAACTTTTTAGGATCATTAGATATATAATAATAAATGCCAGCAGATTAAATATGGTATTTTCGTTATACAATTTTTTTCTGGTTGATCAGATCCAACATATGTTATTACCATCAGACGTAGCTTTGTTATAGTCAGAGGTTTTAGTCTTGAAAATTACTCAACTAGAAATAATTGTCAACCTTTGTTTATGCTACTCTTTTGAAGGGAAAGTTAAAAATGTATTAGCGTGTAAAATGGCAGATGGAAAGCATTAAAAATCCGGTGTCAGAAGAGGGATTAATTCATTTTGTGGCTTTCATGTTTTCTGAAAATTCTCTTTGGGAGAAATCTTATGTGGGAATAAAGTTGTTTAGTAAGTTGGATTTTGTAGTGGATTTAATTTCATTATGGATTTACTCATTGTGACTTGTTAAAGGCAAATAAGTACATAATTGATCAGTGTTTTTGCTGATCTGATCAATCCTATATCATTGTATACAATATTTGCTCTTTCTGAACTGTAGTATGGGTTAGGATCATTCACCGCACAAATTGTGATAATATAATATTAGCTAGTTCAAAATACAGTAAAATTCATATATTAAGACCACCTTTGGGACTGTTCAAAAGTGGTCTATAAGACCACTTTTGAACAGTCTCAAAGGTGGTCCCTGACCAGAGGACACTGCAGGCAGAAAACACACAGAAAAATTAAGTATACCCTTCAAAATAAGCTTTTTATAGCAGAATTAGTCCTAATTTTAGGTGGTCTTAATAGCGGAATTTCACTGTATATAGATGATATAGAAAAATGACCATTTGTCTGTATGCTCTAAACATTTTGCCAACAAACCAACAAAGTTACCGTTTTATTGCCTTCACTTCTGTTTTGTAACTGAAAGCAATATAATAAGAAACAATGCTATAAATGTTCTAGCAGATTCATTGAGCAATGTTTTAATCTCATCAGCGTCACTTCAAAGAATTTCATAAATGGATGATCAATCACGACATCTGAGTCAAGTGCAACCATTAGTCTGACAAAGTGGACAGCATTTTAAACTGTCTATTCATATTTCAGAGGAATTCAGGCCCGTGAATTGTCTCCCTTGGCTGTCAAGCATTATTAGCTCGGCTGTTTTCGAAGAAAACGATGAGGTATTGTCATAGCTCTGGTGTCATCGTGGTGCAAAAACTTGGACATTTTGTAATATCTCTGTAATTACTGAACATATTTACTTGAAATTGGGACTAGTTGTTCATTATGAAAAGGAGAACTCATACCAATAGGTGAGGTAAACCTCAAAATATTTTTGGCACAGTTATGCCCCTTTTTCGACTTAGAATTTTTGCAAAACTTGGACATTTTGTAATATCTCTGTCATTACTCAACATATTTACTTTAAACTCAGACTAGTTGTTCATTATGAAAAGGGGAACTACAGGTAATACCAATAGATGAGGTAACCCTCAAAATATTTTTGGCACAGTTATGCTCCTTTTTCGACTTAGAATTTTTGCGTCGTCGTGCAAAAACTTGGACATTTTGGAATATCCCTGTCATTACTGAACATATTTACTTGAAACTTGGACTAGTTGTTCATTATGAAAAATGGCCCCTGCCCATAGGGGCTTGAAGAAATATATGGGCTGCATGATGCTTCCACGCAGAGCTGATTCTGGCCCGCACACTAGTACTGGTAAACCGTTTAAGAGGATCTAAGCCTTTCAGGAACCGCGGTGCGAGGCGGACCGGCCATGCTAATAAACCCTATAAGTTACATTTGACGAGAGGGCTTGAGATGTCATTTCATCTCAATGTCGGGTGAAAGTCCCACAAAATTGGAAGCAACATCTCCCACAAAAATGACCTTTACAGTGTTGACGGGGACATTAAACCTCAAATCAAACAAACAAATCATTATGAAAAAGTGAACTTGTACCAATAGGTGAGGTAACCCTCTAAATATTTTTGGCACAGTTATGCCCCTTGTTCGACTTAGAATTTTTGTTTAACTAAAAGAAACTGCAGCCGAGCGTTGGCACCCGCATGCGGTGCTCTTGTTTTTCTCTATACATGGTTTCTATTGCAATACTTAGTTGACATTAATTACATTCACCTTAATTGCATTATCTGCTAGTTCCTAGTCTGAAGATTATCAGTGTTTGGACTTTGGAAAACAGGTAATCAGACCTCCCTGACCTTTCAAGGTCAGGGGATCTGGTTACCTGTTTTTCCAATATTGATAAAGTGTAAGCTGGGAGCCAGCAAATAATGCAAACATGGTGAATAAAATGATTAACAGTTTCCATGCTTTAGTTTTGGTGAAATTCCTTCTAAAAGCCACACTATTTAAAGAGCATTAGACATTGCAGTGTGGATTTATCCAGCAAAATTTCATAAAAGTTGGATGTTACTTAAAGTTCCAAACAGTCCTGAAGTTAAAACATCATTCTTGCCCTAACATATTTAAGTGCCTCACCCAGCACAGCACCCCTCTGCAGCCCGCCTACCCGGGCTAGAAAACTGATTTAGATCAAGGCATCCTGGGTCCCCACCCATCAGAGCTTGGGGAAATAGATTGGACTGCATGGAGCTTTCAGCCACAGCTGAGTAAACCTCTTTGTGGGTCTAAGGCTTCCCAGGCAATGTGGTGCGAGTCTAACCATCCATGCATATAAACCCTATTGGTTTCATTGGGTGGCAGAGCATGAGATGTCATTTCATCTCAGTTTGAGGTAAAATTCCCGCAAAATTGGAAGCAACGTCACCAAATTGACCTATATAGTGTAGAGGGCGATGTTAAACATCAAGTCTGACAAATCAGGGCATCCTGTTGTTGGTTCAGAATTCACTTCTCTGTTGATGTCACACCTGTCAGATTTCTGGGAAGATTGGACTGTTCTAAGAGGATGCCATTATTTATTCAAGTTCTTATTTCTGACAGTAAGTTATGACAAGCCTGTAATGTCTTATTAACCCTTTATACCACCAACAGCCTTGTTTGATTGTTTGTTTGATTAGTGGTTTAACGTCCCCTTTAACACTGTATAGATTATTTTGGAGATGTTGCTTCCAATATTGTGACCGGCCCCGATAGCTCAGTTGGTAGAGTGTCCGCTCCGGGGAACGGGAGGTCTCGGGTTCGATCCCGGGCCGCGACATACCAAAGTCGTTAAAAATGGTACTAGCTGCTCCTCGCTTGGCACTCAGATTTACGGGGTAGAGCTAGGACTGGTCGATCCAGTGTCAGGATAATGTGACTGGGTGTGGTATCATGTAATGTGTCTGGGACATGATACTTCAGTGAGGCAGCACTATAAACGTGAGCATTGAGCTCCCTGTCGCAACCAGACACCGTCGTGATATGACTGAAAAATTGTTGAAAGCGACGTTAAACCCGAATTCACACACACGCTTCCAATATTGTGGGATTTTTGACCGACATTGAGATGAAATGACATCTCAAGCCCTCACCCAATGAAACAAATAGAGTTTATAAGCATGGACGGTCTGATTCGCACTGCTTTGCCGCGGCAGGCTTAGACCTTCTAAGCGGTTAAAATACCACTACTCGTGTGCGGTCGGTTTCAGCCCTGCATGGAAGCATCATGCAGCCCATCTATTTGTTCAGGCCCCGATTGGCGGGGGCCGATCCAACAGCAACAGCCTTAACATTAAGTTGAGAAGTAGTTGGCAGCAAATAATAATAACCCATATCCTACTGAAAACAGCAACCGCTACCTTTACAAACAGTGTAGATCAAGATCGGATGGCTTTCGAAGAAACCTTATTTTGCTGAACCCGACAACCCCTACCTTTGCAAACAGTGTAGCTCCACATCAGTTGGTTTTGGAAGAACCCTTATCCTGCTGAACACAGCCATTCCTACCTTTGAAAACAGTGTAGATCCAGATCAGATGGTTTCATCTGATCAGGATCTACACTGTTTGTCCTGCAGGGAGGTTGTGAATTGAACAAAAATAACATCAAGAAATTTGATTGGTTAATAGGCAAAAATGAGAGTGGCTACATTAATTTATTGTTGGATATTAAGGGAAATTGATACACACTACAGCCTCTTAAAAAAGCCCCCCACCCACCCATCTGGGCTTCTAGAAATAGATTGGGCTGCTGCATGGTGCTTCCCCACAGGGCTGAAACTGACCAAACTTGAGTATTGGTTCGAGTCTGAGGACTTGAGATGTTATTTCATCTCTGTTATTTCATCGCCAAAATGACCTAATTAGTGTTGATTGGGACATAAAACCCTACCAACCTCACCACAAACAAAACAAGCATGTCCAGAGTAGGTATAAGGACTTAACCATTATCCTGCTGAACACAACGACACCTACCTTTGCAAACAGTGTAAATATAGATCAGATCGAGATGTAACTGTGTGTTGTGCAGTTTGTGAATTGAACGAATACAGTATATCAAATAATTTGATTGGTGGATAGGCAGGAATGGGTGTAGCTAAATTAATTTATTCAGCAGGATAAGGGTTAAAAGAAGGACTTCCTGTAGCCTGCATACCGTAATGATCGTAAGTATTGGGACAGACAGGCCTATGCAAACAGTGCAGACCCAGAAGGAGCAGTCTGATCAGGGTCTACACTGTTTGCCATTCCGTAGTTCTCAAGGTGTCTAAAGTTTTAGGATTTTTATGATAGTGTCAGATAAGTTTGTTTGTTTGTTTGGTTTGAGGTTTAAGGTCCCCATCAACACTGTAAAGGTCATTTTGGAGACGTTGCTTCCAATTTTGTGTGACTTTTACCCGACATTGAGATGAAATGACATCTCAAGCCCTATCACCCAATGAAACCAATAGGGTTTATAAGCATAGACGGTCTGACTAGCACTATATTGCCTGGGCATGCAGGCTTAGATCCTCTAAGCGGTTTACCAGTACTCGTGTGCAGGTCGGTTTCAGCTCTGCGTGGAAGCATCATGCAGCCCATCTATTTCTTCAAGCCCCGATGGGCAGGAGTCAGTCTCATTAGAACTAATTGCCTTGGCCACTTTTCTTATTTCTGCACCAAAACATGTTATTGTGCCTGGCTGATGCACTTCTGATCAGTATACACCCACAACATAATTATGTTTTCGGGCAAAAATAAGAAAATATCAGTAATTTTTGGATGAAAAAAGCACCTTATCTGGAGCTACATGTACACTAAGCGCACTGAGCCCGTCTTACCATGAATGTGCCTTTTGAACCTTTTCACAAATACTTCTTTGTTGTGTTTAAGAACTTACAGACCAACGTTAAATGTTTTACATTACAGTTTGCTGTGTAAACAAAGTGGAGTCATTAAAACTCTATTGGAAAGATTGTATGGGCAGAGGTGTACCATTTATAAACGATTTAAAAACCAAATCTGATAACACAGAGTAGTTTTAAATTGAATCTTGCTGGGGGATTAAAGTGTACAATTTTCAGGTCCCTAGTGCACCAAGCCTTGAGACTGTAAAGCAAGCCGTGAAATATATTCTGCAATCATTTTCTCTATATAAGGAAATCATAGAACAGGCCTCCGTGGCCTTATGGATAAGAGAACTGACTCTTAATCATTAGGTCTCTCACTGCTGTGGGTTCGAGCCTGTTTGTTTGTTTGATTTGATGTTTAATGTCCCCGTCAACACTTAGTGACTATATAGGTCATTTTGGAGACATTGCTTCCAATTTTGTGGGACTTTTACCCGACATTGAGATGAAATGACATCTCAAGCCCTGTCGCCCAATGAAACCAATAGGGTTTATTGGCATGGATGGTCCGACTCGCACCGCTTTGCCTGGGCAGGCTTAGATCCTCTTAAGTGGTTTACCAGTACTCGGGTGCGGCGGATTCAGCTGTACATGTGAGAATGTTCTGCAATGGAAGGTCAGGTGGTTTTTCTCAGGGTACTCCGGTTTTTGCCCGACAGGGTTAAACTGTTTTCATTCATTTTTCAGGTGCCCGAACATTAACAAGAAAGAATGGAAATTTAACTATTAGAGCCATTCAGCATCAAGATTGAACAGATTTTTAAGGTACAGTATATCTTCCTGTAAACCAGGTACCAGGGTTTGATGTTAACCCTTATCTTGCTGAATATTCATTTAAGCCACACCCATTTCTGTCTATCAACCAATCAAATTACTCGATGTAATACATTGCTACAAATTCATAAACTGAATGCCAAACAGTGTAGATCCTGATCAGATGGCTTCTTCAGAAGCCATCTGATCTGGATCTACACTGTTTGCAAAGTTAGGGGTTGTCGTGAACAGCAAGATAAGGGTTAACTATTAGAGCCATTCAGCATAAAGATTGAACAGATTTTTAAGGTACAGTATATATTACTGTAAACCAGGCCCCAGGTCAGCCTCGGTAGCTCTGTCGGATGCGGGTCTGACTGGTGATCAGGAGGATGTGGGTTGGATTCCTGCAACATTCTTTCGTGGCGATAAATCATGAAATCTTTTCTACGGTCATTCTCTCCCTTCCGCTGATTCAAGATGGGCAGTTGTCAGTTTCTGGTGAAAGATTGTGCACTGTACACTGTATGTGCACTGTACACTGTATTTGCACTGGTTAACCGGCAACATTCTTTCGTGTAGATTGATCATGAAATCTTTTCTGTGGTCATTCTCTCCCGCGGATTCAGGAAGGGCAGTTGTCAGTTTCTGGCGAAAGAATGTGCACTGTACTGGTTAACTGCTTAAGTATAAGCCTGCCCAGGAAAGTGTGGATAGGTAAACTGACCGGTTCAAAAATGACCTAAAATAGTGTTGACTGGGCCAATAAACAGCAATACAAACAAACAAACAAAACCAGGTCCCAGGGTCTGTTGTTAAAAACTAACGACATTGTTAGTTAACGTATCATTAAAACTTTGATAAATTATTTAATCCATTGTACTCGCCCCCGCCCATCAGGGCTTGAAGAAATAGATGGGCTGCATGATGCTTCCACGCAGAACTGAAACTGACTGCACAGGAGCACTGGGAAACCGCTTAGAGGATCTAAGTCTGCCCAGGCAAAGCAGTTCGAGTCGGATCGGCCATGCTTATAAACCCTATTGGTTTCATTGGGCGACAGTTTTTTTAATTGATTGATTTGAGGTTTAACGTCCCCGTCAACACTGTGAAGGTCATTTTGGAGACGTTGCTTCCAATTTTGTGGGACTTTTACCCGGCATTGAGATGAAATGACATCTCAAGCCCTGTCGCCCAATGAAACCAATAGGGTTTATTAGCATGGATGGTCCGCCTCGCACCGTGGTTCCTGGACAGGCTTAGATCCTCTAAGCGGTTTACCAGTACTATTGTGCTGGCCGGATTCAGCTGTGCGTGGAAGACATTGCTTGAGATGTCATTTCATCTCAATGTCGGCTAAAAGTCCCACAAAATTGGAAGCAACGTCTCCAAAATGACCTAAATAGTGTTGACATTCAACACAGTTTCTTCTGTCCTCGATAGCCCAGTTGGATGCACTTCTGACTGTTGATCAGGAGGTCACGGGCTTGATACCTGCTGGGGTTGGCAGCTTTCTTCCATGGGGATTGATCCGAAATCTTTTCTACTGACATTCTCTCACTTCCGCTGAGTTAATAAGGGCAGTTGTCAGTTTATGGCGAGAGAATATGCGATGTATTGGTTAACCGCTTTTCTATATGCCGGCCCAGGAAACTGTGGATTATGTACACTGACGGGCTTGATATGACCTAAATAGTGTTGACTGGGCCATTAAACTCTTAAACAAACAAATCAACACAGTTTCTGCTTTTAACCCCAAAAATTGTGTTGTTATACAGAGATTTTGATGCTTGTTTGTTTGTATTGGAGTTTAACACCCCAGTCAACACTATTTTAGGTCATTTTTGAGCCGGTCAGTTTACCTATCCACACTTTTCCTGGGCAAGCTTATACATAAGCAGTTAACCAGTACAGTGCACATTCTTTCGCCAGAAACTGACAACTGCCCTTCCTGAATCCGCGGGAGAGGATGACCACAGAAAAGATTTCATGATCAATCTACACGAAAGAATGTTGCCGACCCTGGCAGGTATCAAACCCAAGTTCTGATCACCAGTCACATGCGCATCCGATTCAGCTAGCGAGGCCAGCAAAGAGATTGTGATGAAATAAGGATTAACCCTTATCCCACTGCATAAATTAATTTAGCCACACCCATTTACATTTCAACCAATCAAATTACTTGATCTAACAGCAGGATAAGTTAACCCTACTCTTGCTGAATATTCAGTTTAGCCACACCCATTTTGACTTTGAACCAATCAGATTACTTGGTGTAATTTATTCCTACAAATTCATAAATTGAATGTAAAACTGTAGATCCTGATCAGATGGCTTCTTCAGAAGCCATCTGATCTGGATCTACACTGTTCCCAAGGATAGGGGTTTTCGTGAACAACATGATAAGAGTTAATAATTGTATAAAAGCTCTGATAAAGATGAATATTTAGCAAAGTTTTCCTGCTAAATATATAATAAATTCTTTATTATTTCTAATCAGTTTTGATTTTATGGACCCGTAAATATGTTTTTATCTTTATAAGGGTGAATAAATTTCCAAGTTGGAGTGGTAAAAGTGCCAGACAATAAAATCTGATGTGATAATAAGCTCTTTTGCATTGTAAATCTCTGCCAGTTTGATAGTTTTAGCTGGCAAAAACCAACAAGATGTATACACTTTGATTTTCATATTCCTCTCAGTGCTACATGGTACAGCTTGATAACAGGCCCCGCCTATCGGGGCTTGAAGAAATAGATGGGCTGCATGATGCTTCCACGCAGAGCTGTAACCAACCGCAAAGAAGTGCTGGTAAACCGCTAAGAGAATCTAAGCCTACCCAGGCAAAGAGGTGCTAGTCAGACCATCCTTGCATATAAACCCTTTTGGTTTCATTTGGCGGCAGGGCTTGAGATGTTATTTCATCTCTATGTCAGGTAAAAGTTCCACAAAATTGGAAGCAACGTCTCTAAAATGACCTATATAGTGTTGACGGGGATGTTAAACCTCAAACAACAAACAATGCCACAGGCACCTTCAGTGGAATTCTTGTTCATTAAGAAGTGTGGGGAGGCGCTTCTAATGAGTACCACAACATACGTTTTCATGCAGAAATGAGATAAATAATTTTTGGATACCCCCTCTTATATGGGGCTGTGAAATGCTACTGGTAAATCTCAACTCACTGAGGTTTTTGAAGCATGGTTCAAGATAAGAACAAGTAAATCTCAACTCAGTGAGGTTTTTGAAGCATGGTTCAAGATAAGAACTGGTAAATCTCAACTCAGTGAGGTTTTTGTAGCATGGTTCAAGGTAAGAACCAGTGAATTTCAACTCAGTGAGGTTTGTGAAGCATGGTTCAAGATAAGAACAAGTAAATCTCAACTCAGTGAGGTTTTTGAAGCATGGTTCAAGATTAGAACTGGTAAATCTCAACTCAGTGAGGTTTTTGAAGCATGGTTCAGGATAAGAACCAGTAAATCTCAACTCAGTGAGGTTTTTGAAGCATGGTTCAAGATTAGAACTGGTAAATCTCAACTCAGTGAGGTTTTTGAAGCATGGTTCAGGATAAGAACAAGTAAATCTCAACTCATTGAGGTTTTTGAAGCATGGTTCAAGATTAGAACTGGTAAATCTCAACTCAGTGAGGTTTTTGAAGCTTGGTTCAAGATAAGAAACCAGTAAATCTCAACTCAGTGAGGTTTTTTAAGCATGGTTCAAGATAACCAGTAAATCTGAACTCAGTGAGGTTTTTGAAGCATGGTTCAAGATTAGAACTGGTAAATCTCAACTCAGTGATGTTTTTGAAGCATGGTTCAAGATAAGAACCAGTAAATCTGAACTCAGTGAGGTTTTTGAAGCATTGGTTCAAGATTAGAATTGCTAAATCTCAACTCAGTGAGGTTTTTGAAGCATTGGTCCAAGATAAGAACAAGTAAATCTCAACTCAGTGAGGTTTTTGAAGCATGGTTCAAGATAAGAACAAGTAAATCTCAACTCAGTGAGGTTTTTGAAGCATGGTTCAAGATAAGAACCAGTAAATCTCAACTCAGTGAGGTTTTTGAAGCATGGTTCATGATAAGAACTGGTAAATCTCAACTCAGTGAGGTTTCTGAAGCATGGTTCAAGATAAGAACCATTAAATCTCAACTCAGTGAGGTTTTTTAAGCATTGGTCCAAGATTAGAACCAGTAAATCTCAACTCAGTGAGGTTTTTTAAGCATGGTTCAAGATAAGTACCAGTAAATCTCAACTCAGTGAGGTTTTTGAAGCATGGTTCAAGATAAGAACAAGTAAATCTCAACTCAGTGAGGTTTTTGAAGCATGGTTCAAGATAAGAACAAGTAAATCTCAACTCAGTGAGGTTTTTGAAGCATGGTTCAAGATAAGAACCAGTAAATCTCAACTCAGTGAGGTTTTTGAAGCATGGTTCAAGATAAGAACAAGTAAATCTCAACTCAGTGAGGTTTTTGAAGCATGGTTCAAGATAAGAACAAGTAAATCTCAACTCAGTGAGGTTTTTGAAGCATGGTTCAAGATAAGAACCAGTAAATCTCAACTCAGTGAGGTTTTTGAAGCTTGGTTCAAGATAAGAACAAGTAAATCTCAACTCAGTGAGGTTTTTGAAGCATGGTTCATGATAAGAACTGGTAAATCTCAACTCAGTGAGGTTTGTGAAACATGGTTCAAGATAAGAACAAGTAAATCTCAACTCAGTGAGGTTTTTGAAGCATGCTTCAAGATAAGAACAAGTAAATCTCAACTCAGTGAGGTTTTTGAAGCATGGTTCAAGATAAGAACTGGTAAATCTCAACTCAGTGAGGTTTTTGAAGCATGGTTCAAGATAAGAACCAGTAAATCTCAACTCAGTGAGGTTTTTGAAGCATGGTTCATGATAAGAACTGGTAAATCTCAACTCAGTGAGGTTTTTGAAGCATGCTTCAAGATTAGAACTGGTAAATCTCAACTCAGTGAGGTTTGTGAAACATGGTTCAAGATAAGAACCAGTAAATCTCAACTCATTGAGGTTTTTGAAGCATGGTTCAAGATTAGAACTGGTAAATCTCAACACAGTGAGGTTTTTAAAGCATGGTTCAAGATAAGATCCGGTAAATCTCAACTCAGTGAGGTTTTTGAAGCATGGTTTAAGATAAGAACTGGTATATCTCAACTCAGTGAGGTTTTTGAAGCATGGTTTAAGATAAGAACTGGTAAATCTCAACTCAGTGAGGTTTTTGAAGCATGGTTCAAGATAAGAACTGGTAAATCTCAACTCAGTGAGGTTTTTGAAGCATGGTTCAAGATAAGAACTGGTAAATCTGAACTCAGTGAGGTTTTTGAAGCATGGTTTTAGATAAGAACTGGTAAATCTCAACACAGTGAAGTTTTTGAAGCATGGTTCAAGATAAGAACAAGTAAATCTCAACTCGGTGAGGTTTGTGAAGCATGGTTCAAGATAAGAACGAGTAAATCTCAACACAGAGAAGTTTTTGAAGCATGGTTCAAGATAAGAACAAGTAAATCTCAACACAGAGAAGTTTTTGAAGCATGGTTCAAGACAAGAACAATTAAATCTCAACTCGGTGAGGTTTGTGAAGCATGGTTCAAGATAAGAACAAGTAAATCTCAACACAGTGAAGTTTTTGAAGCATGGTTCAAGATAAGAACAAGTAAATCTCAACACAGAGAAGTTTTTGAAGCATGGTTCTAGATAAGAACAAGTAAATCTCAACACAGAGAAGTTTTTGAAGCATGGTTCAAGATAAGAACAAGTAAATCTCAACACAGAGAAGTTTTTGAAGCATGGTTCTAGATAAGAACAAGTAAATCTCAACACAGAGAAGTTTTTGAAGCATGGTTCTAGATAAGAACAAGTAAATCTCAACACAGAGAAGTTTTTGAAGCATGGTTCTAGATAAGAACAAGTAAATCTCAACACAGAGAAGTTTTTGAAGCATGGTTCTAGATAAGAACAAGTAAATCTCAACACAGAGAAGTTTTTGAAGCATGGTTCTAGATAAGAACAAGTAAATCTCAACACAGAGAAGTTTTTGAAGCATGGTTCTAGATAAGAACAAGTAAATCTCAACACAGAGAAGTTTTTGAAGCATGGTTCTAGATAAGAACAAGTAAATCTCAACACAGAGAAGTTTTTGAAGCATGGTTCAAGATAAGAACAAGTAAATCTCAACACAGAGAAGTTTTTGAAGCATGGTTCTAGATAAGAACAAGTAAATCTCAACACAGAGAAGTTTTTGAAGCATGGTTCTAGATAAGAACAAGTAAATCTCAACACAGAGAAGTTTTTGAAGCATGGTTCTAGATAAGAACAAGTAAATCTCAACACAGAGAAGTTTTTGAAGCATGGTTCTAGATAAGAACAAGTAAATCTCAACACAGAGAAGTTTTTGAAGCATGGTTCTAGATAAGAACAAGTAAATCTCAACACAGAGAAGTTTTTGAAGCATGGTTCTAGATAAGAACAAGTAAATCTCAACACAGAGAAGTTTTTGAAGCATGGTTCTAGATAAGAACAAGTAAATCTCAACACAGAGAAGTTTTTGAAGCATGGTTCTAGATAAGAACAAGTAAATCTCAACTCATTGAGGTTTTTGAAGCGTGGTTCTAGATAAGAACCGATAAATCTCAACTCAGTGAGGTTTTTGAAGCGTGGTTCTAGATAAGAACCGATAAATCTCAACTCAGTGAGGTTTTTGAAGCATGGTTCAAGATAAGAACCGATAAATCTCAACTCAGGTCTTTGAAGCATGGTTCAAGATTAGAACTGGTAATCAGTGAGGTTTTTGAAACATGGACCAAGATAAGAAGAAAAATAAATATTTTGAAAATGTCGTCTGCAACATAAATTTTTGGGTTTGGTGGTTTAGGGTTAAAGGGGAAATGAAAGCAATTAAAACCATCTTGAAATTCATAGGTCATAATATTCTGATGGCATTATAAATCAGCTAAGATGATGGATGCATATCTCTAGATAAGAAGTAATAATTTATGGATAGTTTCTATTATTTCTCTACAAAAACATATGCCGGCCTCGTTAGCTCAGTTGGTTGCGCATCTGACTGGTGATCAGTAGGATGCGGGTTCATTACCTGCCAAGGTCGGCAACATTCTTTCGTGGAGATTGATCATGAAATCTTTTCTACGGTCATTCTCTGCCTTCCGCTGATTCAAGAAGGGCAGTTGTTAGTTTCTGGCGAAAGAATGTGCACTGTACTGGTTAACCCCTTACGTATAAGCCTGCCCAGGAAAAGTGTGGATAGGAAAACTTACCAGCTCATAAATGACCTAAATAGTGTTGACTGGGCCGTTAAACTAACAAAAAAAAAAAAAAACATGATGTGGGTACCTGTTAGAATCGTTCTAACAAGTACCCACATCATACATGTGTAGCAGTAAATAGGGAACACTATTCCTTAACCCTTATCTTGCTGAATATTCATTTAAGCCACACCCATTTCTGTCTATCAACCAATCAAATTACTTGATGTAATTTATTGCTGCAAATTCATAAACTGAATGCCAAACAGTGTAGATCCTGATCAGATGGCTTCTTCAGAAGCCATCTGATCTGGATCTACACTGTTTGCAAAGATAGGGGTTGTCGTGAACAGCAAGATAGGGGTTCTTCAGAAGCCATCTGCTCTGGATCTACACTGTTTGCAAAGATAGGGGTTGTTGTGAACAGCAAGATATGGGTTAATTGTTATTTTTTCTTGCCTTTGTCTAAAGTTACCGGACTGATCCTTAGTATTGGGACAGGTAGGCCTAAGCAAACAGTGCAGACCTGAAGGAGCAGTCTGATCAGGGTCTACACTGTTTGCCATTCCGTTTGCACCTTTTAGACTCCGAAACAATTTTTAAAAAAAAATATTTGGAGAATTACAGCAAGTTCTCAATGTGTCCAAACTTTTATTGGGACTTTTACCGTTTGAGATGACAGTTTAATAGGGCCACTGATGTCTGTGGAATACTTGTGATTCACCACATTTGGATATCATCTGTCTTTTAGCTGTGTCGTACAAAAAGGTGGTTTATTTCGCCATCTCAGGAGATGGCAAATATTTGGTAATGCTTCAGATTTGAGGCTAATAGAGCATGCTACATGGTTGCAGCTTTGTGAATTCTAGTATATCCAGTAGAATGTATCCGGCAGTTGTGTTTGTGTTAGCGCAAAATAATGCGTCTATTTCGAGGCCGACAGAGCATGCTCTGAATTCTATATATCCATTGTCTCCCGGTTGAAACTGGCCGGTTGAAACTGGCCGCTGGGAAAATATCCCTCTAGCAGAGAGAAAATGTCACATATGTAACGCAAATGATATTGGAGTTGAGTTTCATTATTTGTTCATATGTGAGTATTTTAAGTTTGAAAGAAAAGAATATCTTAAACCTTATTTCTATACGAGACCTAACATGTTAAAATTTAAGGAACTGTTAACATCTCAAAATTTTAAACAACTGTTTAAGTTATCCAAATTTGCAGAACTTTTAATGAAAATTTTTTCACATTGTAACAGTTAAATTGTTCAGTCTCCCATTACCTTTCGAAATGACTGCATTTCGATCATGAAAACACACCTATCAAATCTTACAACGAATAATGAAAATTTTCAGATGAAAGATTCGGATAGTTTTTGCATATTTCGGCCCGGGCATGGGTTGTGGGTGCTCGTTAGAACCGCCTAGGCAAGACGGTTTTAACGGATAGCCGTGACTTGTAGGTTTGGGTGGAAATGGAAAAAATAATGTAAACCCCAGTTTTACTTAGAGAAGGACGAGCGTAAATGGGCCAAAATTATATAGGCATGTTTTCGTGATGCTTTCGTTATTTTGTCATCTACTTGTTCATGTATGTGCATGTGTGTATATGTTTGTACAAATTCATTCTCTTACGCCACCTGTGAGTGGCCTGAGAAGCAGTTAGTTAAAAAAAGTTGGATTCTTATAAGTGCACACCTTCCGTTTCTTAAAGCGGATTTTTAATGCTTAAGTCAATTCGGTTACCAACATCCGCCATATTGTGTTGACACTGCAGGAATGTTTAGTGACCTTGTTGTGACGTCAACCTTAACGATGGCACTTACGAGGTCGTAATCAACCAGTGCATTTATCAAACACACGATTATATTTGATTCTGGGTTGGAACACCAGGGTCAGAACATAAAATTTCCATCCCAGGGTAAAATCACGGATTTCCTTGTCTTGTGTGCAAGAAAGATCATTCTAGTATATTCAATGTAATGTATCCTGCAATAGTGTTTGTGTTAGTGCAGAATAATGTGTCTATTTCGAGGCTAACAGAGCATGGTACATGTTTGCAGCTCTGTGAATTCTAGTATATCTAATAGAATGTACCCTGTTATCAGTGTTTGCATTCAAACTCTCAATGGCACTTTCAGTGTTAGAGAGCTACCTTTGGTTACTCATTCTATCGCTTAGTGGAGCTTGTGGTACAGAGTACATATGACATTTGCTCAAGTTCAAACACACTATGTTAGAATTACCTTTGATCATCAAGTAACAAGTACTCATAACACACCCGTGCACTCTTGATCTGGGTCTTCACTGGGTACAGCATTACAAGTAAATTTAAGCTTGCACCTGGGCCCATCGGGGTTTGGAGAAAAAGACAGTCCTCCATGGTGCTTCCACCCAGAGCTGAAACTGACCACACATGAGTATTGGTAAACCTACTAGAAGGTCTAAGCCTGCCCAGGCAAAGTGATGCAAGTCAGCCGGTCCAGTGCATATAAACCTTTTGCTTTCATTGGGCAGCAGGGCTTGAGATGTCATTAATGACAGATTCTTTCTGTCATTCTTCGTCGTGCTGCATGTTTACAATTTTAACGTCCGAACTTCCGGCTTCCACTACTTTTGAAATATGACTCCGCGCATATAGTCCGTTGTTTGTTGACTTTTCATGCTCGCTGTCTCAAAACTAATTTCTCATGGCATTATTTCCGCATTTTGATTACATGTTTTGTTTCATTTGTAATCAAAATACAAAAATGATCTTTCTTAAATTTCAAACAAAACGGGAAAAGTTAATTGAATATGCATAAGGAAAGTTCCCATTTTATACAGACGACCGCATAATGGGTCATTGGCGAATCTTGGAGGCGGCGTCTAACCACGGCCTTCACTGCGGGCTTCACTGTTGTCGAAAGTTAGCCCATTTTTTTCCTAAGTTAATTCCTATATTTCTAGCTGACGCCCCTTAATTTTGAACCGGGATTTCGAAATAAAATCTTCGTCAGATAAGTGATAATATTACATTCAGTACAAAATGGGTTATGATTAATTATATTTGTATCAATACGCCATTAACCTTTACCCTGCTGAATTAATTTTTTTTCCAATAATGCCAGCCACTGAATAAATTTTCCAATATTTACCTGCTGCCACTGAATTGTTTTTCATGGCGCCACTTCTTGTTATAGTAGTTGTATTAAAATGGTTATAACTTTGTTATTACTAGGACTATGTATATAAAATTTGTACCAGTTTTTAGGTATTTGAATGTCTTTTACTGTAGCATGTTTAGATTTATCATATATTGTGTATCGTTTGTTATAAAATGTGATAAACACATAAAATATAGTGCGAAAATGTGATTTTTTGTTTGTCTCAGTCATTTTAAACCCATATAGTCTTCTCTATCCAAAGAATACAGCAATTTTGTTCTAACAATCCATATGCAACTGCACAGTGCATTCAACCCTATAATTCATGAGTGAATGCCACCTCTCAAAGCATGGTAATGGACACATTGCCTTGTTACATTTCTTGCAAATGTACTCGGTTTGATGCCGTTTCTTTTTGCGGTCAGAACAAACAACACAGTCAGGTCTAGATGGTTTTCCATTAGGTAGTTTCTGTGGGTTTTTCCCAAGATAGTGATCACCCCCAATAAGGCGATCTGGTCTGTCACGATCCACTATAGGTCTGCCAACTGTGCGCGTAACAGGTCGATTATATCCATGCAGCATACCGTGTATCACTCTTAGACGAAACTGTTCAGCATTAATCCTTTTCTCATGAGATGCTCTCCATATAATGAGAGAATTACAAAAACACACTTCAAGAAGGTAGAAAAACACCTTCTTCCACCACTTACATGTACGATGAAGAACCATGTAATATGTCATAGCCTTATCGGCCCTATCGATACCGCCCATGTGTTGGGAATACGATTGGATTGCACAAGGTTTGTCCACCTCTCTGACATGTTCTGGATTTTGTTTTGACCTCACCTGTTTGCGATAGGTTACAGCACTGTGAACTGTTGTAATTAGATTTACAACCTTTTTATCATACCACGATATGTATAATATTTGACCGTCTCTTGCGGTAACTGGTGGCTGACCGGCTCTTGGCTGAGCACGTTTGATTTGTTCGGGTACCCCAATTCTGTTTGCACGAAGAGTTCCGCATGCCCCAGTCTGATTATCAGCTAAGAGTTTATATAAAGCCGGTGAGGAGAAAAAATTGTCCATATATATTACATGGCCTTTGTCAAATAACGGTTCAGCTAGAGTTTGAACTACATGGGTACCAAGAGGCACATCGGCAGGCCGGTCTCCATCTTTACCTAAGTAGAGTTTCCAATTATACATATACCCCGTTGCTGCGTCAGCTAGCCCCCAAGCCTTCAGACCCCACTTCGTAGGCTTGGCTGGCATATATTGCATGAGAGAAGTGCGCCCCTTGAAAGGAATCATACTTTCATCGACAGACAACTCTTTGTCCGGGCCGAAATACATTTGCCACTTAGGAACCAAATAGTCAATTATCGAACGAATTTTGAATGCTTTATCATAACTGGGATCGCCACGGGGTAATTGGTTGTCATTGTTCACCAAGTGAAAGAACTGTAATATCACCATAAACCTATCTCTTGACATGACTTCACGAAACCCCTTCATATCTATTAGAGGATCTGTAGACCAATAAAGTTCAAAGCTAGATCGTTTACTTATTCCGGTCAGCAGTAGTAAGGCCAAAAATGCCCGCATTTCATCTCTTGTTGTGTTTTCCCATTTTGCAACACGACTGTTGGGGGGTATGTTATTTGAAGCAATATAGTTACTGGCATATCTATTTGTTTCTTCAACACATATGTCAATCAAATCAGAAGTCACAAACAGGTTCATAACTTCATATTCAGAAAAGTCCTCAGGAATATTGAGAGCTCCAATATATCCAGGACGAAAGAAATTTTTCAGCCAGGGATGATCATATCCCGAGGGCACATTTCGCTGCTCATTTGCTTCAGTGTCCGAATCCAGGTTACTTTCGGTTTCGTTTTCGGGCACTTCGTCATCTTCGAACCCCGAAAAATCACTTTCGGAGCCACTGTCAGTGATTATCTCACGCATCTGTTCCATTGTTTCGACTATCTAAACCAATTACGGCTCAACTGGTGAAACAAAATTAAAAGATCGCCGAAAAAACAGCAAAAATCGACGAAAAATTGGAGAAATTTGATCGAGATTTCTTTAACGGAAGTTGCAATGTATTTGCTTCGCTGCGCATGTTTTATCTGGTTGCGTCATAGCAACCAATCGCTGCGAAGAGCGGCAAATTTGAACTGGTATAATTCGGCGCACGAATGCGCCTACAGCGGGGTGGTATAGGAAACTCACGGGCGCATTCGTGCGCCTACAGCGATGCGCCATTACATTTTCACGGGCGCACGAATGCGCCTACAGCATGCTAAAGGTTAAAGTACCTTTGTATATTTTTAGAAAAGAAGAAAAAAAAAAAAAAAAAAAACAATATGTATAGAGCTACAATCAGTGCACACCATTTAAGTAACTAGATAAACTTTGAAAAATAAAGAAAATAGACTGTATTTAACTTTTGATTATAAGCCAAGCCGCTTTGTCTGGTCCTGACCCGCACACAACAGTTACAGGCCAGGTTAAGATTTTACCCCTTCAACCCTCGAGTTTCTCCAGTTCACTTTTCAGTCACTGAATTTGTACGCGTCCATTGTACACATGTAAATTGGGTGTCTAGTCAATAGTCGTCAATAGCATGTCAAACCATGTAGAACCGAATGCGGTGTATCATTATGAGCAATCTCACCAGGTTCTACACTGTTTGCATCTGTAGGTATCTGTACTTGGCTATAAAGGGCTGAAAGGGTACAGACTCATAACACTTACATGACCTAATTAAATGCGAAGTACGTGACGCTAGAAACTTCACCGTACGGTATCAAGCCAGCAATAATAAACTCCTAACAGTTATCACTGTCCAATTCTGTTGTATAGGTCTAAATAACTGAATATGTAAGCACAATGTTGTGATAAATATTTAGTCACATGCCGCAAAACTTCAAACATCGCTCAAAAAGTGTTTTCCTTTATTGTAGCGCACGACATAAGGCAGGTTCTTGACTAAGCCGCGAAACACATCTCAGTCAACAAGTGTAAGCTTTTACAAGAAAGTTGCGGCTATGTGTTGTCATAAAACTGGCAACTATCTCAGCAGGCACATGACGTAATTGTGACGTCACATCAACGTCGGTGCAAAGTCATGACGTTGCATCGACGTTGATTTGACGTTGCCCTAGCGACGTGTGCCTGCTGGGTAGTCATTTGCATGTTGTTTTATTTATAATGTCCAAGTAAAATGAAGATGAAAGTGTTTAACAGCCGATTCACGACAGTTTTGTGAACCAAACTAAAAATCAGCACTCCAGCGCCATTGTCCTTATCACTTAAGAAAGTAAATCTGAATTGCACGACCCGCAGAAAAGCGACCGACTGAAGTCGGTTGATTTTCTAAGAGTGCCCTAAAATCACCGTGTCATTCTGTCAGTCTGTCTGTCCGTCCGTAACCCATTTGTGAAAATTGGTGATAGTGACTTAACCGCTTGGAATATTTAAACAATTTTTGGCATACTGAAAGATATCAATGAGATCTAACCAATGAACTTGCGAAATATTACATTCCATTTAGTATAGCCTCGCCGAGGCGAAAAATTTCGAACTGCTTCTCCTCGGAAACCGTTGGGCCGATTGAAGTCGAAATTTCATATGAAGCCTCTTTGGGATGGGGGAAACCAAAATTTGCTCATGGGGTCCAGGTCACATGACCAAAATGGCCGCCAAGCCATATATGGTCTGTCTGTCTGTCCATCCGTAACCCGTTTGTGAAAATTGGTGATAGTGACTTAACCGCTTGGAATATTTAAACATTTTTTGGCATACTGATAGATATCAATGAGATCTAACCAATGAACTTGCGAAGAATTACATTCCATTTAGTATAGCCTCGCCGAGGCGAAAAATGTGAAAATTTTCGAACTGCTTCTCCTCGGAAACCGATGGGCCGATTGAAGTCAAATTTCATATGGGGCCTCTATGGGATGGGGGAAACCAAAATTTGCTCATGGGGTCCAGGTCACATGACCAAAATGGCCGCCAAGCCATATATGGTAAAAACCCTTCAAAAATAGTCTTCTCCAGAACCACTGGGCAGATTTCCACGAAACTTGATAAATAGCATCTGGGACGTAGGCCCATCATAAATTGCTAAAATGGTGACCCTGGGTTGACCTTGACCTTCTTTGTGCCTAGGTCAAACTTTGACACATATGCTTTTGTATTGGAAAAGTGAGAATGCATTTTATCCTGCAAACCATTCAGAATACAGTACTAAAGTATAAGATATATGATAAGGCGCATTTATTGGGGGAGCCGTTTTAGGTCCAGGTCACATGACCAAAATGGCCACCATACCAATATATGGTTACACTTATAAAGCTAAAAGCATCCGGCGGGTCGTGCACTTCAGCTGAAGCACTGGTTTTTCACAGAATCTGTCATTTCAGTGCCTTTTGGCGCTTTGATTTTATCTCAGTGTCTAGTAAAAGTCCCACAGAAATTGGGGGAAACGTCTCCAAAATGACCTAAATAGTGTTGAGGGGGAGGTTAAACCTCATTCAAACAAAAAAAAACAAAAAAAAAAAAAAAAAAAAACAAGTAAAAGCTTTTCAAAACATTTTCTCATGACCAGAATCATTTAACCCATGCAATGTCAATCACAACAATTGTTGTCTGCTTTGTCATCTTCCGGTTACTTATAAAGTCATTTTTTGCTAACAGTGTGGACCCAGATCAGACTGCTCCTCTAGGAGCAGTCTGACCTGGGCCCACACTGTTTGCCTGTATGCAAAATAATTTTAAAAAGTTTGCAGGAAGATTCAGCAGACGACATACATGTAAGCAGAAGACTTTTTCAGAAGTAGTTTTTCTCCGCATCTTACAGGTTAAAAGCTTATGCAGTGATTTAACAAATGACAGATACTTGTCATATAACATTCATTTATATGGTTGAAATATTAATGAGGTCATGATATGTTATCCCCACTGAACAGGAAACTCCTAGAACTAGAAAAAAAAATCCACCTTTGCAAACAGTACAGGTCTAGATCAGATGGCTTCTTTAGAACCATCTGATTAGGATCTACAGTGTTTGTCAATGCATTAGGTTGTGAAGTTGAATGAAACATTTTATCATGTGCTACCTTTGCAAACAATGTAGTTCTAGATCAGATGGCTTCTTTAGAAGTCATCTGATCAGGATCTACACTGTCAATGCATTAGTTTGTGAATTTGAAAGAAACATTTTGCCAAGTACTTTCTTTGCAAACAGTGTAGATCTAGATCCGATGGCTTCTTTTGAAGCCGTCTGATCAGGGTCTACACTGTTTGTCAAGGCATTAGTTTGTGAATTTGATTGTATGTGTTTGAATTCGGGTTAAACGTCGCTTTCAACAATTTTTCAGTCAGATCACAACGGTGGCTGGTTGCGACAGGGAGCTCAATGCTCACTTTTATAGTGCTGCCTCACTGAAGTATCACGTCCCAGACACATTACATGATACCACACCCAGTCACATTATCCTGACACTGGGTCGACCAGTCCTAGCTCTACCCCGTAAATCTGAGTGCCAAGCGAGGAGCAGCTAGTACCATTTTTAACAAATTTGGTAAGTCGCGGCCCGGGATCGAACCCGTGACCTCCTGTTCCCCGGAGCAGACACTCTACCAACTGAGCTATCGGGGCCGGTCGAATTTGATTGTAACATTTTATCATGTACTACCTTTGCAAACAGTGTAGATCTAGATCAGATGACTTCTTCATATCAGGATCTAACTGTTTGTTAATTAGTTTGTGAATTTGAATAAAACATTTAATCAAAAATTCTGATTGTTTGACAACCAGAAATGCATGTGTCTGAATTTATTTATTCAGCAGGATACTTGCTAAGAAATAGATAGAGAATATTGGAAATACCTAGAGTCCCACCACCCACCCCCATCCCCGAGTATGGATGTACCGACCATTAACATCAGATTTCTGTTCTCTACCTTTTCTATTAACCCTTTACCTTTGCCCCCGCCCATAGGGGCTTGAAGAAATATATGGGCTGCATGATGCTTCCACACAGAGCTGAATCTGGCTCGCACACTAGCACTAGTAAACCGCTTAGAGAATCTAAGCCTGTCCAGGAACCGCGATGCGAGGCGGACCGTCCATGCTAATAAACCCTATTGGTTTCATTGGGCGATAGGGCTTGAGATGTCATTTCATCTCAATGTCGGGTAAAAGTCCCACAAAATTGGAAGCAGCGTCTCCAAAATGACCTTTACAGTGTTGACGGGGACGTTTAACCTCAAATCAAACAAACAAACAAACAAATTAACCCTTTACCACTCAGGAATTTTGTGAATTTCGCTGATTTTCATAGTGTTGCACCTTACAGCAACTTCAACTAGCCATTGTTTCATAATGGATGGTCTGTTTTACACCAATCTCGGTATGAATGTTCATTGGGCAGTAGCCTTTCAAATGCAACCTTTCACGACTTGATCATTGTTGTCATGGTAAAGAGGGGGCATCTCAAAGTTGGCAAAAAGTGTGTTACCACATGAATTTTTGACCACATTTTAATCTTCACACAGCTGTCAAGGCTAAGGTGTTTGGCACTGGCCATTTTCACTGTTTGCAGCATGTTTTATCACCATCAATTTTCAGGCATTTTTGACCCCAGACACCCTCAGATATAAATTTTAGCGGCCGGTTGGGCCATACACCCAAAATTTTTCGGGATGTCCCTTCAATCCCCCCAGAATGTTTTTAGTGGGGAGGCGCGCGAAAAAACAGGTCACTTTTTTTGCCAAACAAATCCTAAAGCAAACATAACTATCCAGGGGTAGTAATGTAGATTTTAGGTACCTCTGGGGCTTAAAATGGGGGAGAGGGGTGCAGACACGTAAATACACGTATCTGAGTGGCAAAGGGTTAAAAATGGCATCAAATTTGCATACTGAACAACAAGCAGGGAAGGTCCTGATCAGCCACCTTATCTGGATTTGCTGGCTTAGCAATGGTAAGAGTTGTTGTGGCCCCCCACCCCCCACACACACACACTCCCCCACTTGAGCTATATGTTTGTTTGAATTGAGGTTTTACATCCCCATCAACACTGTTTAGGTTATTTTGGAGACTTTTTTTCCAATTTTGTGGGATTGAGATGAAATGACATCACAAGCCCTACTGCCCAAATATACCAAAATATATCATGCAGCCCATCTATTTCTCCATTTCTGTGTACGCAATGCCATTAGTTTTCAAAGTTGGTTTTATTTTCTTTATTTACAGGTAAAAGCAACAAAGACTTAAAAGAAGATTTGTTAAAAGTTCTAAATTTAGGTAAGAACCAGGACTTTTTCTAAAGTTGAATTTTGTACTGGAAACCCCAAAACGGGTACCCTGGCAAACAGTGCAGGCCCAGATCAGATGCTGCAGAATGCCTTTTTCCAAATCAATTTTGAAGAAAACACCAACTGACACCCCTAAATTTTAAAATGGACATGTTCTATATATAAGGAGGAAGATTCTATTTGGTACAAAATTGACAAGGGCTGTCAACACAGTGCTCACGTTCTTGGAAATTTCAACTTATCTGTGTTTTAGTTCTGATTAGCTCTGACTTAAAGTCTGGAAACTTTAGAAGACCCCCATAGCAAACTTTAGAAACTTAAAAAAAGAAAACTAGAAATCCTTTAAAACCTTTAAATTGGGTAAATAAACCTGTTTTAACCCTTAAGATGCCAAGAAAAACTACATCTGAAAATGTCGTCTGCTTATGACGTCTACTGATTTTTTTTGCAAACTTTTTAAAAATATTTTTGCATACAGGCAAACAGGATGGACCCAGATCAGACAGCCCCAGATCAGACTGCTGTCTGATCTGAGTCCACACTGTTGGCAAAAATGACTTGATTTTATGGGTTAAAACTTAAAAAAAGAAGACTAGAACTTTTTTGTTGTCATTATTTATGTAATTCGAAGTAACTTTTTTTGCAAGGTCAGAGAACATATTAGCATTAAAATATGGTTATTGCGTTGACCTTATGGCCCCCTCCCATAGGGGCTAGAAGAAATATATGGGCTGCATGATGCTTCCACGCAGAGCTGAATCCGGCCCGCACACTAGTACTGGTAAACCACTTAGAGGAGGTAAGCCTGTCCAGGAACCGCGGTGCAAGGTGGACCGTCCATGCTAATAAACCCTATTGGTTTCATTGGGCGACAGGGTTTGAGATGTCATTTCATCTCAATGTCGTGTAAAATTCCCACAAAATTGGAAGCAACGTCTCCAAAATGACCCTTACAGTGTTGACGGGGACGTTAAACCTCAAATCAAATAAAACAAACAAACAACCCTGAATTGTACTTTATTGTGAACAAAAATTTACACACAAAATCTTTATTTGACCAAAAAATAGCCTCTATAAAAACGAGCCTGCTGTTATTCTTAGGTTAAACACTTTTTGTACCAAATGGAATCTTCCTCCTTACATATAGCAGGAGTCCATTCCAAAATAAAGGGATGTCAGGTTGTGTTTTCTTCAAAATTGATTTGAAAAAAGGCTGAACTTTTGTTGGGGTTTCGGTCAATAAAAGACCATGTATAGTTTCAAGTGTAATGTATATATACATCATAACATATATGGTGAAAAGTCATCTGCTCTTAGGAGAAACTGTTTGATCTTAAGTTTGTTATTTGAAGAAAGTAAACAAAAGGGCAATTTGTTTCTAATATATAACCATGAATAAACTTGGCCAAAAACATCATGGCTTTTGTTTAGTTCAAACTGTTTGAGATTTCTGGTTTGTTACTCAAAGTACTTAACCTAAGCTGCTGAGAAAACTGCATCTTAAAATGTTGTCTGCTTTTGTCGTCTGCTGCACCTTAACTTCTTGGCGTACATAGAGGAGCAGCCTGAGCTTGGTTCACACTGTTTGCAACAATGACTTTTAAAGTTACCAGCAGATGACAAAGCTGACAAGAAGCCTCTGTGGTGTAGTGGTTATGCTACTCCCCTTGCAAAACCAGGGGTCGCAGGATCGATTCCGGGCTTCTCCAGACTTTCGGATGAGTGTTTAAACTGAGGTCCTGTCTCCGTATGACCTTAGCTGTTGGTGAGACGTAAAACTCAAACATTCACTCACAAAGCAGACAACAATTGTCATGATTGGCATTGACCCTTAAGATGGTACATCTGAAAATGTCGTCTGCTTATGTAGTCTGCTAAACTTTTTGCAAACTTTCTAAAAAAATATTTTTTCACACAGGCAAATAGTGTGGGCCCTGAACAGACTGCTCCTGCAGGAGCAGTCTGATCTGGGTCCACACTGTTTGCAAAAAATTATTTGCAGATGGCAAAGCAGACGACAATTGTCGTGATTAGCATTTTATGGGTTAAAAAACATACATACATTTTTATGACATTGGTCTTTTGTCTGGAAAACCATTTAGCAAAGAAATCCGAGACAGTCTGTGATTTAATTATATGTTAGACTCCCAATGGAACACTTCAAAATATTGTGGACCAATGATGGATAACTAAATGGCCCAATTATCTGTGTAGATGTCACCAGTGCCTCGGGGCAGTTTGTTTTTAAAAATTGTTTGACACAGTAGGTTTTCCTGTTTTGAACCAGATTAAGGATATTGTTTTGTTTAAAACTGAGATTCTTCGACAGATAAAAAAGGAAAAGTTGTGTATGCAGGCGGATATGCAGGTGTTTTCGTATTGGGTGGCAGTTGAAAGTTTTCAGATTTTTGTGTAGATAACAGTTTAAAACAGAGGTTTCGAAATTTGAATTTTATCAACACGGACTTAAATGAACTTGGGAGTTACTAGTTAAAGTAAGTGAAAATATGTTTTTAGTGGCCTTATTAATCGGCAGATGACATTTTTAGCTCACCTGTCACGTAGTGACGAGGTGAGCTTTTGGGATCACTTTTTGTCCGTCGTCCGTCGTGCGTGCGTGTGTGCGTGTGTGCGTGTGTGCGTGCGTCCGTAAACTTTTTCTTCAAATGACATCTCCTCCTAAACCACTGATCGGATTTTGACCAAACTTCACAGGAATGATCCTTAGGTGGTCCCCTTTCAAAGTTGTTCAAATGGTTCCGGTCCATTGCACATCTGGGTCACAGGAGCTAAAAATAGATTTTTGAAATGAAAACTTTAAAAATCTTCTTCTCTGAAACCAAAAGGCCCAGGTCTTTGATATTTGGTATGAAGCTTCATCTAGTGGACCTCTACCAAGATTGTTCAAATTATGGCCCTTGGGCCAGAAATGCCCCCGCCCCGGGGGCCTTTGTGTTTACATAGGCTTATATAGGGAAAATCTTTAAAAATCTTCTTCTCTGAAACCAAAAGGCCCAGGTCTTCGATATTTGGTATGAAGCTTCATCTAGTGGACCTCTACCAAGATTGTTCAAATTATGGCCCTTGGGCCAGAAATGCCCCCGCCCCGGGGGCCTTTGTGTTAACATAGGCTTATATAGGGAAAATCTTTAAAAATCTTCTTCTCTGAAACCACAAGGCCCAGTTCTTTGATATTTGGTGTGCAGCTTCACCTAGTGGACCTCTACCAAGATTGTTCAAATTACAGCCCTAGGGCCAAAAATGTCCCCGCCCCGGGGGCCTTTGGTTTTACATAGGCTTATATAGGGAAAATCTTTAAAAATCTGCTTCTCTGACATCACAAGGCTCAGGTCTTTGATATTTGGTGTGAAGCTTCACGTAGTGGACCTCTACCAAGATTGTTCAAATTATAGCCCCAGGGCCAAAAATGCCCCCGCCCCGGGGGCCTTTGGTTTTTACATAGGCTTATACAGGGAAAATCTTTAAAAATCTTCTTCTCTGAAACCAAAAGGCCCAGGTCTTCGATATTTGGTATAAAGCTTTATCTAGTGGACCTCTACCAAGATTGTTCAAATTATGATCCTTGGGCCGGAAATGCCCCCGCCCTGGGGGCCTCAGGGTTTACAAAGGCTAATATAGGTAAAATCTTTAAAAATCTTCTTCTCTGAAACCACAAGGCCCAGGTCTTTGATATTTGGTGTGAAGCTTCACCTAGTGGACCTCTACCAAGATTGTTCGAATTATAGCCCTAGGGCTGGAAATGCCCCCGCCCTAAGGGCCTTTGGTTTTACATAGGCTTATACAGGGAAAATCTTTAAAAATCTTCTTCTCTGAAACTGAAAGGCCCAGGTCTCTGATATTTGGTATGAAGCTTCATCTAGTGGACCTCTACCAAGATTGTTCAAATTATAGCCCTAGGGCCAAGAATGTCCCCGCCCCGGGGGCCTTTGGTTTTACATAGGCTTATATAGGGAAAATCTTTAAAAATCTGCTTCTCTGACATCACAAGGCTCAGGTCTTTGATATTTGGTGTGAAGCTTCACGTAGTGGACCTCTACCAAGATTGTTCAAATTATAGCCCTAGGGCCAAAAATGCCCCCGCCCCGGGGGCCTTTGGTTTTTACATAGGCTTATACAGGGAAAATCTTTAAAAATCTTCTTCTCTGAAACCAAAAGGCCCAGGTCTTCAATATTTGGTATAAAGCTTTATCTAGTGGACCTCTACCAAGATTGTTCAAATTATGATCCTTGGGCCGGAAATGCCCCCGCCCTGGGGGCCTCAGGGTTTACAAAGGCTTATATAGGTAAAATCTTTAAAAATCTTCTTCTCTGAAACCACAAGGCCCAGGTCTTTGATATTTGGTGTGAAGCTTCACCTAGTGGACCTCTACCAAGATTGTTCGAATTATAGCCCTAGGGCCAAAAATGCACCCGCCCCGGGGGCCTTTCGTTTTACATAGGCTTATATAGGGAAAATCTTTAAAATCTTCTACTCTGAAACCGCAAGGCCGAGGTCTTTGATATTTGGTGTGAAGCTTCACCTAGTGGACCTCTACCAAGATTGTTCAAATTATAGCCGCAGGGCCAAAAATGCCCCCGCCCCGGGGGCCTTTGGTTTTTACATACATGTAGGCTTATACAGGGAAAATCTTTAAAAATCTTCTTCTCTGAAACCAAAAGGCCCAGGTCTTCGATATTTGGTATAAAGCTTTAACTAGTGGACCTCTACCAAGATTGTTCAAATTATGATCCTTGAGCTGGAAATGCCCCCGCCCTGGGGGGCCTCAGGGTTTACAAAGGCTTATATAGGTAAAATCTTTAAAAATCTTCTTCTCTGAAACCGCACGGCTCAGATCTTTGATTTTTGGTGTGAAGCTTCATCTAGTGGACCTGTACCAAGATTGTTCAAATTATAGCCCTGGGGCCAAAAATCCCCCCATCCCTGGGGCCCTTTGGTTTTTCATAGGCTTATATATGGAAAATATTTAAAAATCTTCATCTCTGAAACCACAAGGCTCAGGTCTTTGATATTTGGTATGAAGCTTCACCTAGTATAGCCCTTGGGCCAAGAATGTACTAGAGACACTGATTCTCAGGTGAGCGATTCAGGGCCCTCTGGGCCCTCTTGTTTGTAAAGTTTTTCTCAGAGCATCAGGCTGATGATACTTAAAGGTGCATTATTGAGCTATCTGGAAAAAATGCTTCCAGACAATATTTGCATGAGATGTCAAGTCCTGTTCTCTCCATAGGAGACAATTTGCACGAGAGGTCAAGTCCTGTTTTCTGGGAAAAATAAGAAAAATATCAACAATTTGTCGTCTGCTGAATTCGCCTAGAGGGTGGTGAAGGTTAATACAGTCCCAAAGGTGGTCTTGATATATATGAAATTTTTCGGCATATGCTGGTTTTGATAAATTTAGGCAGGCACAAGACAGTACTTCATCATTCTCAACATCTGAGGTATTCCTTGAGATAAACCATGAAAATTGTTGAGTTAATTACAAGGTAATTAAGTTGCACTTTTGAGAACTGCAGTCTGTGTGCAGCTAGTGAAGACTGCTTGATTGATTGTTTTGGCTCAACCGTTGTGGGGTCGACTTCCACCGCTTGGCCTGGACAGGCTTAGATCCTCTAAGCGGTTTACCAGTACTTGTGCGCGGGTCAGTTACAGATCTGTGTGGAAGCATCATGCAGCCCATATATTTCTTCAAGCGCCGATGGGCGGGGGCTGGATTACAAGATAATTAAGTTGCACTTTTGAGAAGTGCAGTCTGTGTGCAGCTAGTGAAGACAGATTGGTTGATTGTTCTGGGTCAACCCTTGTGGGTCTTTTTATGTTTGTTTGTTTGACTTGAGGTTTAACATCCCCGTCAACACTGTAAAGGTTATTTTGGAGATGTTGCTTCCAATTTTGTGGGACTTCTACACAACATTGAGATGAAATGACATCTCAAGCCCTGTCGCCCAATGAAACCAATAGAGTTTATAAGCATGGATGGTCTGACTTGCACCGCTTTGCCTGGGCAGGCTTAGATCCTCTGAGCGGTTTACCAGTACTCTTGTGCCAAAGTCTTCACAGATTCTGCTGCACACAGACTGCATTTCTCAAAAGTGCAACTTAATTATCTTGTAATAAGGCCCCCACCCATCGGGGCTTGAAGAAATATATGGGCTGCATGATGCTTCCACGCAGAGCTGAAACCGACCACACACAAGTACTGGTAACTTGCTTAGTGGAACTATGCCTGGGCAGGCAAAGCGGTGCGAGTCGGACCGTCCATGCTTATAAACCCTATTGGTTTCATTGGGTGGCACGGCTTGAGATGTCATTTCATCTCAATGTCGGGTAAAAGTCACACAAAATTGGAAGCAATGCCTCCAAAATGACCTATATGGTGTTGACGGGGACGTTAAACCACAAATCAAACAAACTTTCAGACAAGATAGCAACAACTTGCAACTTGCTTAAAAAGTTAATTTCTAACACTGTCTGTTGGTATTGGTGAGATTGTGGATCCACAGGCTGATCTTTGCCTGAGCTGTTGCAGGTATTTGTACTTCTCTGGCTCATAGCATAACAATAGATAAGTATTTTGTGATACTTGAAGGATATTTTAATTTATAGTTTTCCTTATTTCTCCTTGTGAACCTGTGTCGTGGGTACTCATTAGAACCGCCTCGGAGAGGCGGTTCTAATGAGGACCCACAACATAGGTTTTCATGGAGAATTGACAAAAACTATCCTTCAGTTATCACAAAATATTTACCTTATCTGTTGCTATGGTGCGATTGTGGATGCACAGGCTGATCTTTGCCTCAACTGGTGGTAGGTATTTCTACTTCTCTTCAGGCTCATAGATTTTACTAATTGAGCTTTGCTGATGAGAGATGAGGCAGTCCAGTTGGCAGATGAGATCAGCTGATTGGATCTTAGATAATGTTGCAGTATATGAGATTTAAATGCATGAGTGACATTCATTATGTAATTTATGACAACCTAATGATTGCAATGGCTGGAGGTATGGTCATTAACAGCAATGGCACATTAAAAGAGTCCTTACATTTATTATATTAATATGGTAACTGAATTGTTTGAACAGAAAAAATGTCTTCAATAGACTATACTGGAATGGTCATAAGTACATGTATTGGGACTGATATGCCAAAAGCCAACAGTGCAGACCCAGATCAGACTGCTCATGTAGGAGCAGTCTGATCAGGGTCTACACTGTTTGCCATTCCGTCTGTACATTTTTGGATTCCTTGCTGGATTGTAAAACATAATTGTCAAATTTTTAGGAGAATTACAGCAAGTCCTGAATGTGTCCATATTTTTAGGATTTGTATGGTACATGCAGTAATAAGTGCACAAGGACCAATGCTTTTTCAAGAGTCATAAGCCCTTATCATGCTGAATAAATTAATTTAGTCGCACCCATTTCTGACCATCGACCAACCAAATTACTATAATGTATTCATTCAATTCAATTTGAGGATGATAAACTATGGATATCCTGATTAGATGGCTTCTTCATCTGATCTGGATATACACTGTTTGCAAAGGTACGGGTTGTCCTGCTCAGCAGAATAAGGGCTAGAGTGCAAAATTTTGCAGTCTTCTAAGTTTAAACAGTGTTAAAAATTGCTCTAACACACCAGTGTTTAAGATAGACAAATTATTGACTTGTGTTTATCAAGGAACTTCTTGTGTTTTAATATGCATGCCAAGTTTGGTAACATTGGCAAAGATCCATGCAGTGATCAGTCACTAATGAGAGAACTTAAGTTTAAGCTTGGAAAAGGTGTGTTTTGGTAAAACTGTTGACTCAACAAGGTCTTAATAGTGTTGACTGGGCCGTGAAATTCAGAATCTTAAATCCAGCCCGGGTTTGATGACAGTACTTTCAGGAACGTTATAAAGTGGTTTCCAAGAGGTAATTTTGCTTCCCTTTGCTGGTTCATTTAATTGGCTAGTTAGGGATCAAGTGAAGTACTCTAATAATCCTAAGCAAACAGTGAAGACCCAGATCAGACTGCTCCTGAAGGAGCAGTCTGATCAGGGTCTACGCTGTTTGCCATTCTGTCTGCACCTTTTGGACTCCTTGCTAAAACAAATTTGTCAACATTTTAGGAGAATAACGACGAGTCCTCAGGGTGTCCGATTTTTTACGGTATTCCAGGAAGGTCATATAAAACACCAAAATCATCAAATTGCTCCATTTCTCAATCTTTTTTTGGAATAATTTGTTATGTTTGACCCATTTTAGACGAGGAACGTGAAAAAAATGGGACATCGGCAAACATTGTAGGCCCAGATCAGACACCACATTATGCAAAGTCTGATCTGGTCTTTCACTGTTTGCAGTAATTTCAGCCATTTTCTAAGCAAATTTTCTAAAGCAAAACCTCACCCTGACGCCTCTAAATATTGAAATGGACTGTAATTTGTGCGGATGATTCTGTTCAGTTGAAAATGGGTCACGCCTTCATCGGAAATTGAACCGTTGATTGGGATATTGGAGAAACCGCGGTAATTCAACACAGGAATTTTGTATTTGCTCGGAATATCAAATAGCGAAATATCACCGGAACAGATACATTTGTGGTGTGAACACTGTGTGTATTCGGACAGACATGCATGAGCAAACAGTGTAGAGCCAGATTGAGATGTCGACACTGTTTGCCACTCATCCAGCTATTTTTAGGCACATCTGGTGGTAAATTGTACTTGTTTGAATTTTAGAACAAGTTTCGGAAGGAGTTGAGGTTGGAATACTCGGGATAAAAACAGGATAATTTTTTTCAGTATCTCAGTAAGTGCGTAACGTGTTTGTTCTGGGTACTCCTTGGCATCAGCTTGCAACAGAGTTTACTAAAAAGAATAAAAAAATAAGGAATATTAGCTCTTAACCCTTGTCCTGCTGAGCCCGGATATGCCTTACCTTTCAAACAATGTAGAAGCCATCTGATCAGGATCTACATTGTTTGCCACTCAGTTTATGAATTTGGTGCAATAATTTGCATCAAGTAATCTGATTGGTTGATAATCAGTGGTGGGTGTGGCATATTTGGAATATTCAGCAGGTCAACGGTTAATAATCCTTGTCATTCCGTCTTATCTTTTTTTTCCTAGAGCCTATAGTGTAAATTGTCATCGGAAATTTTGGTATTGGAGGCGCTAAGAATATTTACTCAGAAAACTTTGTGGTTTCTGACAGATTAAATTTAGTGTGTTTACATTTGGTGTGTGTTGTGTATCAGCCTGTGGAGGAAAAAAAAGGTTCTTGTGAATAATCTAACAGTGAAAGAGAAAAGGTTATTGCCCCTTTTATGATTCTGAGAACTATCATAAAGGCTGGTCTGACTAGCTTCATGTCCATGACACACAAAAAAAAATAAAAAATAAAATAAAACAAATAATCACAAATACTCTGCACAGGCCGGCCTCGGTAGCTCAGTCGGATGCGTGTCTGACTGGTGATCAGGACGTGGGTTCCATACCTACGGGGTCGGCAACATTCTTTCGTGGAGATTGATCATGAAATCTTTTCTATGGTCATTTTCTCCCTTCTCCTGAATTAAGAAGGGCAGTTGTCAGTTTCTGGAGAAAGAATGTCCACTGTTCTGGTTAACCACTTACGTATAAGCCTGCTCTGGAAAAGTGTTGATAGGTAAACTGACCAGCTCAAAAATGACCTAAAATAGTGTTGACTGGGCCGTTAAAATCCAAAACAAACAAACAAAATTATAAAGGCTGGTCTGACTAGCTTCACTAGTCCATGACAAAAATTATATATACCGTATTCGCCCTAATTACCGCACATGCTCCTATAAGCGCACACCAAAGCTATTTTTGAAAAGGAAATGCATAAGCGCACCCTTTACAGTAATCTCCCCTTGAAGGTCTCATAGTAAATCTATAAAAACTTAGCATTATTTCTTCCAACAGTGAAGGCAATGCTTAAGTATCTTTTTCCGTCCCATTAAATATCAGTATGCATCATCTTGGAAGCTGTTGTTTTCGTATCAAGTGTGCGCTAATTAGGTAGATTTTTCACCATGGTTTTATGACACGATTTTGAAAAAACTAAGCGCACGGTGCGGTAATTTGGGCGAATACGGTATAAAAAAAGACTCAAACGTACATAAAAGCAGCTTTTCCTATGCTGTAGCTCATATTATATGTAGAGTGTGGCAGATCAGATCTTGAGTTCTACTCCATGTTGACTTTATAAGCTTTAATCTGTGTTTAATGGTACTTGAGTGATAAAATCATCTTGTAAGATTTCAGTCCAGGTAACTCTTGTATATCTTAGAGATTAGCAGACTTAGTTTTACCTGTACTCATGGACAGATAAGGTGCGTATAAGTTTTGGATAAGTTTTGGACATGCTCTTACAGATATTAGGGTATTGACTGTAGCACCTGTGTTTTGGATAAGTTTCGGACATGATCTTACAGATATTTAACTCTTATCATGCTGTTCACAACAACCCCTATCTTTGAAAACAGTGTAGATCCAGATCAGATGGCTTCTGAAGAAGCCATCTGATCAGGATCTACACTGTTTGACATTCAGTTTATGAATTTGTAGGAATAATTTACATCAAGTAATCTGATTGGTTCAAAGTCAGAAATGGGTGTGGCTTAAATGAATATTCAGCAAGATAAGGGTTAAAAAAGAGGGTAAGGTTATTGACTGTAGCGGCCATGTAAGTCATGTCGGCTTCTTTTTATTAGAATTTTTATTATTTTACATGTACATTGCATCCTTTGGGAGAGATTTTTGTTACACAGCAATAAAAATAAACTATGTATGTATTTTCACTGGGGATGTAATAATTATGACTGACATCGTTCTGGGTATTTGCTTGGTTATATATGTCCTTTTATTACATGTCACCTGTTTGTATAATATGCTCTTACGCCACCGGTGTGTGGCCTGAGTTTATCTTCAATAAAGTTATGTTCTGTTCTGTTTCTGTTCTATAACCATCCCTGGTGTTTACAACAACCCCTGCCTTTGCAAACAGTTTGGATCCAGATCAAATAGCATCTGATCAGGATCTACCCTGGTTTGTCAATCAGTTTGTAAATTTGAAAGAAATTATTTATTGGCTGATAGTTAGAATTAGTTATGGCTAATTAAATTATTCAGCAGGATAAGGGTGAAAGATGGATCCCGAAAATGTATGAATTATATAGAATCATTAATTGAGACACAGGGTGACAACTTGAAATATACATGCCCAAGGCTTTACTTTAGGTGAGCCAAATTATTTTTTCATGTTACATCAGAAGGGGTGCTTATTATTTTGTTCTTGGAAAAACAGTGAGGGGGCGCTTATAGGAGCAGGGGCGCTAAACAGAGACTACCAGGTTCTTGTCTTTTGATATCAAGTTTATCAGGCAAGGCTTCGAGAACGCTTGTAGAATCGTGAGGCTTGCCGAGCGATTCTACATGCATTCTTGAAGCCGAGCCTGATAAACTTGATACCAAAAGACACGAATCTGGTATTATTTATATTTATCAGTTTATCCCCTCATACTCTCTTACAGTTTTGCCAATTTTTGCAGTAGTCCAGTTCATAGAAGTACAATTTCACGTTGACCTGATAAAGCTCACTTGTCCTGAGATAGCATATCTTTATCAGGTCAAGTGTTACAAAGCAATTAATATAGGGGGTAACTGATAAATGGGAGGAATACGGTATATGATGGTAGTTGTGATTTGGGCCTGTTCAGTAGCAGTGACTGGAAACATTTTTGGGATATTTTTTTCTAACCAAATATATCTACATTAACCCTTCCCTTGCTGAATATTCATTTAAGCCACACCCATTTTTGTCTATCAACCAATCAAATTACTTGATGTAATTTATTGCTACAAATTCATAAACTGAATGCCAAACAGTGTAGATCCAGATCAGATGGCTTCTTCAGAAGCCATCTTATCTGGATCTACACTGTTTGCAAAGATAGGGGTTGTAGTGAACAGCAAGATAAGGGTTAAAGCATGTTGTGGGTAACTTGAAACAATCAGGTGATTCTGACAAGTACCCACAACATACTGTAGGTACTTGAAATCACATCAATGGACTTGTGATTACCAATCAATCAACCAATCAATCAATATGTACACTTTTTTTTTCTCTTTTCAGTGTAAAAAACAACAACAAAAGCACCAGAATCCAAACAAAACAAGAGAATATTGCAGCTGTGTTCAACATTAGTGAGAGAAAGGATTACTCTGCTGGAATGATATAAGGAATATGTCAGTGGGGAGAGATATATTACACTGGAATAAAATATATGTATTTTCACTTGGGATGTAATTAAAATTCCAAATTATTCATGGTGACCTAGATCTGTACTGGGGACGAGGTTCCAGAGTAAGGATATGCGTTTTTGAAGTGATTTACTAAATTACTAGCTTTTAGAAGAAATTACAAACGAGAGAAAATCATGTAGTTTGTGAAAATCCATTAATTTTGTAATCCTAATAATTCCTGAATCAAAGGAATATATTTCATGTTGTGCATGTAAAAATGCTACTGAGAGTGGATGGTACGTGATTAGGAGAGCATTGCCGAGCGAGAGTTAAAGAAGTGAATTGGAGACTGCTGTTTTCGGAAACTATGGGAAGGTTTCGGATTCTTACTCGTTTAAAATACAGGAGTTGTGTACATTTTCTGCTTCTATGGATAGTAACTACTATTGATGGTGAGTATTATTATGATGATCAAAGCACTGACATCACTGATGCCGCATAGCTCCATATAAGGTGCTTTTTTCACCTGAAAAATACTCATTTTTTTTTCTTATTTCTTCCCAAAAACATATGTTGTGGGTATTCATTAGAAGCGTCTCACTGAGGCGCTTCTAATGTATACCCACAACATATGTTTTCGTGCAGGAATAAGAAAATTAATATGTGGATACCCCCTTTATCTGGGGCTATGCTAGGTGGGTCACTTGTCTCCGAGTGATCTTAGTGAAATTCACTGAAGCGCTGTGGTGCAGTGGTAAAGCATCGGATTTGAGATCGAAAAAAACAGTGACTCGAGGTTGCAGATAACCAACCATCTTCTCACAGGACTCCTACGTCACAGCGACCGATAATGTGCGTATTTTGTGATAATTGAAGGATAGTTTTCCCTATTTCTCCATATAAACCTATGTTGTGGGTATTCATTAGAACCGCCTCACTGAGGCAGTTCTAATGAATACCCACAACATAGGTTTTTATGGAGAATTGACAAAAAATATCCTTCAGTTATCACAAAATAGTTGCCATATCTGTTTCTATGACTTCTGTAAGTTTGATTTGAGGTTTAACGTCCCAGTCAACACTGTAAAGGTCATTTTGGAGACGTTGCTTCCAATTTTGTGGGACTTTTACCCAACATTGAGATGAAATGACATCTCAAGCCCTGTCCCCCAATGAAACCAATAGGGTTTATAAGCATGGACGGGCCGACTCGCACCACTTTGCCTGGGCAGGTTTAGATCCTCTTAGCTGTTTACCAGTACTTGTGTGCGCATCGGTTTCAGCTCTGTGTGGAAGCATCATGCAGCCCATATATTTCTTCAAGCCCCGATGGGCGGGGCCGGTCTTCTGTAAGAAATGGTCACTGCATATCTGAACAAAAATTTTAGCTTTCTTCAACAGACAGTAAGCTATAAACATAAATCTTCACTTTTATTGCCACTACTGGGGTAATTGAGCAGACAAATTGAGTGATGGACATAAATTGATTTGAAAGGATTTAATGGCCCTTGCTTGTCCAGAAAATGGATGATTGAATTTATATGGACATTTTGGTCTAGCATTAATCAAATAAGATGCTTTCTGGTGTAAATGGAATATTGGTGGAAAAAGTGACAACAGAATAAGATGTATTTTAATATAAAGCACAGAATTGATGGAAAATGACAGTGCTCACTTATTTAGCTGCCAGCCTCCTTCTCTCTATATTGCTCTGTAATGTCTCTAAATATTTGGACAGATGACTCCACATATTGGGGCAGATGACTTTAAAATATTAACATCATTTGCTTGTTTGTTTGATTTGAGGTTTAACCCTTTTTGTACCTAATGGAATCTTCCTCCTTATATATAGCAGGAGTCCATTTCAAAATTTAGGGGTGTCAGGTTGTGTTTTCTTCAAAATTGATTTGGAAAATGGATGAACATTTTGCAAACAGTGTAGGCCCTGATCAGATGCCGCGTTCTGCGGCGTCTGATCTATGCCTGTACTTTTTGCCACGGTACCCAACTACCCGTTTTGGGGTTTCCGGTACAAAATGGGTTAAACTTAACTTTCCTGTCAACACGACTTCTAAAGGTCATTTTAGAAGTGACAACAGAATAAGATGTATTTTAATATAAAGCACAGAATTGATGAAAAATGACAGTGCTCACTTATTTAGCTGCCAGCCTCCTTCTCTCTATTGCTCTATTGCTCTCTATTGGTGTAGTGGTAACGCTACTCGCCTTGTAAACCAGGGATCGCATCCCCGGCTTCTTCAGACTTTCAGATGTGTCTTTAAACGAGGTCCCGTCTCCGGATGCGTATGACCTTAGTTGTTGTGGGACGTAAAACTCAAACACTCACTCACTCTAAAGGTTATTTTGGAGACATTGCTTCCAATTTTGTGGGTTTGTTTGCTTGATTTGAGGTTTTACGTCCCCGTCAACACTGTAAAGGTCATTTTGGAGACGCTGCTTCCAATTTTGTGGGACTTTTACCCGACAACGAGTTGAAATGACATCTCAAGCCCTGTCGCCCAGTGAAACCATTAGGGTTTATAAGCATGGACGGGCCGACTCACACTGCTTTTCCTGGGCAGGCTTAGATCCTCTAAGCGGTTTACCAGTACTCGTGTGCGGTCTGTTTCAGCTCTGCGTGGAAGCATCATGCAGCCCATCTATTTCTTCAAGACATTGCTTCAGTTTTGTGGGACTCTTACCCAACATTAAGGGCAAAATGGTAAAGATGGTAACGATGTACCAATATTTACATAAAGGATTATATTGGTAGCCAGCATTAAGCTATTATTGATGTCTCAGAGAATGATGAAACTTGTTGTCAAAAGACTTTTGCATCAGCAGAGATTATTGACTGCATACAGGAAGATTCAAGAATATCCCAAAATGGAGACACTGCATAGCAAGCATTGCAGGCCCATGATAAGGTTATACAGAACAAAATGGGTAAACAGGCACAGATCAGTTTACTTTAAAATCATTTAAGTCCAAAAAATAAAACTACCGGTTGTCACCAGAACTGACATAAAAATTCAAGGCCAAAAAGTGCAGACTGTATCAATGCAGTATCCCATAAAGCCCAATATTTGTTTGTTTGATTTGAGGTGTAATGTCACCGTCAACACTGTAAAGGTCATTTTGGAGACGTTGCCTCCAATTTTGTGGGACTTTTACCCAACATTGAGATGAAATGACATATCAAGCCCTGCCACCCAATGAAACTGTAACCTATAGGGTTTATAAGCATGGACGGGCCGACTCGCACCACATTGCCCGGGCAGGCTTAGATCCTCTAAGCGGTTTACCAGTACTCGTGTGCGGGTCAGTTTCAGCTCTGCGTGGAAGCATCATGCAGCCCATCTATTTCTTCAAGCCCCGATGGGATAAAGCCCAGTATAAATTTTTTAAAGCAGACAGGAATTCTTTTTTTTTTTTATTATTATTTTTCAGGGAAATTGGAGCTTGATTTTTCATGTGAATCATCTGTCCAGAAGACAATCCATTGACATGTAATGTCAAGCCTTTTTTTCTCTAAAAAATAATAGAAAAATATTGACATTTGATTTACATTGGCAGTTTAACCCTTGTCCTGCTGAATATTTTAATCTGCCTCACCCACTACTGATTATCAACCAATCAGATTACTCGATGTAAATTATTGCAACAAATTCACAATCTGAATGGCAAACAATGTAAATCCTGATCAGATGGCTTCGTCAGAAGCCATCTGATCTGGATCTTCATTGTTTGGAAAATAAGGCATATCCGGGTTCAGCAGGACAAAGGTTAAGCATACAAGTTAACCCTTATCTTGCTGAATATTCATCTAAGCCACACTCATTTCTGTCTATCAACCAATCAAATTACTTGATGTAATTTGGTTGCTATAAATTCATAAACTGAATGCCAAACAGTGTAGATCCTGATCAGATGGCTTCTTCAGAAGCCATCTGATCTGGATCTAAACTGTTTGCAAAGATAGGGGTTGTCCTGAACAGCAAGATAAGGGTTAAATTCTAACTGTACACAGACCATGTAACTATCTGGCAGCCAAAATTGTACTGAATTACATTTGTTCAGACAATTGGAATCTTAGGTAACCCATTTACGACAAATGGAGTCTTCCACCTAATAACTTTGGGCAGGTCCATTTCTAATATTTGAGGGTTTTTTTTTTCTTTGGAGTTTAATGGCCCAATAAACAATAACTAGGTGATATCAAGCCAGTCGGTTACCTTACCAGCAGGCTTATTCATAAACGGTTCAACAGCCAGTAATGTGCATATTCTTTTGCCAGAACCTGACAAGTTGTGGGGCATGGGAATACCTAGTAGATTTTTCTGCCATTTTTCAAAGGGAGTCAACTTTCGGGACTTCCTGTTCACTTTTTTTACAGGCTCAGTCCCACCGAAAAAGCGGTCTACTCTTAAAGAGTTGACCACTATTGACATGGGAGGCAAAAATACTTTTGCAGGAGTTGCCTCCCCTGAAGGTGTTCCCATTCCCCTTAAACTGCAGAAGGGAAAGAATGACCCAACACTGCAGAGTCAGACATGCATCTGACCGATCTTGACTGATCAATCTTCGGAGGCTGGCAATAGTTAATGTGTCAGATTTATAAAAATTTCAAAAATTCCACAAAATCTCAGTACTTTAACCCTTTGCATGCGGGGGAAACCCCTAAAGGGATACCTTGGCAAACAGTGCAGCTATTTGATTATTTCGTCGGTAAAATTTGCAGGGATTTTCATATTGTTAGCCAAAAAGTTTAGGATAATTACCACAAAATGTTAATTTCTTGGAATCTGCTCAAACTCTGATATATACCAGTCCTTATCATTAAGTAAGAGTTATCTAGATTAAGCAGTAAATAACCATTATAAACAGATGTTACCCTGACATACACAGTACAGGCCAGAAAAATAGACATTCAACAAAATTTCTGAGAAAAAAAATATTTCCGAGAGTCTTCATAGCTTAAGGCAGAGCAACTTTAGATTATGTCTGCCACTTCATATTACCTAACCTTAACCTCACCCCTAACCCAACCCTTTCCTAACCCTTAACAATGTGACCCACTAGACCTACTCCTAGCCCTAAACTAACCTGAACCCTCAGTGAGACAGTGACCTATTCTGAACATTAGTATTTGTTTGTTCGATTTGAGGTTTAACATCCCCGTCAACACTGTAAAGGTCATTTTGGAGACATTGCTTCCAATTTTGTGGGACTTTTACCCGACATTGAGATGAACTGACATCTCAAGCCCTGTTGCACAATGAAACCAGTAGGGTTTATAAGCATGGACGGGCCGAATTGTACCGCTTTGCATGGGCAGGCTTAGATTCTCTGAGCGGTTTACCAGTACTCGTGTGCGGGTCAGTTTCAGCTCTGCGTGGAAGCATAATGCGGCCCATATATTTCTACAAGCCCCTATGGGCGGGGCCCTGAACATTAGTAAATAGTGGTGTACAATTTCTTAAGTCTAGCCCTTAAGACAAAGGTAACAACCACAAACAACTAAGGGATTGTTTTAGGACTTGAAAGTTCTTAAAAATTTCACTCAGGGCATGTAGTTTGGTAAATTTATAGCGACAAGACTCATCTTTCAGCATCAGCCATTAGGTACTCACCATGACCAGTGGACAAGCAGATTTTTTCAGTCCTGAATTTTCTTAATTTCTTGTCAGAAACATGTACAGTCGAACTTCAATGGCTCGAACATTTTTGGGACCTCGAAAATCTGTTCGAGACAGTGGTAGTTCGAGCCACTGAGGTTACTGTCAGGAGGCATAACGAGATACTTTTAGACATTATTTCGGTGTTCTATAATGAAAATGTATGCTGTAGGTACTCATTTCATCTCAATGTCGGGTAAAAGTCCCACAAAATTGGAAGCAACGTCTCCAAAATGACCTTTACAGTGTTGACGGGGACGTTAAACCTCAAATCAAAATCAAACAAACTCATTAGAATCGCCTTATCGAGGCTATTCTAATGAGTACACAAAGCATACATTTGCAAGATAAAATATTAAAATCTCCTTAATTATCCCCCACTATTTTTTATGTAAAGATTTCGCAAGGGGCTCAAGAATGGGTTCGACACATCCATGGTAAACGAGCCATAGTTTTTCGAGCCATCGAAGTTCTTGTTAGAATTACCCTCCCCACCCCATCCCCCCCCTCCCCTTATGATATCTGGAACTAAATGTTTGTGTATACAAACTACCCATGCTGCCTGAATAATCTTGAAGCACAAAAAAAAAAACAACACATTTTTCCTAGTCTAAACAGATTTTTCAAAATTACACTGTACAAAAGAAAGGAAAGGGGGGCATTAAGAAAGAGAAGATAAACATTCCCATCCAAAGATGAATCTATCTTATCCAGATGTCTAGTTTGACCTTCTTAACAGTTCAAAATACTTGTCAAAATGATATACAGGCCTCAAATACAGAACTAGCCTAAAGCACCATAGAAAATCTTAGAGTAGACAAGAATGTTTTTTTTTTTCAGACAAAATAAGGGCTTGATATTTTTCAATTGATTATCATGTAATGTTAACCCATAAAACGCCAATCATGACAACTGTCGTCTGCAGTGTCGTCTGCCATGTGCTTTAAAATTAGTTTTTGCAAACAGTGTGGACCCAGATCAGACTGCTCCTCTAAGAGCAGTCTGATCTGGGTCCACACTGTTTGCCTGTATGCAAAAATATTTTTAAAAAGTTTACAAAAAGATTCAGCAGACGACATTATCAGATGTAGTCCCCCCCCCCCCCCCTAAAATTTCAGACACCTTGAGGACTTGCTGTAATTCTCCTTGCTGAGCCCGGATATGTCTTATCTTTGCAAACAGTGTAGATCCAGATCAGATGGTTTCTGAAGAAGCCATCTGATCAGGATCTACATTGTTTGTCATTCAGTTTATGAATTTGTTGCAATAATTTGCATCAAGTAATCTGATTGGTTGATAATCAGTAGTGGGTGTCCGTGTGGCATATATGAATATTCAGCAGGACAAGGGTTAAGTTTTTAATCTTATCCCTGATAGTTAGATGCCAATATGAGCTGTCCCAGGACGGTGTAGCTTGCCTGTTTTACCCCATGTCTATGTTTGTTTCCACATGTAAAGGTTTTAAACATCACATGAACAAGCCCGTGAAATAAAGACCCCCCTAAACCCCACTTTATATAGTGCAAACTGGGGTTTACGGGGGTAAACATTATTTTCCTCATTTCTGCTCCAAGACATAGTTTGTGGGTACTCGTTAGAACCGCCTCAATGAGGCGATTCTAACGAGCATCCAAAACCTTTGTTTATAGTATAAATAAGAAAAAATATAGCAAATTTTCATCAGAAAAAAATACTTTTTGTGAGGTTTGAACAATGCACTATATCACACGGATGTGTTATCGGAATGATAGCTCTTAAAAGAAGTGCTATTGCCAAACTAATTCATGAAGAGTGTCATTGGTTGCACAGAAAAGAAATTTTAAAGAACTTTGTTGTAAAGTACATTACATGATTACTGTGTAGGCTTTCATCCTGCAAAACCTGGAGTGTATGTAATATACACCTGCGGCAATGGTCAAATGTGACCGACGCAGTATCAGAAGATAGATAGATAGATAGAAAGATAGATAGATAGATAGATAGATCGATAGATAGATAAAGTATCAATGGTTGTACAGATAAAAACTTTTAAAGAACTTTGTTGTAAAGTATCAGTGGTTGTACAGATAAAAACCTTTAAATAACTTTGTTGTAAAGTATCAGTGGTTGTACAGATAAAAACTTTTAAAGAACTTTGCTGTAAAGTATCAATGGCTGTACAGATAAAAACTTTAAAGAACTTTGTTGTAAAGTATCAGTGGTTGTACAGATAAAAACTTTAAAGAACTGTGTTGTAAAGTATCAGTGGTTGTACAGATAAAAACTTTTAGGAAGTGGCAGATATGAACTTTTAAAGAACTTTGCTGTAAAGTTTCAATGGTTGTACAGATATGAACTTTTAAAGAACTTTGGTGTAAAGTATCAGTGGTTGTTCAGATATAGATATGAACTTAAATTATCAATAGTTATATAGATGTGAATGTTTAAAGAACTTTGTTGTAAAGTATCAGTGGTTGTACAGATAAAAACTTTAAAGAACTGTGTTGTAAAGTATCAGTGGTTGTACAGATAAAAACTTTTAGGAAGTGGCAGATATGAATTTAAAGAACTTTGCTGTAAAGTTTCAATGGTTGTACAGATATGAACTTTTAAAGAACTTTGGTGTTAAGTATCAGTGGTTGTTCAGATATAGATATGAACTTAAATTATCAATAGTTATATAGATGTGAATGTTTAAAGAACTTTGTTGTAAAGTATCAGTGGTTGTTAAGATAAGAACTTTTAAAGAACTTTGTTGTAAAGTGCCAGTGGTTGTACAGATAAGAACTTTTTAAAGAACTTTGTTGTAAAGTATCAGCGGTTGTACAGATATAAAGAACTGTTGAAGAATTTCTTGTAAAACATAACACATTTTTGATGCCTTGAGGACAACCTGAGAACTTGTTTTATGGAATAGTTTGTTTGAAAACTTGTTTGTTTGTTTTGGAGTTTAACGGCCCAGTCATCCGACTGAGGTACCGAGGCCGGCCCTTTTTTATGGAATAGAATATACGGAATAGTTGCATAAAAATCTACCGTACATGTTTGTGTGGCTGTTAACCCTTTTTGTACCAAATAGAATCTTCCTCCCTCTCATACATAGCAGGAGTCCAATTCAAAATTTAGGGGAGTCAGGTTGTGTTTTTATCAAAATTTTTTGGGAAAATGACTGAAATTTTAGCAAACAGTGGAGGCCCTGATCAGTCGCCGCATTGGGCCTGCACTGTTTGTCACTTACCCCATTTTGGGGTTTCTGGTACCAAATGGGTTAAGCAATGAAATTCATGTTCAGTTAGTAGAATATTACAACCTCAACACTCTGATACATGTCCTCAGGAACTGCTATATGTGTACTTTGTTTGTTTGTTTGATTGGAGGTTTAACGACCCTGTCAACACTTTATAGGTCATTTTGGAGACGTTGCTTCCTATTCCAGTTTTCTGGGACTTTTTTCCCCCGACACTGAGATGAAATGATATCTCAAGCCCTGTCGCCCAATGAAACCAATAGGGTTTATAGGCATGGACGGTCCGCCTCGCACTGCGGTTCGTGGACAGGCTTAGATCCTCTAAGCGGTTTACCAGTACTAGTGTGCGGGCCGGATTCAGCTCTGCGTGGAAGCATCATGCAGCCCATATATTTCTTCAAGCCCCTATGGGCGGGGGCGCTTAACACTCTGTTACATGTCCTCAGGAACTGTTACATGTGTACTACTGTAAAAATACTAAAAGTTCAGGCACCTTGAGAGATTGCTGTAATTCACCAAAAATTTTAACAAATTTGTTTCAGTTGCTAGGAGTCCTAGTCTCCAAAATGACCTATACAGTGTTGACGGGGACATTAAACCTCAAATCAAACAAATAAACCAGCAAGGATTCCAAAAGGTGCAGATGGAATGGCAAATAGTGTAGACCCTGATCAGACTGCTCCTTCAGGAGCAGTCTGATCTGGGTCTGCACTGTTTGCTTGGAGGCCTATCTATCCGGATACTTAGGATCCTTATGGTATATACCACATTAACCAAATGGTATTTGTGGAAATAGCGAGATTATTCTTGCTGACAGAGTTATGGTCCTTTAATTCATTTGGGAAATTTCAAAGAACATAAATGGGTAGTAAACTGTCTGCAGCTTTCTCCAGAGAAACATTTTTTACCCATTTCAAGCTTAATATAGACATTTCCTCACTATATATAAAGTACTGTAAAATCTCTATTAGAAGGCCATGCCCCAATTTGGATGTTAAAAATGGCATTTTTTTTTTGGCACTTCTCAGAAAAATACCAGCCTCCAATACACGTCTTCTTTACTCCGATGTTGATTCATAGCAACTATTTTGTGACATTGTGACAGGGTTGGAAATTAAAGAAGTCAAACAAAATGACTTCAGGTTTTACGTATTTTGCCCTGTTTGACACGAAATGAGAAAAACGATATTCGCTTTAGTGAAGAGAGGGGAGGTAACTACTATTCTATTCTAAGACGAGGCTATTTATTGTATCACTAGTCATTTTCTGAGAAACAAGATGGCAGCCATAAAAGTGTTGACAACCGGTTGTCAGTATCCTTTGAAATTAGAAACAAGCCTCAGATTAGTCTCTGCAGGAAGTTGCTGCTGACAACCAGTTGTCAGTAGCCTGTGAAACTAGAAACAAGCCTCAGGTTAGTCTCTCTCCAGGATGTGGCTGCTGACAACCAGGGCTGTTGACAACCAGTTTTCAGTAGCCTGTGAAACTAGAAACAAGCCTCAGATTAGTCTCTCCAGGAAGTTGCTGCTGACAACCAGGGCTGTTGACAACCAGTTGTCAGTAGCCTGTGAAACTAGAAACAAGCCTCAGATTAGTCTCTCCAGGAAGTGGCTGCTGACAGTCAGGGCTGTTGACAACCAGTTGTCAGTAGCCTGGGGCTATAGAAACAAGCCTCCGATTAGTGTCATCAGGAAGTTGCTGCTGACAATCAGGGCTGTTGACAGCTGGTTGTCAGTAGCCTGTGAGACTAGAAACAAGCCACAGATTAGTCTCTTCAGGTAGTTGCTGCAGACAATCAGGGCTGTTGACAACCAGTTGTCAGTAGCCTGTTAGACTGGAAACAAACCTCAGATTAGTCTCTCCAGGAAGTGGCTGCTGACAACCTGGGCTGTTGACAATCGGTTGTCAGTAGCCTCTGAGGATGGAAACAAACCTCAGATTAGCCTCTGCAGGAAGTTGCTGACAACCTGGCTGTTGACAACCGGTTGTCAGTAGCCTGTGAGACTGGAAACAAGCCTAAGTAGATTACCGTAAAAATCCTAAAAATTGGGACGCCTTTAGGACTTCCTGTAATTCTCCTAAATTTTTAACAGAATTTTGTTTAACAATTCAGCAAGGAGTTCACATGGTGCAGAGGGAATGCAAACAGTGTAGACCCTGATCAGACTGCTCCTTCAGGAGCAGTCTGAACTGGGTCTGCACTGCTTGCTCAGGCCTATCTGTCCCCTCTCCAGGCTGTTGGGGGCAAATGGTGGTGGAGTGGGTCAGTACATACACATCACTGTATATCGACCATATTTATAGAGGGTAACACATTTAGTACAAGTACTAATTTTTCATGTGGCCCTCTTTTCATGGGTTGGAACCAATACTATTAAGCAATGTGGATAAAGTCTCTTGCTCAAGGAAACAATACTTGGCATATCCGGGGATCAAACGGGCTACCTTTCAATCTCAAATCTGATGCTTTACCACTGCACCACAGTGTTCCACAGTAAAGTGATTTTGTATTTAAATCAAATTATCAAGAACATAGAGATGGTAAAAATAAATTAGAAAGAGTTTTGATATTTTTCCAGTTGATAGATTTCATGCCTTAGGGGCATTTTTCTGTTTTCATCAATTAGCTTTAGCAGAATTTTCACCCATTTAGTACCGGAAACCCCAAAACGGGTATCAGGGCAAACAGTGCAGGCCCAGATCAGACGCCGCAGAACGCGGCGTCTGATAGGGCCTCCACTGTTTGCTTAAAGTTCCGCCATTTTCAGATTAAATTTTGAAGAAAACACAACCTGACACCCTTAAATTTTGAAATGGACTCCTGCTATATATAAGGAGGAAGATTCCATTTGGTACAAAAGGGTTAACAATTACAGATCTATGCAGTTGATGCATCACATTTTATGACATGTGAAAATTACTCTGATGTATGACATGTGAAAATTATTCTTACTTGCAAAGATTTACAGCCGTTTCCTTTTAACCCTTATCCCCGCTGAGCATGACAACCCCTATCTTTGCAAACAGTGTAGATCCAGATCAGATGGCTTCTGAAGAAGCCATCTGATCAGGATCTACACTGACATTCAGTTTATGAATTTGTAGGAATAAATTACATCAAGTAATCTGATTGGTTCAAAGTCTGTAATGGGTGTGGCTAAAATGAATATTCAGTGGGTTAAGGGTTAAAAAAAGGATTTAGATGTTTGTTTAATTTGAGGTTTAACGACCCCATCAACACTGTATAGGTCATTTTGGAGACAATTTGCTTCATTTTGTGGGACTTATATCTGACACTGAGATGAAATGGCATCTTGTGTCCTGTCGCCCAATGAAACCAATAAGGCTTATTGGCATGGGCGGACCGACTGGCATCCCTTTACCTGGGCCGGCTTAGATCCGCTAAGCAGTTTACCAGTACTCGTGTGTGGTCAGTTTCAGCTCTGCATGGAAGCGTCGTGCAGCCCATATATTTCTTCAAGCCCCGATGGGTGGGGGCGATTATTTCTGAGATGAATGGATGCAATGCAATAAAATTCCTATATAAAGACCCTCTTTGGGACTGTTCAAAAGTGGTCTTAAAGACCACTTTTGAACAGTCCCAAAGGTGGTCTCTTACTACTGGGTGTGAAAAAACAATGTAGCAGAAACCAGAGATCTAGATAAGAGGGAGTAAAGAGTATTTCAGCATTGAAGTTTTGAATAATGTGAGGGGTAAAATATTCAATAAAATTTTGGATTTCAGCATTGAAATAAAATTTAGGGGGTAAAAATTTCAGCAAACTATCGGCCCCGGCCAATGGGGGCTTGAAGAAATAGATGGGTTGTATGATGCTTCCCGGCAGAGCTGAAACCGATGGCACACGAGTACTGGTAATCCACTTAGAGGATCTAAGCCTGCCCAGGCAAAGCAGTGCGAGTCGGTCCGCCCATGCCTATAAACCCAAGCGGTGCAAGCCCAACCATCCATGCTTATAAACCCTATTGGTTTCATTGGGCGACAGGGCTTAAGATGTCATTCCATCTCAATGTTGGGTAAAAGTTCCACAAAATTGGAAGCAGCGTCTACAAAATAACTTATACAGTGTTGACGGGGACCTTAAACCCCAAATCAAATAAACAAAAAAACAAAACATCTATTAACATAAAGCAATTACCTTCACATTGATTCTTTCTAAAGTCGTAGCAGCAGGGTTTAACACGGCACAGATGACAAATTTATGTGTTCTTGGTGTTGTGTTTCAGAGAAAAGAAAGCTTGGCATTTCATGTGAATTATCTTCTAGTCCACAATTCACATGAAATGCCAATCAATTTTTTTCTTCTCTGACCACCCTCAACCCCCCAACCAAAAAAAAAAAAATCTTTGTATTTAAGCATTAAAAATGGGAATTTAAGTATTCAGCTTAAAAGCAGGGGGTAAAATAATCATTGTACAAAAAGCTTACTTAGAGCACTGAGAAACTTCAATTATATATGCTTTTAAAAGTAGAATTAGGCTGAATTTTTTGCAAACAGTGTGGATCCAGATCAGACTGCTCCTACAGGAGCAGTCTGATCTGGGTTCACACTGTTTGCCTGTATGAAAAAATATTTCTGAAAAGTTTGCAAGAAGATTCAGCAGACGTCATAAGCAGACGACGTTTTTAGATGTAGTTTTTCTCGGTAAAACGTGACAGTGCAGTGATCAATAGATGATGACCATCTGTTAATGAAGGGGTGATGTTGTGATTGATTTGTTAAATGCAGCGGAGCCTGGAGACAAATATCGAGACATGATGGCGACTTCTTACCAGGTTTATTAGCTCACCTGACCGAAGGTCATGGTGAGCTTTTGTGACCGTAAGATGTCCGGCGTCGTCGTGCGTCGTCCGTCGTCCGTCGTCCGTCGTGCGTAAACTTTTTCTTGTGAACAAACTAGAGGCCACAGTTTTGGTCCAATCATCATCAAACTTGCTCAGAATGATCATCATGACAATATCTCGGTCAAGTTCGAATATGGGTCATGTCGGGTGAAAAAGTAGGTCAGTAGGTCAAATCATAGAAAAACCTTGTGAACACTCTAGAGGGCACAGTTTTGGTCCAATCATCATCAAACTTGCTCAGAATAATTATCATGACAATATCTCGGTCAGGTTCGAATATGGATCATGTAGGGTCAAAAAGTAGGTCAGTAGGTCAAACCATAGATAGTCCTTGTGAACACTCTAGAGGGCACAGTTATGGTTCAATTATCATCAAACTTGCTCAGAATGATCATTGTGACAATATCTCGGTCAAGTTCGAATATGGGTCATGTCGGGTCAAAAAGTAGGTCAGTAGGTCAATTCATAGAAAAACCTTGTGAACACTCTAGAGGGCACAGTTATGGTCCAATCATCATCAAACTTGCTCAGAATAATCATCCTGACAATATCTCAGTCAAGTTTGAATATGGGTCATGTTGGGTCAAAAAGTAGGTCAGTAGGTCAAATCATAGAAAAACCTTGTGAACACACTAGAGGGCACAGTTATGGTCCAATCATCATTAAACTTGCTCAGAATGATTGTCATGACAATATCTCGGTCAAATTTGAATATTGGTCATGTCGGGTCAAATGTAGGTCAGTAGGTCAGATCAAACTTCTCTGAAACCACAAGGCCCAGGACTTTGATATTTGGTATGAAGCTTCATCTAGTGGACCCCTACCAAGATTGTTCAAATTATAGTGCTGGGGCCAAAAAAGCCCCCGCCCCGGGGCCCTTTGGTTTTACATAGGCTTATATAAGGAAAATCTTTAAAAATAAAATCTTCTTCTCTGAAACCACAAGGCCCAGGTCTTTGATATTTGGTATGAAGCTTCATCTAGTGGACCCCTACAGAGATTGTTCAAATTATAGTGCTGGGGCCAAAAATGCCCCCGCTCCGGGGCCCTTTGGTTTTGCATGGGCTTACATGTATATAGGGAAGAGCTTTAAAAATCTTCTTCTCTGAAACCGTAAGACCCAGGTCTTTGTTATTTGGTATGAAGCTTCATCTAGGGGACCCCTACCAAGATTGTTCAAATTATAGTGCTTGGGCCAAAAATGCCCCCATCCCGGGGCCCTTTGGTTTTACATGGGCTCATATAGGGAAAATCTTTAAAAATCTTCTTGTCTGAAACCGCAAGGCCCAGGTCTTTGATATGTGGTATGAAGCTTCATCTAGTGGACCCCTACCAAGATTGTTCAAATTATAGTGCTGGGGCCAAAAATGCCCCCGCCCCGGGGCCCTTTTGTTTTACATAGGCTTATATAGTAAAAAATCTTTAAAAATCTTCTTCTCTGAAACCACAAGGCCCAGGACTTTGATATTTGGTCTGAAGCTTCATCTAGTGGACCCCTACCAAGATTGTTCAAATTTTAATGCTGGGACAAAAAATGCCCCCGCCAGGGGGCCCTTTGGTTTTACATTGGCGTATATAGGGAAAATCTTTAAAAATCTTCTCTGAAACCACACGGCCCAGGTCTTTGATATTTGGTATGAAGCTTCATCTAGTGGACCCCTACCAAGATTGTTCAAATTATAGTGCTGGGGTCAAATATGCCCCCGTTCCGGGGCCCTTTGGTTTTACATGGGCTTATATAGGGACAATCTTTAAAAATTTTCTTCCCTGAAACTGTAAGGCCCATGTCTTTGATATTTGGTATGAAGCTTCACCCCACAAGGCCCAGGTCCCCCCCCCCCCCCCCCCCTTTTGGTTTTACATAGGCTTATATAGGGAAAATCTTTAAAAATCTTCTCTGAAACCGCAAGGCCCAGGTCTTTGATATTTAGTATGAAGCTTCACCTAGTGGACTCCTACCAAGATTGTTCAAATTATAGTGCTGGGGCCAGAAATGCCCCCGCTCTGGGACCCTTTGGTTTTACATAGGCTTCTATAGGGAAAATCTTTAAAAATCTTCTTCCCTGAAACCACAAGGCCCAGGTCTTTGATATTTGGTATGAAGCTTCACCTAGTGGACCCCTACTAAGATTGTTCAAATTATAGCCCTGGGGACAAAAATGCTCCCGCTCCAGGGCCCTTTGGTTTTACATAGACTTATTTAGGGAAAATCTTGAAAAATCTTTTTCTCTGAAACCACAAGGGCTAGGTCTTTGATATTTGGTATGAAGCTTAATCTTGTGGACCCCTACCAAGATTGTTCAAATTATAGCCCTTGGGCCAAAAATGCCCCCACTTGGGCCCTTTGGTATTACATAGACTTATATATAGGGAAAATCTTGAAAAATATTCTTCTCTGAAACCAGAAGACCTAGGTCTTTGATATTTGGTATGAAGCTTCATCTAGTGGACTTCTACCAAGATTGTTCAAATTGTAGCCCTGAGACCAAAAACACCCCTGTCTCGGGGGCCCTTTGGTTTTACATAGACTTATATAGGGAATATCTTTAAAAATCTTCTTCTGTGAAACCACAAGGCCTAGGTCTTTGATATTTGGTGTGAAATTTCATCTAGTGGACCTCTATCAAGATTGTTCAAATTATAGCCCTGGGGCCAAAAATGCCCCTACCTCGAGACCCTTTGGTTTTTCATAGACTTATATAGGGAAATCTTTAAAAATCTTCTCTGAAACCACAAGGCCCATGTCTTTGATATTTGGTATGGAGCTTCATCTAGTGGACCTCTACCAAGATTGTTCAAATTATAGCCCCTGCCCCGCGGCCCTTTGGTTTTGCATAGTTTTATATATAGAGATAATCTTTGAAAATCTTCTTCTCTGAAACAGCAAGGCCCAGGTCTTTGATATTTGGTGTGAAGCTTCATCTAGTGGACCTCTATCGAGATTGTTTAAGTTATAGCCCTGAGGCCAAAAATGCCCCCGCCCCGGGGCCATTTGGTTTTACATAGGCTAATGTAGGGAATATCTTTAAAAAATCTTTTTCTCTGAAACCCCAAGGCCCAGGTCTTGGATATTTGGTGTGTAGCTTCATCTAGTGGACCTTTGCCAAGATTGTTCAAATTATAAGCTTTGTTGATATTTGGTATGAAGCTTCACCTTTTTAGACCTCCCTCAACATTATGCACATTGTAGCCCTGGGGTCAATAATGGCCCTCCCCGAGGCCCACTTGTTACTCTATCATATGGGTCAGGTGAGCGATCCAGGGCCATCATGGCCCTCTTGTACTAAATATTGGCACAAAAATTCAATGTTTACTAGGGCTGGCTAATCGGAGCTGAAAAGATAATCGATTATCAGTCTTGTCATTGCGATCGATAATCGAATAGTAATTGCTAAGGTTTTTGTTATAATTTTACCTGTCTGGCTTTCTATCTGAGCGTGACTCTTAACATATGTTGCTCTTTACCATATGTATATTTGAACAAAAAGGCCTGAGCAAACAGTGTAGATCCAGATGAGACGCCGAAAAATGCGGCGTCTCATCAGGGTCTGCACTGTTTGCCACTCATCCAGCTAGTTTAGGCATAACTTTGGGTAGTAAATTGTACCTATCAAGTAATCGATTAAAAGTAAATCAGAAATGATAATCATTTTTGTGGAATTTATCGACCAATTAATCGATTATACGATTAATCATGTCAGCCTTAATGTTTACAACACAAAAATTAGCTATATGAGCCAGCATGTGACAAAATCAGTTAGCCTTGAGTAAAACTTTCCAACCAGTGAAGACGCAGATCAGCCTGTTCATCCATAAACATTCGAAGCCTCTGTGGTGTAGTGGTTACGCTGCTCGCCTTGTTAACCAGGGGTCACAGGATCGATCCCAGGCTTCTCCAGACTTTTGGATGAGTCTTTAAACCGAGGTCCCGTCTCCATATGACCTTGGGTGCTGGTGAGACGTAAAACTCAAACAACTCACTCACTCATCCATGCAAAGGGCCTGACAAATCCATTGCCCAGCTACAAATAAAAATTTTAGTTTTTAACCCATGAAATGCCAATCATGACTATTGTCGTCTGCTTTGCCATCTGCCGGTTACCTTAAAAGTAATTTTAGTAGGAGCAGTCTGATCTGGGCCCACACTGTTTGGTTGTATGTAAAAATATTTTTAACCCTTGTCCTGCTGAGCCCGGATATGTCTTATCTTTCAAACAATGAAGATCCAGATCAGATGGCTTCTGAAGAAGCCATCTGATCAGGATCTACATTGTTTGCCATTCAGATTGTGAATTTGTTGCAATAATTTGCATCAAGTAATCTGATTGGTTGATAATCCGTAGTGGGTGTGGCATATATGAATATTCAGCAGGATAAGGGTTAAAAAGGGGGCTGTTTCAATGATGTGATTGTCTGTGTCAGTCTATGAGTGTAATGGCCCCAAGTGGACCAGAAAATGGTCTGCTAGACAGGAATCAAATGTAGATCTTACATTATTGTGGCAGTATGTTTGAATAATGCAGTATTGCTAAACACCTTTGGGAAAACTAGAGGCTTTTCAGTGTCAGGTTAAAGTCTCACAAAATTGGAAGCAAAGTCTATAAAATAGTGTTGAATGGAAATTGTAAAACTCCAACATAAACATATGAAATAAAGGTACTTACATTTGTCACAATGGTCATTTCATGCAAAATTAATGAAACCCGCCCGGCCACCACCAATCGGGGCTTGAAGAAATAGATGGGCTGCATGATGCTTCCACGCAGAGCTGAAACCGACCTGCACACGAGTACTGGTAAACCACTTAGAAGATCTAAGCCTGCCAACGCAAAGAGATGTGAGTCACACCGTCCATGCTTATAAACCCTAGTTCATTGGGCAATAGGGCTTGAGATGTCATTTCATCTCAATATCGGGTAAAAGTTCCACAAAATTGGAAGCAACGTCTCCAAAATGACCTATACAGTGTTGACGGGAATGTTAAACTTCAAATCATAATGAAACTCGCCAGTGGCTTGTTTCATAAAGATAATATAAACTGACCTCTCTTGTGGGATAGGCTACTTATAACACTGCTTATTATTAGCTAGATTTGATTTAACCCATTTAGTATCAGAAACTCTAAAACGGGTATCCTGGCAAACAGTGCAGGCCCAGATCATTTGCCGCAGAACGCGGCATCTGGTCAGGGCCTACACTGTTTGCAAAAAGTTCAGTCCATTATGATAGCACACCCGTGCGACATTGTGCATTTTTTACACCTCCAAAATGTCCATTTTTCTGATGAATATCCGTGATATTTTTCTTATAAATACCGCAAACACAGGTTGTGGGTGCTTTTCAGAACCGCCTCATTGAGGTGGTTCTAACGAGTACCCACAACCTATGTCTTGGAGCAAAAATAAGAAAAATAATGTATACCCCCGTAAACCCCAGTTTTCTCAATATAATGTGGGGTATAGGTGGGGGGGGGGGGGTCATTTCACGTACTTGTTCATGTGATGCATTTTCCTATGCAATTTCGAAGGGAACACAACCTGACACCCCTTAATTTCGAAATGGACTCGTGCTATATATAAGGAGGAAGATTCCATTTTGGTACAAAAAGGGTTAATGATTGCTGCCAGAATGTTATCTGTAAACAAAATTGTTCCAACAAATTATGTAAATCATTTTAAGTTTGATATGAGACATCTTACAATTGGATTTTGTTCAGAATTCCAGCATTATTGTGTGGTAGTAGGTAATCAAGTGAGTTGTGACAGGTCTGATGGCCGTTATTCGGCACCTTTTGTGCTTTTTGACTTATTTGAAGAAACATTTTGATGGCAATTCTTCAGCAACTTTTGTGTTTTTGACGTATTTTAGGAAACCTTTAGACAAAATATTCATGAGTTTTTTCGGAAGTTGTGATCAATGTTCTTTCAAACCGAGACAGAAATGTAATTTTGTTTATATATCTGCGTATTGTCACTGAAAAAAACAACAACAACAACAAAAGAAAAAAAAAAGAAAAACATGTTATGCAACTGGAAACACAAAAATTGTCATTTGGAGAGCACATTGGCAAACACACTTTCTGTCAGATCAAAGGCATCAAGTGAATGATCTGACAGAATGTCATAAGAAAAGGACCCTTAGATTAGAATTCTCAAATTTATGTTTTTAACCCTTATCTTGCTGTTCACAACAAGCCCTATCTTTGCAAACAGTGTAGATCCAGATCAGATGGCTTCTGAAGAAGCCATCTGATCAGGATCTACACTGTTTGGCATTTAGTTTATGAATTTATAGCAATAAATTACATCAAGTAATTTGATTGGTTGATAGACAGAAATGGGTGTGGCTTAAATGAATATTCAGCAAGATAAGGGTTAAATGTGTATCTGCAACCAGCTAGACCACCCCCTGTATCCACCATACAACCAAACAGCTGACTACTGAGATCAGATGCAACTTAACACATCACGATCAGTCCCCCGCCCATCGGGGCTTGAAGAAATAGATGGGCTGCATGATGCTTCCACGCAGACCTGAAACTGACCCGCACACAAGTACTGGTATCTAAGCCTGCCCAGGCAAAGCAGTGCGAGTCGGACCGTCCATGCTTATAAACCCTATTGGTTTCATTGGGCGACAGGGCTTGAGATGTCATTTCATCTCAGTGTCAGGTAAAAGTCCAACAAAATTGGAAGCAACGTCTCCAAAATGACCTATACAGTGTTGATGGGGACGTTAAACCTCAGATCAAACATCTCAACCCCTATGCCAAAAGAAAACAATAGGGTTTATATGCATGGACAGTCCGACTCGCACCGCTTTGCCTGGGCAGGCTTAGGACAGAATGACAAACAGTGTAGACCCTGATCAGACTGCTCCTTGAGGAGCAGTCTGGTTTGGGTCTGCACTGTTTTCTTAAGCCTAATATCTGTCCCAATACAGTGAAATTCTGCTATTAAGACCACCTAAAATTAAGACTACCGTAATGATCCGGCTATAAGACGATTTGGCTATAAGACGGGGGGGATTTTTTTTATTTTCTTTGGGTGATTTTTGCTTAGTCTCGGCTATAAGACGGGTATAAATTCTAACAATCTGACGAGGGTTGCGCGGATGTAGAAAGTGCCGAACATTTCAGAGTGAGACACTGGTTGATCAATTTCGCTCGGTGTTTTGCGGTCGCGGTGTTTTGCGGTCGCGAAATCTAATGACAATGACGACTTTACTAAAATAAAATTTATATTAGACCGACTTCAATGATAAACAGAAAGTTGTAGGTACCTAGCAAGTCCCTGAATAAATTTTCTTACCTAGAATCTGTAATCACTTATTTTTTGTGTCTGAAATTTGAGTTTATTAACGTCACAACTTTCGCCTCATTAATATTCATGAACTCATTATCAAGATACAAGATACAAGACGTTTATTTCGAATTTTCGGCCCACATAGGAGCACATACAGAGACATGTAAATGAGCATGAAGCAAGGAAAGAAATCCAAACGATAGAGCAAAACATTGAACATTTTGAGCAAGAATCAAATAACACCACATATATTCATCATTTCTGCATCATCCGCAAGAACCTAGCCAACCAATATCGAAACACGGCTGGGCTGGTCCACCCTTAGTGTGGGAGTGGAACAGGCCAACCTTCACCTTCACGCGGACTGAGGGCATGCAGATAGCTTTTAATGCAAAAAAGGTGAATATATAACAGCAAAACTATCTCCATATATTATAAAAATTGTATAGCCTGCAAATAGCATTATACACTAGCCATGTTTCTTAATTGATACTAGCCGTTCTGTATATCAAGTGCCCACCGAAAGCCACAAAAGGAGGCAGTCTCGAGCATACTGCCGTTGCCAGTACCCTCCAGGAAGCCTCCCCCCGTAACATCGGTGCACACAAATCATTTGTCCATAAATTCAGGTCATCGAGCAGCCAATATGATCAGCTTTTTTTAGAGGTGATCACCTTGCATGCTATGGTGCCAAAGCATCGGACAAGATGGTCATTGCGAAATGTGCGACCGTATATATTTTAAACTGAATAATCTCTAACTGCTTAATCAGCTTGTAAATAACAATGTTAAATTACAAACCAACAATGGCGTATATTCTTTTTACAAAGTTCTTTTGAGACAAGTGCCCATCAAAAACCACCAAGAAAGACTGACCGGAGCATACAACTTTGCTGCATGTACCCTCAAGATCATCAATTATCATAAACCAATGAAGGAAGGAAAGTAAAATGATTGACAGTAACTAAGGGAAGCAACTACGCATAACTGGCATTTTCTACAGTTTAATACATGTGCGTCGGCATACATTTGATATCTCCCGATTTCATCGAAATAACAGGATTTCGAACCCTATCTCCCGGTCTTCCACCCGATGGCCCCAATCTCCTCACAAGACAATTTTCCTTTAGAAATATTTCGCCGCCCGACCATTCTAGTATTTACGGCAGTAAAATACCTATGCGGTTGACAGATTTACACCTGTGGTGAACTGCTGACGCGTGTAAACATTATCGGACAGTTAATAAGGTGATTAACTCTGCAGGGAGTTATTGGATAATTGGTGTGTTTATATAAGAGATTAACTAGATTAAAAAAAACATGCCATTGCTAATCAAGAGTGATATAGGAAGAGACAGAATAGCCTGTGCATCCATAATGTTTAATATACACCTGCGGTAATGGTCAAAATGTGACCGACGCAGTATCTGTAGATAGATAGATAGATAGATGGATAGATAGATAGACCTGAGATTTATTTTGCTGCATTGGGCTTTTATGGAAAAATATAATAACAATAATAAAAAAAAAACGTAAGGCATCATCAACTTATTTTCTTATGCAAAATGAGTGAAACTTTCGCCTCATTAATATTTATGAACTCATTATCATAAACCAATGAAAATTCGCGCGTGCTTATTACATTCCGGCGCACCTTCCGGGGAATGTATCAATTGAAAACGCATGGGAATTAATCCAATTATGATAAAAAAAACAACTTTAGGCTTGAATTATAACTGTTCTTCACGATCTTTTGGTTTCTTTTACCGATGTTTATTATTATTTATTTGGAATCACGCTCCCGCTCATCACTTCACAGACCCATAGTTACGCAACAGGTATACACATGTACTTACCGCACGTAATTTTCCTTCCGTTCTTTGCGGAAAATTTCAAGGATGCCCGAGATCTCGGTTATAAGACGGGTGTAAAAATTAGGGGGTATTCTGGCGGTAAAAAACCCCGTCTTATAGCCGGATCATTACGGTATTAATTTTTCTGCTTTAAAAAGCTTATCTTGAAGGCTACGCTTAATTTTTCTTTGTGTTCACTGCCCCAAAGTGTCCTCTGGTCAGGGACCACCTTTGGGACTGTTCAAAAGTGGTCTTAAAGACCACTTTTGAACAGTCCCAAATGTGGTCTTAATATAGGAATTGTACTGTACTTAGCATCATTTGTGTACGCAGGCTAGTCCGAATCATCTCTGATATATCATCCATAATGGACTTAAATAACATTGACATTAATAAAGGCGCCCCCGTAAAAATGTTATTTTTGTATTTGACAGACAATCAAGTGACTAAATCGATACTGGTGGTGCCTCCGAGATTAAAGATAGGGGATTATAGGCTAGTGTCGGGAGAAATGTATCTATTATATTCTATCTTTATTGTGATTAAAAAAGCCACAAATCAGATCTGAGTCTCCATAAAAAAAAATGTTAAATTTGTATATAAGCATAATTATACTATAAAATTGGTAACACTCAGGCCTAAGCATTGTGGTATATAGGGGAGGATTTAGACATTCAATGTTTCTGCAGGTTACATTAAAAGTTCGACCCCCGAAATTTGGGGCTTGAAGAAAAAGGCAAAGCCTTGCGATTCGGAACGTTCATGCTTATAAACCCTATTGATTTCATTGGGCGACAGGGCATGAGTTGTCATTTCATCTCAATGTCGGGTAAAAGTCAAAACGTTCACGCTTATAAACCCGATTGATTTCATTGGGCGGCAGGATCTTGAGATGTCATTTCATCTCAATGTCGGGTAAAAGTCTGGTAAAATTGGAAGCAATGTCTCCAAAATGACCTATACAGTGTTGACTGGGACGTTAAACCTTGAATAAAACAAACAAACATTCAAAGTCATTGTTGCAAACAGTGTGGGCCCAGATCAAAGGAGCAGTTTGAACTGGGTTCATACTGCGTTCTGGGTCCATACTGTTTTTCTGTATGCAAAAAGACGCCAGTCACGACCATTGTCGTCTGCTTTGTCATCTGCCGGTTACTTCAAAACTCATTTTTGCAAACAATGTGGACCCAGATCAGACTGCTCCTCTAGGAGCAGTCTGATCTGGGTCCACAATGTTTGCCTGTATGCAAAAGTATTTTAAAAAGTTTGTCAAAAAATTCAACAGACGACATAAGCAGACGACATTTTCAGATGCATTTTTCCTTGGCATCTTGAAGGGCTGAAAAAAAGTCAGCCTCTGGCTGAACTTAGAATATATTTTTAAAATGTTTTGCAAAAAAATTCAGCAGATGGCATAAGCAGACGACCTTGTGATCTTAAGTCAGTCTCTGGCTGAACTTAGTGTCTACCCAATTATCTTTTATATTGCTTGTTGCCATTTTATTTCGCCGGTCAATTATGATTTTTGATGAGAATATTTGCTGCATAGACTAGATAATCTGAGAAATAGAAATATAGATATATGGCTTGTAACAGTCTAGATGTTCTCAGAAAGAGAAATATGTCAGCCTGGATAGCTCAGTACTAATGATCAAATGGTTGTGGGTTCGAATCCGGCCACAGGAGGTGGGTGTCCTTGGGCAAGACATGTTATGATAATGGCCCACTCGACCCAGGTGTAAATGGGTTTTGCTTGTTATTTTGATTTGATTTTTAACGTCCCCGTCAACACTGTATGGGTCATTTTGGAGACGCTGCTTCCAATATTGTGTGATTTTGTACTTGTGTGCGGTCCGTTTCAGCTTTGCATGGAAGCATCATGCAGCCCATCTATTTCTTCAAGCCCCTTAGAAGCTGCTATAAATATTGGACTTCAAAAACAAGGGTTTTGTTTGTTTATCCTGGAGTTTAATGGCTATGTCAACATTATAAAGGATGTATTGAGTCAGACAGTTAACCTATAACCCCACACTGTTTTTCTGTATGCAAAAACGCAACAGACAACACAAACAGACAATATTTTCAGATGCATTTTTCCTTGGCATTTTTAACCCTTATCTTGCTGTTCATGACAACCCCTATCTTTGCATAAAGTGTAGATCCAGATCAGATGGCTTCTGAAGAAGCCATCTGATCAGGATCTACACTGTTTGGCATTCAGTTTATGAATTTGTAGCAATAAATTACATCAAGTAATTTGATAGGTTGATAGACAGAAATGGGTGTGGCTTAAATGAATATTCAGCAAGATAAGAGTTAAGGGCTAAAAATCACCTTGTGATCTAAAGTCAGTCTCCCCGCCCATCGGAGAAATAGATTGGGATGCATGTTGCTTCCACGCAGAGCTGAAACTGACCACACATGAGCACTAGTAAACCGCTTAGAAGGATTAAGCCTGCCCAGCAAAATGGTGTGTCAGACCATCCATTGCATATAAGCCTTTTGGTTTCATTGGGCAGCAGGGCTTGAGATGTTATTTCATCTCAATGTCAGGTAAAAGTCCCACAAAATTGGAAGCAACATCTCCAAAATGACCTAAATAGTGTTGACGGAGACGTTGACCCTCAGTTCAAACAAACAAAGCTGGGCATGTTCATGTTGCACAAAAAATTATCCCAGTTGACGGTAAAAATTCTAAACGTTTGGATACCTTGAGGGCTTGCTGTAGTTCTTCTAAAATGTTAACAAATTTGATTCACAACCCAGTAAGGAGTCCAGAATGTGCAGGAGGAATGGCAGACAGTGTAGACCCTGATTGACCTTCACAGTTTGCTTAAGCCTACCCATCCCAATACTTAGGATTAAGATATCAGTCATCTCCTTGTTGTCTGCTTGTTATTTTAAAAGTCATTGTTGCAAAAGGTGTGGACCCAGATCACACTGCTCAGTCTGATCACGGTCCACACTGTTTGCCTGTATGCAAAGATATGTCAAGTCTCTCTAACCCTTATCTTGCTGTTCACGACAACTCCTATCTTTGCAAACAGTGTAGATCCAGATCAGATGGCTTCTGAAGAAGCCATCTGATCAGGATCTACACTGTTTGACATTCAGTTTTTGAATTTGTAGCAATAATTTACACCAAGTAATTTGATTGGTTGATAGACAGAAATGGGTGTGGCTTAAATGAATATTCAGCAAGATAAGGGTTAAGAACTAAATCAGCAGAGGACATAAACAGACACATTTTCAGATGCAGTTTTTCCTGGCATCTTAAGTGTATGTTTTTTATGCCCCCGGAATCTAAGAGATTCGGGGGCATATAGTTTTTGGTCTGTCCGTCTGTTTGTCCGTTTGTCTGTTTGTCTGTTTGTCCGTTTGTCCGTTTGTCCGTCTGCAAAAACTTTAACATTGGGCATAACTTTTGAATGGTAATAGATAGAGCTTTCATATTTCACATGTGTATACCTTATCACAAGACCTTTCCAGTGGTACCATAATTTTTGATCTCGTGACCTTGAACTTGACCTTTGACCTATTTTTTTCAAAAATTTTTAAAACATTAACATTGGCGCTGTCCGGGGGCATCAGTGTTTCACAAACACATCTTGTTTATTTCTATTTTCAGCTGCGTCTATACCACAATTCTCAGAGTTCCGGTTCACTGTCGAGCCAAATGATACTATAGCTCACCAGGGGAGGCCACTCCGACTAGATTGTAGTGTAACTTATTCAGAATCTATAGCACCTGTAATACAGTGGCTTAAAGATGGAAGCAGCATCAGTTTGTCTCAGGAAAGAAGGTAAGAAAAGTTGGAAAAGGACAGATTATTCCGTAAAATGCCAATCACGACTGTTGGCGTCTACTTTGTCGTCTGCTGGTTACTCTAAAAGTCATTTTTGCAAACAGTGTGGACCCATATCAGACTGCTCCTCTAGGAGCAGTCTGATTTGGGTCCACACTGTTTGCCTGTAAGCAAAAATATTTTTTTAAAATGTTTGCAAAAAATTCAGCAGACAACATTAATTTTTCAGATGTAGTTTTTCTCGGCTTCTCAAGGGTTAACCATTTCGGCCCTGAGTCAGTTGCTTATCGGTGGCCCATCAGTGATATCGGATGCAGACAGCTTGTCAATCGGTAATTTGTAAAATATTTTCACCGATCAAAAATTTTAAACATGTTTAAAAATCCCAGTTGGTAATTTTTCATGGATAAAACTTATCTTTCAATGGCAATTGGTGAAATCTCTGGGTATTCGGGGTGCCCGTATTAGACCTTGCGCACTAATTATTGCACATAAAAAATCCTTCAAATTCGGACACCTTAAGGACTTGCTGTAATTCTCCTAAAATTTTAACAAACTTGTTTCACCATACACCAAGGAGTCCTAAAGGTGCAGATTGATTGGCAAATAGTGTAGCAGTGTAGACCGTGATCAGACTGCTCCTTCAGGAGCAGTCTGATCTGGATCTGCACTGTTTTCTTAGGTCTGCCTGATCGTTAAGATATGTGAACACAGATAGCAGATTTGTTAGGCTCTGTTTTCTGTTATGTGGCCAAATAAGAGTTGTCAGAAAAATTTCAGAGAATTTTGTATTCTGTTTCAGGTTCCGGGTTGCCAGTAATGGTTCCCTGTTGGTCAGTGAAGTTATTGGCCGCAGACAGGAAACAGACGCTGGGTTCTACCAGTGTTCTGCTACCGTTGACAATGGACAGACAATTCTCAGCCGGAAAGCGAAAGTCCAGATAGCAGGTATGTTTCATCTGTTTACTCATAAACTGCCAATAACGACAATTGTCGTCTGCTGGTTACTTTAAAAGTCACTGTTGCAAACTGTGTGGACCCAGATCAGACTGCTCCTCTAGGAGCAGTCTGATTTGGGTCCACACTTTTTGTGCAACAGTGTGGACCAGGATCAGACTGCTCCTCTAGGAGCAGTCTGATTTGGGTCCACACTGTTTGCCTGTATGCAGAAATATGTTTAAAAAGTTTGCCAAAAAATTCAGCAGGTGACATAAGCAGACGACATTTCCAGATGCAGTTTTTCTTAGTGTTTAAGGGTTAATGTGATCATTGAATGAGGATTTGCTGAACAGAACAGAACAGAACAGACCATTTTTCGCCCAGCTCTGATTAACAATTTGCTCATTATAAGTGAAATAATCCTGAAAAAGCCGTAAAACCAACTCCCCCCCACCCCCCCAAAAAAAAAAACACAATGAAAAGAAAGCAAAAGCCTCACGGAATTACCTATGCAAAATAATAAGATTTTTATGGTCTTAACCCTTGTCCTTCTGAACCCGGATATGTCTTATCTTTCAAACAATGTAGAAGCCATCTGATCAGGATCTTTATTGTTTGTCATTCAGATTGTGAATTGGTTGCGATAATTTGCATCAAGTAATCTGATTGGTTGATATTCAGTAGTGGGTGTTGCAGATTAAAATATTCAGCAGGATAAGGGTTAAAAGTGAAAAATTTCAGATGAGAAATGATGATTTTCCTCCCATCCCCCAAGGGCCCCCGCCCATCGGGGCTTCAAGAAATGTATGGGCTGCATGATGCTTCCACGCAGAGCTGAAACCAACCTGCACACGAGTACTGGTAAACCGCTTAGAGGATCTAAGCCTGCCCAGACAAAGCAGTGCGAGCCGGCCCGCCCATGCTTTTAAACCCTATTGGTTTCATTGGGCGGCAGGGCTTGAGATGTCATTTCATCTCAATGTGGAGTAAAAGTCCAACAAAATTGGAAGCAACATCTCCAAAATGACCATCACAGTGTATATGGGGACATTAAACCTCAAATCAAACAAACAACAGGCTTATACGTAAGCTGTCAACAAGTAAAGTGCACATTCATTGGCCAGAAACTGACAACTGCCCTTAGGCCAAAACAAACTATATGTGTGGTTCCTATTACATGGTTTTCAAAAATAGGGTAGGTAGGTAGGAAAATTATTTTATTTTTTATTTTTATTTTTTTTCTCACCTTCCATACTATGCTACACATGGTTGTGGGACAACTCGGCACATAGCAAACTTGGCACATGACAAACCCGGCACATAACAAACTCGGCACATGACAAACTCGGCACATAGCAAACTCGGCACATAATTAGCTGTTTGGGAAAATAATATATTGTTCACTTGGTAATTGATAATTGCATAACCAAACAAATAATCAAATTAAAGTTCCCTGTGAAATAGGGACCAACTAAATAGGGACCAAACATCAATATTTAATGGAGTAGATCTTTATTAGAAAAAAAATATGAAGATTTTTTTTTTCAATAAAATTTCAACTATTTAAGTTTCAAATATTTAAGTTGTTTCTTAAATTTACCAGCGAATAAATCTTTAAAAAAAAAAAAAAAAAAAAAAAAAAACAAGTCATAGGTTGTGGGTACTCGTTAGAACCGCCTCAATGAGGTGGTTCTAACAAGCACCCACAACCTATTTTTACTGAAAACAAGGAAAAAATATCGTTTGACAAGACGCCCATCAACTCGGCTGGGCACTTGTTTGACAATACGCCCATCAACTCGGCTGGCCAAATCATGGGTGGCAATGAGTCCCAAATATCATATTCACAGCTTTAGTCATCGCCTGATTAATCAGATAATTAGTGAAGCAATTAAGTCATATCAAGAGCTTATTGATTAGATGATTTTTGTTTAAAAAAATCCCCCAAAATAAACTAGAAACTTTTTTATTTAATAAGCATATATACAATTATTATAAAATAATAATAATAAAACAGGCAAATAAAGTATTCATGTACAGCTTAATAAGCATTATAACTATTGTGGGCCGAGTTTGCTATGTGCCGAGTTTGTAGGGGCCGAGTTGGTTATGTGCCGAGTTGGCTATGTGCCGAGTTGGCTATGTGCCGAGTTGTCCCGACACCCTACACACTGCACTTATTTTTGTTATATTGTTTTGCTTTTGTTGTATAATTGTACTTGAAAACATTGTAAACAAATAAAAGTATAATAAATCATGCTTAGTTTTCATCCATATTGTCCTAATTGTTACAAAAATAAGGGTGTTCTTCAGTCAGAACAAAGTATTTTGATTGGGCATCCTGTGTATGTGTTTGCCTTTTACAAAAGGTCAGCCTTTGGGACTTGCTGTTCTAGTGAAGGTTGCTTTATCTTGAATAGTGTTGTAACTGTTATTGTACCATATATACATTGAAGATAAATGTAAAAGCGCAAAAGATCAAGATGAAATGACAGAGTAAATGGATATCAGAAAGTTTCTTAAAACAGCTTAATGCTGCAAATTAAACATCCAGCAATTAGCACCAGCAGAAACTATTTTATATAGTCTTTTCAAATCGTAGTCCTTGTGCCATTTGTATCTGTCTTACTTGGTCTTAAAGCTGAACATGATAGATAGATAGATAGATAGATCTCACAATGATTCTGAAAACAGGAGTCCAAAATCCTTCATTTTGAAAAGTTAAGTTCCGGATCTTGATTGCACAAAAAACATAAACAACATTTCTACACACATGTGTGCACTACATCATAGTTGAATATTTCCCTAACTGCCTCTTTCATTACTTCAATCCAAACTTGTACAGTGTGGAAACTCAATAGAACCATGCCATTGAGGTGGTTGTAATAAGAAACCACAATGTACATGTATGTTCTGGAGCAGAGATTGGGAAAAAATATATCCCCAGTTAAGTTTGCTTTCCCCTTTAACTAGGGGCATGCAAGGGTGAGCAGGGATAAATAAGTTCTGAATAGTTAGATCCTCCGGAAGCAAAGAATGCACCAAATAAACGAAAATAGCAGACTCGGTTTTATTGAGTCTGTTCATCTCAATGTCGGGTAAAAGTCCTACAGCATTGGAAGCAACGTCTCCAAAATGACCTTTACAGTGTTGACGGGAACGTTAAACCTCAAATCAAACGACCAAAATATAACAACGTCATGCCTGTTTAAAGAATGGATATTTTAGACACTTTTTTTAGCAATAGATTGTTGCCTGTTTGATGGTTTACCGCTAATCCCGCTGTTAATTGTTCCGAATTTGATGACCAGTGTACATGTGATAACAATTAAACGATTAGGTGTGAAAGGTTACCTGGCCAGTGTTATCATGTGCATATGCGGCCAGTCTGACCGACGAGTGTCTAAACTTTCCAAGAAATGAAACCTTGTGAACAATAAACTCAGATCAGACTGTGCAGAACTTCCAGCTGATCTGAGTCTTTTCTGTGTGCGCATACGCATTCAGAGCATTTCTCGGAAAGCATTTCTGATGTCACCACCAAATGACATCCTAGCTCTTTAACTACCGCCTTTGTCGGACATATATTACAACAGGTTAAACTGCTTCCTGTACTCACGAAAAAAAATTCTTTTAACGTAAGATCAGCCTGTACATCGAGCTCTTTGTTTGCTGCTCTCTGCATATCCCAGAACCCATACTACAACAGGTTTGAACAAAGAGCAAAGACTGATAAGACTGCGCAGGATGATGTGTTACTTCACCTGTCGCACAGTTTAACTGTCATGTTTTCAAAAAATTGGATTCGAAGACCGTGTGTGCAAACTATCGATGACGTGTTATTGAAACAACGTGGGAAAATTTCAGACTGCAACAAATGCACGTTCAAAAATGACGGCGGGAAATTAGGCGCGGCATGACAAAAACTATATATGTGTGACCAGCGAAGACTACGATCATCCTGCGCATCTGTGGAGGCTTTGCTTTCTGTTCATGGAGATAGTGAAAATACTTGAGAGATTTACACAAGCTGTCTGCATTATTTATGTTTGTTGAAGCGTGCACACTTGTCTGATTATTGCTACAGGTGGTAAAACATGATTTGGATAATTTTTGTTGTCACAAAAGTAATCTGATTATTGAGAGGGGTCATACCGTCACGGTCTGCATACCGCAAGAAATGTGCGTCATTGTCCTTTTTTATGCGTCCGAGATATGGGTTTTATGCAGCTTGCGCTTCCGAAAACAAATTGCATTCAAAATTTGTGGGTTCCGACCGCTTCCTAAGTTTGCCTCTCTTACCGGTACATGGAAAATTTCTGTTGATCACAGGAGACAACAGAGGTTTTACCCTCTGGTAGTAGTTTTTTTCTTATTTATTTTGTTTCCGGTGCTGGTTCTATTGGCTTGCATTAACGGTCTTGAATGTGCTAAGTACTGGAGATTTTGTATTATAAATATGAGTTACTTCAAAGCGTCGGCTTCTTCTGAAGTAGCCACGTGCCATATCCCTGACCCATTTGAACTGTAACTGGCTAATTGTTATTGACTAGCACAGGCCACTTACCGTTAACTGACTGTTCGCGGCAATTGATAAAAAACAGCTTTTGATTACCGATGTTTACAATATGCATTTTTATTCTAGGCTCACAGTTATTTAGAGACAAACACGGATGTTTTTGATGTTTTTTTTGGCAGACGCACACCATTTTCATGCGTAAATACGACCAGATTGTCCTTTAATGAAAGCGCTTTTTAATGAATATGTACTTAAATACTTTAACCATGAAAAATTGAAAGACCGTTTTTGCACATAAAATGTTTGGAATATTCATGATAGAAAAAATAATTAGGGTCGGCGGGAAAAAGCTAGGCACGGTCGGGTAACCGGAACCACACATATATTTTGTATTGGCCTTATTGAATCAGCAGAAGGGAGAGAATGACCTAGAAAAGATTTCATGATCAATCCCCACAAAAGAATGTTGCCGGCCCCGGTAGGTATCGAACCCCCGTACTCCTGATCACCAGTCAGACGCGCATCTGACTGAGCTACAGAGGCTGGCGTGTCAGACATGTACCATACTTTTTACTCAAAAATACGAGATATACTATATTGTTAGGATTTAAAAGATAACCATTACCGCTATTTATTAATCATTTTCAGGAACCTCGCGTAACTTCGACGTCCAGCCAGCTGATTTGGAAGTTTATCTTGGTGACACGGCAATGTTTCAGTGTAAAATCACCTCCGTACCAAGTGCTACTATCTCATGGTATAAAGACAATCATTTATTACGAGATCGGATAAGTAAATATCGGACGTACACCAATGGGGTGTTAGAAATTTATAATGTGGAATTCAGAGATTTTGGGAATTATCATTGTGCTGTCAGTGATGATCAAAGACCGAAGAGTAGAGTTGCAAGATTATCACAGAAAAAAGCAGGTATGTACTAACACATAATGTGGTACTGATTTGTTTGTTTGATTTGATGTTTAACGTCCCCATCAACACTGTATAGTCATTTTGGAGGCTTTGCTCCCAATTTTGTGGGACTTTTACCAGATATTGAGCTGAAATGACTTCTCAAGCCCTGCCGCCCAATGAAACCAATATGGTTTATAAGCTTGGACACACTGACTTGCACCACTTTGCCTGGGCAGGCTTAGATCCTCTGCGCGGTTTACCAGTACTCGTGTGCGGTCGGTTTCCGCTCTGCGTGGAAGCATCTTGCAGCTAATGTGGTGCTGAATACATTTATTGGGCCACAACCATTTCTGACATTCAACTAATCAAATTCTTGAAATTCAAGAACTGAATGTCAAACAGTGTAGATACTGATCAGATGGCTTCTCAAGAAGCCATCTGATCTGTATCTACACTGTTTGCAAATGTAGACCATTTCCTGTAAAATCCCCATATTCTGACCAGCAGGGGTATAAAATTTGCTTGAAACGTACTTGCCCTTATGGTCTAAATTTTTCATTTAGATGCTAAAAATGAGAAAGTGAAGATTTGTTTGATTTCAAGGTAAATGTCCCCGTCAACACTGTATAGGTTATTTTGGAGACGTTGCTTCCAGTTTTGTGGGACTTTTACCAGACATTGAGATGAAATGACATCTCAAGCCTTGTCGCCCAATGAAACCAATAGGGTCTATAAGCATGGACGGCCTGACTTGCACCGCTTTGCCTGGGCAGGCTTAGCTACTCTCAGCGGTGTACGGGTACTCGAGTGCGGTCGGTCTCAGCTCTGCGTAGAAGCATCACACAGCCCATCTATTTCTTCAAGCCCTGATGGGCGGGGGCCTAAAGAAAAAGTGAAGAAAATTTTGAAAATCTCACTCGCCCTGCCTTAAACTTTACTTGCAAATGCGAGTGGTCAAGTGGAATTGTATTTGTGATAACTAAACCCTCACGATGCTGATTCAAATATTTCAATAAACCACACTCCTCCCCAATTTTCAGCCATTTCTGTTGCCTGATTTCAGTTTTTACCTTAGATTCAGAAGCAGAATGGAAAACTATAGATCGTGATCAGCTCGCTTTTGAGAATCAAGCTGATCTGGATCTAAACTGTTTTAAAAAAAAAGGGATACTGTTATATCCAGGTTCAGCATAGTGAGGATTAATACATAAAATGCCAATCATGACAATTGTCGTCTGCTTTGTCGTCTGCTTTGTCGTCTGCCTTGTCGTCTGCCGGTTACTTTGAAAGTCATTTTTGCAAAGAGTGTGGACCCAGGTCAGACTGCTCCTCTGTGTCCACACTGTTTGTCTGTATGAAAAAAATATTTCTAAAAAGTTTGCAAGAAGATTCAGCAGACGACATAAGCAATTGTTGTCTGCTTTGTCTTCTGCCGGTTACTTTAAAAGTCATTTTTGCAAACACTGTGGACCCAGATCAGACTGCTCCTTTCTGATCTGGGTCCACACTGTTTGCCTGTATGAAAATATATTTCAAGTTTGCAAGAAGATTTATCAGACGACATAAACAGTTGTCGTTTGCTTTGTCGTCTGCCGGCTACTTTAAAAGTCATTTTTGCAAAAGTTTGGACCCAGATCAGACTGCTCCTTTAGTAAGAGTCTGATCTGGGTCCATAGTGTTTGCCTGTACGAAAAAATATTTCTAAAAAGTTTGCAAGAAGATTCAGCAGACAAAAGAAGAAGACGACATTTTCAGACGTAGTTTTTCTCAGCATCTTGTCTTGAGGGTTGATATTTTCCGTTTCAGAGGAAGATTTCCAAGGAGTGGCACCAGCTTTTACCCTCAAACCTCAGGACACTCAGGCATTGGCTGGTTCTAAAGTAATCCTGTTCTGCGGAGCTTACGGTCTAGGGTCTGAGATGGAGCCGCCATCCTATGTCTGGTTGAAAGATGGAAAGACTATTGACTTCTCGTAAGTTGAAGTGCTTGTGTGAGGGGAAATTTGTTTGTTTGAAATGATGTTTAAAGTCCCTGTCAACACTATTTAGGTCATTTTGGAGACATTGCTTCTAATTTTGTGGGACTTTTACCCCACATTGAGATATAACATGGCATCTTAAGCCCTGCCGCCCAATGAAAGCAAAAGGCTTATATTCATTGGATGGTCTGACTCACACCATATTGCCTCATGTGTGGTCAGTTTCAGCTCTACATGAAAACACCATGCAGCCCATCTATTTCTATTGATGGGACGGGTATGGGGGCGTAACAAGGATAAATTAATGCTTAGAGTATGCCATGAATATTGAAATATGCCCTTTGAATATTGAAAATGGCCATTTTTACCATTCACTTGTGTCCGCTCTGTAACTTTCAAACCCTTTGTGATAATTTCATGACACTTCAAACAAATGTAAAGCACAATAATAGGATGGGCAGAACACAAGAACTATAACTCTTGTTTGCATACATTATAAATTATTTCCCTTTGAAGACAGTAAATTATGTGTCTGTTGACATCTTCGTGTCTTCTCCATTACTTTTAAACGACATATTTTCATGAAACTCCACACGAATGTTGAACACCATGAGACGACGTGCAGAACACATGAACCATAACTCTTGTTTTCCTACTTTCAGAGTTGTTGCCCTTTGAATATTGAAAATGGCCATTTTTACCATACACTTGTGTCCGCTCTGTAACTTTCAAACCGTTTGAGATAAATTTCATGGTTTCGTTGGCTCATGTTTTACTGATGGCTGTAGCCGGGGGTATTAGTGAGCATATGCTCACTTGATTGTCTATTTGTTATTATTTCTCCATAAGTTGTGGGTACTTGTTTTCCATAAGTTGTGGGTACTTGGTAGAATTGCCTCATTGAGGTGATTGTAACAGGTACCGTATTGATCCTAAGTATTGGGACAGATAGGCCTAAGCAAACAGTGCAGACCCAGATCAGACTTCTCCTGAAGGAGCAGTCTGATCAGGGTCTACACTGTTTGCCATTCCATTTGCGCCTTTTGGACTTCTTGCAGGTGCGTGAAACATTTTCTTAAAATTTTAGGAGAATTACAACAAGTCCTCAAGCTGTCCGAACTTTTACGGAACTTCCAACGGAGGCTTTTACACCCCACGCTTTACTTACTGGACTTACTGGACTTACTGGATCCCGACGTCGGCCAAGTCTTCATGACTTATGTTGACGCTTATTGATGTCCGTTTTCCCTCTGTCTCTTGGTTAGTCGGGTAGCAAGCAGCGTTGAATTTGTAGGGATGGTTATGCCAATGTTTTTTTTAAACGACTTTTGAATGCGTTTAAGGAGGGTGCCATAAACGACTGAGTGGGGTAAACGGTTCCAAATATCGACTACCCGATGAATAAAACAGTTCTTTCTGACGTCTAGTCTAGCTCTGGGTTTGAAGATTTTTAGTGGATGTCCCCTTGTTGCTGTATAGTTTGCCACAGTGAACAGTCTTTCCTTGTTCACATTATCAATGTTGTGCATAATCTTATACATCTGAATAAGGTCAGCTCTTTCCCGCCAGAGTTCTATGGTGTATTCCATGCTTCCAAACTTAGGATAACCCATTTATAAAACATATTCTGAGAGGATTAATGAAAAATATCTCTCAGTTGTGGTTGTAAATTCTTCTAATCTGGCACTGTATATATCTATGATAAATTTCTTAATTCACCATGGAAACAGTTGTTATAACGGGCCTCCGCGGCCTAGTGGTTAACAGCGCTGACTCTTGATTATTAGGTCTCTCACCGCTGTGGTTCGAGCCTCGCTCAGGTCATATATGAGATGCCAAGTTCTGCAACGGAAGGTCAGGTGGTTTTTCTCCGGGTACTCCATTTTTTGCCCACCTCTGATTAAAGATCGGCTGGATATGAGTGAAATAATCTTGAAAGGGCCATAAAAACAAAACCAAAAAAAACAACAAAAAAAACAGCATTATTATGGATAAGTGGGGATATGAGCCCTATCAAATGAAATGTGTCCAGCCCATCAGTCTGTGAGTCCAATGAGTCCGTGCAATGGACACCAACCAAACCCTCTTCATATAGAGATAACTGGGGTTTACAGGTGTATACATTATTTTTCTTATTTCTGCTCCAAGACAGAGGTTGTGGGTACTCGTTAGAACCGCCTCATGAGGCAGTTCTAACGAGCATATAAAAAATGGCACTATATTGCACGGGTGTGTTATCGTACTGCAACAAAGTCTCGGATCAGTCTGCGTATTCTTGTCATGCGTCCTTATCCGGAACTAAGAGTGACGGATTAGCTATGACATTGTCATCTGCAATGATGTATCGCTTCATTTTGAAATTATGCAAGGTTTGCTTAGGTCAGCTGATGAATTGCAGCGAAAATGCTTTTAGCATGCTAAATTTATGAAGCAACTTTGATAGTTAATTTCCTTTGTTTGCTAGCTGGCATTCTTACCCATCCGCTGGTTCAAGGACACTTGTCAGTTTCTGGTGAAAGAATGTGCAGTAGACTGCTTTACCATTAGAAGTACTAATTGGTTGGTTGATTTGAGGTTTAACGTCCCCGTCAACACTGTAAAGGTTATTTTGGAGACGTTGCTTCCAATTTTGTGGGACTTTTTCCCGACATTGAGATGAAATGACATCTCAAGTCCTGTCGCCCAATGAAACCAATAGGGTTTATTAGCATGGACGGTCCGCCTCGCACCGCGGTTCCTGGACAGGCTTAGATCCTCTAAGTGGTTTACCAGTACTACTGTGCTGGCCGGATTCAGCTCTGCGTGGAAGCATCATGCAGCCCATATATTTCTTCAAGCCCCTATGGGCTGGGGCCGAATAGAAGTACTAAGCTTGCCCAGAAAATCTGTTAACCCATTTTGTACCTGAAACCCCAAAATGTGTGCCCTGGCAAACAGTGTAGGCCCAGATCAGACGCCGCAGAACACGGCGTCTGAACAGGGCCTACACTGTTTGCAAAAAGTACACCCATTTTCCAAGTAAATTTTGAAGAAAATACAACCTGCCACTACTAAATTTTGAAATGGACTCTGCTATCTATAAAGAGGAAGATTTGATTTGGTACAAAAAGAGTTACGTGTTCGATACCTGCCGGGGTCGGCAACATTCTTTCGTGGAGATTGATCATGAAATCTTTTCCACGGTCATTCTCCCCCTTCTGCTGATTCAAGAAGGGCAGTTGTCAAATTCTGGTGAAAGAATGTGCACTGTACTGGTTAACCGCTTATGTATAAGCCTGCCCAGGAAAAGTGTGGATAGGTAAACTGAGACCTTAAATACAGTAAAAACTGAGACCTTAAATACAGTAAAACCTGTCTTAGCTGCCACCTCTATTAAGCAAGCAACCTGTCTTAAGCAGGGAGGCTTTCAGTTCCTGAAAAAGAAAAATGTATTAAAATTCACGTGTGTTAAGCAAGCACCTCTGTGTTAAGCAAGCACCTGACATCCTGTCTTATGCAAGCACTTTTGACTGGGCCGTTAAACTCCAGTACAAACAAACAAACAAACAAACAAACAAAAAGGGTTAAGGTTGACTGGTCAGCTTGTTATGACCTTGACAGTGTTGACTGGTACATTAAAGCTTCAAAACAAAAACAAAGTATTTTTATCTCATAACAATAAAGTTGTACTTTATCAGCCAAAACATTACAGTTTGCCAGCATTGCATTGATTTGTAGACTATTTGACGCTATGGCTTCAATTGAAAATAATTTAATTTCGTGACATTTGCACCCCTTCTTGGAGGCTACTCTTATAGGAAAGGGAGCAAACTCTTTAAAAGGAGGTGGTCATGAATTATCTACCTTGAAACTATACCAGACCATGTATCATTAAACTATTTTATGCTCAGCTCAGTTGAGCATGAGCTTTTTAATGCTCGTTTTCCTGCACAGATAGACATAGAAGTGATTATTTTATCCTGCTCATAAATATTTAAATGCCAGCAATCGCTGGCATTTAAATATTTATGAGCAGGATAAATTTCATGGCATGAAAAATGTTGAATTATCTCTAGGTTAGGTTCCTTTTAATTCAATAATAGTATTAAAACTGCAACAATATTTCAGAAATGGTTGGCATTTTGATATTTATGGACAGAACAAATTTCATGCTCAAATGAGTTGAGCATGAAATTTGTTTTGTAACCTTGAGGCCAGGCCCCTATTCTAACTTTGCAACATTAATATTTATGTTACCAGGAATTGCTGGTATTTTCATATTCATGAGCAGGACAGATTTCATGCTCAGATGAGTTGAGCATGAAAAATGTTTTGTAACCTCATGGCCAGGTCCTGCTAAGGAAAAACTACATCTGAAAATGTCGTCTGCTTATGTCCTCTGCTGAATCTTCTTGCAAACTTTTTAAAAAATATTTTTACATATAATCAAACAGTGTGGACCCAGATCAGACTGCTCCCAGAGGAGCAGTCTGATCTGGGTCCACACTGTTGGCAAAAATGACATTTAAAGTTACCAGCAGATGACAAAGCAGACGACAATTGTTGTGATTGGCATCTTATGGGTTAAAACTTTGCTACCTTATTTCAGGAATAGTGACGGTCGGATCACCCTCAAAGGGAAAGGTAATCTTCAGATTCTAGATCTAAAACCTGCCTCCGAGAAAGATCCAGGAGACGGTGGGATGTACCTCTGCCGTGCTGAGAATAAAATCGATTCTGTGCAAGCTGAGGCTGAGCTCACTGTGTCAGGTAAAAATTACTATATCACTATTACTGTAAAAGAAACAATATCTGGCGTGAGATGCATGCAGCAAGCCAGTTGATGATGATGATCATCATGATGATGATGATGATGATGATGAAGATGATGATGATATTAAAATCAAATATACAGTAGAACTTACATGGCTCGAACACCGATGGCTCGTTTACCATGGATGCGTCGAACCCATTCTTGAGCCCCTAGCGAAATCCTCCACATAAGAAATAGTGGGGGTAATTATGGAGATTTTTGTCTTTTATCTTGCAAATGTATGCTGTGTGTGCTCATTAGAATCGCCTCGATGAGGCGATTCTAATGAGTACACACAGCATACATTTATATTATCGAACACCGAAAAGATGTTTAAAAGCATCTCTTATGCCTCCTGGCAGTAACCCTCAGTGGCTCGATCTACCCCTGTCTCGAACAGATTTTCGAGGTCCCAAAGGTGTTCGAGCCATTGAAGTTCGACAGTACATTCATAAACTTCTGTAGTACACCATCATTCATCATGTTTTATATTCTGTAATGCCAGCAATTTCTTCATGTTATAGTTAACCAATGCCATGTCTACAATTTTTGTTTATCGTGTGAATTTCTGATAATTTGCTTATTTCTGCTTCAGACGTGCATTGTGAGTAGGGCTGGCTAATCGGAGCTGAAAATATAATCGATTATCAGTCCTGTCATTGCGATCGATAATCGATCAGTAATCGCTAAGGTTTTTGTCATAATTTACCTGTCTGGCTTTCTGTCTGAGCATGACTCTTACCATATGTTGCACTTTACCATATGTAGATTTGAACAGACAGACCTGAGCAAACAGTGTAGACCCAGATGAGATGCCGCAGACTGCGGCGTCTCATCAGGGTCTGCACTGTTTGCCTCTCATCCAGCTATTTTAGGCATAACTTTGGGAAGTATATTGTACCTATCAAGTAATCGGTTAAAAGCGAATCAGAAATGATAATAATTTTTGTGGAATTTATCAATCGATTAATCAATTACACGATTAACCGTGTCAGCCTTAATTGTGGGTGCTCATTAGAACTGCCCAAATCAGGTGGTTCTAAAGAGTATTGATAGCTGTATTTTTGAGGAAAAGCATGAAAAATTCTGTCTTTTTAACCTTACTCTTTCTTTCAATCTTTTGTGTGTGAGAATTCATTCCTGATGTTAATTCACAATTTTTTTGCCACATTCATTTGTCTTTTAAGATTTTTCACAAAATTCTTCAGGGATTATTTTCCTGTGAGATTTTGAGAGATTTGGTCTGATTTCTGCTAAAAATCTCGCTCAGTTTGTCAATGGGAGGAAAATTCTATGGTAAAATGTACTTTTAGTAATGAATTCTCTCATTGAGACTACAAAGTTTAAAAGAATTTTGGACAGCTCCCGCCCATAGGGGCTTGAAGAAATATATGGGCTGCATGATGCTTCTATGCAGAGCTGAATCCACCCTCACACTAGTACTGGTAAACCCCTTAGAGGATCTAAGCTTGTCCAGGAACCGCAGTGCGAGGTGGACCATCCATGTTAATAAACCTTATTGGTTTCATTGAGCGACAGGGCTTGAGATGTCATTTCATCCCAATGTCGGGTAAAAGTCCCACAAAATTGGAAGCAACGTCTCCAAAATGACATTTACAGTGTTGACGGGGACGTTCAACCTCAAATCAAACAAATTAAAGAATTTTGGTCAATTTAACCCATAAAATGCCAATCAAGACAATTGTCATCTGCTTTGTTTGCCAGCTACTTTAAATGTTATTTTTGCAAACAGTGTGGACCCCAGATCATTCGGCTCCTCCAGGAGCAGTCTGATCAGGGTCCACACTGTTTGCCTGTATGCAAAAATATTTTTAAAAAGTTTGCAAAAAGATTCAGCAAACGACAGAAGCAGATGACATTTTCAGATGTAGTTTTTCTCGGTGTCTTAAAGGTGCATTATTGAGCTATCTGGAAAAAATGCTTCCAAAAATAAAAAAATTATTTAAAACAATACAAATAAATGCATTTTATGCAAAAATGCAAACAATTATGATGACATGTAAACGAGTTTGAGAGGGATTCCCTAACTGGGTTTCGAACACTAGTTAGATCTATTTTTAGTTTGTGACAAAAATAGAATCCCCATATATGACGTTATGCGACATTCACTTTTGGCCTTGTTTGCTTAGGCCATGCCTGAATCGGAAAAAATATGATGCTGAATACCATGCCATAAGTAACGACACTCAGAGACTATACTGTCGCCATGTATGTGTAAAGTGACAGATTTATTTTTAGAACAAAAATTTCAAACACATGTTCAGAGCGAAGGTAAACATTGATGAAAACGAGCATTTTCACAAAGTTCTGAAGCTGTATTTGGCTCCAAAAGTGTACACAGGATAAAGGAGTATGAATTGAAGATAAAAACCAGAAAAAAAGTTTTGAGACCCGGTAGCTCAACAATGCACCTTTAAGGGTTAAATAAGTCTCTCTTATAAAATTCTGATACAGAATTATCCCGGTTCTTGTATTTTCCACAGTGCCGCCTACCTTCACAAAGAGACCCGTCAACATCTACGCACACGAAAAACATGATGTCACTCTTGAGTGCGAGGCAACTGGAAGTCCACCACCGAGAATATCGTGGTTCAAAAACGGTGTTCCCATGGTGCCAGATGATTACTTCAGGATTGTGGACACAAAGAATTTACAGATTTTAGGGTTGTTGCTGTCAGACGATGGATATTATCAGTGTTTTGCGGAGAACTCTGTTGGTAGAATTCAGGCCACAGCTCAGCTTAGGGCTTTGGAGCAAGGTTTGTAAAGTCAGAGGAACATATAAGGTCGGTATTTGGTGATAACTGAAGGATAATTTTCCTTATTTCACCATATAAACTTTATTTCTCCATAAACCTATGTTGTGGGTATTCGTTTGAACTGCCTCGGTGAGGCGGTTCAAACGAATACCCACAACATAGCTTTTTGGGGATAATTGACAGAAACTATCCTTCAGTTATCACAAAATACCAACCTTATATGTTGTTATGAAGCAAATCCTGTTTACTTTCAGAGAGAACAACGATAATTGAAGGATTGTTTTCCTTATTTCTCCATATAAACCTATGTTGTGGGTATTTATTTGAACCGCCTCGATGAGGCGGTTCAAACAAATACCCACAACATAGCCTTTTTTGGATAATTGACAGAAATTATCCTTAAATTATCACAAAATACCTTATCTGTTATTATTTATAGTAAAATTTTAGTCACTTGAACACTGATCACCGATGGCTCATATACTGTTGCCGATTCAAATGTCTTCAGAAATTTTTTGGAAGCCTTCACGGTGTAGGGGTAAAAGTACTTGCCACATATACCAGGGGTCGTGAGCTTGATTCTGGGGTTCTCAGACTCTATACATTCCCATGTGTCTTTCTCCATATGACCTTAAATGTTGATGAGACGTAATATAACTCAAACAACTCAAACAAACAGATATAATTCCTCGATAGCTCCTTATAGCATTCATCTTGAAGGCAAAGTGTTGGGACAGACCGGCTTAAGCAAACTGTGCAGACTCCAATCAGACTGCTCCTGAAGGAGAAGTCTGATCAGGGTCCACACCATTTGCCATTCTGTCACCACTATTTGGACTCCTTGCTTGATCGCAAAACAAACGTGTTAAAGTTTTAGGCATAATTTCAAGCAAATTCTTGATTGTTAGTTTTATGCGAATATATAAATACATATTTTAGTTGGTTTTATGGCCCTTTAAAGATTATAGATTATTGCCCATATTTTGAGTACCCGGAGAAAAAACACCTGACCATCCGTTGCAGAATTTGGCGTCTCGCATGTGGCTGGAGCCAGACTTGAACCACAGCGGTGAGAGACCTGATGATTAAGAGTCAGCACTCTTACCTATTAGGCTACGGAGGCCCCCGTTAATGGGAATATACATGTTCTGATATACATACAGTTCTGTAAAGTCTTATTTTTGATGCTTCTTATTCTGTACATTTTTGTTCCCACTTTTGAGAGGAATGGATGCTCAATCAGGGGAGGCAATTCTTTCAATTATTTTTTGTTTGCTGAGCAAAGGAGGTCTACTCTTAAAGGAAAGAATTTGCTCCTCAGGAGCAAATTCTTTTCTTTAAGAGTATACCCCTCTTTCACTGGGGGTAAGTTTATATGAAAGCTTTACATGCTGAGGAGCAAATTCTTTCCTTTAAGAGTAGACCCCCTTTTTCGATGGGGATAAGTTTGTATGGAAGCTTCTCCTCATCCTGAGGAGCAAATTCTTTCCTCTAAGAGTAGACCCCTTTTTCCCTGGAGGCTAAGTTTATAGGAAAGCCAATTCTTTCCTCCTGTGGAGCAAAATTCTTTTCTCTAAGAGTGGAACCCTTTTTGGAAGAGCTTAATTTATAGATGATAGCAGCCAACCTGTTGTAAGCAGCCACTCCCTAAGAAAGCTTACAGGAAGTTCTCAAAGTTGTCTCCCTTACTAAAAAATGGTGGAAGAATAGTTCGAAATTTGTTGCATGAGTGTTGTAGGGCTTTATTTGGTTATCTTTAATTTTACTCTGCATGCTTAACTGTTTTGTAATTGTGACAAAATTTTCCACAACACCTGAGAATATGCTGAAACTGTTTTGTCTGAAATAAAGCACGTTCTCAAATGCTTAGGAAAATCTTGTAACAATTGTTACTTTAAATACTGTAGAACTTCGATGGCTCGAACACCGATGGCTCGTTTACCATTGATGGGTCGAACCCGTTCTTGAGCCCCTAGCGAAATCCTCTACAGAAGAAATAGTGGGGATAATTAAGGAGATTTTGGTCTTTTTTTCTTGCAAATGTATGCTGTGTGTACTCATTAGAATCGCCTCGATGAGGCGATGCTAATGAGTGCACACAACATACATTTTCATTATAGAACACCGAAAAGATGTCTAAAAGTATCTCGTTATGCCTCCTGATAGTAACCTCAGTGGCTCGAACTACCCCAGTCTCGAACAGATTTTCGGGGTCCCAAAGGTGTTCGAGCCATTGAAGTTCGACGGTATTTGGGCACTCGTACAGTAACCAGTGGCATATGAGCCTGTGGCCAATAAAACGTAGTGTTATAGGGTTCTATGATGATGTCGGATGGTTACTGCGTAACAATGTCATTGTAAACAACATTCTGAACTGGCCGCCATGTTGGTTAGCCGGTCGCTTTTGAAGAGTTTATATGGAGTTTATATGGAGCTTTTGGGCGTTTTCGTCAAAATTTGCTCTCGGAATCGTAAGTTATGCAAGAACAACGATCATCCATGGTTATCTCATTGTATTAACATTTGTCGGCTCCCTCGGAAGATATTTGAACATTCGGCCTGGCGGCCTCATATTCAAACAGCTTCCTCGGGACCCAGCGAATGTTAATGCATGAAAAACCATGGTTGATCCCTATATTTTATCCAAACCGTGTTATAATGAATTGTGTTATAATGAGGCTCTGATCAGTCTACAGATAAGCAAGCCAGCGAAGTCTTTACAGTTGCACTTTTCTTAACTCTTATATCCTGCTGAATAAATTAATCAAGTCACACCCACTTCTGACTTTCAAATAATCAAATTACTTGATATACTCATTTCATTTGAACTTGAAAACTGAATGACAAACAGTGAAGATCCTGATCAGATGGCTTCTTCAGAAGCCATCTGATCTGGATCTACACTGTTTTTACAAAGATAGGGGTTGTCATGAACAGCAGGATAAGGCTTAAAGGAAATTTCGTTAGATATAGTCTTGAATTTCTTTCCTTTCAACTAGAAACTAAAATATTCTATACTCTTCTCTGTTGTTGCTATTTTTAGTTTTCCTAATATTTTGGTTTGGTTTTCTTTTTCGTTTGCATTCTATAGATACCCCTCTTCCCTACAATCCACCGACCCCTTCTATTTACTACCATGTCCATCGTTCAGGAGCCTATTCATCAATCAACCCCAGCAGCCTGCCCGGATCACCCAAGAACTTGAGGGCGGCGATCGTGTCGACAAGATTTGTGACATTGTCATGGAATGAGCCAGAGAGGAAAGGACAGTCGAAAATTGTTGGGTACTCAGTACGGTGGCAGGAAAGAGGGTCAGAAAGGTAAGTGAAGACTATTATACCTTGTTTGTTTTGTTTGATTTGAGGTTCAACATCCCCGTCAACACTGCATAGGTCATTTTGGAGGCATTGCTTCCAATTTTGTGTGATTTTTACCCAACATTGAGATGAAATAACATCTCAAGCCCTGTAACCCAACGAAACCAATAGGGTTTGTAAGCATGGACGGTCTGACTCGCACTGTTTCAGCTCTGCGTGGAAGCATCAATCAGCCCATCTATTTCTTCAAGCCCTGATGAGCGGGGGCTGGTGCACTGGTTGAATAATACATCAAACATGCCCTTGTTAATGTTTAGTTCACTGAATGTTCTGTGATGTTACCATAGCAACAGATAAGGTTTGTATTTTGCAAAAATTGAAGGATAGTTTTTGTCAGTTCTCCATAAAAACCTATGTTGTGGGTATTCATTAGAACTGCCTCAGTTTATATGGAGAAGTAAGGAAAACTATCCTTCAGTTATCACAAAATACCAACCTTATCTGTTGGTATGCGTTACTAAACATCACAATATTTTCTGCACCAGTAGTCGAAGTGATATCATTATTCAAAATCCATGCTTTCGTACATGAGTGCAAGGGATAGATAGAAAAATCCATCCCTGGGGATGACAGTCTGGCATCGCTCGAGTTCCATAAATTTCATATCAAAAGACCATCTTTGTAAGATTCTGTGTATCATTTAACTACCGTATTCGCCCTAATTACCGCACCGTTTAGTTTTTTCAAAATCGTGTCATAAAATCATGGTGAAAAATCTACCTGATTAGCACACACTTGATACGAAAACAACAGCTTCCAAGATGATGCATACTGATATTTAATGGGACGGAAAAAGATACTTATGCATTGCCTTCACTATTGGAAGGAATAATGGTAAGTTTTTATAGATTTACTATGAGACCTTCAAGGGGAGATTACTGTAAAGTGTGCGCTTATGCATTTCCTTTTCAAAAATAGCTTTGGTGTGTGCTTATAGGAGCATGTGCGGTAATTAGGGCGAATACGGTATTTTAAATCGAATTTTATTGCCGAAGAAGTCCAGGGGCCAGTTGTTCAATGGATAGTTAGCTTAACGAGCTTGTTAGTGGTCATATTGTTAACTGTTCTAGCATGTACAATATCTAAAATTTTGGTATTTTTACTGGAAAAATGTGACATTTTTTTTTCAGCAAAAATACTAGCATATTTACCAGATTAAAGTTTTAACGACAGGTTAACTAATGACGTTGTTTGTTTTAAATGACTGGACCCAGAAGAATTTGAATAGAAAACTAGAAAATAAATAGAAAAAATAGAAATAGAAAATAAATAGAAAATAAATAGAAATAGAATTAGAAAAAATCCCACTTGCGATGTTATGTTACATGCCAGAAACAGTGTGTTAGCACGTCATTATTTCATATTGTCTGTTATGACGTTAGCCACTATTGACTAAAAACAGTGACGTTTTATGATAATTGATTTTTAGCTCACCTGTCACGTAGTGACAAGGTGAGCTTTTGTGATCACATTTTGTCCGTCGTCCGTCGTCAGTGCGTCCGTCCGTGCGTCAGTGCGTCCGTGCGTGCGTAAACAATTTCTTGTCCGCACGATAGCATCTTCATTTATGATTTGATTTTAACCAAACTTGCACACAACTTGTACCACCATGAGATCTAGGTTCCTTTCTTGAACCAGCCATATCCCATCATGTGTTAAGGAGTTACGGCCCCTGAAAGGGCAAAAAATTGCCTATTTTGGTCTTGTCCGCACGATAGCATCTTCATTTATGATTTGATTTTAACCAGACTTGCACACAACTTATACCACCATGAGATCTGGGTTCCTTTCTTGAACCAGCCATATCCCATCATGTGTTACGGAGTTACGGCCCCTGAAAGGGCAAAAATTGCCTATTTTGGTCTTGTCTGCATGATAGATGTTTCATTTATGATTTGATTTTAACTAAACTTGCACACAATTTGTACCACCACAAAATCTCGGTCAAGTTCAAATATGGGTCATGTCGGGTCAAAAAGTAGGTCAGTAGGTCAAATCAGAAAAAAAATCTTGTGAAGACACGGGAGGCCACAGTTTTGGTCTGATCGTCATCAAACTTGCCCAGAATGATCATCTTGACAATATCTCAGTCAAGTTTGAACATGGGTGTTGTCGGGTCAAAAAGTAGGTCAGTAGGTCAAATCATAGAAAAACCTTCTGAACACACTAGAGGCCACAGTTTTGATCCGATCATCATCAGACTTGCCCAGAATGATCATTTTGACAATATCTTGGTCAAGTTCGAATATGGGTTATGTCGGGTCAAAAAGTAGGTCAGTAGGTCAAATCATAGAAAAATCTTGTGAATACACTAGAGGCTGCAGTTTTGGTCCAATCATTATCAAACCTGCCCAGAATGATCATTTTGACAATATCTCGGTCAAGTTTGAATACGGGTCATGTTGGGTCAAAAAGTAGGTCAGTAGGTTAAATCGTAGAAAAACCTTGTGAACACACTAGAGGCCACAGTTTTGGTCCGATCATCATCAGACTTGCCCAGAATGATCATTTTGACAATATCTCGGTCAAGTTCGAATATGGGTTACGTCGGATCACAAAGTAGGTCAGTAGGTCAAATCATAGAAAAACCTTGTGAATACACTAGAGGCCACAGTTTTTGTCTGATCATCATGAAACTTGATCCAAATGATTATCTTGACAATTTCTCGGGCGAGTTCGAATATGGATCTTGTAGGGTCAAAAAGTAGGCCAGTAGGTCAAATCAGAGAAAAACCTTGTGAACACACTAGAGGCCACAGTTTTGGTCCGGTCATCATCAAACTTGCTCAGAATGATAGTCTTGACAATATCCGGGTCAAGTTTGAATATGGGTCATGTCGGGTCAAAAAGTAGGTCAGTAAGTCAAATCATAGAAAAAGCTTGTGAACACACTAGAGGCCACAGTTTTGGTCCGATCATCATCAAACTTGCCCAGAATGATCATCTTGACAATATCTCAGTTCAAATATGGGGTCAAAAAGTAGGTCAGTAGGTCAAATCATAGAAAAACCCTCTGAACACACTGGCGGCTACAGTTTTGGTTCAATCAAAATGACTTGCTCAAAATGATCATTTGACAATATCTCGGTTAATTTCGAATATGGGTCATGTCTGGTCAATATGTAGGTCAGATTGTTGAAAAACCTTGTGAACACACTAGAGGCCCAAGTTTTGGTCCGACCATCATCAAACTTGCTGAGAATGATCATCTTGACAATAACTGTGTCAAGTTTGAATATGGGTTATGTCGGGTCAAAAAGTAGGTCAGCAGGTCAAATCATAGAAAAACATTTTGAACACCCTAAGAGGCCACAGTTTCAGTCAAATCATCATAAAACTTGCTCAGAATGATCATCTGGACAATATCTCAGTTAAGTTCAAATATGGGTCATGTCAAATCAAAAAGTAGATCAGTAGGTTATTTTGTCATAACTTTTGAACCGTTTGAGATAGAGCCTTCAAATTTCGCATGTAGGTTCCTTCTGACAAGGGCTTCCCACTCATAAAGATTTGACCTGTGACCTTGACCTGTGACCGACTTTATCATACCTTTTGAACCATATGAGATAGAGCCTTCATATTTGGCATGCATGTTCCTTGTGACAAGGTTTGCTCAGCCATTCAAAACTTTTGGCCCATGACCTTGACCTTTGACCTACTTTGTCATAAATTTTAAAGCATTTGAGATACAGCCTTCATATTTAGCATGTAGGTTCCTTGCGACAATGTTGCTTAGATTATCCTCTACCAAAAAGGCTAAAACAATCCCACTCGGATGAACAAAATGACCACCGGTGGTAAAATAGAAAAATATTGTAAATTTGATTCAAACGGAAACTCCCCCTAAACCCAAAGGCCAATTTGATTCAAAGTTCCCAGGAATGTTGCCTATGTTACTCCCTACCAAATATGCTAAAATCACTCTGCTGATGAACAAGATGGCCACAAGAGCTAAAAATAGAATGCACTCGAGACAGTGACACACAGGTGAGCGAACCAGGGCCCTCTGGGCCCTCTTGTATTAAGCTTACCATGCAACCCTGTGTTAGCACGTGATCAACGAATTGATGCTTGTGTGATTCTGCTTCCCTAGGTGACTCCAGTACCATACAGTTTATTCCGTCAAAGTTTCAGTCACATAACACCCATATCGTTAGAAAAAATTTGTGTGACTGGCCACATAAAAAAAGTCGCATAACATTCCAGTTAGACCATCAGAAAGTCACTCAACACCCATTTTGTTAGAACATCTGTGATCATTTCATTGTTCTGTGATGACGTTATCCACTAAAAAACTGGTGACGTTATATGATATTGATTTTATTAAGCTTTCCATGCTTGTAGTTTTGTGTGAATAGAACAATTTCTGTTGCTATGAAGCACATTCTATGTACTTTCAGGGAGAGAACAACCAACACAACTACTCATGAGGTGAACATTCAGGGCCTGAAGCCCGGTACCGAGTATGAGTTTAGAGTCGTCACGGTGAACAGAGATGGGCCCAGTATCTCACCAGCAATTCTTCCAGTCAGAACAAAACAGGAGGGTAAGAGCCAAAGTTTATCAAACAAACCATTTCTTAGCTTGCCGGGACAGTGTCCAGGAAGAGCTGTAGTACTGTCTTTAAATAGAACAACTAAGCCTGATCCTAATAGTATCGAGTGTTGACGCATAGTCTTGGCATAGCTTCAGATAAGGCGCTTTTTTCATCCTAAAAGTACTGATATTTTTCTTATTTCTGCATTAAAACATATGTTGTGGATACTCATTAAAAGCGCCTTGGCAAGGTGCTTCTAATGAGTACCCACAATGTATGTTTTCTTGCATAAATCAGAAAAATATTTTGTAGATATCTCCTCTTATCCGGGGCTAGCCAAAAACGAATGAATTGAATACAAACATGGTGTTACATCACAGACTGACAAGATAGCTTTTCCAATAAAAGGTAGCACCTGTTTCCTGGAAAGAGTTAGTCAGGAAGTAAATTGGGGGGACTTTACTTCTGACTATTCAGATTTGCAAACTGAATGACACACAGTATACACCCTGATCAGATGGTTTCTTCTTCAGAAGTTGTCTGAAATGGATCAACACTGACTTCAGAAGCAATCTGTTCTGGATGTACACTGTTTGCAAAGGTAGTGCTTATCCTGTTCAGCAGGATGAAGTCATTTGGGTATTATCTTGTTCTTTTCTAGATGATGTTCCGAGTGAGGCCCAAAATGTGCAAGCGCAAGCCCTGTCCCCTACCTCTATCGAAGTTACATGGGATCCGCCAGCAAATACCAAGGGACCACTACTCCGATATTACCTGATATACTATCCTGTGGGAGGAAAAGATGACAATGTAAGTCTGCTGATTGGTTGATTAACTACCCAATGAAAGGAAAATATGACTTTCGCAAAAATTCGCAAAATTGCAGTATGTTTCCTCTGGCTTTCTTTGCCGTGTCATTACAGGGTCACTGATGAGGCTTTATTAGCCGAAACTACGTAGTACGACCCAACTTCTTTCTTATGAATGTTTTCATTGCTCTTAAAGGAACTCATTTTTGATTTTTATTTGTAAGTCCGTTGATTGGTTGATTTACTACCCAATGAGAGGGGAAGATTACAATGAAGATACACTGATTGGTTGGTTTACTAACCAATAAGAGGAAGAGGCCACAATGTGGGTCCATTGATTAGTTGATTTGCTTCCCTATGGGAGGGAAAGATGAAAACGTCCACTGACTGGTTGATTTAGTACTCAGTGGGAGGGAAAGATGACCTGTAAAGTCCTCTGTTTTGTTGATTTTAAATCTAATCTGCTTGACCATGGCTGAACCTACACGAACGAATGAACAAATGAATGAATGAATGAATGATTAAAAATCTAGATGATTTAGGTGAACCTCTAGAGGAGGGCACTCTTAACCCATATATTCGTAGCGGCCCTTTTTTGGACATTGGCAAACAGTATAGAACAGAATAGCAACGTCTTTACTGTTTGTTTAATGGATATGATCCGCGTTTGAAAAAAGGAAAAGTCTTAAGTTTTTTCGAAGACAAACATATCATATGAAATGGTTTTTTGTTTTATTTCAGATTACAGTAGACAAGTCTGCAAATAGTTACACCCTGACAGACTTGTCGCCATATCAAGAATACAGTTTTAGACTGGTAGCTCACAATGCGAATGGTGGTGGAATGAGCACAGAAGAGGTGGTGGCACGAACATTGTCCGATATACCTTCAGCTACACCACAGAACTTCACTCTGGAGGCTGCAAGCTCAACTGTAAGTATTATGCTAGTATGAGAGAGAGAGAGAGAGAGAGAGAGAGAGAGAGAGAGGGAGAGGGAGAGGGAGAGAGACCATAGTATTTGTTTGTTTGTTTGATTTGAGGTTTAACACCCCCGTCAACACTATTTAGGTCATTTTGGAGACGTTGCTTCCATTTTTGTTGGATTTTTACCCAACATTGAGAAGAAAAGACATCTCAAGCCCTGCCACCCAATGAAACCAATAGGGTTTATATGCATGGATGGTCCGACTTGCACCACTTTGCTTGGCCAGGCTTAGATCCTCTAAGCGGTTTACCAGTACTCTTGTGCGGTCAGAATCAGCTCTGCATGAAAGCATCATCCAGCCAGTCTATTTCTCAAAGCCGGGATGGGTGGGGGCCAAGGTTTCCGTAGTGTTTCCATAGTATTAGAATCCCGTTCTGTTTGTCACATGATAAATTTCCTCAAAGGTCTAATTCTTTTACTTAAAGAGCAGACCAAAGGAATTTCAGGAAAGCTAACTGCATCTTCACATGATTCATTTGTTTTGGTGATGTATCCAGTTTGTTGAGAGAGTCTAAATACTATAATGTTATTAATCAAGTAATTTCGTATCAGCCCAGTTACAGGTCCGAGGTCTGCTGTATTGGCCAGAGGCCGAAAGCCGAGGCCACTACAGCTGACCTGGGACCTGTGACTTGGCCAATACGATATTACTTGATTAATGACAATTTTATTAATTGACACAATTAAAAAATGATTTATGATTCTTGAATATTGGTTGACCTTGTGTAATATAGGATAATCAATTAATAATACATAGTAATTCAGAATATTTCAGTATGACAGAACAATACAACAGAAAAATACATGAAATAGAGGATCTTACATGAGAGCTCATGTATTATTGAATTTATTAAACGAGTTGAGGAAAAGGGTTTATCCTCAATGAGTTTAATGAATTCAATAATACATGAGCATGAATGTAAGATTCTATTTATCATATGACATTTAAAATGCATTTTATTCACAATTGTTTTACAAAAATGTCAATTTTCCACCATTAGCAAATGCGAGGTCGTACATGTAATGTTACGGGGCGTATCTAACTAATTTTCATATTTAATCCACTAGTGGATTATCGAATTTATTACATGGCATTATTACATTCTCAGAGGCGACGTCATATGATAAAATGTATTTTGCTGCTTTACTTTTAATTCGTTTTTCAAGAAAACACATGTATTTTGAAGTAAACTTCATTTTCACTGTTCCACCATTTTGAACTTGTATACAAGAGACAGAGTTCACAAAAGTAGCTATTCAGTATGTTTTCCAGAGTATTGTGGTACGATGGCAGCCTCCGCCAGTGGAGCATCAAAATGGGAAGATAACTGGCTACAAGGTGAGATATAAGAAGAAAGGGAACAGAAAGGGGACCACCATAACAACGGACGGGGACAAGAATGTGTACACTCTGAAGGAGCTGCGTAAAGACACGTCATATCAGGTCAGGATATCGGCACTCACGGTGAACGGAAGTGGACCACCGACGGAATGGCTGTACAAGAAAACTTACGAAGATGACCTTGATGGTGGGTAAAAAAAAACAACCTAAGGACTTGTTAGAAATAGAGGATCTTACAAGAGTGGTCATTTCATATGATATTTATGAAACGAGCCTTTGGCCAGTTTCATAAATTTCATATGAAATGACCAAGAGTGTAAGATTCTGTTTATCATATGACCACTTTAAATAGGATTTTATCGCCTTTGAATTTGACAATGATTCGGCAAAAATGCATTGTGGATGTCGCTATGACGTTACCTAATCCCGCCAAAGTGTTATTACATGTGTGGTCATGATATTTATTACATGATGTTATCCACTGATTATCAACGACATCATATGCTAAAAGGCATTTGTTCTTTACAGTAAAATTCTGCTGTTAAGACCACCTTTGGGTCTGTTCAGAAGTGGTCTATAAGACCACTTTTGAACAGTCCCAAAGGTGGTCTCTGACCAGAAGACACTGTATGCAGAAAACACAAAGAAGGAATAACTGCAGCCTATGAAATACGCCTTTTAAAAAAGAATTAGTCTTAATTTTAGGTGGTCTTAATAGCGGAATTTCAATGTATTTTGTTTGTTAGCCTATTCTTTTTTGGGTAAACTGAGTTTATTTTGTATGATGAGCGGTTAAACACCACTGGTCCTTTGTTTGGCAGTGGAGTTAATTTTGCATCTATCCAAAAATAAATAAATAGCAAGATAAGGCAGTGCATTTAAAGCATTTTTATAAACGTTCAAATATTCTTCGACACAGACAGTAACATGAACAATATCAAAAGCTCACCCTGATTTAATAATAAACATAGAAACTAGCCCCCATCCAACGGGGCTTGGAGAAATAGATTGGGCTGCATAATCTCTCAGAGCTGATACTGACCATACATGAGTACTGGTAAACTACTTAGATGGGCTAAGCCTGCCCAGGCAAAGTGGTGCAATTCGGACTGTCCATGCATATTAATCCTGTTTGTTTTATGCATATTAACCCTGTTGGTTTCATTGGGTGGCAGGGCTTGAGACGTCATTTCATCTCCATGTCGGGTAAAAATCCCACAAAATTGGAAGCAAGGTCTCCAAAATGACTTAAATAGTGTTGACGGGAATGCTAAACATCAAATCAAGCCTCGGGCCAATACATCAGACCTTGGACCTGTACCAGGGCCAATATGAAGTTACTTGATTAATAACATTATAATATATGTACACCGAGGACTTCTAATGAATACCCTCAACATAGGTTAATATGGAGAAATAAGGAAAATCATCCTTAAGTTACGAGATCTCAAAATACCCACCTTATCCGTGGTTATGCTACTCGCCTTGTAAACCAGGGGTCGCAGGATCAATCCCGGTTTTCTACAGACTTTCTGAGTCCCGACTCCATATGACCTTAGCTGTTGGTGAGACGTAAAACTCAAACACTCATTCACTCCACCTTATAAGTTGCTATGGCTACAATGAATCTAACAAAACTGATCGTTTATTTCAGAATCAGACGTACCAGAAATACCAGACAGACTGGTTGTTCGGCCTTTAACAGACTCGCTGGTCGTACAGTGGGTGCCGAATCGCCGCTCTAAATACGTTGTGAAAGGTTACTACTTGGGCTATGGGAAGGGAATACCTGATGTATACAGACAGGTGTTTGATGCGGATACATTCTTTTATACCATAGAAAACTTGCGTAAGTAGATTTTGAAGCATAGCAGAATGTGAAGACAAAAAAAAAAACTGCAACACTTTTTAGCAGACTCATGAAAAGAGGCACTTTAGTCTGTGTAAAAGCAGCAGAATAGTACCAAAAAAAAACAACAAAACAAACAGATATAGTCGTCCAGAAAATTTAAGTGGAGAACACAAATACATAAATAAAGTAAACGGCTCTGGCAAATATCGCTGTCAGGTGGGGAACATGATCGTTTGTTCCCCGTCAAGAAACAAAATAACGTATATTGTTCTTTAGATTCCTTAGAATCTTTGTGAACATCACGTTACTAGGAAATCACAAAGGTTGTCTCCCTAATGAAATAGAAGAAATATAATTCAAATGAGACATTCCAACACATTCAGAATCTATCAAAAGAATAAGTTTGTACTGGTTAACTGCTACTGTGCAAGTATACGCAAGAAAATTGTGGTTAGGTAGACTGATTGCCTTGATATAATCTAAAGTAGTGTTGACAGGGCTGTTAAACTCAAGAATAAGTCTGTTCAACTGACTTAATATCATAAAAGGTTTTTGTCATAGGTTGCACAGACATTTTCTTTGTACATGTATTCTGTATGGACATTTTCGTGTATTAAAGATTTCTTCATGTGTTATATTAATGTTTTCTTGATGTCTGTGCATTCGTAAGTTTCCATTTTTTGTGCAAGAAAGCTGCATTCTACTTTCTGCTTCTGTTTTCCACAGAGCCAGCATCAGAATATGTTGTGTCTATCAGAGCCTTTAACAAGAAGGGTGAAGGGATACCGAGATACGAAACTGTCTTCACTAGTGCTGAAACTGGTAAGTTAGTTTGTTCGATTTGAGGTTTAACATCCCCATCAACAATGTATAGGCCATTTTGGAGACTGTGGGACTTTTACCCGACATTGAGATGAAATGACTTCTCAAGCCCTGTCACCCAATGAAACTAATAGGGTTTATAAGCATGGACGGTCTGACTCGCACCACATTGTCTGTGCAGGCTTAGATCCTCTAAGCGGTGTACCAGTACTCGTGTGCAGTCGGTTTCGCTCTGAATGGAAGCATCAAGCAGCCCATCTATTTCTTCAAGCCCCAATGGGCGGTAAGTAATCAGCTGCTTTTTGTGGCAATTTTCTAAAAGAAAACATTCTAAAAGCACAGTCAAGTGGTCCTTTGAACTAGGTTCAGATCTCTAGCTTTCTTCTGTTTTGTTAATTTAATTCATTTTCCTCTTTCTCCCCTAGCTCTGCCTCTTTTTGTCACCTCTCTATTCCTTTTCTCCCACTTTTTTGACCTACCGTAAAAATCCTAAAAATTCGGACACCTTTAGGACTTGGTTTAATTCTCCTAAAATTTTAACAAATTTGTTTCACGATCCAGCAAGGGATCCAAAAGGTGCAAACGCATTGTCAAACAGTGTAGACCCTGATCAGACTGCTCCTTCAGGAGCAGTCTGATCTGGGTCTGCACTGTTTGCTTATGCCTATATGGGTCTGCACTGTTTGCTTATGCCTATATGCCCCAATACTTAGGATCATTGCGGTAACCTCAATGGTTATTCTCTCCCTTTCACTGATTCAAGAAGGGCAGTTGTCCGTTTCTGGCTAACCACTTCTGTATAAGTCCATAGGTATACTTATACTTACCAGGGTTAGGTATTCTTACCAGTTGTTCAAAGCCTTGTTAGATTAATGAGCTTATTAGTGGTCAAATCGTTAACTATTCGAGTAAGTAAAAAATCGAATACAGTGGTATTTTTGCTGAAAAAATGTATGTACAATATCTAATACAGTGGTATTTTTGCTGAAAAAAATGTGAGCAGCTTTTGCAGACATTACAAAAACACACCCGTACGACATAGTGCATTTTTCACATCTCCAAATTTGATGAAAATTTTTGGCATTTTTTTTATAAATGCTCAAAACATAGGTTGTGGGTGCTCGTTAGAACTCTCAATGAGGCGGTTCTAACGAGTACGCACATCTATGTCTTGGAACAGAAATAAGAAAAATAATGTTTACTCCCATAAACCCCAGTTTTCTCTATATGCCCATGGGGTTTAGGGGGTCTTCATTTCACAGACTTGGTCACATGATGGATGCAAAGCTGCTCACTTTTTAGCTCACCTGTCACGTAGTGACAAGGTGAGCTTTTGTGATCACTTTTTGTCCGTCATCCGTCGTGTGTGCGTGCGTGCGTCTGTGCGTGCGTGCATCCGTAAACAATTTCAAATAAGTATATCTCTAATACCCCATGGCCAATCTTGATCAAATTTCATGAGAAGCATCATCAGGTAGGGGGAAAGGCTGCATAAGGTTTTTGGGCTGATCAGATTGGAATTCTGGTTGCCATGGCAACATATAGCTCCCATAGACTTACAATGGGAAAAAATTAAAATATCTTCTTCTCTGAAATCACAGGGCCCAGAGCTTAGATATTTAGCATGTATTAATGGCCAGTGGTCACCTACATAATTCCTGCCAATCATGTCCCTGGGGTCCAAATTGGCCACGCCCAGGGCCCCTTCGCTCCGATAGACTCATATTGGAACAAAAAGCTTCAAAAATCTTCTTCTCAGAAACCACAGGGCCCAGAGCTTAGATATTTAGCATGTAGCAACAACAAGTGGTCACCAACATAATTCCTGCCAATCATGCCCCTGGGGTCCAAATGGGTCACGCCCCGGGGCCCATTAGCTCCTATAGACTCATAATGGAAAAAAGCTTCAAAAATCTTCTTCTCTGAAACCAAAGGGCCCAGAGCTGAGATATTTGGCATATAGCAACGGCAAGTGGTCACCTACATAATTCCTGCCAATCATGCCCCTGGGGTCCAAATTGGCCACACCCCGGGGCCCCTTAGCTCCCATAGTCTCATAATGGAGAAAAAGCTTCAAAAATCTTCTTCTCTGAAACCACAGGGCCCAGAGCTTAGATATTTAGCATGTAGCAACGACCAGTGGTCACCTACATAATTCCTGCCAATCATGCCCATGGGTTCCAAATTGGCGACGCCCCGAGGCCCCTTCGCTCCCATAGACCCATAATGGAACAAAAAGCTTCAAAAATCTTCTTCTCGAAAACCACAGGGCCCAGACCTTAGATATTTAGCATGTAGCAACGGCAAGTGGTCACCAACATAATTCCTGCCAATCATGCCCCTGGGGTCCAAATGGGTCACGCCCCGGGGCCCTTTAGTTCCTATAGACTCATAATGGAAAAAAGCTTCAAAAATCTTTTTCTCTGAAACCACAGGGCCCAGTGCTGAGGTATTTGGCATGTAGCAAGGGCAATTGGTCACCTACATAATTCCTACCAATCATGCCCCTGGGTTCCAAATGGGCCACACGCCGGGGCCCCTTTTGCTCCCATAGACTCATAATGGAAAATCATCAACATCATCAACGGATTTTTGATTAACGTGCAGGTACAGGGGCAACGTCCACATAAGTGGGCCCCCTTCCAGGTAGCTGGCTTGCTGCACGCATGGCAGATCTTACACCAGATCTCCAGGCTTGTCTATCATGAGGATCGATAACAGAGAGCTTCCATTCTCTGCAATCTCTTTCTGTTAGCTGCTTCCAGGTCATCTTTGGCCTTCCTGGCCCTCGCTTTCCACTTACCTGTTTGTCACAGTCAGTCTTGACTGCACTGCTGGAGCGTTCCACATGTCCATACCAGCGAAGTCTAATCTCTCTTTCAGGATGAGGTCCAGGTCCTCAATGCCAAGACGCTCAAGTAACTCACTGGGCCTGATGGTGACAGTGTCCTGTGGCTTGACATTGCAGATCTGTCTGATCATTGCCCTGTCATTTCACTGTAGACGTTGGAGGTTTAAAAAAGCTTAAAAAATCTTCTTCTCTGAAACCACAGCGCCCAGAGCTTAGATATGTAGCACGTTGCAAGGGCAAGTGGTCACCTACATAATTCCTGCCAATCATGCCCCTGGGGTCCAAAAGGGCCATGCCCCGGGGCCCCTTAGCTCCTATAGACTCATAATGGAAAAAAAAGCTTCAAAAATCTTCTTCTCTGAAACCACAGGGCCCAGAGCTTAGATATTTAGCATGACGCAATTGCAAGTGGTCACCTACATAAATCCTGTATCATCATACCTGTGGCGCCCAAATGGGCCACGCCCCGGGGCCCTTTAGCTCCCATAGACTCATAATGGAAAAAAGATTAAAAAATCTTCTTCTCTGAAACCAAAGGGCCCAGAGCTTAGATATTTAGCATGTAGCAACGGCAAGTAGTCACCTACATAATTCCTGCCAATCATGCCCCTGGGGTCCAAACGGCCACGCCCGGGGCCCTTTAGCTCCTATAGACTCATAATGGAAAAAAGCTTCAAAAATCTTCTGCTCTGAAACCACAGGGCCCAGAGCTGAGGTATTTGGCATGTAGCAATGGCAAGTGGTCACCTACATAAATCCTACCAATCATGCCCCTAGGGTCCAAATGGGCCACGTCCCGGGGCCCCTTAGCTCACCTAGACTCATAATGGAAAAAAAAGCTTCAAAAATCTTCTTCTCTGAAACCACAGGGCCCAGAGCTGAGGTATTTGGCATGTAGCAATGGCAAGTGGTCACCTACATAAATCCTGCCAATCATGCCCCTAGGGTCTAAATGGGCCACGTCCCGGGGCCCCTTAGCTCACATAGACTCATAATGGAAAAAAGCTTCAAAAATCTTCTCAGAAACTGTGAAGCACAGAACTTAGATATTTAGTATCTAGCAACATAAAATAGCCAGCTACATAAATCCTGCTAACCCTGCCCCTGGGGTCAAAATTGGCCACGCTCGAGCTCATCACCTCCAATAGACTTATAATGGAAAAAAACTTAAAAAATCTTCTTCTATGAAACCATAAGGCCCAGAGCTTAGATTTTTAGTATGTAACAACGTCAAGTGGCCACCTACATAAATCCTGCCAGTTATGCCCCTGGGATCCAAATTGGCCCCACCCCAGGGTTCTTTAGCTTCCATAGACTTACAATTGGAGAAACTTCAAAAATCTTCTCTGAAACTACAGGGCCCTTATAATAAAGAAAAAAACGAACAAAAGAAAAAAAAAAAAACTTAAAATGGGGAAAAAATCTTCAAAAATCTTCTTCTCTGAAACCATAAGTCCCAGAGCTTAGGTATTTAGCATGTAGCAATGTCGAGTGGTCGCCTACATGAATCCTGCCAATCATGCCCCTGGGGTCCAAATCCTGTGGCCCCTTAACTCCAACAAACTTATAATGGAAAAAAGCTTCAAACATCTTCTTTGAAACCATGAAGTACAGACCTTAGATATTTAGTATATAGCTACACAAAATGGTCACCTACATAAATCCTGCCAACCGTGCCCTTTGGGTCAAAATTGGCCAAGCCCCAGGGCTCATTAGCTTCTATAGACTTATACTGGAAAAAACTTTAAAAAATCTTTTTCTCCAAAACCATAAGTCACAGATTTTGTTTGATTTGAGGTTTTACATCTCGACAACACTGTATAGGTCATTTTGGAGATGTCTCTTCCAATTTTGTGGGACTTCTACCAGACATTGAGATGAAATTACATCTCAAGCCCTGTCGCCCAATGAAACCAGTATGGTTTATAAGCATGGACACCGCTTTGCCTGAGCTTAGATATTTAGTATGTAGCAATGTCAAGTGGTCTCCTACACTAATGATTTTCTGGTACACAGGTGAGTCCCTCTTGTTTTCAGCAAATATAGCAGCATATTTGCCATATTAAATGATCAAAATTTTAACGACATGTTTACCAACAACGTTGTTAGTTTTGAACAACTGGCCACAGGTCTACATGTCCTAATAGTGTTGACTGTCAAAACAACCGGCCAACCATTATTTCAAAATGAACAAACTTGAGAAATGAAACAAAAACCAAAAACTGATTATACAGTCATTCTCTGCCTTCGGCAGATTCAAGAAGTGTAGTTGTCAGTTTCTTGTAGAAGTATGTCCAATGTACTGGTTAACCGCTTTTGCATAAACTTGCCCAGGAAGTGTAGCTAGGTAAACTGACCAGCTCTAATTGAGTGAGTGAGTGTTTGAGATTTACATCTTACCAACAGCTGAGGTCATTCAGAGACGGGACCTCGGTTTCAAGACTCATCCAAAAGTCTGGAGAAGCCCGGGATCCATCTTGCGACCCCTGGTTTGCAAAGCGAGTAGCATGACCACTACACCACAGAGGCTTCTAACTGGCTCAATATAACCTAAATAGTGTTGACTGGGCTGTTTAATTCCAAAACCAGCCGGTCAACAAACTATTGTTTCAAGAGGAAGAAATAATATGACAAATGAAACGGAAACCAAAAATTGATAATTCGGACAATGAATCAAATTGTTGATATAAGAATCCGACACTGAATGCATTGAAGCATGTTGAAATAATGAATTGCCTTGTCTAGACAATAACCACTTGGTTTTGCCTTATCAAACAAATTTGATTGTTACAGAGTTATGAGGACTTAAGACACATGGATGCAAATTCAGGGGAGACTACTCTTTCAAGACTTCTTTAACAATAAATGTTGGTTGACACTGATTGCAACAATGATTATACCCCTCAAGACGTCGAGGAGAACAACATCTGAAAATGCCGTCTGCTTCTGTCGTCTGCTGTTTGTTTTTGCAAACTTTTTGAAAATATTTTTGCATACAGGCAAACAGTGTGGGGCCCAGCTCAGACTGCTCCTAGAGGAGCAGTCTGATCTTGGTCCACACTGTTTGCAAAAAAAACTACAACTGAAAATGTCGTCTGCTTATGTCGTCTGCTGAATTTTTTTGCAAATTTTTAGCTCACCAGAGCCAAAGGCTCCAGGGGAGCTTATAGTATAGGCAATGGTCCGTCGTCCGTCGTCTGCGTCGTCAACATTTTCAAACAACATCTCCTCTAAAACTACATGGCCAATTGGAACCATATTACATTTGGAGCCTCTGTGGGAAGGGGGAACGGAAGTTTGTTCGTGAGGACTGGGTCACATGACCAATATGGCCGCCATGCCCATATATGGTAAAAAACTTTAAAAATCTTCTTCTCAAGAACCGAATGGCCGATGATCTTGAAACTTGGTATGCAGCATCGAGGACTCGGGCCCTACCAAGTTTGTTCAAATGATGACCTTTGTGTGACCTTGACCTGTTTTACTTCAAGGTCAAATATGTTTTTTTAGACATTTGTATAGAAAAAAGGCAAAACAGTTGATTTTTTTGATTGCATGGTAGCTAGTGGCATCAGAAATGATATTTGTACTCAGCTGAGTGGAATTTTGTCAGTTCCGAAGGTCAAGGTCATTTACTGACCTTTGTCGGGGAAGGCTCAGATTCAGTATTTTTATCTTCTTCCGTACTTAAACTGCTGGGTGGATTGAAACCAAATTACAAGTGGAGCCTCTGTGGGAAGGGGGAACGAAAGTTTGTTCGTGAGGACTGGGTCACATGACCAATATGGCTGCAATGCCCATATATGGTAAAAACCTTTAAAAATCTTCTTGGCAAGAACCCAATGGCTGATATTCTTGAAACTAGATATGCAGCAAAAGGGACTTGGGCCCTACCAAGCTTGTTCAAATAATGACCTTTGGTTGACCTTGACCTGTTTTACTTCAAGGTCAAATATGCTCACTTAGACATTTGTTTGGAAAAAAGGCAAAACAGTTTATTTTTCTGATTGCATGGTAGCTAGTGGCATCAGAAATGATATTTGCACTCAGCTGAATGGAATTTTGTCAGTTCCAAAGGCCAAAGTCATTTTCGGACCTTTGTCCGGGAGGCTCAGATTCAGTATTTTAATCTTCTTCTCTACTCAAACTGCTAGGTACATTGAAACCAAATTACATGTGGCGCTTCTATGGGAAGGGGGAATAAAAGTTTGTTCATAAGGACTAGGTCACATGACCAGTATGGCTGCCATGCCCATATATGGTAAAAACCTTAAAAATCTTTTTCTCAGGAACCAAATGGCCGATGACCTTGAAACTTGGTATGCGGCATTGAGGGCTGGGACCCTACCAATTTTGTTCAAATGATGACCTTTGGTTGACCTTGACCTGTTTTTACGTCGCGGTCAAATTTGGTCACATAGACAATTATATGGAAAAAAGGCAAGACCGTGGATTTTACTGATTGCATGGTGGCCTTTTGTTGTCACATGACCAAGATGGGCACCATGCCTGTATATGGTATAAACCATATGACCTCTGGTGAGCGTAGTGGCCCATGGGCCTCTTGTTTAAAAATATTTTTGCATGCAGGCAAACAGGCATGTGCCCAGATCAGACTGCTCCTCTAGCATACAGTGTGTGCCCAGATCAGACTGCTCCTAGAGGAGCAGTCTGATTTGGGTCCACACTGTTTGCAAAAAATTATTTTTAAGGTAACCGGCAGACGGCAAAGCAGACGACAATTGTCATGATCGGCATTTTATGGATTAAAGTAATTGACAGACAACAAAGCAGATGACAGTTGTTGTGATTGGCATCTTAAGGGTTAAGTTATGGTAGTCGCCTTATTAACAAGGAGTCATAGGTTTGATGGGTGATAAAACAATAGCAGAAATAAATCTTAAATCCATAAATGACATGAATTTATTTTATACTTTGCGGTGAAATTGATGCATATCTGAAACAAATAAAAGTGATATTTTCACACTGTGAAAATATATGATATATTTCACACTGTGAAAAATAACATGACCTTGTTATTTTCACAGTAGCAGCCCAGACTACTTTTTCTCTCCAAAATCATATGTTATCAATAAAATAATTTTGTAAAATACCTTGAAAAGCACTCTTTGAACTGTAAAAATGCTGTATTCAAAATGGTGATCTGTTTATGTTTAGAAACTGAAAGATGTGACGGCATAGCCTCGTACGATACGATCAATCAGTTACCATAAGTGTCCTAATAAATTATAAAATAAAAAGAAAATTTACTTTTTTTCGGCGGATACCAAAAGTATTTCATCTTGTGTGTTGAAAACATCTGAATTTCGTATGCGTGAAAATTTGGATGTTTTCAACATACTCTATGAAATATTTTTGGTATCCACCTAAAAAAAGTAAATATCCTCAATTTATTTCCAGCCGAAGAGCCAGTTGAATCTATGCTGCCCCCTATCGGTCTCAAAGCTACCGTCCTGTCAGCCAATACTATCATCGTGACTTGGACAGATAACTCTCTCGGCAAGATACAGCGGATCACCGACAACCGTTATTACACACTACGATACAACTCTATCCCGCCAAGTAGAAAAGGCTACAAGTCGATGAACACAACAGATCTTGTTTGTCACATTGGCGACCTTAAGCCGGACACGCAGTATGAGTTCAGTGTCAAGGTCACGAAGGGCAAGAGAAAGAGTACTTGGAGTATGTCGGTGGTGAACACAACACAAGAAGCAGGTAAGTTTGAAAATTAAATTCTCCATCTACAAGAGTTATCCCAGTCTAGGCCAAGGTAAAAGAACTCTTTTTTTTTTTTTTTCGGCCTGTGTCCTGCTGAATAATTTTTTTATCCAACACAGCACAGGAAGCAGGTAAGTTTTAACCCCTAAAATGCCTAGAAAAACTATATCTGAAAATGTCATCTGCTTATGTTGTCTGTTTATGTCATCTGCTGAATCTTCTTGCAAACTTTTTGAAAATAATTTTGCATACAGGCAAACAGTGTCGGCCCAGATCAGACTGCTTCTAGAGCAGTCTGATCTTGGTCCACACTGTTTCAAAAATGAGTTTTGAAGTTACCGGCAGACTACAAAGCAGATGACAATTGTCGTGATTGGCATTTTATGGGTTAAATTCCCTTTTAAGCCTTGTCCTGCTGAATAAATTAATTTAGCCAGGTAGATAATTTTTAAAATTAGATTATGCTTTCTTTTTAATGTAGTTGCTGCAGATAAGTTTTAAAATTAGATTTGGCAACTCCGCTTAAAGCGAAAGCACCAAGTCATGCTTGAGATAGAACTTTTTTAACACCCATTACTGACTATCAGCCAATCAAATTACTTGATGTAATGTATTACTTCAATTCCCAAACTGCATGACAAACAATGTAGATACTGATCAGATGGCCATCTTATCTGGATCTACACTGTTTGCAAAGGTAGAGGAGAGAGGCCTCCGTGTCCTACTCGATAAGTTCGCTGACTCTTAATCATTAGGTCTCTCACCGCTGTGGTTCAAGCCTGGCTGGGGTCACATGTGAGACGCCAAGTTCTGGAACGGAAGGTCAGGTGGTTTTTCTCCGGTTATACCGATTTTTGCCCACCTCTGATTAACGATTGGCTTGATATGAGTGAAATAATTTTGAAAAGGGCCGTAAAACCAAAACCAAAAAAAGGTAGGGGTTGTCATGTTAAGAGGAAAATGGGTAACCCTTATCTTTCTGTTCATGACAACCCCTATCTTTGCAAACAGTGTAGATCCAGATCTGAAGAAGCCATCTGATCAGGATCTACACTGTTTGGCATTTAGTTTATGAATTTGTAGCAATAAATTACATCAAGTAATTTGATTGGTTGATAGACAGAAATGGGTGTGGCTTAAATGAATACTCAGCAAGATAAAGGTTAATATTCAGCTTAATATGAACATGATACATGTTTTCTAATTCTGGATTTATTTCTGACATTGATCACAGACTATGAGAGAATTTAATAATCTCGTATGCTTTTTAGCTCACCTGTCATGTAATGACGAGGTGAGCTTTTGGGATCACTTTTCGTCTGTCGTCCGCCGTCAGTCCGTGCATGCGTGCGTCCGTCCGTCCATCCATAAACAATTTCTTTAAACGACATCTCCTCCTAAACCACTGATCGGATTTTGACCAAACTTCACAGGAATGATCCTTAGCTGGTCCCCTTTCAAATTTGTTCAAATGGTTCCGGTCCGTTGCACATCTAGGTCACAGGAGCCAAAAATAGAATTTTTTCACCGAAAACTTAAAAAATCTTCTTCTCTGAAACCACAAGGCCCAGGTCTATGATATTTAGTATGAAGCTTCATCTAGTGGACCCCTACCAAGATTGTTCAAATTATAGTGCTGGGCCAAAAATGCCCCCGCCCCGGGGCCCTTTGGTTTTACATGGGCTTATATAGGGAAAATCTTTAAAAATCTTCTTCTCTGAAACTGCAAGGCTCAGGTCTTTGCTATTTGGTATGAAGCTTCATCTAGTGGACCCCTACCAAGATTGTTCAAATTATAGTGCTGGGGCCAAAAATGCCCCCGCCCCAGGGCCCTTTGGTTTTATATAGGCTTACATCGGGAAAATCTTTAAAAATCTTCTTCTCTGAAACTGCAAGGCCCAGGTCTTTGATATTTGGTATGAAGCTTCATCTTGTGGACCTCTACCAAGATTGTTAAAATTATAGCCCTTTGGCCAAAAATGCCCCCGCTCCAGGGCCCTTGGTTTTACATAGACTTTTATAGGGAAAATCTTGAAAAATCTTCTTCTCTGAAACTGCAAGGCCCAGGTCTTTGATATTTGGTATTAAGCTTCACCTAGTGGACCCCTACCAAGATTGTTCAAATTATAGTGCTGGGGCCAAAAATGCCCCTGCCCCGGGGCCCTTTGGTTTTACATGGGCTTATATAGGGAAAATCTTTAAAAATCTTCTTCTCTGAAACTGCAAGGCCCAGGTCTTTGCTATTTGGTATGAAGCTTCATCTAGTGGACCCCTACCAAGATTGTTCAAATTATAGTGCTGGGGCCAAAAATGCCCCCTCTCCAGGGCCGTTTGGTTTTATATTTTTTGTCTAAATCGCGACGGAAGTAAGGGCGAGGATTGTGGCCACGTAAAATCGATTTAAGCCCCCCAGTGGAAATCTTCCACTGACCGTTCCAAGGCGATTTATTTATTTTGTTGTTTGTTACTTACTGTGTGTATCACTTGTGTCTTTTAATTTTGGATGGCCATATGGCCATTTTGTGGGAAAGTAACTGTCCATATGGCCTTCCTTTGTTTAGGTTTCCATTATGGTCTGGTTGCTTAATGTTTGTATTTCTTTCCCTTTGGTGTCTTTTATGGATGGAGTAAGTTAATTGTATCAATTCCTGATCTTTGTTTTACTTCTACTTTACATTGGGAAAATCTTTAAAAATCTTCTTCTCTGAAACTGCAAGGCCCAGGTCTTTGATATTTGGTATGAAGCTTCATCTTGTTGACCTCTACCAAGATTTTCAAATTATAGCCCTGGGGCCAAAAATGCCCCCGCTCCAGGGCCCTTGGTTTACATAGACTTTTATTGGGAAAATCTTGAAAAATCTTCTTCTCTGAAATCACAAGGCCTAGGTCTTTGATATTTGGTATGAAGCTTCAGCTAGTGGACCTCTACCAAGATTGTTCAAATTATAGCCCTGAGACCAAAAATGCCCCCGCCTTGTGGCCGTTTGGTTTTACATAGACAAATAGGGAAACTCTTCTTCTATGAAACCACATGGCCTAGGTCTTTGATATTAGGTGTGACATTTCATCTAGTGGACCTCTATCAAGATTGTTCGAATTATAGCCCAGGGGCCAAAAATGCCCCCGCCCCGAGACCCTTTGGTTTTACATAGACTTATATAGGGAAATCTTCAAAAATCTTCTCTGAAACCGCAAGGCCCATGTCTTTGATATTTTGTATGGAGCTTCATCTAGTGGACCTCTACCAAGATTGTTCAAATTATAGCCCTCGGGCCACAAATGCCCCCGCCCCGGGGCTTTTGGTATTATATAGACTTATATAGAGATAATCTTTGAAAATCTTCTCTGAAACAGCAAGGCCCAGGTCTTTGATCTTTGGTGTGAAGCTTCATCTAGTGGACCTCTATCAAGATTGTATAAATTATAGCCCTGAGGCCAAAAATGCCTCCGCCCCGGGGCCATTTGGTTTTACATAGGCTTATGTAGTGCTGGGGCCAAAAATGCCCCAGCCCCGGGGCCCTTTGGTTTTACTTAGGCTTATATAGGGAAAATCTTTAAAAAAAAATCTTCTTCTCTGAAACCGCAAGGCCAATGTCTTTGATATTTGGTGTGTAGCTTCATCTAGTGGACCTTTGCAAAGATTGTTCAAATTATAGCCTTTGTTTATATTTGGTATGAAGCTTCACCTTTTTAGACCTCCTTCAACATTATGCACATTATAACCCTGGGGTCAATAATGGCCCTCCCTGAGGCCCACTTGTTACTCTATCGATCAGGTGAGCGATCCAGGGCCATGATGGCCCTCTTGTATTGTAATGCTACAGTCATTTGTATGTGTCATATTTTTACAGATTGTGAAAATACATATTGATGCCCCCGTCAGTTTCAATGGGGGAGCATATAGTATCACCCTTGTTTTAACTACCCGTAAAAGTCCTAAAAATATGGACACCCAGTGAACTCGCTGTAATGTTCCTAAAATTTTAACAAATTTGTTTCAGGATCCAGCAAGGAGTCAAAAAATTGCTGACAGAATAGCGAACAGTGTAGACCCTGATCAGACTGCTCCTTCAGGAGCAGTCTGATCTGGGTCTGCACTGTTTGCTTAGGGCTGTCTACTTATGATCATTACGGTAAATTTTCCTGCTCATAAATATTAAAATTACATTTTATTATTTTCTGCCAATTTGAACATGAAAAAAAAAAAAAGATTAATAATTGGTACTTGCCACTGTTTTAAGCATAATGGTGGGTAATTTTCCTTTCAGCCCCAGGATCCATGCCGCAGGATGTGACCCCAGTCACGGTAGACAGTAACCCCCTTGCTGTAACTCTGAATTGGCAGCCCCCTCAGAAACCTAATGGGCAGATAACTGGTGAGTAAAGGGACGTAACTATATATACAATATTCTTGTATATGTAATTAACTTTTGCCAGTTATAGCAATAGAATTAACCATCTTTAGAATGCTTAAGCATGTTTTGGGCATGGTGGCTAACAATTTGTACAGGACTATTGAGCCATATCAAAGCAAAAAGTGCCTTTGAAGGTGCACTCATAGAAGTGTTTGTTTGTTCGTTTGATTTGAGGTTTAACGTCCCCCTCAACACTGTCTAGGTCATTTTGGAGACCTTGCTTCCAGTTTTGCGGGACTTTTACCAGACATCGAGATGAAATGACAGCTCAAGCCCTATCGTCCAATGTAATCAATAGGGTTTGTAAGCATGGAAAGTCCTACTCCCACCGCTTTACCGCATGCTTAGATCCTCAAAGCGGTTTACCAGTACTCGTGTGTGGTCGTTTTCAGCTCTGCATGAAAGCATCATGCAGCCCATTTATTTCTTCAAGCCCCAGTTGGCGGGGGCCATCACGGAAGTGTAAAATCAGCTCTGGTACCAATCCTTCACATAGCTCCAGTTTACCCCATTGAAGGATCTGATGCCCATCCTTTCTTGCACACCAGACAAGGAAATCTGTGATTTTACCCTGGGATAGAAATTTATGTTCTGACCCTGGCGTTCCGACCCAAATTCGAATATAATTGCGTGTTTGATAAATGCACTGGTTGATTACGACCTCGTATGCGCCATCATTAAGGTTGACGTCACAGCACATTACGTGACATCACTAAAAATTCCTACAGTGTTAACACAATATGGCGGACGTTGCTAACAGAAGTGACTGCAGCATTAAAAATTCACGCTAAGAAATGGAAGGTATGCAAGAAAAAGAATCCAATAGAAAAATCCGTCCCTCGGGATCACTATCCGGCATCACTCGTCAAGCCTCGTGATGTCGGACAGTGACCCTCGGGACGGATTTTTCCATCCACCCCTCACACCCATATTGGATTCTTATTGCTTCAGTTTGCCTCAGTTATGGAGGAGTAGCAGGAATTATTGATTGTTTGAGTTGAGGTTTAATGTCCCTGTCAACACTATTTAGGTCATTTTGGAGACGTTGCTTCAAATTTTGTTGGAGTTTTACCCGACATTGAGATGAAATGACATCTCTAGCCCAGCCGCAAAACGAAACCAATAAGGCTCATATGCACTGGACGGTCCGACTTGCATTTTTTTTCCTGGGCAGGCTTAGTCATCCTGAGCAGTTTACCAGTACTCATGTGAAGTCAGTTTTGCTCTGGGCAGAAGCCCAATCTATTTCTCCAAGCCCAAATGTGTGGGGGATAAGTTATCTTATTTTTCTTCATCTTCAGAAATCTATGCTTTTGGTTCTTGCTAGAATCATCTCGTCAAAACAAGGGCCTCTATTAAGAAACCTATAGTGCCCCATCCCATCAGGGCTTGAAAAAATAGATTGGGCTTCATAGTCATGGCTGAAATCGACCGAACTTGAGTACTGGTAAAACATTTAGATCTAAGCCTGCCCAGGAAAAGTGATGCAAGCCGGACCGCTCCTTAAACCCTAGCGGTTTCTATGGGCAGTAGGGCTTGTGATGTCATTTTATCTCAGTGTCAGGTAAAAGTCTCACAAAATCAGAAGCAACATTGTCTGTAGCTATGAAAATATAAATCCCACTTCTCCCTTCATGGAGCTATGCAGTGAAAAACCATACAGATACTTCTAGTGTACAACAAAGAATCTGATCTGATTCCTTGCTTGGTACATGTCTCTGGACACATTTTCACTTTTTCGGGGCTATGTTAAATATAGGTCTTTCTTACAAAGCAACATAGAGAAATGTTAATAAATTGTTTTTGATAAAAGCTTATAAAGGAGAGAATCGGTAGCTGATGCATGTCTGTCTGGTAATCAAAAGTAAAAGGCTATGAATCAAAATGAATGAAAATGTTGGTGAAAACCAGTCGATAAGAAAAACTTGGCTGTCTGACAAGTGGAACTTTGTGTGGAACTTAACTATGTTACATTCTCCCAATACTGTATTATTCACAATTATTTATATGTAATCCCTCAATATTTGACAAATTGATGCGAGTCGGCCCGGCCATGCTTACAAACCCTATTGGTTTCATTGGGCGGCAGGGCTTGAGATGTCATATCATCTCAGTGGTAAAAGTCCCACAAAATTGGAAGCAACGTTTCCAAAATGACCTTTATAGTGTTGACGGGGACATTAAGCCTCAAATCAAACAAACAAACATGAGAAGAGATGACCAGCAAAAGCTCAGGCTTATGGACTCTTGTTTTCACCAATACTTTGACTCACAGCTTTTTACTTTTGTAATCATTTATAGAAAGCTATTTGGACTCTGATTTTCACCAATATTTTGATTAACAGTCTCTTACTTTTGTAATCATTTATAGAAATCATATCTATATAATATTCTTGATGTCAAATATATTCATATGTATATAATATTCTTTGATGTCAAATATAAAACAAACAAATATTTTTTTTTTGCACCGTCATAATTCTAAACACGGAGTAAAAAGGGTAATTCAGGGATAAGTTCCCTTTATTTTCCTCAGAAACCTATCTTGTGGTACTGATTAGAATTGTCCCATTTAGGCGATTCTAACAAGTACCCACAACCTACATTTTCATGAAGAAATTCGAAAAAAATGTCTTTTAATTATGCTTTTTACCTCCCCTTCTTTGGAGCAATGAGCATATATATGCATGTTTCAGATATAGCTTCACAAGTATAGCTGCTTTTTTTTAAAAGCTCAGCTTCTTTTTTTTAAAAGACCACGTGGTCATAATTCAAAGACAATATCAATATACACTGCTGTGTTTGTATATAAGCCAGAGATTGGTGGATTAATTGGTGATAATTTTCAGATTTTTCTTGATTTTGTTTGACAACGTTTATTCATGGTTGGTTTCCTCTGTTAGAATCCCTCAGTGAGGCATTGACTCTACCCATGATGATAATTCTAGGTACTGGGTAGAATTCCCCCAGTGAGATGGAAACTAATGAGACCCACAGTCTATTCTATAAATATAGGTGTATTCAACATTATTGCCATATATATGGGGTGCCTCTAATGAGTACCTGCTACTTATGTTATGGGTATATCAGGGTACTCGCTGGAATTTATTTTGGGTATTCACTGTAATCAATTCTAATGAGTACCCATACCTAGTTTCTTAGATACATTTTGAGTACCATTATGAATTTTCTAAAGTGGCAGTTATATTGAGTTCCCAAAATTTATTTTATTGACTCACTAGATTTGCCTCAGAGAGGTATTTCTAATGTGTACCTTCAACAAACGTAAAAATTTTCACAAAATTATCATGTAATAATCCACTTTCCTCTATTTCTGGTTATATCTATAAAGGTATATAACTCTTGTCTTACTTCATTTCAAAGCTGACCCTGTGCTAGGTATTGTATCATAGTTGACTGATTCCTTATTTTGAATGTGATGACTTTTTTTTTCTACTTGAAGCATTTTTTCTACTTCAAGCATTTTTGTATAGTTAGTTTTATTTTCATTTTGGCAGTCATTCTCAGGCAGTCGTTGTTGTCAAGAGTGCATTTTACCTTGTTTCATTTTATTGTTTTTATTATTGTTTTTTTGTCTTGTTTTGTATGATTTCACTATACAAGAGCTTTTGCACAAGTCCAGGCATGAGATTTTCATCATGTTTTACAAAGCCAGGTTAAACTGATGTTGGCTTTCTTGAAAGCTATATTCATCAGCTTTGATTAGCCAGCTCTATGTGGTGTATCTGTTAAGTATGCTATAAAAATCCTAAATATTTTTACACCTTAAGGACTTGCTGTATTTTTCATAAAATTTTGATAAATTTGTTCACAATCCGACAAGGAGTCCAAAATGTGCTGTCAGAATGCCAAACTGTGTAGACCCTGATCAGACGGCAGTCTGATCTGTGTCTTCACTGTTTGCATAGGCCCATCGGCCCCAAAACTTAAGAACATTAGTGGATAAGAGTGCTAACTCTTATTCATTAGGTCTCTCACAACTGTGGTTTGAGCCTCCCTCGGGCTACGTGTGAGACGCCATGTTCTGCAACGACCAGGTCAGGTGGTTTTTCTCTGAGTACTCTGGTTTTTGCCCACCTTTGATAAACAGTGACCAAAGGTTTCATCATGTATATAACCAGGCAGAAAGAGATCTTATAGCACATGTCTGAGCAGTCAAGGTTCTGACACGCAAGCTGTCCGCTTCAGTAGCGCAGTCAGTTTCATGCCAGACTGGTGATGAGGAGGCCATGGGTTTGATCCCTGTCAGGTCCAACAACATTATTTCTTCAACTTTAGAGAGTGATCGTGAAATATTTTCTTTCGTAATTTTCTCCCATCAGCTGATCCAAGAAGGGCAATTGTCAGTTTCTGGCAAACGAATGTGCACTATTCTGGTTAACAGCTTATGTATAAACCTGCCCAGGAAAAGTTTGTTAGGAAAACTGATTAGCTTGATATGACATAAATGGTGTTGACTGGGCAGTTAAACTCCAAACCAAGACGAACTAAAGACACATATGCTGGCTTGAACAGGTTATGAGCATTCAGGAACACAGTTTTCTGTCCCTTTGTTTGTTCATTCATCCAGCCATCAATTTTTATATTAATGCTTATCCCACTGAATAATTAATTTAGCCACACCCATTTCTGACTTTGAATCAATCAGATTACTTGATGTAATTTATTGCAACAAATTCACAAACTGAATGTCAAACAGTGTAGATCCTGATCAGATGGCTTCTTCAGAAGCCATCTGATCTGTATCTACACTGTTTGGAAAAGTAGGTGTTGTCATTATCAGCAGGGTAAGAGTTAGCCCCAGCAGTGCCAGCACGTACCCTAATGTTCAACTTGGCTTTGGCCTCCCTAGGCATGACAGACAATACTTAGCCGTATGCAGAGTTCTTGTCTCCTATGCAGTAAATACTCATGACCTGCCGTGGGGTAAATAACGTGCATGACCATTCAAAAGAACTAAAAAGATACCTTACCGTCTTGCTTCAAAAGATATCTTACAGTCTTTCTGTTAATAGTTGTTCTTTTGTACATCTTTAATGTTGTGATGTTAACAAGTGTGGTTCATTAAAACCCATTTTGTTCCAAATGGAATCTTCCTCAATTATATAACAGGACTCCATTTCAAAATTTAGGGGTGACAGGTTGTGTTTCCTTTAAAATTTATTTGGAAAATAGCTCAACTTTTTGCAAACAGTGTAGGCCCTGATCAGATGCTTTGTTCTGCAGTGTGAGTGTCTAATCTGGTTCTGCACTGTTTGTCAGGATATCCATTTTGGGGTTTCCAGTACAAAATGGGTTAAATTTTTCAGTGGCCTGTATGGGTGGAAAGTGCAGGCTGGCCTGTCGAGATGAAAGTATAGGCGCTATCGCTGGCTTTGGCATCTGCATGCATGTCATGAAGTCAGAATGGAAACAGCAGGTCACAAACAAGTCCTTTTTATGAGCTCATACTTTCTATACCCTACGATGGATCGAGTTCATTCTTGATCATGAATGTTCATCAGGGTCCAATTATTCAATCGGCCCCCACCCATCGGGGCCTGAAGAAATATATGGGCTGCATGATGCTTCCATGCAGAGCTGAATCCGACCTGCACACGAGTACTGGTAAACCGCTAAAAGGATGCTGAGCTGAATCCGACCTGCACACGAGTACTGGTAAACCGCTTAGAGGATTGCCTGCCGAGGCAAAGCGGTGCGCACGAGTCGGACCGTCCATGCTTATAAACCCTATTGGTTTCATTGGGCGACAGAGCTTGAGATGTCATTTCATCTCAGTGTCGGGTAAAAGTCCCACAAAATTGGAACCAACGTCTCCAAAATGACCTTTACAGTGTTGACGGGGACGTTAAACCTCAAATCAAACAAACAAACCAATTATTCAATGCTTTGTTAGCTGAACAGGTGCTTATTAGTGTCCAGAGGTTAACTTTTATAATGTATGAGTTTTTGTTTGTTGTTTTTGTATTTAACAGCCCAGTCAACACTATTTAGGTCATAATGAGCTGGTCAGATTACCTAACCACGTTTTTCCTGGGCAGACTTATGCATAAGCAGTAAACCAGTACAGTGCACATTCTTTCACCAGAAACAGACAACTTTCCTTAAATCAGCGGAAGAGAGAGTGACGGTTGAAAGGATTTCATGATCAATATCCACGAAAGATCGTTGCTGACCTGGCACCTCCTGATTTCCAGTCAGACATGCATCTGACTGAGCTACTGAGGCCAGTTAATATAGTGGAATTTTTGCCGAAAAAAAATGAGTAGGTTTTGCTAATGCAAAAACTACTCTCAGTTTTTTTAGCAAATAATGTTGCAAATGTTAGCATATTTGCCTTTTTAAATGACCAAACTTTTAATGACCAAACTTTTGATGCTATGTTAACTAATGACATATTTTACTTGGAACAGGTGGCCCCAGGATGTTTAACTCCCACACAATTCTTCTAAAACAATGCACTATGATACACTCCCTCGATCCAGCATATCAATATGAATTGAGCTCTATATTTAACCCTTATCCAGCTGAATAATTAATTTAGCCACATCTGTATCTGACTTTGAACCAATTGGATTATTATACCCCCACAAATGAAATTTGGGGGGGTATATAGGAGTGAGCTTGTCGGTCGGTCGGTCTGTTGACTTGGTTTCCAGACGATAACTCAAAAAGCGCTTCACGGATTTTTATAATATTTGGTACACTGATGTAACATCATAAAATACAGGTCAAGTTCGATTTCCACTACAATTCGTCAATTTTCGACATAGTTATGGCCCCTTTCAAGTGAAAAAATTGCAAAATGCCGCAGTTGTACTATCAAGGCAGTTTTTGTGGGGGTATTCATCACCTTTAGTGATAGCTCTAGTTTGATGTAATTTATTCCTACAAATTCATAAACTGAATGTCAAACAGTGTAGATCCTGATCAGAAGTCATCTGATCTGGAGCTACACTGTTTTCAAAAGTAGGGGTTGTCTTGAACAGCTGGATAAGGGGTTAAAAAAGTCAGTCACGTTTCTTATTTTGCAGATAAATTTGACCAGTACTTGTGTAATAAAGAGTTTTTTTTAATAATCTTTCTTTTTTAACAGTAGGCATAAGCTCTGGAGTGGATTTTTAATTATGACTACGCCAGAGAACTAAGACTTATTTTATAAAATAATATGAATATGTGTAATAAAGGTAATTCATTTGAACGTCATTAGGTCACAAGCAAAGTTTACATGAACCCTTAGGTTTTGCTCTTGACCGATGTTGTTCACACTTAAATGAATGTTTAAAAAATTAACTTATTTTTCTTAATTATCATACGGTAATAAGAGGTGCAAATTCTTTCCTTTAAACCTTACCCTGCTGAATAAATTAATTTAGTTACACCCATTTGCTTTTCGACTAATCAGATTACTTGATATATTTTGTTCTCTACAAATTCATAGACTGAGTCTCAAACAGTGTAGGTACTGATCAGATGGCTTCTTCAGAAGCCATCTGATCTGTATTTACACTGCTTGCACGGTTTGCAAAGGTATTTACACTGTTTGCAAAGGTATTTACACTGTTTGCAAAGGTACAGCATATCCTGGTTCAGCGGGACAAGGGTTAAGTCTGTGACCTTGACCTCAAGGGTTAAGAAAATAGATTGAATGCAATGTAAGAGTAGCCTGAATGACAAGGGTAAAGTCTGTGACCTTGACATGAAGGGTTAACAGTAGCCTAAGTCCTTGACCCTAAGGCTTAAGAATAGCCTCCATAGACACGGTAGACCACTTTTTCCAGATTAGAGTAACCTCCCTTGCTAGTGTAAACTTTTGCCATAACCTTCAACTGGAGTTACTTCCCTTTATCAGTGCTTTTCATGTTTGGCATATGTGATTTGCATGTGTATTCATATTCCTATCCTTTATGTTTTCAGGGTATTTGGTATTTTACACAACTGACCCTAGCAAAGATGACCTTGAGTGGGTGGTGGAGGGGGTGATAGGGGAGAAGCTGTCCATGACGATTACAGACCTCACCGAGGACACCACATACTACTTCAAGGTCCAGGCACGCAACAGTAAAGGCTACGGCCCGATGTCGAAAACCGTTTTCTACAAAACTCCTAAAGGTTAGTATTGTAGTAGTGCAAATGTCATAGCTAATACTTTGTTGTCAGTTTCTGGCGAAAGAATGTGCACTATACTGGTCAGCTGCTTATGTATAAGTTTTAAGCCTGCCCAGAAAAAGTGTAGTTTGGTGAACTGACCAATATGACCTAATAGTGATGACTGGACCATGAATCTCCAAACCAGGGGGTATCTGCGGCAAAGTGGTAAAGAACGCTGACTCTTTGATCATTAGGACTCTCATCGCTGTTCGTTTGGGCCTCGCTCAGGTCACATGTGGCAGGCCAACTTAGCAATAAAAGTTCAGGTGATTTTTCTCCAGGTATTCTGGTTTCCATCCACCTCTGATTAACAGTCAGCAGGAACTAAGTGGAGTAATCTTAAATGTAATACCAAAACAAAAAAAAAAAATCTCCAACCAAACCAGAACTATTAAAACACAAACCAGAATCAGAACTTTATGTCTGAAAATTAACTTGGATGCATTTTCAGGCCCCAGCTGTTCAAAGCAGGATAAGCTTAATGAGCTCATTAGTCACAAAAATATTAACAGTCCCAACAAATACAATATCTTATTCTAATGCAATTGCATATGTAACGCGACGTCCGATTGGATAACATCAAAAATTTGCGACAGTATATTCTGCGATATACTGTCGGAAACGCGACATCATCATGTAACGTCGCTTTTCATTGGCTGGCATTTGGTTTTACGCAGCTCACCGAACTTGCCACCTTTTGCAAAATAATACAATATTTAGCTTAACAACCAAAAAAATGCATTAGAATGGGATAACTGTATTGAAAATTGTCATTTGGGGAGGTAAATCGTCGGTTTTATGGTCGCAAATTACGTTTTACGGCTCAACTAACGCATCACAGTCTCCGACCGTAAAATCTCCGATTTACCTCACCGAATGACAATTTCCACTACAGTTATCCCCTAATTGACATCATTTTACATTTAAGCTGGTGCATGATGAAACCTACAAGAAGACAGGTGTGACCAGCAGAGACTCAAATCAACTTGCGCACCCATCCACAATGACCAGACCTTTTGCTAATGTCTCATTGAATAGCTATTAGCCTATAGTAGGTACATGCAATCAGCGAAGACTGCGAGAATGCGCAGGCTGATCTGAGTCTTTGCTGGTCGCTCATACCTTGTAGATTTTGTCATGGGCTGGCTCATTTTACTTGGGTCTCATTTCAGTTCCTTACAGAGACAGGAACCGTTATCGTCCCGGCAACACATATAAACCGTTTGATGCCAAGAAAGAGGACACAGTCAACAATGTGCCGGGTAAATATTACCTTTCCTTACTGCCTAAATGTAGAAGTTTTGAGACTTTCCTTACTGCCATACTGCCTAAATGTAGAAGTATTTAGACTTTCCTTACTGCCTAAATGTAGAAGTTTTGAGACTTTGCTTACTGCCTAAATGTAGAAGTTTCAAGACTTTCCTTACTGCCTAAATGTAGAAGTTTTGAGACTTTCCTTACTGCCTAAATGTAGAAGTTTTGAGACTTTCCTTACTGCCTAAATGTAGAGGTTTTGAGACTTTCCTTACTGCCTAAATATAGAAGTTTTGAGAATTTCCTTACTGCCTAAATGTAGAAGTTTTGAGACTTTCCTTACTGCCTAAATGTAGAAGTTTTGAGACTTTCCTTACTGCCTAAATGGAGAAGTTTTGAGACTTTCCTTACCGCCTAAATGTAGAAGTTTTGAGACTTTCCTTACTGCCTAAATGTAGAGGTTTTGAGACTTTCCTTACTGCCTAAATGTAGAAGTTTTGAGACTCTCCTTACTGCCTAAATGTAGAAGTTTCAAGACTTTCCTTACTGCCTAAATGTAGAAGTTTTGAGACTTTCCTTACTGCTTAAATGTAGAAGTTTTGAGACTTTCCTTACTGCCTAAATGTAGAAGTTCTAAGACTTTCCTTACTGCCTAAATTTAGAAGTTTTGAGACTTTCCTTACTGCCTAAATGTAGAGGTTTTGAGACTTCCCTTACTGCCTAAATGTAGAGGTTTTGAGACTTTCCTTACTGCCTAAATGTAGAAGTTTTGAGACTTTCCTTACTGCCTAAATGTTTGGAGACTTAAATTGATACCAGGGCACGAGTTTTCAAAAGAAAATAGATGAGAATGAGCAGTTTTTTTGTGTTGATTCTTGGTCAAGACAGTTTCTAACTGATCTGAGTTGTGTTGCTAATATCCTCCTCACTATCTACACTGTTTGCTATTCTGTACGCACCTTACAGACCTTACAGACACCTTGCTGGATCATGAAACAAATTTGTTATAATTTTAGGAGAATTACAGCAAGTCCTCAAGGTGTCCGAATTTTAGGATCGGAGACTGTTGACACCACAGTGTTATCAGTGCTTTGATTATTTGGGTTGGGAAGGATGATTGTTTACCCTTATCCTGTTAAAAAATTAATTTAGGCACACGCATTTCTGACTTTGAACCAGTCAGATTACTTAATGTAATTTATACCTACAAATTCACAAACTGAATGTCAAACAGTGTAGATCCCGATCAGATGGCTTCTTCAGAAGCCATCTGATCTGGATCTACACTGTTTGCAAAGCAAAGATAATGGTTGGTGTGTTCAGTGGGTTAAGGGTTAAAAAAGAATTTTCACATTACAATCCAACCTGTATTAAGCACGCACCTAAATGATAACCAAAATGTGCTTGCTTAAGACAGGTGCTTGCTTAATAAAGGCAAATTTTAATGTATTTGTCTTTTGGGGGAACCAAATGCATACTTGCTTAAGACAGTATGCTTGCTTAATAGAGGTGGCCACTATGACAAGTTATACTGTATATTTCACAGGTGATGGGGAAGAATCAAAAGAGAAGGGAGAAAAAGGTGGTTTGTCACAGAATGTGATGATAATCATCATTGCCTGTGTTGTCGGGGCAACGTTTGTTATTGTGGTTTCCGTGGTAACAGTTGTGCTGTGCAGAAGGAGAGATACTGCTGAGAGAAACAAAAGAATGTAAGTGGTAAACTGAAGTGTTGTTATTACTCAACTCTGTCTAACACAACAGGTGAACAAATCCGTGAAATGAACATCCCTCTACACCCCACATTTTATAGAGGAAACTGGGGTTTTAAGGTTGTATACATTATTTTTCTTATTTCTGTTCTGAGACATGGGTTGTGGGTACTCCTTAGAACCGCCTCATTGAGGCGGTTCTAACAAGCAACCACAACCTATGTTTTTGAGTGGGGAGAAGAAAAATATCACAAATTTTCTTTGAAAAAAAAGGGCTTGTTCTGTTGATATGAAAGACGCCATTTTAGCACAAGGGTGTGTTACTGTAATGCATCATCATCATCATCATCATCATCATCATCATCATCATCATCATCATCGGAGTTTTGATTAACCTGCAGATACATGTAAAACTACAGGTGAACTTCAGAGGCTTGAAAAGCCTTGTATCTCACAGTGCAAATATTACTTCATTTAGGCTTTGCCATCGATAAGTTATATTTTGCAAACTGCACTACAACATAGGTTATTCAGTATAAAACAATAGGTTTGATTGGCCAGATTTTGAAAATCTTCCCATAATGAGGAATGTAACCTACTAACACGTATTGCTAGAGGGCGCCACTAGCAACAAAGGTCCTGGATTGACATACAAGTTGCATTAATATTACATAGACTGTTTTTCTTTCTAACAAGCAAACTTATTTTATAATGGGATCAAAATATACATGTAGTTTGAAATAAAATCTGATGTATTTCAGTCATTAAGACTGCTATAATACCTGTATAAATTACCATCATGTTAACAAGTTTTGTGTAATGAAAACACCTCCAAACCCCACTTTATATAGAGAAAACTGGTGTTTACAGGGGTATACATTATTTCTGCACCAGGACATAGGTTGTGGGTACTCATTAGAACTGCCTCAATGAGGCGGTTCTAACGAGCACCCACAACCTATGTTTGGAGTACAAGTAAGAAAAATATCACAAATTTTCATAAGAAAAATCACCATTTTGGAGATATGAAAGTATGCACTACGTCGCATGCGTGTGTTATCGTAATGCATAGGAAAGTTTACTTACTACGGTTCCTCATTAGCCACGTTTCTCATTATCTTGAGCTCAGGGTCCAGTTGTTTGAAGTGTCGTTAGCTTAACGAGCTCGTGAGTGGTCAAATTGTTAACTGCTCTAGCAAGTATAACAATCTAATTCTCTCGTTTTTGCTGCAAAAATGTGAGTAGCTTTTGCATTTGCAATAGCTTTTGCATTTGCAAAAGCTACTCACCTTTTTTTCAGCAAAAATATTTTTTCAGCAAAAATCACCTTTTTCAGCAAAAAAAGTTTTTCAGCAAAAATATAGAGGATATTTGATTTTTTCAGTGTAAGATCGAATTTTATTTCATCGAATGAACACCAAAACTGTTATTTTTACGAGTGGCGTAGCCACGAGTGAAAATAGCAGTTTTGGTGTTCATGAGTGAAATAAAATTTGATCTTGCACTGAAAAAATCAAATTTTCTGTTTCTTACATGCTTCAAAAGGCAATATTTAGCGTCTTTAATGGTGTCGCTCACATTCGGAGAAAATTATCTTTGTTCCTGTTCGTTTCGCGTCAATTTAGTGGTGTCCATCGTGTTTAGTGGGTATACTATTGGGTGTAAACTGAAAGTTTGCACCTGAGAAATGGCCTGGGATGGTATTATTATGAATGATTAATGAAATAATTGAGAGAGTAGTTTTCCAAAGAAGTTGCTGGCAAGTCTAACGTCGCGCGACAAAAGACGTGACGTCAGCGTCATAAATGACGTCATTAACGTCCCCGTCACACATGAACGGGCTATGCGTCAATTAGAACACATTTCAGTATTGTTCAGTTATCTGACAAAGATAAAATTGAAATTAGAGTTAGATTTGAAGAAAAAAGTAGTCCCAAACAGTGAAAAATAAAAAATCGTATTTTCACTGTTTGAAACAGTGAAAATATCGATTTATATTTCACTGATAAATCTCTATCATTCATTGAAAAGCATGTAAGAAATTGGCATGTTTGCCTTTGTAAAATGATCCAAGTTTTAACGATTCATTATTAACTCTTATTGCTGTTCATGACAACCTCTATCTTTGGAAACAGTGTAGATCCAGATCAGATGGCTTCTGAAGAAGCCATCTGATCAGGATCTACACTGTTTGCCATTAAGTTTATGGCTGTGTAAGAATAAATTACATCAAGTAATCTGATTGGTCCAAAGTCAGAAATGGGTGTGGCTAAACTGAATATTCAGCAAGAGAAGGGTTAACTAATGACATTGTTAGTTTTGAAGAACTGGCCCCTTGCATCACGCTAACAAGTCCGTGAAATGAACACCCCCTTAAACCCCACTTTATAATTAGAAAACTGGGGTTTACGGGGGTATTCATTATTCATTATTGTTCTTATTTCTACTCCAAGACATAGGTTGTGGGTACTCGTTAGAACAGCCTCATTGAGGCGGTTCTAACGAGCACCCATAACCTATATTTGCAGTATCAATAAGAAAAATACCACGGATTTTCATCAGAAAGATAGCCATTTTGGAGATGGGGAAAAATACACTATGTGTGTTATCGAAATGGTAAGATAAATCTCTGTTTCCAGGGCAACAATGTACAAGAACTCCCCAGTGAAAGGGAAAAATATTAAGTCTGGGCCACCATCCCGGGACGGCCAGCCCCCAGATCTCTGGATAGACCACGATCACCTGGAACTGAAAAATCTCGATAAGGCGGAATCAACACTGACCATCTCTACACGAAGAAATTCTCATGATTCTAGCTCTATACACACAAATAACCCAGGTAAGTGCTATTCATCATCATCAACGGATTTTTTATTCACAGGCAGGTACAGGGGCAACGTCCACTTAAGTGGGCCCCCTTCCAGGTAGCTGGCTTGCTGCACGCATTGGTCATCAAAAGGTCAATGCATGGGGCATGATCAGGCGGAATCAACACTGACTATCTCTACACAGAGAAATTCTCACGATTCTAGCTCTATACACACAAATAGACCAGGTAAGGTTATTGGTCATCAAAAGGTCAATTTTATGGGACATGATAAGTGGAGACATTGAAATGAAAAAAAAAAACAAAAAACGTCAGAAGTTGTTGAACCTTTTGTACAGTCAAGCAAAAAGCTGAAAGCTTCACATATGAGGGCTTTTGGAAAGTAATGAGACTGCTTTCATGTTTTGGTTTGAATTGATGTTTAACATCCCCATCAAAACTATTTAGGTCATTTTGGAGACATTGCTTCCAATTCTGTGGGACTTTTACCCGACATCGAGAATAAATGACATCTCAAGCATACTTGAATCAACCAAAGTACAGTGAAATTCCGCTATTAACCCTTGTCCTGCTGAATATTCATATATGCCACTCCCACTACTGATTATCAACCAATCAGATTACTTGATGCAAATTATTGCAACAAATTCACAATCTGACTGGCAAACAATGTAGATCCTGATCAGATGGCTTCGTCAGAAGCCATCTGATCTGGATCTTCATTGTTTGGAAAAGAATGCATATCCGGGCTCAGCAGGACAAGGGTTAAGACACATCTAAAATTAAGACTAATTCTGCTTTTGAAATCTAATTTGGTAGGTTGCAGTTTTTCTTTCTTGACAGAGACCACTTTTGAACATTCCTAAAGGTGGTCTTTATATAGGAGTTTTACTGTAAATAGTGTTTGAGTCCTTTAAGTTTTTCAGTGTTGAAAAGCATGTTTGAATCAACCCTATTAACACTTAAGACGAGAAAAACTACATCTGAAAATGTCGTCTGCTTATGTCTTCTGCTGAAATTTTTTGCAAGGTTTAAAAAATATTTTTGCATACAGGCCAACAGTGTGGGCCCAGATCAGACTGCTCCTACAGGAGCAGTCTGATCTGGATCCACACTGTTTGCAAAAAAATTACTTTTAAGGTATCTGGCAGACTGCAAGGCAGACGACAATTGTCATGATTGGCATTTTATGGGTTAAACTTCTTACAAGCCATCAACGTTCTAGTCGTTGACATTTTACTGTATTATATTTCTAGCGGAGATCTACCAGTCTGGTAGTGAGGCGGAGGAGAGGCTTCTACCCCCGCAGTATCATCAACTTCCCCCACAACAACAACGAAATATCATTCGACCAAAACCCCTCAAGATACCTGTAGATGCTCAAGGTCATCAGAGAGAACGTAAGTATCATAATGCTCTTAAGTACAGTCCAACCTGTATTAAGCAAGCACCTAAGGAATAACCAAAATGGGCTTGCTTAAGACAGGTGCTTGCTTAATACAGCTGAATTTTAACACTTTTGCCTTTTTGGGGAACTGAATACCCGCTTGCTTAATAGAGGTGGCCACTAAGACAGGTTTTACTGTATTGGGATTGATAGGCCTGAGCAAATAGCTAAGTATTGGGATGGGCAGGCATAAGCAAACAGTACTGACCCAGATCAGGCTGCTCCTGAAGGAGCAGTCTGATCAGGATCTACACTGTTTGCCTTTCCGTCTGCAGGTTTTGGACTCGTTGCTGGATTGTGAATCAAATTTGTTAAAATTTAAGGAGAATTACAGCAAGTCCTCAAGGTGTCCCAATTTTTAGGATTTTTACAGTACCTCTGTATTACTGAGGGGTTTACTGTCATCAAAATTGTCATTAGGGGATATAAATTGTTGGTTTCACAGTGCTTATTTTGTTTCAAGATGATTTTCACCAAGCCATAGAATACAGTTGGGAACCATAAAACTGACAATTTACCTCCCCCAAATTTTAAATTTCAGTACAGTTATCCCCATTCTAATTCACAGCTTGATTTTATTTTTTATAAAAAAAAAGAAAAAAGAAACAACAACAACTGATATTTGCACAGGAAGACAAATATTGTGAGCAGTGTCGAACCCAATATCAGCCAATGAAAAGGGACGTGACATAATGATATAGGTATTCCAACTATCAGACTATTATTAGTAATACTGTCTTAATTGTTTGACATTGTCCAGTCAGATGTTGTATTACATTGGCAAGTTTTGACATTGTCCAATCAGATGTTGCATAATATTTCTAAGTTTTTGGAGCGTAGCTGTTGCAGCGTAGCTCCAGTGAGATGAGAAGTGATTTCGGCACTACTTTCGGTGTTAATGCATATGACCTGAGAATATAGTACCCCGTGTTAACGTAGTAGATTATTACGCCATGCGGTATCTTCTTATAGACTGCTTCACAGACCACCTATTTCAAACGGAATAGATGAATATTTTTAATAGATGGACTGTGTAGCAGTCAAATCGTTTTATAGTTCAGTTCATATAACCCAGTTTACAGCCCATTTGTACCATAAAATCCCAATCCTGGCAACTTGCAAACAGGACAAACCCAGATCAGATACCACACAACGCGGAGTCTCATTATGCCATTCACTGCATACTTACAAAAAAGGTTCAGCCATTTTTTGCCAAATATTTCCTGGAAGCCACAACCTGACATCCCTGATTTTAAAATGAACTCATCCCATACTGTTATAAGGTGTTGAGGATTCCATTCGTTTAAAATGGGTTAAAAGTACGCAGTGTGGGTCGATAATGTATTACCAAAATAAGACAGAGTTTGGACAGGTGCACGTCAAGGCTTATATTGAAAGGAGTAAATTTTGCAGTTTAGACACAGATGAGACGCCACTTGTTGTAGCGTCTGATTTGGGTCTGCTATGTTTGTCCCTAAAAAGGCTGCTAGACATACTCAGAGTATGGGTTAATGTGTGTGTGTGTGTGGGGGGGGGGGGGGGTTGTTACTTTTTTAAAGCGACCTGTCTGCGTCCTAGGCACGTGACCATAAATAAAGCAAATTTTCAGCTCAGACGCAAGTTCGATACCTGCCGGGTTCGGCAACATTTTTTCCAGGAGATTGATCGTGAAATCTCTATCCCTTTCGCTGATCCAAGAAGGGCAGTTGTTGGTTTCCGGTAAAAGACTGTGTACTGTGCTGTATTGACAATATCTAACCAAAGAAATTGCCTTAATGCCAGATCATTTCATAAATGGCCTCGTCGAGGCAATTTATTTTTATATAATAATAACGGAGTATAATGTCTAAACCTCTTCAAATATTCCTAAGGATTGATATTGACAATAACTAACCCAAGAAGACGGGCCTCCGTGGCCTAATGGATAAGAGCGCTGACTCTTAGTCATTAGGTCTCTCACCGCCGTGGGTTCGAGCCTCGCTCGGGTCACGTGTGAGACGCCAAGTTCTGCAACGGAAGGTCAGGTGGTTTTTCTCCGGGTACTCCGGTTTTCGCCCACCTATGATTAACGATCGGCTCGATATGAGTGAAATAATCTTGAAAGGGCCGTAAAACCCAAACCAAAAAAAAAAAAAAAAAAAAAAAACTAACCCAAGAAACTGTCGTATGCAAGATCACTTCATAAATGGCCCCACCGATGCAATATATATTTAGAAAAATGTTAACAGAGTATAATGTTCAAACCGATCATTTTTGGCATTCGGGTTGATATTGACAATACCTAACCCGTGAGGCTGTTTTATGCAAGATTACTTTATGAATGGCCTCGCCGAGGCAAAATAATATAAAAAATGAATAGAGAGTATAACATCTAAACCCGGCTTTGATCATTTTCGGCATACAGGTTGATATTGACAATACATAACCCGCAAAATTGTCTTATGCCAAATTACTTTACAAACGGCCTCGCCTAGGCAAACTGAAAAATTATTTCGAAGTGTAACTTCTAATCTACTTGGAATATTTTTGACAACTGTTAGCATGCAGAGAGATAATGTACAGATCTAACCAACGCGATTCCTGAATGCCCAATTTCTTTATTTTAGCCTCGGCAAGGTAAAAAATTCACCCACTGACACGGTCTTATAACTTTCAACCCGACGGGTATATTTTTATAATGTTTTGCATGCAGATGTAAATTGACAAGATCAAGCTAATGGTATTGTCTAATGCCAGATAGCTTTATAAACAGCCTCACCGAGGCAATTTTTAAAGACTGATTGCGGATGTATAACTTATAAACTGCTGGGAAAAGTATGATAATTTTTCACAATCAAGTCGTAACCAAGAAGAATGTCTAATGCAAGATAAATAACCTCCCAAAGGTAATTTTTCAAAAACTGATTCCATAAAATAACTTTAAAGCCGCCAAACAATTGCGCAAGCCGCAGTTATTGCACGAACTATAGCTCAGCAGAAATCTTCAAGTAAACTGTTGAACTGCATGGTTGCTGTATTGCTCAAAAACATTGATTGTGGGTTCTTGATAAAACTGCCTCGCCAATCAAGTCCCCGCAATCAATGTTTTGAGCAAAGATAAGAAAATATCACAATTTTGTATCTTAAAATTTCCATTTTTTTTTTTTTTTGCCAAAAAAAAAATGACAATGTATTTGTACAGGCGTGTTTTCGTGATGGTTGTTGCGGGGTCTACACCTTAGCGTGAGTTAATTTCAATATTGGTCTTGTTGCTTTAACACGACTTCTGGCCCAGAATAGCTTCAAACAGCTATGTTCATTGGATCAATATGAGCCTGAATTAAAATACCAATCAGACGCTAAATCAAATTATCAAAGCTACGCTCCATCAGCACTCTCAGTGCTTTGATTAAGGTGTCCAATCGGATGTCCAATTACATTTGTAAGTGCATTTCCGTCAGTTAAACCACAATATAATATCAACTCTGATATCTCAAACTACTGCAAAAGTCAAACTTACAGAAATGTTGGTGTACTTTGCTATAAATCTTTACCTAATAATTTAGAATGTTCTATGAATTTGTTATCCTTTGGAAGAAAAGAATACACCACAGATCTGAAAATATGGAGTGTATATGTTTTCTGGGCCAGACTAGCTAGTTTCGGCCAATTAGAAGCCTCCGTGGTGTAGTGGTCATGCTACTCGCCTTGTAAACCAGGGGTTGCAGGATCGATCCTGGACTTCTCCAGACTTTCGGATGAGTCTTTAAACCGAGGACCTGTCTCCGTATGACCTTAGCTGTTGGTGAGACGTAAAACTCAAACACTCACTTACCTAATAGTTTCTATTTATCTCAAACTACTGATATCTTGGATAAAAAATTCCAGTCCCTTGGAGATTGAAATAATGGGAGTTGCCTGTATTTATTTATTTGACACCAGTAATCATTTAACCCTTCAAACAATGAAAAATTCTAGAGCAGATGACAGTCTATTGTCTTGTCTATTTTTTTCAGAGGCAAAAAGGCTTGACATTTTGTGTGAATATGCAATTCACATGTAATATCAAGCCTTATTTGCAAAGGCAAGTCTTATTTGTAAGAAATACTGCTTATTTTTTTCAAAGAAACAAGGCTTGACATTTCATGTGAATATAATGTCAAGCCTTATATGTAAGAAAAAAATACTTATTTTTTCAAATAAAAAAGGCTTGACATTTTATTTTTGTAAACAATGTAATGTCAAGCCTTATTTATAAGAAAAAAAAAAGCTTTTTCAAAGAAAAAAAGGCTTGACGTTTCATGTGAATTGCCTGCTAAGCAGATAAATCACATGTAATGTCAAGCCATAATTGTAAGAAAAAATGCTTATTTTATCAAAGAAAAAAGGCTTGACATTTCATGTGAAAATGTCATCTGCTTGTTGGAATTAGTGCTTGAAGGATTAACATCTGGTAAAAGGTCTTGGGAAAATTCAATATCTATTTTTTTGAATGAATTTTTCAGCAATAGCCACTGTAACAGCCTACCCTAACGGGCACCTTAAAACATTATACAACACCCCACCCAACTGTCCACCCAGCCCCACAGAGGATTCCGGTGTGATACCCATGCGGCCTGTGTACCCTCGTACACAATATCAGATGCAGTATGGTTCCCAGGGACCGCCGAGAGTAAATGCAGGAGACATTTCACAAGCTTCTGGTAAGTGTCTTTAACCTCTCTCAGACTGAATGGAATCATCCAGCTTATATATTGGAAGAGTCCATTTCAAAATTTAGGACTATCAGGTTGTTTTCTTTATATTTTTAACCCTTATCCTGCTGAATAAAATTATTCAGCCACACCTATTTCTGAATTTCAAATTACTTGATATAATGCATTGGTTCACTTATGAATGTCAAACAGTGTAGATCCTGATCAGATGGCTTCTTCAGAAGCCATCTGATCTGGATCTACACTGTTTGCAAAGGTAAGGGTTGTTGTGTTCTGCAGGATAAGGGTTAATTTGTTTAGAAAATTGCTAAACTTTTTATAAACAGTGAAGGCCCTGATCAGATACCCTATTCTTTGCATCTGATCTGGGTCTGCACTGTTTGTCAAAATCCCATACAAAGTGAAATTCCGCTATTAAGACCACCAAAAATTCAGACAAATTATCTATATCTTCAAAAGCATATTTTGAAGGTTTCAATTACATTTTCTCTATGTTTTTCACATCCAGTATTCCGTGGTTGGGAGTCCACCTTTTGGGCACTGATCAAAAGTGGTCTTAAAGACCACTTTTGAACAGTGCCAAAGGTGGTCTTAATAAAGAAATTTCACTGTAATATACAGCTCCTAGAAAATGAGACATCAAAGCGCTTGAAAATTAGTTGCATGACAATGTTTTGCATGACCTTCATACCTAGATGCACCTAAAAGTTTTAGAGAACAGTTCTTAAGAAAAAAGTAACATTAATTATGAATATTTTTTTTTAGTATCAGAAAAAACAAAGAACTATATACAATGATAGAAACGTGGCTGGTGTTTTTGCAGTAGTATTTATAGCCCCGCTTTGAAAAAGTGGGGCTATATTGGATTTGCCATGTCCTTCTGTCATTCCGTAATTCCGTGATTCCGTTAATTTGTGTTGGCTCCATAACTTTGTATCTGCTTAACATATTTTCATGAAACTTCACACAAATGTTAAACACCATAAGACAATGTGCAGAGCGAAGGAATTATAACTGTGGATTGCCTACTTTTGGAGTTATTGCCCTTTGAACATTTTCCGTAATTCCGTAATTCCGTGATTCCGTTAATTTGTGTTGGCTCCATAACTTTGTATCTGCTTAACATATTTTCATGAAACTTCACACAAATGTTAAACACCATAAGACAATGTGCAGAGCGAAGGAATTATAACTGTGGATTGCCTACTTTTGGAGTTATTGCCCTTTGAACATTGAAAAATGGCAATTTTAATTGTGTCCGCTTCATAACTCGAAAACCGTTTGAGATATTTTTAGGAAACTTCACACAAATGTTAAGCACTATGAGACGATGTGCAGAGCGCAGGAACCATAACTCTGCATTGCTTATTTTTTGAGTTATTACCTTTGAACATTGAAAAATGGCAATTTTAACAGTGTCCGCTTCATAACTCGAAAACCGTTTGAGATAATTTCATGAAACTTCACACAAATGTTAAGCACTATGAGACAATGTGCAGAGCGCAAGAACCATAACTCTGGTTTTCGTATTTTCTGTGTGTCTGTCTGTGTGTCTGTCTGTGTCTGTTAACAATTTTCGTGTCCGCTCCATAACTTTAAAACCCATTCACATATTTTCATGAAACTTCACACAAACATTAAACACCATGAGATGGTGTGCAGAGTGCAGGAACCATAACTCTGGATTGCCTAATTTTTGAGTTATTTCCCTTTGAATATTGAAAAATATCAATTTAGCCGTCTTTGCTCGATAACTCAAAAACCGTTTGAGATAATTTTATGAAACTTCACACAAATGTAAAGCACCATATTACGTGTGCAGAGCGCAGGAACCCAAACTCTGGATTGTCTACTTTTTCAGTTATAGGCTTTTGAATATTAAAAAATGGCAATTTTAACTATGTCCGCTCCATAACCGTTTCTGATATTTTCATGAAACTTCAAATAAATGAAAAGCACCTTGAGATGATGTGCAGAGTGCAGGAACCATAACTCTGGTTTGCCTACTTTAGGAGTTATTGCCCTTTGAACATTTAAAAAGGCAATTTTGACTGTGTCGGCTCCATAACTCACAAACCATTTGAGATATTTTCATGACACTTCACACAAGTGTAAAGCACCATGAGACAATGTGCAGAGCGCAGGAACCCTGACTCTGATTTGCCTACTTTAGGAGTTATTACCCTTTGAACATTGAAAAATGGAAGATGAAATTTAGTATAAACATGGACATTCTGGTAATGTATCATGCTCATTGAAATGAGGGACAAGGGCTCACAACTCTTAGAGTTTTTCCAGATAATGTAAAATTTTCAACAGTTATTTCTTGTTCATAACTGTTTTCTCTGCAGCTTAAATAACTTACTTCTCTGACAGCGCTGAAGCGGGGCTATAGTCAGATCCTCTGACAGCTCTAGTTTTTTTTTATTTTTATTTTTAAACTTATGACAGGACTTTTATTTTTGAATTTCTCTATGACGTAAGTGCTGCTAATCAAGTCATCTTGACTGAATGTGTGGCACTTGCATGTATACCAGTCAACACTAGTTCAGTCACCTTGACTGAATGTGTGGCACTTGCATGTATACCAGTCAACACTAGTTCAGTCACCTTGACTGAATGTGTGGCACTTGCATGTATACCAGTCAACACTAGTTCAGTCACCTTGTCTGAATTTGTGACACTTACATGTTTATTTTTGTATGCCAGTCAGATATTGAGTCCTGGGATTGTAAACAGCATTGATTTTCAATTGATCTTCTTAAGCAAGTCTAAAAATGCGTGTCTTCATTTTTAGGTATATATTATTATTTTTGTTCAGTTACATGGCTTTTAAAATAATATGTTGTTATGAATTGTCTGTTAGACACAGAGCAAGATGCTCCTGAAGAGGGTAGTTCATGTTTTACCACCATTACTGTAATAATTGGGACACTTCGATTCATTTTACAGTGTTGACGGGGACTTTAACCTCAAATCAAACAAACAAACAAAAACTTTGATTCATTTCTCAAATTACCTTAAAATTAATGTAAAGGCAAACAGTGTGGAACCAGAACCCAGGATTGGGTCTGATTGGGTCCACACCGTTTGCTTGGATACTGTTGCTAGGATACTTGACCTTGGAAATACATAGCAACAGCTAAGGTTCATATTTTGTGATAATTGAAGGATAGTTTTTGTTAATTATTGATAAAACTCTATGTTGTGGGTATTCATTAGAACCGCGTCAGCGAGGCGGTTCTAATAAATACCCACAACACAGGTTTATATGGAGAAATAAGGAAAACTATCCTTCAGTTATCACAAAATAGGAACGGGCCTCCGTGGCCTAATGGATAAGAGCGCTGACTCTTAGTCATTAGGTCTCTCACCGCCGTGGGTTCGAGTCTCACTCGGGACACGTGTGAGATGCCAAGTTCTGCAACGTAAGGTCAGGTGGTTTTTCTCCGGGTACTCTGGTTTTCGCCCACCTATGATTAACGATCGGCTCGATATGAGTGAAATAATCTTGAAAGGGCCGTAAAACCCAAATCAAAAAAAAAAAAAAAATCATAAAATAGGAATCTTTTAATGTTGCTATGTATATCCAAGGTTATCAAAAAATACCCATCTTGTCTGTTGATATGGATATAGTTGCTAAGCCACTGTTGCTTTGATACTTTTCCTTGGAAACAGTTGCTAAGATACTGTTGCTTAGATACTGTAGTCCCAGTACATAGAGTAATAGGGGTACTCTAACTCTAGCTTTATAAAACCTCTTTGCAGAATGTATAACTTCTCTGGTTTTTGATGACTGAAGTGTCTTGTGTTTCTATTAAAATAAGAACTACGTAATATGAGTCACATCATTAGAAAACATGTTTTCGCTATTTGCAAACAACAAAAATGCTAATCAACCTGGGCATAATAATACTAAAAATAATAATATAATAATCAACTTTATTTATAGAGGGTAACATATTTAGTAAACTAGTACTTACCTTCCATGTGGCCCTCTTTTCTTCCTCTTCCTGGGTAGAGAGTGAGTGTTTGAGTTTTACGTCTCACCAACAGCTTAGGTCATACAAAGACGGGACCTTTAAAGACTCATCCGAAAGTCTGGAGAAGCCCAGGATCAATCCTGCCACCCCTAGTTTTCAAGGCAAGTAGCATTACCACTACACCATGGAGGCTTCTCTTTTCCTGGGTAGAAACCAGTACTAAGCAATGTGGATAAAGTCTCTTGCTCAAGGAAACAAGAATTGGTGCTTGCGGGGATCGAACTGGCTACTTCTCGTTCTCAAATTGAATGCTTTTCCACTGCACCACAGCACTCCACATCTGCTGAATATTTTAATTAGCCACAGCCATTTCTGACTATCAGCCAATCAGATTACATGATATAATGTTCTCATTCAAATTCACAAACCGAATGACAGTGTGGATCCTGATCAGAGAAGCCATCTGTTTCAAGAAGGGTAGTTGTCAGTTTCTGGCAAAAGAATGTGCACTGTACTAGTTAACTGGTTACGGATAAGCCTGCCCAGAAAAAGTGTGGATAGGTAAATTGACTGGCTCAAAAATGACCTAAAATAGTGTTGACAGGGCTGTTACAAACAAATCAGAAGCCATCTGATCTGGATCTACACTGTTTGCATAGGCAGGGGTTGTCATGAGCAGCAGGATAAGGGTTCTTCAGAAGCTATCTGATCTGGATCTGCACTCTTTGCAAAGGTAGGGGTTGTCATGAACAGCAGGATAAATTAATCATCGAGGCGGTTCTAACGAGTGTCCACAGTCTATATTTTAGAGCAGAAATAAGAAAAATAAGTTACCTCTGTAAACCCCAGTTTCACTATATAAACATGGGGTTAAAGAGGGTCAAAATTATATAGAGAATCTTACATGAGTGCTCGTGTATTATTGAATTTATTAAACGAGTTGAGGAAAAGGGATAAAATGCGAGGCTTCAAAGAGTTTAATAAATTTAATAATACATGAGCACGACTGCAAGATTCTATTTATCATATGACATTTAAAGTACATTTTATTCACGGTTGTTTGCAAAAATGTCAATATTCCGCCGTTAGTAAACGGGACGTCGTTAAGGACGTCGTACATGTAACGTTACGGGACGTATATAGCTAATTTGCATATTTAATCCACTAGTGGATTATCGAAAATATTACATGGCGTTATTACACTCTCAGACGCGTCGTCATATGATAAATAGGTGTATTTTTGTGATGAGATATGTGCTGCGAATTTGAATGAATACATGAAGTCAAGTAATTTGATTGAGTGAGAGTCAGAAATGGGTGCGGAAAAATTAAATTTATTCAGCAGGATAAGGGTTAATAATTATATGTTATAGCTCTTACCTTCCTCACAATCTTTTAGCTCTATAGGATTATTTCCTCCCTTGGCTTTGCAACAGGATATCAGCACAGATAGAGAAAATAATATTTTTTTCTGTATTTTTGGCAAAGATTTCAGACAAAGTTAAGTAAACCTAGTGTTGATTTAAGAAGAGCATTTTAGTTTACCAAAACATGAAGACTTTTTTTTGTTTAAAATTTTTTTTCTTCATATTTCTTCATAGTTTTATTTCAATGATACAGAGTCATCAGGAAAATAAATGAGGCAGATGACAAAACCTACAATATAGAGGATATTTGATTTTTTCAGTGTAAGATCGAATTTTATTTCATCGAATGAACACCAAAACTGTTATTTTCACGAGTGGCGTAGCCACGAGTGAAAATAGCAGTTTTGGTGTTCATGAGTGAAATAAAATTTGATCTTGCACTGAAAAAATCAAATTTTCTGTTTCTTACATGCTTCAAAAGGCAATATTTAGCGTCTTTAATGGTGTCGCTCACATTCGGAGAAAATTATCTTTGTTCCTGTTCGTTTCGCGTCAATTTAGTGGTGTCCATCGTGTTTAGTGGGTATACTATTGGGTGTAAACTGAAAGTTTGCACCTGAGAAATGGCCTGGGATGGTATTATTATGAATGATTAATGAAATAATTGAGAGTGTAGTTTTCCAAAGAAGTTGCTGGCAAGTCTAACGTCGCGCGACAAAAGACGTGACGTCAGCGTCATAAATGACGTCAGTAACGTCCCCGTCACACATGAACGGGCTATGCGTCAATTAGAACACATTTCAGTATTGTTCAGTTAGCTGACAAAGATAAAATTGAAACTAGAGTTAGATTTGAAGAAAAAAAGTAGTCCCAAACAGTGAAAAATAAAAAATCGTATTTTCACTGTTTGAAACAGTGAAAATATCGATTTATATTTCACTGATAAATCTCTATCATTCATTGAAAAGCATGTAAGAAAAGATGTGTGCTCCCATCAAAGACTCAGATCAGCCTGTGCAGCCACACAGTCTGATCAGTCTTCACTGTGTCCTCTGAGGCTAGCTAAGGCCTCCAGCAAGAGAAATCTCTGATCAGTCTATATGGATGTGCAGGCTGATCTGATTCTTCGCTGGGCACACATACAAATTGTAGGAAATGCTGTGCCTCGGCTCATATAATGTGGGCCCCGTCAAGGGATTTTGGTACTTATCGCCTATGCGAGCAGCAAAGGTTCAGGCGAGCCTGCACATCCGCGCAGTCTCGCCAGAACCTTCGCTGCTCGCTCAAACAAGCAGTGAATCAAGAGGAACCTTCAGACAGGAAGCCATATCCCTGGCCTCTCTGAATGGCTGGGCATGCGCAGTTATAATTTGTCATGACGGAATGCTCGAAGACACAGATTCGCTTGACGGGGCTCATGTAATGATTGGTTCAAAAGAAAGAGAAAACAAAGTAGAAGGTTGAATTATTAACTTAATGCTTGTCGAGGCTGATTGTAAAGAAAGACAAATATTGTAGGAGGCTGAATTATTGACACATTACATCTATATAAGGTCCTATGGTTATGCTACTCGCCTCATAAACCTGGAGTTTAGGGTTTGATCCCGGGCTTCTACAGACTTTCGGCTGAGTCTTTTAAGCGAGGTCCTGCCCCTGTTTGACCTTAGCTGTTGGTGGGACATAAAACTGAAACACACACACATTACATTTATTCATTCTATTTTCTCCTCTTTAGAATCAATAAAAAGAGGATATTTTATATACCCTTAAACATTTTATTGCATTTTCTTTATTTGAAAAAAATAAATAATAAGGCTTTTGTGGCCTGCCTTAGCATGAACAATAAGACAGCTAATAATTATTATCTTCTGTTTCTAACACTATTAACCATTTTATTTTTAACAGTGCATGGCTACCCAACAGAACATGGCTGTGAGTTAACATTTTTCTCTCTACCTCTCTCTTGTCTCGTATTGTGGTTTTCTTATATATATTTGTACATAGTGTGTTGCTTGATTTTAGTTTGATGTGTTTTTGCAAGTTTCTTGGTTCTGTGTAAAGATACATCAAAACCTCTTTATAATATTTTTGTATAAATCATGTTAGTTTATTAACTCTGTTATATCCAAACAAAAATGTATAGATTATATAGAAAGGTGACCATTTAAAAAAAATGTATACCGCAATGATCCTAAGTATTGGGACAGACAGGCCTAAGCAAACAGTGTAGACCCAGATCAGACTGCTCCTGAAGAAGCAGTCTGATCAGGGTCTACACTGTTTGCTATTCCGTGTTAAAATTTTAGGAGAATTTCTCGAGGAGTCCGAATTTTTAGTTGTTTTTTTTACGGTGAATTATATAGAAGAATCACATCCAAAACCATGCAATAGAACCAGGATATAAAGAGGTTTAGGTGTAGTTATTAACTATAATTATTTTAGTTTTGGGACATTTATGCCGATGCAAACATTGTAGACCCAAGTCAGACTGCCTCTGATCAGGGGACTGCTCTGTTTGCCATTGCTCGATGATAGTTTTAAGGGGAGACAAATTTTTTTTGAAAGAGTTGCCTGCCCTGAAAGTCTGTTCATTTCCCTTAACTCTTATCATGCTGTTCACGACAACCCATATCTTTGGAAACAGTGTAGATCCAGATCAGATGGCTTCTGAAGAAGCCATCTGATCAGGATCTACACTGTTTGGCATTCAGTTTATGAATTTGTAGCAATAAATTACATCAAGTAATTTGATTGGTTGGTAGACAGAAATGGGTGTGGCTAATCTGAATATTCAGCAAGAGAAGGGTTAATACATACAAGCTGTATGTTACTAAGAGTTACTGGTAAAAATGTTACTACAGTCGAACTTCAGTGGCTCGAACATCTTTGGGACTTCGAAAATCTGTTCGAGACGGGTAGTTCGAGCCACCGAGGGTTACTGTCAGGAGGCATAAATAGATCCATTTTGACATCTTTTCTGTGTTCTTTAATGAAAATGTATGTTGTTTGTACCCATCATCGAGGCGATTCTAATGAGTACACACGGCATACATTTGCAAGTAAAAAAAAAAAGCGAAAATCACTTAAATTATCCCCACTATTTCTTATGTACAGGATTTCTCTAGGGGCTCAATAATGGGTTCGACTCAGCCATGGTAACCGAGCCATCGGTGTTCGAGCCATCGAAGTTCTACTGTAGTTTGCAGTAAATTTCTTGAGTTGTGCTGATCTTTCTCCCAATTAGTAAAAATGTCCAAACTAGAGTAATTATAGCTGGTGCAGTTTGACATGCGACTAACCTTTATGCAAAGAATAAATTAGTATTATCGCCAGACAGGTCAGTTTTCGTAAGCTTTGCGTGAATTTTGGCATCTCCTGAATGGGGACCCATTTACCGACCTCCATGTATTGAATAACAATATCGACCTCTTCAAAAAATGGCAAAGATAAATATATGCATTCAGTCGGGTTTGAAATTATGGTAATAGAGGTAATCGGTCTCGTGTCAAATTACACTAGATATACAGTGCAAGCATGATATATGTAGTTTTTTATCACCATAACAAAGTTTCTGTAGGAAACTGTATGTAGGAAAGTAAACCCAAGCAACAATGTTACATTAGTGCACTTGAATACACATATACATATGAAAGTGCAGTTGAACACACATCTAGTAATGAAAGTGCAGTTGAACACATATACAAATGTAGTAATGAAAGTGCAGTTGAACACACACATAAAGTAATGACATTGCAGTTGAACACACATATAGCAAAGAAAGGGCAGTTGAACACAAATATAGCAATGGAAGTGCAGTTGAACACTCAGTAAAAAGTTGATTACATATATAGTAATGGAAGTGCAGTTGAACATACATATGTTGATGATATTGCAGTTGAACATACATATAATAATGAAATTGCAATCAAATACACATGTTGTAATGAATGTGCAGTTGAACGCACATAAAGTAATGATATTGCAGTTGAACATACATGTACACATTGTAATGATTTGCAGCTGAACACACATATAGTAATCAAAGTGCAATTAAACACACATACAGTAATGAAAGTGTGGTTGAACATACATATAGTAATGATATTGCAGTTGAACATACATATTGCAATAAAAGTGCAGTTGAACACACATATAGTAAAGATATTGCAGTTGAACATACATACAATAATAAAAGTGCAGTTGAACACACTTCAAAATGAAGTTGCAGTTGAACACACTTACAGTTGGAAAAGTGAATTTGAACATACCTTCAGTAATGTTATTGCAGTTGAACATACATAATAATATATTATTGAAATTGCAGTTGAACACTTATATAGCAGTGAAAATAACTTTAGTGTTAAATTTTATGGGTCATAAAAGGTATTATCTGCCGTTCAGTTCATCACTGACACTGTTCTAAATTTTGCACACACACAAAGTAATGAATAAAGCCTAAGTTTTAAATTTTGTGGACCAAGCGCAAGCTTTTTTCTACCATTCAGGCCACGTTACTGACACCCATACAATTTGTCAGAATTCTGGTATAAAAATAAATGCATTGATGAAATATCCATGGCAGTCCTTGTTAGTTTTTAACTGTTTATCCCTCATCAGTGACCCTTAAAATATTTTAATGTCTTTGAATAGCCCATAGACTACAGAGAACCAAAATATATACTTGGGCATCTGCGTAGTCTGGTCAGGGTCTGCTTATCTTGTTTTGGATCGCCCAAAAGCTATTGAAGGTTCATGCAAACACTGAAGACTGATCTGACTGCCCTGGTGCAGGTCTCTGCAGGTCACAGAGGTCTTTAACCTTTAAGATGCCAATCACAACAATTGTTGCCTGTTTTGTCATCTGCTGGTTACTTCAAAAGTCATTGCTGCAAACAGTGTGAACTCAAATCAGACTGCTCCTCTAGGAGCAGTCTGATCAGGGTCCACACTGTTTGCCTGTATGCAAAAACATGTTTAAAAGGTTTGCAAGAATATTCAGCAGACAACACAAACAGACAACACTTTAAAATGCAGTTTTACTCGCGAGCTTAAAGGACTACGGAAACAATTTTACTTTTAATCAAATATTGTTCAGTCATAAGAATCCTGCGCATCCCCGCAGAGCTTAGTCTGTTAACCTTACAGCTACCTGTGTAAACCGCTTAGAGATAAAAAATACCTCCAATATGCATGTATTCCGCCACTCTACGCTGCTTATCGGTGAGTGACGTCACAGTTCCCATTCCATTGAAGAACATGTAAAGATTAATAATTATTTCTTTGCATTACGCTTTTATTTTCTGGAAACAAATACATTAATATGGCGTATTGTGTAGCATTTGGGTGCACAAGTAAACATTCAAAAGGATGTGGGATTCATTTCTTTGCATTCCCGAGTGATCCTAAACTACGACAACAATGGGTGTTTTATTGTAAAAGAAGCACGACCGAAGACTACATTTTTCAAGTGATTTGATTTGATTTGAGGTTTAACTTCCCCGTCAACACTGTAAAGGTCATTTGGAGACGTTGCTTCCAATTTTGTGGGACTTTTACCCGACATTGAGATGAAATGACATCTCAAGCCCTGTCGCCCAATGAAACCAATAGGGTTTATAAGCATGGGCGGTCCGACTCGTGCGCACCGCTTTGCCTGGGCAGGCTTAGATCCTCTAAGCGGGTTACCAGTACTCGTGTGCGGGTCGGATTCAGCTCTGTGTGGAAGCATCATGCAGCCCATATATTTCTTCAAGCCCCGGTGGGCGGGGGCCGTATTTTTCAAGTGAATGTAACGAAAGAGATCCACAGAAAATGGCTGAATTTGGATACCCAAATGCAAGGCCGATGTTTTAAGTGGGTGTGTGTAGGTTTCTGACCGTAGAAGAGGCCCCACTTTGCCTCAGGCTACTCGCACGCCAAGTTAGCGATGTAGACCCGGATAGTCTCACCCCGAGTGTTTTTTCTGCACGTTTTTTTTGTTTTCGGATATGCTTAGAAGATTAGCCGACAACTGAATACTTTCAATGCAGCGCAGAATATTCACTTATTTTATGGCCGTGGCATCTGTTATGGGCCTACACTGTTTGCCAGTTACCCGTTTTTGGTTTTCTGGAACAAAATGGGTTAATGATCATGTGTCCGCTGAGGTGTTACGTGATGTTTTAATCTGAATTCTATCATTCTTTTTAGCACAACTCACTGAAGCTCCCGTGGTGTAGTGGCTATGCTTCTCGCCTCAGAAACCAAGGGTCGCGGGTTCGATCCCTGGCTTCTGTAGAGTTCGGATTTTTAAAACCGAAGTCCTGTCCCCGTATGTCCTTAGCTGATGGTTGGACGTTAAACACGAACACACACACACACACACACACACAAACATCATAACTCACTAATTTGTAGTTATTATTGTTATTATTATAGCTCATGTGCGGCCCCCTCCCATAGGGGCTTGAAGAAATATATGGGCGACATGATGCTTCCACGCAGAGCTAAATCCGGCCCGCACACTAGTACTGGTAAACCGCTTAGAGGATCTACGTAAGCCTTCCAGGAACCGCGGTGCGAGGCGGACCGTCCATGCTAATAAACCCTATTGGTTTTATTGGGCGACAGGGCTTGAGATGTCATTTCATCTCAATGTCGGGTAAAAGTCCCACAAAATTGGAAGCAATGTCTCCAAAATGACCTTTACAGTGTTGACGGGTACGTTAAACCTCAAATCAAACAAACAAATTATAGCTCATGTGTTGGTATCTTCGGTTGTTGGTTCACTGCTTGCTGAAGTACAGCCTGAAGTGGAAAGGCGGCATAATGACAGTCTTTGTTTGTTTGTTTTGGAGTTTAACGGCCCAGTTAACACTATTTTAGGTCATTTTTGAGCCGGTCAGTTTACCTAACACACTTCCTCGGCAGGCTTATACGTAAGCGGTTAACGAGTCCAGTGCGCATTCTTTCGCCAGAAACTGACAACTGCCCTTCTCAAATCATCGGAAGGGACAGAATGACCGTAGAAAAGATTTCATGATCAATCTCCACGAAAGAATGTTGCCAACCCCGGCAGGTATCGAACCCGCGCCTTCCTGATTAACGCGCATCCGACTGAGCTACCGAGATCGGCACATAATGACAGTCAGCGTCTTATAAATGGCACTGATAACACTTTATCTACGTCAGTTATTTGAGCTCATGATACTAGTTTTCAAGTCAAGTGGAGACCAATAATGTTTATAATAAGACAAATGCCAAAAACAAAACAAAAACAAAAAAAAAACAACAAAAAAACGACGCCTACAGTGGGCGCTTTGCTGAGGAAACTTCCAAGCGGGTATATATATTTGAAATGACTTCGTGTCAACGTTGATGCGACAACGTGACAAAATATCTGTGTAATATTATTTTGTTTTATATTTGCTTTTATTAAAATATATCGATGTTGAATGAATGTAAAAAATACTGAATAGAACATATGTCCTAACATGCTGTTCGAAAATATTTTTTCAATACGCTGCATTAATCAAATCGACAATTCTGTACAAAGAAGGCAGTGCCATACTGACCAATTTGTATCTTGCATCCTCTGTGTTCCACTAAGGCCGTCAAGAGGAGTCTTCGGCTTCGTCCTGCTGCAACTCAGCGGGCTCAAACCAGACCCGTGTGCTGGGAGGGGGTTGCGAGGGTGCAAAGCATCCCCCGTACTTATTTGGAAATTATCACACATTCTATAGATTTTTTATCTATGTGCGCGTAAGGGGCCTGCGATTATATATATATATGGCTGTATTTCTGGTATACGCTTCAAGCTCGCTTGCATTTTGTTATTTATTTATTTATTTTTTAAATCTTTGTTTTCTGGCCGAATTTATGTACATCTCCGTTGGTTTACTATAGCAAAGTGGGAATATTGACGTCACTACACCACGTGATTCGGCAGCTGATTAATTATCGGAATTTTTTCACGCACACTACACTAGCAGACAAATGCACATGTTTACCTGGCTACTATTTATTTATTACGCTGTGTATAAATCTCGGAATTTCAGCATCATGGAGTGTTAACTGGCGATTTTAAGATGTTATTTATTTGAGAATGATTTCCCGTGTCCTTTAACGATTAACTTGGCTCCGATGCTTTGGTAAATGTGTGTGGCAAAGTATGTTGTTTGGTTTTGAAAGTGAGGCTTTGTATAAATGTAATGAAAAAGCTTTAACTTAAAGTTTTGCCTACAGTAAATATTCCATATATATTTCTATAATATTCAATGGTTATTTTTTTTCCACATAGAAGAAAGGCATCACTTTTTTTTGTAGATGAAAAGTTTAACCTTAAAAGTTGAAAGCTTCCTTTAACCTTTCAATCACTGTCAATAAATTTAAGCAGACGACAATCTTTTTTTTTTTTTTTTTTTGAAAAAAAAGGGTTGACATTACAGTGAAGCTTTGCAAGGGAGACTATTAAGGGGAATGTGAACACCTTCAGGGGAGGCAACTCCTGCAAAAGCATTTTTGTCTCCCATGTCAATAGAGGTCAGCTCTTAAAGGAAAGAATTTGCTCCGGAGGAGCATATTCTTTCCTTTAAGAGTAGACCCCTTTTTCAGTCGGACAGGGCTTATAGAAAAGCGAACAGTAAGTCCCGAAAGTTGTCTCCCTTTGAAAAATGGCGGGAAAATGTGCCAGGTGTTCCTATTCCCCTTGATATGCAATTTCCAGCACGTTTTCTCTGAAAAATAAGAAAAAAATAATGCTTTGAAAATGACGTCTGCTAGTAATGCTTTGTTCTTGAAAGGTGAATGTAGATGAAAGCCGAATATATTCATACATGTATTTAGATGCATAGGGCTAAACATGTAACGTAGCTGCCCCACTAGTTTGCATGGTTTCCTGTTTTGTTTCACAGATCGACTGGTTCCCTGCATGGAAGAAGATGATCAGGGTCAGTTAGATGCTTACGATGATTCCTCATTCCACAGAATTGGCTATGGCATGTATCTCTTACCTCCCTTTGTAACAGTCAAACGCTTTCGTAACAGATTTTATATTCAGTTTCTTTCTGGGGCAGAAATAGCATTATTGAGCAAAAGACAAGCCCAGATAAGCCACATTTGTTGTTTGTTCATTATTCTTATTGCAGAGCTTTCAGTACCTCCCTTGTTAACAGTCTGTTACTTTTGTACCTGATTTTTGGAGTGGGTGGATGATGTAAAATCGATGTATATCATTTATTTCATATACATGTAATGTCAAAATACATTCTGACAGATAATCATGTTTTGAAGACTATATTCATGTGATAATAAATCAAATGTTAAATCTAGGAAAAATTAATATATACAGAGAGAATAATGGCTTATCATTAGTTTTAGATGGTAAGTAGGGAGCTGGTGTCTGCTTTTCACTTTTGAACCCCATCATGAAATGGGCCCCGTCAAGCGATTTTGGTACTTATCGCCTATGCGAGCAGCGAATGTTCAGGTGAGCCTGCGCATCCGCGCAGTCTTGCCAGAACCTTCGCTGCTCGCTCATACAAGCAGTGAATCAAGAGGAACCTTCAGACAGAAAGCCATATCCCTGGCCCCTCTGAATGGCTGGGCATGCGCAGTTAAAATTTGTCATGACGGGATGCTCGAAGACCCAAATTAACTTGGCGGGGCTCAAATGGACCTGTCTCCAGGGTTTGAGATCCGGTACGACACAGACTGGTCTGCTCAGCTACTCAGATTAGCAAGATATTTTTTCTTATTTCATCATAAGAACATTTGATGGGGGTACTTATTAGAATTGTCTCCGATGAGACAATTCTAACAAGTACCCGTAACATGTTTCAAAACTTTCTATCACAAAACAAGAAAAAATAGTCATATTCTTGTTACTCATCCTTGTTGAAGATAGGTCACTTCAAGGGTTGTTGGATAAATTTAAGAGCTTTAAAGGATATGCTGCTTGATTATTTTTTAACTGAAAGTCAAGCAGAGAACTGTCTTTGTTGTACTGCTACAGTACTAAATCCTCCTTGGAATCTTTTGAATGAGAGTACATGAAGTCCTTTTCATAACAAAAAAGAAACAAATCTGCAACAAGTGTTGCACAGTTTATACACCAAACTGAGAACTACTATTATTGTACTGCTTCATTGCTGAAACTTCTCCGGCCTTTATGGAAAGGGACAGCATGAAGTTCTTTACCTGATTGAAAAGATATATCTGCCACAAAGGGTGCACAGTTTGTGCCTCTCAAACTTCCTTTGTTTAGGTTTCCATTATGGTCTGGTCGCTTAGTGTTTGTATTTCTTTCCCTTTGGTGTCTTTTATGGATGGAGTAAGGTAATTGTATCAATTCCTGATCTTTGTTTTACTTCTACTTTGGTATCATTGGAAAAGGACAACATCAAGTCCTTTTCATAACCAAAAAGAAACAAATCTGCAACAATTAACAAAAAAGAAACAAATCTGCAACAAGTGTTGCACAGTTTATACATCAAACTGAGAACTACTATTATTGTACTGCTTCACTGCTGAAACCTCTCCGGCGTTTATTGAAAGGGACAGCATGAAGTTCTTTTCCTAACTGAAAAGAAATATCTGCAGCAAATGGTGCACAGTTTGTGCCTCTCAAACTGAAACCTGCCTTGGTATCATTGGAAGAGGACAACATCAAGTCCTTTTCATGATGAAAAAGAAACAAATCTGCAACAAGTGGTGCACAGTTTGTGCCCAAACTGAAAACTGCTTTTGCTGTAGTGCTTAATTTCACTGTACCACAACTTCTTTATAGAACTATTGCTGGGTGTCAAAGCATCTGTGGACTGTTCAGCTGTGTTGTATCCAAACATTAATTTCATGATTACATTATCTGTTCAGCTGTATGGACTAGCATGAGTTTTGAAATCTGAATACAAACATACTGCTCTACTCAAGCAGCAAGCCCTATAGTGCAGATCACATTGCGAAAACACCCCTATTCAACTATATTGAAAATTTGGCCTTCAAAAAATGAAAATTTTCTGATAAAAAAATCTGACAATTTTCAGATTTCTCCTTTAAAATTAGATTGTGGGTATAAAAGTGGATTTGAGAGGGTCCAAATTTTATAGGTGTTTTTGTGATGAGACTGCAGATTTTACAGATTTAATATCTAATATTTTTGAATCTGCACCTTTGTTTTATCAAAAATTTCAAGAGTTCTGTTTGGCTGCATGGATGAGCATGACAGTTTGTAACTTACTTGGTTACAAACCTGGAAGCCAAGTTTTCTTGTCACAAGGCTTACGTTATAATTACTAATTTTATAAGAAGGTTCATATGTTTATATCTCTTCAATTTCTTTCTCGCTAAATGCTTTGCTTTAAGTAGGTGACCAATGTCATGTAGCTAATTAATTAATCTTTGCAGGCTTTATGTCCCCTGATTATAAGGGGTCCCTGAATCGACGAAAACATCCAGACAAGGCCCCTATCACTGGTATAGCCAGCCCTGTGAAGCAATCTGCAGATTTCTCTCATACTGGTAGCCTGGGCAGGGGAGGTAATCCACTGAAAAGTTTCTCAGTTCCAGAACCTCCCCTACAGCAGTCGTCCGTCCCTAGTACCACCCCAAAACATATAGGTAAACATTCGCACACTCGGTGATGGGATATTGTACATTGTAGCATGGTTGTCAGTGGTAGATTCGATGAAAACTGTATTGGTTTAGGTGATAGCTCCATATAAGGTGTAACAAGGACAGTTAAGGATAATTTCTCTTATTTCTTGTCAGAAACAAACAGTAATTCTTTACGTGAACGAGTTCGTGAACTGAACACCCCTCTAAACCACACTTTATATAGAGAAAACTGGGGATTACGGGTATATTTATTTTTGTTATTTCTGCTCCAAGACACAAGTTGTGGGTACTCATTAGAACCGCTTCTAACAAACACCCACATCCCATGTTTGGAGTACAAATAAGAAAAATATCACAGATTTTCATCAGAAAAGAAGCCATTTTGGAGATTTGAAAAAATGCCCCATGTTGCATGGGTGCGTTATCGTAATGTCCAACATGTACCCACAACAGGTTTTTATGCGGAAATATGAAAAATTATCTAAAAAATTTCCTTGTTTCTCTTTATTTGGAGCTACAGGTATAATGATTAGGTTAATCACATAGGTCATGGTTGAATGTTATGCTTCTATATCTTCCAGAAATCCCTCCTTTAGTGCAGTATATATCTTTTTGATTGAGAACATGGTTTTGTGTTTTATTATAATTTGCATGTAATTTCCTATTTCAATGTTGACAGAAACCAAACTTGGCAGCCTCTTAAATTTTACATTTTTGGTCTGAGCTTCAGTTTAATGAAAAGTGGGGATGATTGGCATTGGACAATTTGGACAACTTATTGAAATATTCCAGTGTTACACCTTCATTATTTGAAAACATGTCTTTGAATGATAAACTTCTCAGTGACGGTTTTAGTTTCTGTTTATTAGCTCACGAGTCAGGTAGTGATAAGGTGAGCTTTTGTGATCACCTTTTGTTCGTGGTGCATCCATCCATCAGTGTGTCCATAAACAATTTCATCAAACGAGATCTCCGACTAAACCGATGTTTGCTATTTGACTAAACTTCACAGGAATGATCCTTAGTTGGTCCTCTTTCAGAGTTGTTCAAATAGTTCTGGTCCATTGCATATCTAGGTCACAGGAGCTAAAAAAAAGATTTTTTAACTGAAAACTTATAAAAATCTTCTTCTCTGAAACTGCAGTTTGTTTAAGTGTTCACAATAAAAGAATGACAAAAATATAAAAAAATTTAATTGGAAAATCATAAAAACGTAAATAAATAGAAAAAGAAAAGCGAAGAGTTGTGTAGATTGAGTATTAAAGTTTTAATCTGAGTATTTAACCTTTCCAAATAAACGCATTACATGAGTAAACTCAAGTTACATACACCACACCCTCTTTATAACACTATTAATGGGGTCCAGCCGGCCTCGTTGGCTCAGTCGGATGCGCGTCTGACTGGTGATCAGGAGGACGCGGGTTCGACTCCCGCCGGGGTCGGCAACATTCTTTCGTGGAGATTGATCATGAAATCTTTTCTACGGTCATTCTCTCCCTTCTGCTGATTCAAGAAGGGCAGTTGTCAGTTTCTGGCGAAAGAATGTGCACTGTACTGGTTAACTGCTTACGTATAAGCCTGCCCAGGAAAGTGTGGATAGGTAAACTGACCGCCTCAAAAATGACCTAAATAGTGTTGACTGGGCCGTTAAACTCCAATACAAACAAACAAACAAACAATTAATGGGGTCCAAAGCAGAAACTGTGTTAGTTAAACAACAATGTTATATCCAAACAAAAATGTATAGATTATATTTTGTTTGTTGGATTTGACGTTTAACGTCCCCGTCAACACTGTAAAGGTCATTTTGGAGACGTTGCTTCCAATTTTGTGGGACCGCGGTTCCTTGACAGGCTTAGATCCTCTAAGCTGTTTACCAGAACTAGTGTGCGGGCCGGATTCAGCTGTGCGTGGAAGCATTGTGCATCCCGTATATTTCTTCAAGCCCCTATGGTCGGGTGCGGAGTATAGATTATATAGAAAAATGACCATTTTTGGTTTTCTATATAATCTATACATTTTTGGGATCCATCCTGAAACTGTGTTATATCTGTAATCATGTTATAGTGAACCGTGTTATAATGAGGTTGTGGTGTATATGTACATAAACATTTTGATTTGCTACTGCTGCCATCTTTGTTCAATCTTTGTTTCTGTTGTTGGTTTTTTTCTGCTAGCATGCTGTTGTGTACACTTTGTTGGTTGTTTTGAGTTATGGATTGTTTTGGTTTGTGTTGGTTTTGTTTTAGTTTGATTTGGTTATTGTCAAGTACAGTATATATGCAAAACTGCTGAACTTCTTTTACATTTACCGCAGGCACTGATTATAGGATTAACTGAAGATAATTTCAGGGTAGTCTTGTATAGAGGATCTTACATGAGTGTTCATGTATATTGAATTTATTAAACAAGTTGAGGAAAAGGGATCAAATGCATGGCTTTGCCAAGCATTTTTTGCCTTTTCCTCAATGAGTTCAATAAATTCATTAATGCAGGAGCATGAATGAAAGATTCTATTTATCACAAGACATTTAAAATGAATTTTATTTACAATTGTCAATATTCCGCCATTGGTAATTGTGACGTCATTAAGGATGTCGTACATGTAATGTTACGGGACGTATCTGACAAAATTGCATAAATTCACTAGTGGATTATCAAATTTATTACATGCCGTTATTGCATTCTCAGACGTGATGTCATATGATAAAGTTCTTTTAACCAGGGCTTAAGGCTATAAAAAAAAATCTATACTCAATTTAGTTAAGAATAAGACTTGAAATCCAAATTTCTGTGGCCATCTTCATGTTTAGGGTTGTCTTGCTCACAAATACATGTATTAAAATGCCAACAAATTGTTGGCATTTTAATATTTATGAGCAGGAAAAATTTCATGCTCAAGGAATTGAGCATGATAAAGCTCTGTAACCTGAGGGCCAGTTCTCCATAAAATCATGTCTGATTCCTGTTGTCGGGAACTTTTCTTGTGGAAAGTCATCAGAATTGTCTTGGCAGGCAATACTATTGAGGTCCTACATGCACAAGGCATGCATTTGTGGATGAATAAATGTGGATAACTATTGTTTCTCATTGATAATTATCTTGTGCTGTGGTTGGTGTTAGAATCAGTGTACATGTATACCATGTTTGCACCAAACAAATGTGAGTAATATACATGTAATTTTTATGCCCCCGCATCATATGATGCCGGGGGCATATAGTTTTTCGGTTTTCCGTACGTGCGTCCGTGGGTACGTGCGTACGGTTTCCGAATGTACGAAAGTGTGTACGTACGTAATCCTGTTAGACTCAGGTTAAGGTTTTTGTACAAGGTAGAACTTGAGCTCATATTTTCCAAACCATACAATAGATTTGGTTTATATTTAGTATGATGATAGATATAGGTCCAAAGTTTTATTCAGCAATAACCCCACCCATACCATAGACCTCAAGGTCAAGGTCGTGGACTTTGAAATTTTTAACGTTTAAGACCCAGGTTAAGGTATTTGTACCAGGTAGAACTTGAGCTCATATTTTCCAAACCGTGTAATGAATTTGGTTCATATTCGGTATGATGATAGATATAGGACTGAAGTTTTATTCAGCAATACCCCCACCCATACCCATGACCTCAAGGTCAAGGTCATGGACTTGAAATTTTTAATGTTTAAGACCCAGGTTAAGGTATTTGTACCAGGTAGAACTTGAGCTCATATTTTCATAACCAATACAATGGATTTTGTTTATATTTACTATGATGATACATATAGGTCCAATGGTTTATTCAGCAATACCCCCACCCATACCCATGACCTCAAGGTCAAGGTCATAGAATTAGAAAATTTTTAATGTTTAAGACTTTGGTTAAGGTATTTGTACCACCAATTTCAAAAAACTTCACACAAATGTTCCTTATAAAAATATCTCATGCAGGTTCGACTTTTAAGGTCATGGCCTCAAGGTCAAGGTCACAGAGGTTATTTTTAGAAAAACTTTGTCATTGCTCTAGCGCCTACATTTCTTCACTGATTTCAATATAAGTTCACACAAATGTTCCTTATGACAATATCTTGAGCGAGTTCGACTTTCAAGGTCATCACCTCAAGGTCAAGGTCACAGTGACTATTTTTAGAAAAACTTTGTCATTGCTCTAGCGCCTACATTTCTTCACCAATTTCAATATAACTTCATACAAATGTTCCTTATGACAATATCTCAAGCTATTTTGACTTTCAAGTTCAAGGTCACTGTGGCTATTTTTAGAAAAACTTTGTCTTCGCTCTAGCGCTTACATTTCTTGACTAATTTCAATATAACTTCACACAAATGTTCTTTATGACAATATCTCTAGCGAGTTCCACTTTCAAGGTCAAGGTCACTGTGGCTATTTTTAGAAAAACTTTGTCACCCCTCTAGCGCTTACATCTCTTCACCGATTTCAAAATAACTTCACACAAATGTTCCTTATGACAATATCTCGAGCGATTTCGACTTTTAACGTCAAGGTCACTATTGGTGGAACGCCGAAACTCGCACAGATTGGTATTTGCACCACTTAAAGATTAATGTGCTAAGCGGGGGCATCTGTGTACTTTGGACACATTTCTAGTTCAGTTGTAAATTAATTTCATTCTTTGCTTTCTAAGGGTTTGAAATTGTTGAAAAAAAAGTTAATTCCTTCAAGTATTTTCATTATTGCCCCTTCCAACCATATAAAGGAGTACAATTACATGTGCAAAGAGTGTAGATCCAGATGAGCTGGCTAAAAAACAAGAAGGCATCTCATCAGGATCTACACAGTTTAATGCCCATGTTAAAAAGTCTTAAAATGGACCTGACTCATAAACATTACGTCTCTCCCCACTGTGGGTTTGAGCCTAGGGATAAACATGGGATGCCAAGTTCTGCAATGGAAAGTGGCAACCAAACATGTCTGGAGCTAGCATCAGCTGTTTAAACACAGTGCGTTCCTTAGTTAACACGAGTCAGCAGTTTATTGCTGTTTATCTCAAAAGCCCAATAACTGATAATTGAACCAGGGGACACCATTTCCTACAACTTACATGTGCGCCCAGCAAAGAATCAGATCAGCCTGTGCATCCATATAGTCTGACCAGAGACTTCTCTTGCTGCATGAAGGAGCATTGGACCCTTAGCTATCCTTAAAACACACAATGAAGACTCTGATCAGATTGCGCAGATGTGCAAACTGATCTGAGTCTTCGCTAGGTGCACATGTAAATTGTAGGAAATGCTGTGCCCCGGCTCATATGTTAGAGTGCTATTAGCTTTGTTTCAACTTTGTTGACTTTACAAACTTCAAAAAGCTTGGTGCCAAATATACAGTAAAATCCTATATAAGACCACCTTTAGGACTGTTCAAAAGTGGTCTTAAAGACCACTTTTGAACAGTCCCAAAGGAGGTCTCTGGCCAGAGGACACTATATGCAGAAACACCCAAAGAAAGAATAACTACAACCTACTAAATAAGCTTTTTAAAGCAGATTTACTCGTAATATTTACCAGCCCCGATAGCTCAGTTGGTAGAGTGTCCGCTCCGGGGAACAGGAGGTCACGGGTTCGATCCCGGGCCACGACATACCAAAGTCGTTAAAAATGGTACTAGCTGCTCCTCGCTTGGCACTCAGATTTAAGGGGTAGAGATAGGACTGGTCGACCCAGTGTCAGGATAATGGGACTGGGTGTGGTATCATGTAATGTGTCTGAGACATGATACTACAGTGAGGCAGCACTATAAATGTGAGCATTGAGCTCCTTGTTGCAACCAGACCCCATCGTGATATGACTGAAAAATTGTTGAAAGCGACGTAAAACCCGAATTCACACACACACTCGTAAAATTAGATGGTCTCAATATCGGAATTTGGCTGTACTTCTTGAAAAAGTATTTCTGTGTGATTATCAGAGCATGTGTGCTTATTACGGCAAATTTGGTCTTGTTTTCCAGCCAGTTTGTCCTCCCATCAACATTTGGTGTCAACCCTGGCATTGTCCCTAATATTCAAGTCAAGCTTGTCCCCCACAGGCATAACGTAGCCTTCCATCACATTAACAAGTCTGTGAAATGAACATCCCCCTAAACCCCACTTTATATAGAGAAAACTGGCGTTTACATGGTATACATTATCTTATTTTTTCTCCAAGACATAGGTTGTGGGTACCCTATCTATCTATCTATCTATCTATCTATCTATCTATCTATCTATCTATCTATCTATCTATCTATCTATCTATCTATCTATCTATCTATCTATCTATCTATCTATCTATCTATCTATCTATCTATCTATCTATCTATCTATCTATCTATCTATCTATCTATCTATCTATCTATCTATCTATCTATCTATCTATCTATCTATCTATCTATCTATCTATCTATCTATCTATCTATCTATCTATCTATCTATCTATCTATCTATCTATCTATCTATCTATCTATCTATCTATCTATCTATCTATCTATCTATCTATCTATCTATCTATCTATCTATCTATCTATCTATCTATCTATCTATCTATCTATCTATCTATCTATCTATCTATCTATCTATCTATCTATCTATCTATCTATCTATCTATCTATCTATCTATCTATCTATCTATCTATCTATCTATCTATCTATCTATCTATCTATCTATCTATCTATCTATCTATCTATCTATCTATCTATCTATCTATCTATCTATCTATCTATCTATCTATCTATCTATCTATCTATCTATCTATCTATCTATCTATCTATCTATCTATCTATCTATCTATCTATCTATCTATCTATCTATCTATCTATCTATCTATCTATCTATCTATCTATCTATCTATCTATCTATCTATCTATCTATCTATCTATCTATCTATCTATCTATCTATCTTCTGATACTGCGTCGGTCACATTTGACCATTACCGCAGGTGTATATGATATACACTCCAGGTTTTGCAGGATGAAAGCCTACACAGTAATCATGTAATTACGGTAGGGACCTTTAACCTGCCTGCACAGAGGATGGTTCTCCCTGCACAGGGGGCCTCCAGTTAACGTCCCGATCCGCAGGACGGTGCACTTTATGACATTCATCCCTGCAAATGATGCCAATGGAGCGTGTTCGGACACCGAAATTTTATCGCCGCTGCCGGGGATCGAATCCGGGACCTCTAGCATCAGAGGCAAGTGCACTAACCACGGAGCTATCACGCTATGCTGACGCTACCCTAACCTCAATGAGGTGGTCCTAACGAGCACACACAGCCTATGTTCAGAATATTAATAATAAATATATCTTGGATTTTCATCAGAATAGTAGCCGATTTGGAGATGTGAAAAAGCGCACTATGTGTTATCTTAATGGGAGAATTCTTGTTTTATAAAGATACAGAGAAAATCCGCTGAAACTTTTCTTGAAATTTCTTTGTAAAGTTGACATATTTCTCTCTGATAAGCCTCCTTATTTTCTGTTTTTCAGTTAAACCACAACAGTCAACACCGGTTACCAAGAAGACGCCAATCTCAAGTGGACCAATCAAACCTCGAGCTCTGATGCAGCCAGTGGTTACCTCAAAATCACCTGTTGATGTGCCATTAAAACCTGGGAAAGAAGATCAGGATATACAGGTAATTATACCACCGACATACGGAGTATGCTATGGGGGTATATAGTTTTCGTCAGGCCGTTCGTCCTCTTATCCATCCGTCTGTCCATCTTTGTGCCCATCCTTCCGTCAGTCCGTTAACATTTTGGTTAAAGTTTTGCGTTAAAGTTTCTAAGAGATTGTATCTTCTGAACTCTTTGATAGATTTAGTTGATACTTGCAATGAAGTTAATGATGTCAAGGTCACAGACTTTGAAATTTTACATTTGGTTGAAGTTTTATGACAAAGTTTATAGATGCCTGTATGTTCTAAACTCTTAGACAAATTCAGTTGATACTTGATTCAGTGTTGCATAGCAGTCCGAAGATTTTGTGATGCATGTCCTTTCCCCCACCCATGGTGACCTTGACCTCAAGTCATGGACTTTGCAATTTTACATTTTTTTATGACAAAGCTTATAGATGCCTGTATGTTCTAAACTCTTAAGACAAATTCATTTGATACTTGCATCGATGTTCCATACCAGTCCAAAGATTTCATTGATGCATACCCACCCTGCTGCTTCAGTAACTTTGAGGCCCTCACCCCTTCAGTTATTTTGATGCCCTCCCGTGGTCCATTTAGAAATTTTATGTTTGGTTTAGCTGTTACAAGCACATATATAGATTCTTATAGCTTCTTCACTTCTTCATTCGTATCACATACAAGCTCGAAAGATATATCAGAGGGTGGCGCTGGCCAGGGGTGCATGTGACCCACTGGTGCTTTCTCTAGTTTTTATACCATTGTTATATTTTATAATTTTGATATGGTCATCCAGAACAGTTTCCAGTGCACATAGCTGGTGCTTGGGAGATCATGGGTTTGATCCCCACTGAGATTAGCACCTTTGTTTCATGGAGATTGATTATAGAATATTTTATATTTTCATTTTCTCCCTTCTACTGATTCAAGTTTCTTGCGCCCGGGCTTCTCCAGACTTTCGGATGAGTCTTTAAACCGAGGTCCCGTCTCCGTATGACCTTAGCTGTTGGTGGGACGTAAAACTAAAACTCGCTCACTCAAGTTTCTTGCTAAAAGGTTGCACTGCGCTGTTAGACCATTAAGAAGGACTTATACCTGCCCATGAAAATTAAGGTTAGACTAGCTAATTATGCTGACTGTGTTATTGAACAGAAGCAAAATTTAAAGATCCACTTGTCAGAATGACATTTCATTTGTCCGAGAAAAAAGGCTTGAGATTGTCAGTGAATTATTGTGAAATGACACATTTTAATTGAGAACCGAAAAACTGTGAGCAGCTTAAAACCAAAAGTCAACCAGTGAAATGCAAGGTTACTTGATGACATCCAACAAAACATCATTTTACATGTACATGGCAGAATAAACTGTCTTCAATTATTGATACTGTAATGATCCTAAGTATTGGGACAGACAGGCCTAACAAACAGTGCAGACCTGAAGGAGCAGTCTGATCAGGGTCTACACTGTTTGTATTCCATCTGCAATTTATTGAGTCCTTGCTAAATCCAACAAAACATCATTTTACATGTACATGTACATGGCAGAATAAACTGGGACAGACAGGCCTAACAAACAGTGCAGACCTGAAGGAGCAGTCTGATCAGGACCTACACTGTTTGTATTCCATCTGCAATTTATTGAGTCCTTGCTAAATCCAACAAAACATCATTTTACATGTACATGTACATGGCAGAATAAACTGGGACAGACAGGCCTAACAAACAGTGCAGACCTGAAGGAGCAGTCTGATCAGGACCTACACTGTTTGTATTCCATCTGCAATTTATTGAGTCCTTGCTAAATCCAACAAAACATCATTTTACATGTACATGTACATGGCAGAATAAACTGGGACAGACAGGCCTAACAAACAGTGCAGACCTGAAGGAGCAGTCTGATCAGGACCTACACTGTTTGTATTCCATCTGCAATTTATTGAGTCCTTGCTAAATCCAACAAAACATCATTTTACATGTACATGTACATGGCAGAATAAACTGGGACAGACAGGCCTAACAAACAGTGCAGACCTGAAGGAGCAGTCTGATCAGGACCTACACTGTTTGTATTCCATCTGCAATTTATTGAGTCCTTGCTAAATCCAACAAAACATCATTTTACATGTACATGTACATGGCAGAATAAACTGTCTCAAATTATTGATACTGTAATGATCCTAAGTATTGGGACAGACAGGCCTAACAAACACTGCAGACCCAGATCAGACTGCTCCTGAAGGAGCAGTCTGATCAGGGTCTACACTGTTTGTATTCCATCTGCAATTTATTGAGTCCTTGCTAAATCTCAAAACAAATTTTAGAAGTTTTAGGAGAATTACAGCATGTCCTCAAGGTGTCCGGAATTAGAATTTTTACAGTATTATCCAATCAGATATTACCATATAATGATCCTAGGTATTCTAATCAAACATTACCGTAATGGTCCTAAGTATTGTGATAGACAGGCCAAAGCAAACAGTGCAGACCCAGATCAGACTGCTCCTGAAGGAGCAGTCTGATCAGGGTCTACACTGTTTGCCACTCCTGAAGGACCCAGATTAGACTGCTCCTGATTACAATTGCCTTTCCACCTCTACCTTTTGGACTGCATGCTGGATCATGAAATAAATTTGTTAAAATTTTAGGAGAATTACAGCAAGTCTTCAAGGTGTCTGAGTTTTTAGGCTTTTTACGGTACACAAAAAGCACATTAGAAATAATGTTGTAATTATCTTTATTTTCAGAAATCTCTGAGCACAGAAGAATTGACAGCAGAAATGGCCAATTTAGAAGGCTTAATGAAGGACCTCAATGCAATTACACAACAAGACTTCGAATGTTAGCACAGTGTAAGATGGTCATAATACATTTTTATAGAAGCATGGACTTCCGTTAATAATATTTTCGGTGCTGACAACAAACTGCTGTCTTTATGGAAACTGTTTGGCCCATTTTAGAGGGGTAAATCACAAACTACACATTTGAAAACAGTGCAGGCCCAGTTCAGACGCCACAAAAATGTGCCATCTGATCAGGGCCTTCCCTGTTAGTAAGGAGTTTGGCCTAGATTTCAAAATGGCGTATGACATCTAGATTTCAAAATGGAGTTTGATCTAGTTTTTAAAATGGAGTATCACGTAGATTTCAAAATGTACTCCTGCTTATCGAGGAAGATTACTGTCCACTTAAAATGGAGTATTCTACAGTGACACATTTTTAAGTGATGCTTTGATAGTTATGTGGCCATTTAAATACAACAGCAGAACAAGCAAGATTAGATGAAATATATTCTTCAAAGTTGGAAGAAAAGGCCAAGATTCGTAACAGTGAGAATTGTAACAGATTTTATTGCCATTGGCATTCGGAAATTGGATAAGTTTAAAACAGTGAATAGAAATGAAGTGATTATGTGACATATAAAAGCTTTAAAAAAGGAAATGATTATGTGACTTATGAAAGCTTTAATAGATTTTGCTATTTCTGCAATGAACTGCAAGTTCTGTAAACATGAGACATTCATTTCATTAATATGTAAATCTCAGACTGAGTGAATTTTTCACAAGACTAAAATATTTGAAGTGACAGCAATGCTGTGAATTCAGGAACGAAAAATACACATAATATGAAAGTACCACATGTATACATTGTATTGTGTATGAAAAATTGTGCATAAAAGAGAAGGTGGTTTCTTCAGAGAAAATTTAGGAAGAGTGTAGTAATAGTGTAATAATGAGGAATCATAGATATAATTGTTGCTAGCATAAGATTACCAGATTAAAAGGATATTTTATGATAATTTAGATATAATTTTCTCCAGGGGCCAGTTGTTGAAAACTAATGACATTAAGTAACGTATCGTTAAAACTTTGATCATTTAATATGGTAAATATGCTAATATTTTTGCTGAAAAAATGTGAGCAGCTTTTCTCAATTTTTCAGCAAAAATAACCCTATATTAGATTTTGTACTTGCTAGAACAGTTAACAATATGACCACTAATGAGCTCGTTTTGAACAACTGGCCCCAGTTCTCTTGTCTCCGATCAGTTTTCTGCAAAATCATACTTTGTCAATACTAGTAAGTTTCCCGCAGAAGTTTATGTTTCTGATTAGGGATTGTGGATCTTCTCAAGACAGCTATTCTAGCAAAACCACAAGTCCATTTGTTCAAAAATAACAATAATTATGCAGTTGGTTAGCATAGCCTTATATCTTTGATCATTCTGTAATATTTGAATATTTTTTGCTAAAAAATTAGAAGCTTTTGCATTTTCAAAACCTACTCATTTTTTTTTCAGCAAAAATTACACTGTATTACATGTAGATGTTATCAGAGTTCTTGTAAACTCCATATTTGGAGTAATTTACTCAAACTTTTCATTTCTGACTCCCCAACTGTTTTGAAATTTACGATAGAAAAGTAAGGTAAAACGCCAATGCAACTGGAGGACAGTATTTTTACTCCAATTTTCAAAATTCTAGCGAGAACCCTGATTATACTATTTGTAAGAGTTAACATTTCAACCACTAACAAGCTCGTTAAGCTAATGACTGTTTGAATATACATACTTTTATGGGGAAAATAAGAAAATTGATCACACACTTATCATTAATTATGCCTTTTATCTGGTCAGCTAGTGAAATGGCAATATTATAAGTAAATCAAAATGAAAATAATATGGACAATTGTGAATGATATTCTGTATGAAACTTGACAATGCTTGGATCAGGTAATGTGACAAACTATTGTGTATTGAGTGAATAGTTCTATGGTTAGGAGAATGGATGCAATTGGGAGAGGGTGTTCCAGATTTGTCTCCCATTTTGGTGGACTTTCAAAGACAGAGATGTCTTATTAGTAAAACTAAGTAGCTGTGCCAGTAAACTGTTATGTGGAAATCAAAATTGAATGTACATGTACATGATGAGGTGACAGCAATAACCGCATTTTGAACAAAACTAAAGCCAAAATTCAGAAAGGCATGTAACATTTTGCCTTTATTTGTCTTAATTCTGCTCCAAGACATAGGTTGTGGGTGATCGGGTGCTCGTTAGAACGGTTTCATTGATCATGACGATTGTAACAAGTATCCACACCCTGATTTTTTTTCTTTTTTGAGTAAAAGAAACAATTATTCTTACTACTCACAATTACAATACACCCTCTTTATAACACTATTAATGGGGCCAAAGCAGAAAATGTGTTTAACAGTCACACAATTGTTTTATACCCAAACAAAAATGTATACATTATATAGAAAAATGACCATTTATGGTCATTTTTCTATATAATCTATACATTTTTGGGGTACCCAGGCAAAGTGGTGCAAGTCAGACTGTCCATGCATATAAACCCTATTGGTTTAATTGGGCGGCAGGGCTTGAGATCTAATTTCATCTCATTGTCGGGTAAAAGTCCCACAAAATTGGGAGCAATGTCTCCAAAATAACCTATATAGTGTTGAAGGGGACATTAAACCTCAAATCAAACAAACATACATATAGTATTGGGAGAATGTAACATAGTTAAGTTCTGCATGTCAGAGAAACAAACAAACATTTTTGGGATCCATCTTGAAACCATGTGATATCTAAAACTGCTTTATAACCTGTTGTGTTATAATGAGGTTGTAGTGTACTGGGTATTGGGAGCTAGACATGCATCAGGAACAATATTTAAGCTGTCCTTTGTAGTATGTTAAATTCTGTCAGATGATACATGTATTTTGTGTGATTGTGTATTCTCTATTTTTATACAGTTCAAATCATGAAATTGGGAATTTGGTGCATTTTAGAATTTTAATGATATTTGCAAGCTACATGTCAGTTTTCTTTTTAAGTGTAAATCATTTATGCAAAACCATTTCACTAAAAGTTTTTTTTTTTTCTTTTTTTTTTAGCTGCATTTTTCGGCGATAAATTCTTTATTTTTGATTTTTGATCAACATGACAAGCATGATAGTTGGAGAGAAGCTCCACCTTGTCAAAAAGGTTTCATGCCTCTTAAGTTACATGAGCAAAGCTGAAATCAGATGGAGATTTCTGCAGTTTCGAGCTCGAGTGAAATTTTCGGTCTTTACTAGTCCCGCCTTGACGGTGTAGTTGAAGATTTGTCATCTGTCCAGTGCTTGACTGAAAGATAATTATGTGGATTATTCCGGTATCTTGCATGTTTACAATGTGCACATTTGAGAGAAATAAAAGTCACAATGACTGGTGTCATACTTTAAATATTTTTGCAATATTGATCAAAGGCGTATGATCTGTATTGTCCTGTCTAAAGATTTGCTGACTAAAACCACGTTTTTCAGGCTTTTGACTGTCTACACGCTACTGCTATGTACAACATCCCTTCAGTTGAACCCTTTATTTGCTGCATGGGATTTATCCATATATAGACATAGTTTCAAATTGGCTAGTTGTTTTTACATTTCGATAACTTGCGAGTGACAGAATTGGACTTAGTTTTTATCGAAAAATTCAAAAATTGTAAAAACATCCATCTGACTGGAGCAATTCTGGAGGTTGAACTCCTTTGCGAGAAGTCTGCGGAGCTGCTCCACCACAACTTTCTAGCTGGATATGTTGATCAAAAACAGGCCTCCATGGCCTAGTGGTTAAGAGCGCTGACTCTTGATCATTATGTCTTGTCACCGCTATGGTTCGAGCCTCGCTAAGGTCACATTTGAGACGCCAAGTTCTGCAACGGGAGTTCAGGTGGTTTTTCTCCGGGTACTCAGGTTTTTGCCCACCTCTGATTAACGATCAGCTTGATATGAGGGAAATAATCTTGAAAGAGCCGTTAAACCAAAACCCCCCCCAAAAAAAATATTGATAAAAAATAAGAACTAAAGAAGTGATTGCCAAAAATAGCAGCGAAAAAAAGAAATAAATCGACTTTTATTATAACATTTGTTTGTTCAAACTTGAGCTTCCTTTTGCATGTTTTACATATATCTGTAGTATTTAATTAGCTTCTAAATAAACTATACCTGGATGTCCTGGAGCCACTTGTTTCACCATTTTTGTTTTGTTTGTTTGATTTGAGGTTTAACGTCCCCATCAACACTGTAAAGGTCATTTTGGAGACGTTGCTTCCAATTTTGTGGGACTTTTACCCGGCATTGAGATGAAATGACATCTCAAGCCCTGTCGCCCAATGAAACCAATAGGGTTTATTAGCATGGACAGTCCGCCTCGCAACGCGGTTCCTGGGCAGGCTTAGATCCTCTAAGTGGTTTACCAGTACTAGTGTGCGGGCCGGATTCAGCTCTGCGTGGAAGCATCATGCAGCCCATATAACCATTTTTGTACCAAATGGAATCTCCACCTTCTATATAGCACAAATCCATTTCAAAATTTAGGGGTGTCATGTTGTGTTTTCTTCAAATTTTTTTGGAAAATTGCTGAATGTTTTGCACACAGTGAAGGCCCTGATCAGACACCGTGTTCTGCCGCATCTGATCTGGTCCTGCACTGTTTGCCAATTACCCATTTTGGTGTTTCCGGTACAAAATTGGTTAAAGCAAACAATATTGTTCATTAAATCATCATTAGAACTTTGATCATTTAATATGGCAAGTACACTAACATTTTTGTAGAAAAAAATATGAGCAGCTTTTGCAAATGCAAAAGCTGCTCACATTTTTTCAGCAAAAATACCAGAGTATTAGATATTGTGCTTACTAGATAGAACTAAGGCTGCCACGATTATTCGTATAATCGATTAATCGATCGATAAATTCCACAAAAATGATTATCATTCCTGATTTGCTTTTAATCGATTACTTGATAGGTACAATTTACTACCCAAAGTTGTGCCTAAAATAGCTGGATGAGTGGCAAACAGTGCAGACCCTGATGAGACGCAGCACTATGCGGCGTCTCATCTGGGTCTACACTGTTTGCTCAGGCCTGTCTGTTCAAATATACATATGGTAAAGTGCAACATATGGTAAGAGTCATGCTCAGACAGAAAGCCAGACAGGTAAAATAATGACAAAAATCTTAGCGATTACTAATCGATTATCGATCGCAATGACAGGACTGACAATGGATTATCTTTTCATCTCTGATTAGCCAGCCCTAGATAGAACAGTTAACAATTTGACCACTAAACAGCTTGTTAAGCTTCCAATGCTTTGAACAAATGGACCCTGAACAAACCAATTGTTTAAATAACAGCGCTATCCTTAAGATAATCAAAAGACGCGGGTACAGTTGTTTAAAGCATTGCCGTTAGTGACGGAATTGTTTAATTTTCTAAGAAGCACAATATATGAGTCCTGCCAAACGAACTTGTGTCTTCAAGCATTCTGTCATGGCAAATTTTAACTGCGCATGCCCACTCATTCAGAGGGGCCAGGGATATGGCTTTCTGTCTGAAGGTTCCTCTTGATTCACTGCTTGTATGAGCGAGCAGCGAAGGTTCTGGCGAGACTGCGCGGATGCGCAGGCTCGCCTGAACCGTCGCTGCTCGCATAGGCAATAAGTACCATAATCGCTTGACGGGGCACATATAATACACCAGTCTTTTCTATGGTCATTCTCTCCCTTCTGCTGATTGAAGGAGGGCAGTTAATAGTTTTTGGCTGTACAGGTTAGCAGCTTATGTATAAACGTGCCCAGGAAAAAGTGTGGATAGGTATAGTAGTCGCAGATAAGATTGACAAGGTGGAGCTATTCAGGTATTGTCAATATATGTCAAATTTGCCGAGTCCACCAGGAGATTCGGTAGAGTGCCTTTCGCACGCTTTCTACCAGCGGACAAAATGGTCATATACGCCTCAGCTATGCTTGTGTTACACTTGAATTCACACAATTGGATGACTTGATTTACCTTTTTGTTGATGGAATATTCCTAAGGCAGGTACAAACGATAGCTCGGCCTAATCAATCTTATCTGCGACAACTATAAACTGATCGACTGTATATGACCAAAGTAGTGTTACGGGGCCATTAAACTCCAAAACAAACAAACAAACCAATATTCTTGCTAAAAGAATCGATAACCGGGTCTACACTGTTTGCTTAAAGAATATACACTTTTGCAATCCTTACCAATAACAAAACAAATGTGACACTCATATAAAATTGGAAATGGACCACTTCAAACTTATTAGATGGAAGATTTCATTGCCATATATTTTTTATCAAGTGGCCCCACACCCAGAATGCAAGTTTTAAACTTGAGTTTAAATTCAGATGGAATACTATAAAACGCTTATATTTGGTAGTAATTTTATTTTGGTGCTATTGGCGGTCAAAAAAAATGCGAAAATAAAAATAACTTGAAATAGGGAGAAGAGCTCAAAGTTGTTTTTTTTTATTTTGGAAGTCGAAAATCCGCCAAATTATAAATCTGCCAAAAGGTCCACTTATAAAACCGCCAAAATTTGATGCCACCAAATTTAAGTGTTTTACAGTATGAACTGTGGCTGAACTTGTCTTACTGCTAATTTTCATGTTTCATTATTCTCCCATCTGACAGAATTCTAGTTTATGAAAAATATACAGTGAGTGAGTGAGTTTACGTTTTACGTCCCACCAACAGCTAAGGTCAAACGGGGACGGGACCTCGGTTTAAAGACTCATCCGAAAGTCTGGAGAAGCCCGGGATCGATCCTGCGATCCCTGGTTTACAAGGCGAGTAGCGTAACCACTGCACCACGGAGGCTTCTAAATATACAGTGAAATTCCGCTATTAAGACCACCTAAAATTAAGACTAATTCTCCTTTAAAAAGCTGATTTAGAAGGATGCAGTAGTTCGTTCTTCGTGTTTTCTGCACAAAATGTCCTATGGTCAAGGACCACCTTTGGGACTGTTCAAAAGTGGTCTTAAAGACCACTTTTGAACAGTGAACAGTCCCAAAAGTGGTCTTAATAGTGGAATTTTACTGTATTTCAAAATGTGGCCTTGGTTGTGAATTATCAGTGGTAGTGATGGTCAGTACATGTAATTTTTTATTTAAAATGATTTTGAACTGAATTATCATTAGAGTTGTGCCATTTTTATCTCATTTTGTATTTTGTCTTTTATATTGCATGGTAGCTATTTTATGTTGTGAACAAGTTTTACATTTTTCATTGATTTTTTACAAGCATTTTTGTGAAGAAACATTTAATCTTTTAAGAGCAGAAAAAGCAAAAATGTCTGAAAAGACTTTACCTTAGTGCAAACCAGATAAGGAAATTGGGATTTTTGCCTGGGATGGAATTTCTTATTCAGTCTAAGGATAGGACAAAAGTCAAGACTTCTTATGTGTTTAAAGTGCACTGATCATATAGGCTGTCTAGAAGACTTGGTGGTGTAGTGGTTATGCTACTCACCTCATCAACAAGAGGTCGTGGGTTTGATCCTGGGCTTCTCCGTCTTTAAACCGAGGTTCCATCTCCATATGACCCTGGCTGTTGGTGGGATGTAAAACTCAAACACGGACACACATAGGCTGTCTTTAATGTTGACAGCGCTTAATGTTACGACATCACTTAATTTCAGAAGTGTCATCACAATATCGTGGATGTCGGCAATCAACATGAATGAGTGTGGTTAGGTAAACGACTGGCTCAATATGACCCAAATAGTGTTGGTTACACCATTAAACTCCAAAAAGACAGTCCTGTTGAAAAAAAATATTAGGGCAAATGCCTATATAGCAAACAGGGCAAACTCAAAACAGAAGCAATGTGATCTTACACTGAGAAATTTCCCAAAAAAGAACAACTTTCCTATCGAGTTAATGGGTATTTGTTAGAATCATCTCAAACATACGTACATTTTATTTTAGAAGATAGAAAAATCATCAGAACATTTTATCCTAATTGCTTCTCCTCTGGGTCTTGGACATGTGCATTACATCATATGAGTATACATATGTATTGCCTTTGCTCGCAGAGGCCTCGTCTAATCTTGGTGTTGTGACACTTTATTTTATATTTTTATTAATGTAATTTTTAATCACTTGAAACAAATTCTTTCAAAGTTTTATCTAGGTACAAAAGAGATATTACATAACATTAAGGAGAATGGGAACACCTGGCAGATTTTTCCGCCATTTTTCAAAGGGAGACAACTTACAGGACTTCCTGTTCACTTTTGTATAAGCCCTGTCCCACTGAAAAAGGGGTCTACTCTTAAAGGCAAGAATTTGCTCCTGAGGAGCAAATTCTTGCCTTTAAGAATTGACCCCTATTGACATGGGAGACAAAAATACTTCTGCAGGAGTTGCCTCCCCTGAAGATGTTCCCTTTCCCCTTAAGATGATAACTGTTCCATGTTTCATATGCACATTATTTATATGTTAGAAATATGTACTATATGACAATGTAATAAGAGTGTGAAATGATGTGTGAAATTATATGTGTTGCCTTATATGATACAGTACAAACCTATTTATGACACTAGTTTCGGGATCCAAAGCTTAAATCAATTAGTGTTTACAACCATGTCTTATTCAAACAAAAACATATAGATTTTTTCTAAATTATTTTTCCGCAGGGAAAAAAGGCTCATAGTCTATGATGAGAATTAAAACACTTTATATTTAGAGTTTTAATCCTTAAGATGACAATCGCAACAATTGTCGTCTGCTTTGTTGTCTGCTGGTTACTTTAGAAGTCATTTTTGAAACAGTGTGGACTCGGAGCAGACTGCTGCTGATCTGAGTCCACACTGTTTGCCTGTATGCAAAAATGTGCTTGAAAAGTTTGCAAGATGATTCAACAGACGACAAAAACAGACAACATTTTAAGATGTGGTTTTCTCGGGAGCTTAAGGGTTAATTAATAAAAACATAGAGATTGTGTTGAAAAATGACATTTATGGTCATATTTCTATAAAAAATCTCGGCATTTTTGGCATCCATTTTTCAACAGAGTTTTATCAAAAACTATACTGTAATGAACAGTGTTTTAAAGAGGTTTTGGTTTATATGATGGATGAATCAATCATGAATCATTGTAAATATGTCATTCATAGGATAGCTGTGAAGATCAAAACAGGGCAAGTAGGAGCTTGAAGGAAACAAAGGCTACCTCCAGGTGTATGTGTCCATTATTGACGTGGACCAGAGGTCATAAAATCCTTTGCATGCTCAGCTCAGTTGAGCATGAAAATTTAAAAATCTTGATAATACAAAAATAACAACAAAATTTGGGCTCTTACCATGCTTGTATCAGCTGAAAATGATAAAAAAAATATTTGTCCTGTTTATAATTCTTAAATTATCCAGCAAGTGTAACATTTTAGTATTTATGAGCAGGACAAATTCAATGCTTAGATTTAAAACCTAGATAATAGTGAAATTACAAGTGATCTCTTCTTGCTCTTACTAGCTGAAAATGATATGTCCTGTTCATAAATATTAAAATGCCAATAAGTGTTGGCATTTTAATACTTAGGAGCAGGAGTTGAGCAGGATTTTTTTTTCAATACTCCAGGTAAAGTCCTTTTTGAATTCAATAATATTTCAGACATCTTTGGCATCTTAATATTTGTGAGCAGGAAAAATTCATGCTCAAGTAGGTAACAAAGTTTTATAACCTCTGGGGCCAGGTTTTCCCCAACTGACTGGTGAAATTAGAACAAAGAGTTATGTGACATGATGTTAAGCTAAGATGAACAAATCATGTACACCCTGAGGTTGTGCTTGTTTTCACAAGCTCAGCTTTTTTGTATAACCTTATAAAAACATGCAATATAATTGTCTGTTATTTATTCATTATGCAGGAATTATGCATGACTTGTGACTTGATTCTGTGACAAAGAATGTTTTATACCTCACTGTCTCATTGTCTTAGTATACAGAAATTTAACGCTCTGCATGCTGGGTATTTTTTTTTTTCAGCAGACGTCATTTTGAAATATTTCTTATTTTTCCAAGAAAACAAGATTTGATATCTCATGCAAATTGTCTCCTATGGAGACAATTTGCATGAGATGTCAAATCTTGATTTGGGAAAAAGAAAGAAAAATATCAACAATTTGGCGCCTGCTATGTTAGCCCAGGGTATGGTATAGGTTAAGGAGAAAATTCCGGAATGATTAGGTTTTATATCCAAATTTTAGTGTGAATTGGGGGCGATGATGCTCTGCTGCAATGGCAAGTTTTGTCTATTTTTTTTTGTCTTTAAAATTCTTTTGAAATTTCAATACATGTAGGCTATTAGCTTTTTCATGGGATTATAATTCCACAAATTTAGCCAAAAATGCATTATCTGATTTAGATTTTTCTACAAATAGACTGTCTACCCATAATCATGAATCATACATTTCTTTACACAATGGGAAAACCAGTCATAGAGGACTGAGGGTAGCTTTTTTGCCATTTATTTTTCAAATAAATATTGTTTAAACCAGACTGTTGACAGTGCCCGATTTTACCCCAATACTACATTGTGGACACCATCATTTTTGCTACACCCCCTAAAAAAGCATTGTTTCCATTGTGGCTACTTTGTATGTTACGAATTTTGGAATGAGAAGATAAAAGTACTAAGAATTTATATATGCATATTTGAATAACTTGTGCAGTTATGAAATAAGTGTTTGATCAAACAGTGTAGATCCTGATCAGACTGCTCCAAGAGGAGCAGTCGGATGGGGATCTACACTGTTTGTGATTCTGACTGAAAAATTTCATGTTTTACTAACATACATGTATTACTTCTTCAACTTTGAGGATATACACAGGTAATTATTGCAGAGTCCCACACCCCACTCATTGGGCTTGGAGAAATAGATTGGGCTGCATGGTGCTTCTGTGCAGAGCTGAAACTGATGGAACTTTAGTACTGGTAAACCCCTTAGCAGGTTTAAGCCTGCCCGGGTAAAATGGTGCAAGTAAGACCTCTCCTTAAACCATAACTGTTTCTTTGGGTGGTAGGGCATGAGTTGTCATTTCATCTCAGTGTTGGGTAAAAGTCCAACATAATCGGAAGCAATGTCTCCAAAATGACTTAAATAGTGTTGATGTGGATGTAAAACCTCAACAAAAAGACTCAAATTTCAGATGTCCCATCTCTTAGGGTTATTAGGAATTACAGTGGAATTCCGCTAATAAGACCACCTAAAATTAGGACCAGTTCTGCTTTAAAAAGCTTATTTAGCATGTTGCAGTTATTCTTGCTTTGAGTTTTCTGCATACAGAGTCCACTGGTCAGAGACCACCTTTGGGACTGTTCAAAAGTGGTCTTAAGACCACTTTTGAACAGTCCCAAAGGTGGTCTTAATATAGAAAGCTGGTGCAGATACTTGCAGCCTCATTCTAAACATAGTGTCCAGTGGTCAGGGACCACCTTTGGGACTGTTCAAAAGTGGTCTTAAGACCACTTTTGAACAGTCCCAAAGGTGGTCTTAATATACGAAGCTTGCAGCCCCATCTCAGTCCTCACTGGTTCCCTGCTCGTGCAGCTCCATAATCACATAATAGTCATGAAATGTTTTATAAATAAAATTGTGAACAAGATAAATGGAATGGTTTTGTTTTCTTTTACCCACCTTTAGTTATGAATTTGAGCTTTCTCTGCTGTTTTTAGCTCACCTGTCACGTAGTGACAAGGTGAGCTTTTGTGATCACATTTTGTCCGTCGTCCGTGCGTGGGTGCGTGCGTGCGTCCGTGCGTGCGTAAACAATTTCTTGTCCGCATGATAGCATCTTCATTTATGATTTGATTTTAACCAGACTTGCAAACAACTTGTACCACCATGAGATCTGGGTTCCTTTCTTGAACCAGCCATATCCCATCATGTGTTACGGAGTTACGGCCCCTGAAATGGCAAAAATTGCCTATTTTGGTCTTGTCCGCACGATAGCATCTTCATTTATGATTTGATTTTAACCAGACTTGCACACAACTTGTACCACCATGAGGTCTGGGTTCCTTTCTTGAACCGGCCATATCCCATCATGTGTTACGGAGTTACGGCCCCTGAAACGGCAAAAATTGCCTATTTTGGTCTTGTCCGCACAATAGCAGCTTCATTTATGATTTGATTTTAACCAGACTTGCACACAACTTGTACCACCATGCCATCTAGGTTCCTTTTTTGAACCAGCCATATCCCATCATGTGTTACGGAGTTACGGCCCCTGAAACGGCAAAAATTGCCTTTTTTGGTCTTGTCCGCACAATAGCAGCTTCATTTATGATTTGATTTTAACCAGACTTGCACACAACTTATACCACCAGGAGATCTGGGTTCCTTTCTTGAACCAGCCATATTCCATCATGTGTTACGGAGTTACGGCCCCTGAAAGGGCAAAAATTGCCTATTTTGGTCTTGTCCGCACGATAGCATCTTCATTTATGATTTGATTTTAACCAGACTTGCACACAACTTGTACCACCATGAGTTCTGGGTTCCTTTCTTGAACCAGCCATATCCCATCATGTGTTGCGGAGTTACGGCCCCTGAAAGGGCAAAAATTGCCTATTTTGGTCTTGTCTGCATGATAGCTGTTTCATTTATCATTTGATTTTAACTAAACTTGCACACATTTTGTACCACCACAAAATATCTCGGTCAAGTTCGAATATGGGTCATGTTGGGTCAAAAAGTAGGTCAGTAGGTCAAATCAGAAAAAAAACCTTGTGAAGACACTAGAGGCCACAATTTTGGTCCGATCATCATCAAACTGGCCCAGAATGATCATCTTGACAATATCTCAGTCAAGTTCGAATATGGGTGTTGTCGGGTCATAAAGTAGGTCAGTAGGTCAAATCATAGAAAAACCTTCTGAACACACTAGAGGCCACAATTTATGTCCAATCATCATCAAACTTGCTCAGTATGATCATCTTGATAATATCTTGGTCACATTCGAATATGGGTCATGTAGGTTCAAAAAGTAGGTCAGTAGGTCAAATCACAGAAAAACCTTGTGAACACACTAGAGGCCACAGTTTTGGTCGAATCATCATCAAACTTGCCCAGAATGATCATCTTGACAATATCTGAGTCAAGTTTGAATATGGGTCATGTCGGTCTAAAATGTAGGTCAGTAGTTCAAATCAGAGAAAAACCTTGTGTACACACTAGAGGCCACATTTCTGGTCCAATCATCATCAAACTTGCTCAGAATGATCATCTTGACAATATCTGAGTCACGTTCGAATATGGGTCATGGCAGGTCAGAAAGTAGGTCAGTAGGTCAAATCAGAGAAAAACCTTGTGAACACACTAGAGGCCACATTTTTGGTCCAATCATCATCAATCTTGCTCAGAATGATAGTCTTGACAATTTCTCGGTCAAGTTCGAATATGGGTAATTTCAGGTCAAAAAGTAGGTCAGTAGGTCAAATCATATAAAAACCTTGTTAACACACTAGAGGCCACAGATTAGGTCCGATCATCATCAAACGTGCCCAGAAAGATCATCTTGACAATATCTGAGTCAAGTTTGAATATGGGTCATGTCGGTTCAAAAAGTAGGTCAGTAGTTCAAATCAGAGAAAAACCTTGTGTACACACTAGAGGCCACAGTTTTGGTCTGATCATCATCAAACTTGCTAAAAATGATCATTTGACAATATCTCAATTAATTTCGAATATGGGTCATATCTGGCCAGTAAGTAGGTCAGTAGGTCAGATTGTTGAAAAACCTTGTGGACACACTAGAGACCCCAGTTTTGGTCTGATCATCATCAAACTTGCTCAGAATGATCATCTTGACAATATCTGGGTCAAGTTTGAATATGGGTCATGTCGGGTCAAAAAGTAGGTCAGCAGGTCAAATCATAGAAAAAACATTTTGAACACTCTAAGAGGCCACAGTTTTAGTCAAATCATCATAAAACTTGCTCAGAATGATCATTTGGACAATATCTCAGTTAAGTTCGAATATGGGTCATGTCAAATCAAAAAGTAGATCAGTAGGTTATTTTGTCATAACTTTTGAACTGTTTGAGATAGAGCCTTCATATTTAGCATATAGGTTCCTTGTGACAAGGGCTTTCCACTCATATAAAGATTTGACCTGTGACGTTGACCTGTGACCTACTTTATCATAACTTTTGAACCATATGAGATAGAGCCTTCATATTTGGCATGTATGTTCCTTGTGACAAGGTTTTCTCAACCATTCAAAACTTTTGAGCCATGACCTTGACCTTTGACCTACTTTGTCATAACTTTTGGAGCATTTAAGATACAGCCTTCATATTTGGCATATAGGTTCCTTCATAGGAGTGAGTGTTTGAGTTTGAAGTCTCACCAACAGCTAAGGTCATACAGTTATGGGACCTCTGTTTAAAGACCAATCTGAAAGTCTGGAGAAGCCTGGCATCGATCCTGCTACCCTGGTTTACAAGGCAAGTAGCATGACCACTTCACCATGAAGGCTTCTAAACTTCATTGGAATGTTGTGTAGATGACCCTCTAGGAAAATAGCATAACGATTAACAAATGGTCACAAGAGCTAAAAATAGAAAACATTGTAAATTTGCTTCAAATGCTAACTCCTTCTAAACCTTTGGGCCAGTTGGATTTAAAACTTCACAGGAATGTTGCCTAGATGACTCCCTACCAAAATAGTTAATACTCATTCCACTCCAATGAACAAGATGGCTTCCAGAGCTAAAAATAAAAAATTCTTCAAACGATAATTCCTTCTGTACCCTTGGGCCAATTTCATTCAAACTTTGAAGTAATGTTGCTTAGATGACCCTCTACCAAAAAGGCTAAAACAATCCCGCTCTGAAGAAAAAATGGCCACCGGAGCTGAAAATAGAAAAATATTGTAAATCTGATTCAAACATGAACCCCTCCTAAACCCTAAGGACAATTTGATTCAAACTTAACAGGAATGTTGCCTAGGTAACTCCCTACCAAATAAGCTAAAATCACTCTGCTGATGAACAAGATGGCAACCATAGCTAAAATAGAATGTACTCGAGACAGTGTCACACAGGTGAGCGAACCAGGGCCCTGTGGGCCCTCTTGTTTGGTCTTTTTGGCCTTTTCAAGATTATATCACTTATTTTCAGCCTATTGTTAATCAGAGTTGGGGGGAAAACTGGAGGTACCAGGAGAAAAACCACCTGACTTTACCTTAACAATACTAAAAATTCGAACACCTTGAGAACTTACTTGGTGTAATTCTCCTAAAATTTTAACAAATATGTTTCACGAACCAGCAAGGTGTCCAAAAGGTGCAGATGGAATGGCAAACCGTGTAGATCCTGATCTGAAAACCACATGACCTTTCCGTAAAAATCCTAAAATGTGGACACCTTGAAACCTTGCTGTAATTCTCCTAAAATTTTAACAAATTTGTTTCACAATCCAGTAAGGAGTCCAAAAGGTGCAGATGGAATGGCAAACAGTATAGACCCTGATCAGATTGTTCCTGAAGGAGCAGTCTGATCTGGGTCTGCACTGTTTGCTAAGGCCTATCTCTCCCAATACCAAGGATCATATGGTATTATAAGAATCTTATATGGGTGTGAGGGGTGGATTGAAAAATTCGTCCCGCGGGACACTGTCCGGCATCACGATGCTTGCTGAGTGATGCCAGACAGTGATCCCTAGGGACGGATTTTTCTATCCTCGCCTCACACCCATATTGGATTCTCATTCTTGCATACTTTCCATTTCTATTGCGAAATTTTAATGCTGCTATCACTACGGTTACCGACGTCCGCCATTTTGTGATGACACAACAGGAATGTTCAGTGGCGTCACGCATGACGACGCCGCACATGAGGTTGTAATCAACCAGTGCATTTATCAAACACGCGATTATATTCGATTTGGGGTCGGAACACCAGGGTCAGAACATAAATTTCTATCCCAGGGTAAAATCACGGATTTCCTTGTCTGGTGTGCAAGAATCTACAATCTCATATGGCATTATTGTTAGGGTCCAAAGAAGAAACAGTCTTATTAAAACAACTGTGTTATATCAAAACAAAAATGTTATGCTTATATAGAAAAATGACCCTGACCATTTATGGTCATTTTTCTATATAATCAAAACATTTTTATCCATCTTCAAAATACGTATGGTAAGTTACCTGTTTAACCATTTCCCACTAAGATACGTCTTTTTACATGTCTGAACCCCCCACCTCACCTTTTTGAGCCCCAGAACCAACTAAAACCTACATTCCCCACCTCTGGATAGCTAATATGTTTGGCTTAAGGTAAGTTGTCCAAAACATTGACCTGTAGGTTAACTTGTCTACCACTTGCAATCTTTGACCTTTCACTGTGATGGCTTGCCAGGTGCTGGCTGACTACTTCAGTCTTTTTGATGCTGATAGTTAGATCATAGCTATCACAGGAGTCAGATACTTGATCTATACCTTAATGCTTCTTTTCTGTTGGAGCACCTTTTGCCATGTCATCAGCAAAGAGTAACTCATCTAGCCCCTCTGTCTGCCATTTGGAGTTAGCTTGCAACCTTCTGAGATTGAAAAGCTTCCCATCAAAGTGATACCTAATAGGTATGCCATTGTCACCATCCTGGAAAGCATCTGTGAGCATGGTAGAAAACATCATGCTGAAGAGTGTTGGGGCTAACACACAGCCTTGCCTGACTCAGTTTGTCACAGGGAATGGATCTGAAAACTCACCATCATTTTGGACCGGTGCAAGCATACTATCAAGGAACAGTCTCACCATTTCTATGAACTTGGTTGGACATCCATACTTCACCATGATCTTCCAAAGGCCCTCACGACTGACTGTGTTAAATGCTTTGGTAAGGTCAATAAAGGTCATGTATAGGTCCATGTTCTGTTCCTGACATTTCTCTTGCAGCTGCCTTGCTGTGAAGATCATGTCAATTGTTCCTCTGTCCTTCCTAAACCCACACTGGCTTTCTGGTAGAAGCCCTGACTGTTCAAGTTGTTCATTAGTCGGTTAAGTTGGACTCTTGCAAGGACTTACCCAGCAATTGACAATAAAGAGATGCCACAGTGATTGTTCCCTTTCCGTTTGAACAAGTGGATGGTTTGACACATCCTTGAATTCTTGAGGGATGGCTTCTTTTCTCCACATCGCCACTCTATGTAATAAGGACCATTGCTATGAGTAGTTCTGGCAATTTCATTGAACAGTTTTAATTAAAAAAATGCATAAACTGATGATGATTGATCACAAATACTAACGCATGATTCCAGTCCAGATTCTATTGATAACCCTTTAATGCAGGTTGTTTTTCTCCAGGTACTACAGTTTTCACCACCTCTTGACTAATCTTGAAAGGGCCTTTAAACAAAAAAACAACCAAAAACCTCTAACACAACATTCTTACGTCACAATGACAAGAATTGCACGGCTTTTTAGCTCATCTGTCCGAAAGTCATGGTGAGCTTTTGTAACTGTGAGATGTCTGGCCTCGTCCGTCGTGCATCATCCGTGCGTGAACTTTTCTTGTGAACACTCGAGAGGCCACAGTTTTTGGCCAATCATCATCAGACTTGATCAGAATGATCGTCATGACAATATCTCAGTCAAGCTCGAATATGGGTCATGTTCAATCGAAAAGTTGGTCAGTAGGTCAAATCATAGAAAAACCTTGTGAACACACTAGAGACCACAGTTTTGGTCAGATCATCATCAAACTTGCTCAGAATGAATGTGGGTCATGTCGGGTCAAAAAGTAGGTCAGTAGGTGAAATCATAGAAAAACCTTGAGAAGACACTGGAGGCCACAGTTTTGGTTCGATCATCATCAAACTTGCTCAGAATTATCATCTTGACAATAACTCGGCCAGCTTTGAATATGGGTCATGTCTGGTCAAAAAGTAGGTCAGTAGGTCAAATCATAGAAAAACCTTGTGAACACACAAGACCACAGTTTTGGTCCGATCATCATCAACTTGCTTAGAATGACCATCTTGACAATATCTCGGTCAAGTTCGAATATGGGTCATGTCGGGTCAAAATGTAGGTCAGTAGGTCAAATCATAGAAAAACCTTGTGAACACACTAGAGACCACAGTTTTGGTTAGATCATCATCAAACTTGCTCAGAATGATCATCTTGACATCTCGGTCAAGTTTGAATATGGGTCATGTCGGGTCAAAACGTAGGTCAGTAGGTGAAATCATAGAAAAAACTTGAGAAGACACTGGAGGCCACAGTTTTGGTTCGATCATCATCAAACTTGCTCAGAATTATCATCTTGACAATAACTCGGCCAGGTTTGAATATGGGTCATGTCTGGTCAAAAAGTAGGTCAAATCAGAGGAAAAACTTGTGAACACACTAGACCACAGTTTTGGTCCGATCATCATCAAACTTGCTAAGAATGATCATCTTGACAATGTCCCTTTCAAGTTCGAATATGGGTCATGTCGGGTCAAAAAGTAGGTCAGTAGGTCAAATCATAGACAAACCTTGTGAACACACTAGAGGTCACAGTTTAAGTCTGATCATCATCATACTTGCTCAGAATTATCATCTTGAAAATATCGCGATCATGTTCGAATATGAGTCATGTCGGGTCAAAAAGTAGATCAGTAGGTCAAATCATAGAAAACCTTTGGAACATACTAGAGGCCACAGTTTTGGTCCGATCGTCATGAAACTTGCTCAGAATGTTCATCTTGACAATATCTCGATCAAGTTTGAATATGGGTCATGCCGGGTCAAAAAGCATGTAGGTCAAATCATAGAAAAACCTTGTGAACACTCTGGAGGCCACAGTTTTGCTCCAAGTATCATAAATCATGCTCAGAATGATCATCTTGACAAAGCTATCTGGGTCAAGTTTGAATATGGGTCATGTCGAATCAAAAAGTAGATCAGTAGGTCATTTTGTAATAACTTTTGAACCGTTTGAGATAGAGTCTTCATATTTGGCATGTAAGTTCCTTGTGACAAGGGCTTCCCATGCATGCAGATAATGACCTGTGACCTTGACCTCTGACCTAATTTATCAAATTTTGAAGCATTGGAGATAGAGCCTTCATATTTGACATGTATTTTGCTTGTGACAAGGACTTCCCACACATACAAAAATTTGACCTGTGACCTTGACCTTTGACCTACTTTGTCATAAGTTTTGAACCATCTAAGATAGAGCCTTCATATTTGGCGTGTATGTTCCTTGTTACAAGGGCCTTCCAGTCATGCAAAAATTGAAGGCTCTACCTTTTTAACCGTTTGTGACGAGGGCTTCCCACCCATACAAGAATTTTGACCTGTGATCATGACCTTTGACCTACTTGGTCATAACTTTTGAACCATTTGACATATTTGGCATGCAGTTCTTTGTGACAGGGCTTCCCACCCATACAACACCTTTTGACCCGTGTCCTTGACTTTTGCCCTACTTTGTCATAACTGTTCACACATACAAAAATTTGACCTGTGACCTTGACCTTTGACCTACTTTGTCATAAGTTTTGAACCATCTAAGATAGAGCCTTCATATTTGGCATGTATGTTCCTTGTTACAAGGGCCTTCCAGTCATGCAAAAATTGAAGGCTCTACCTTTTTAACCGTTTGTGACGAGGGCTTCCCACCCATACAAGAATTTTGACCTGTGATCATGACCTTTGACCTACTTGGTCATAACTTTTGAACCATTTGACATATTTGGCATGCAGTTCTTTGTGACAGGGCTTCCCACCCATACAACACCTTTTGACCCGTGTCCTTGACTTTTGCCCTACTTTGTCATAACTGTTCAACCATCTGAGATAGAGCCTTCATATTTGTGATATAGGTTCCTTATGACAAGGGCTTCCAACCCATACAAAAATGTTGACCCTTGACCTTGACCTACTTTATCATAACTTTTGAACCATTTGAGTGAGCCTTCATTTTTGGCATGTATATTCCTTGTGTCATGGTCTTCCCACCCATACAAAAATTTGACCTATGACCTTGACCTTTGACCTACTTTGTCATCATTTTTGAAGCATTTGAGATAGAGCCTTCATATTTGACTTCATATATGTAGGTTCCTTGTGACAAGGGCTTCCTATTTATAAAAAAAATATTACCTGTCACCTTGACCTTGACATGTGACCTACTTTATCATAACTTTTGAACCATTTGAGATAAAGCCTTCATATTTGACATGTATGTTGCTTGTGACAAGAACTTCCCACCCATACAAACCTTTTGACCTGTAACCTTGACCTGTGGCCGACTTAATCATATATTTTGAACTATTTGAAACAGAGCCTTCATATTTGGCATGTATGTTCCTTCTGACAATGGTCTCCCACCCATACAAAAAACTGACCTGTGACCTTGACCTTTGACCTACTTTGCCATAACTTTCGAACTACTTGAGATAGAGCCTTCACGTTTAGGTTGCAGGTTCCTTTTGACAAGGCCTTCCCACTCATACAAAAATATTTTGACCTATGACCTTGACCTGCGACCTACTTTATCAAAACTTTTGAACCCTTTTAGATAGAGCCTTCATATTTTGCAAGCATGTTCTTTGTGACGAGGGCTTCCTACCCATACAAAACGTTTGACATGTGACCTTGACTTTTGACCTACTTTATAATAATTATACCCCCGGCATACGGAGTATGCCATGGGGGTATATAGTTTTCGTCTTTTCTGTGTGTGTGTGTGTGTGTGTGTGTGTGTGTGTGTGTGTAAACTTTTTTTTGTGTCAAAGATTTCTCAGGAACTACTATACCTAGAAACTTGAAATTTGGTACAAACAACATGCATAACTAGTTGTATTGTGGGAAAGAAAATTGGGGCTGTGGGGCCAGGTTCTTTAGAGTTATTCCCCTTTGTTATATTTGCTACTGAGATGTGCATTTTGTGACTTACCTTAAATTTTGTGTCAAAGATTTCTCAAGATCTACTGTACCTAGAAACTTGAAATTTGGTACAAGCAACATGCATAACTAGTTGTATTGTGGGAAAGAAAATTGGGGCTGTGGGGCCAGGTTCTTTAGAGTTATTCCCCTTTGTTATATTTGCTACTGAGATGTGTATTTTGTGAGTTACCTTAAATTTTGTGTCAAAGATTTCTCAGGAACTACTGTACCTAGAAACTTGAAATTTGGTACAAACAACATGCATAATTAGTTGTATTGTGGGAAAGAAAATTGGGGCTGTGGGGCCAGGTTCTTTAGAGTTATTCCCCTTTGTTATATTTTTTTTATAAAATTTTGTCAGCAAGATATCTCAAAAACTATTGGAGCTAGAGCCTTGAAAGTTGGTGAATAGATTGGTGGTGATGAGTAGATGAACTGATTAACTTTTGACAAAATTCCGAAAAATACTTTGTGAGTTATGGCCCTTTGTCATTTTGGTAATTTGTGCCATTGTACTGTATGGTAAAAGTGATGCATAGCATAACTTTAGAACCGTGTATGCTAGGGTTTTGAAATTTCATATATGGATTCCTCATGGAAAATTAGCCGACACGTATTTTTTTTCTCGTCCGGATTATGCTCCTTTCAAGAGTTATTGCCCTTTGAAAAACATCTGTTCAAGATCTCATTAGTTATCAGGTGAGTTATTTAGATGTAATGGTATTCTCCTTACTTTTGCAAGATTAATTCTGTGTTCATAATAGGTTTTTGTCAAACTTGATGGCTTTGAATTGCCAGAAAGTTACCGATGGCTTTGGCCGGGGGTATTAGTGAGCATATGCTCACTTGATAGTCTAGTTTTTGAACCACTTGAGATAAAGCCTTCATATTTGGCATGTATGTTCCGTCTGACAAGGGCCTCCCACCCATACAAAAACTTTGACCTGTGACCTTGACCTTTGACCTACTTTGTCACATCTTTTGAACCATTTGAGATAGAGCCTTCTTATTTGACATGTAGGCTTCTTAGGACGAGTTTGGCCCCCTACCACCCAGACACCAGAACTAGATAATATAGAATCCTTTAAATGACTTCTACTCCTAAATATACAAAATATTTTCATAGAAATGTTTCTTGGGTTAGTGTCAAAACCAAAATTGCTCAAACCATCTCTACAATAAGGGTCAGGTGAGCGATCCAGGGTCACTATGGCCCTCTTGTTCTAAGCAACATAACAGTTACCCGGATTTCCTACCAATCAGTGACAGTCACATGAACATCAGTTACATGACAGGTTCCGGAGAAGATTTTTGAAGGGTTTTCACCTTATATGAGCATAGCGGCCATCTTGGTCATGTGACCAAATCCAAATTAATGAATTTTCAGTTCCTTGTTTGCAAATGGCCCAGTGGTTTCTGTGGTAAAGTTTTTATTTCTATATCTGAATGACATTGGGCCAAGGTCAAAGGATGACCTTGACCTTGAATACTCCTATAGCTTCATCCTCTCATTCAGCTAACTGCATCTATCAATTTTCAGATCACATGCTGCAATAGTTTGCAAAAGCATTTTTTAATTTTTCCCATACAAAAGTCTGTGCCAAATTTCACCTTGGTGTTAAATAGGTCAAGGTCATCATTTGAACAAATTATGATGAAACCGAGTCCCAAATGCTACATACCAAGTTTCATGCCAATTTGCCCACTGGTTCCAGAGAAGAAGACTTTTGAGTGGTTTTATCTTATATGAGCAAGGCGGCCATCTTGGTCAGGTAACCAAACTCAAATTAATAATTTTTTGTCCCCCGCCTTTTCGAAGAAAAGCGAGGGGACATAGTATTCGGCTTTCCGTGGTGCGTGGTTCGTGGTGCGTGGTGCGTGGTGCGTGGTGCGTGGTGCGTGGTTCCGAGCCTGTAGTAGGTACCTTGTGAGCGCAACTCCTCCTACAGTTTTATACCGATCATTCTGAAATTTTACAGGTGTCTTTATCATGGTTTGAAGTTGTGCATGTGCTTTTTTCAGAATCCTAGAATTAATTTTTTTCACTTTTTTCACATTTTTAACTTAGACTTTTTTTGCATGGTTCCGAATTCATAGTAGGTACCTTGTGGGCACAACTCCTCCTACAGTTTTATACCGATCATTCTGAAATTTTACAGGTGTCTTTATGATGGTTTGAAGTTGTGCATATGCTTTTTTTAGAATTATTTAATATTTTTTTTTTCACTTTTTTCACATTTTTAACTTAGACTTTTTTTGCATGGTTCCGAATTCATAGTAGGTACCTTGTGGGCGCAACTCCTCCTACAGTTTTATACCGATCATTCTGAAATTTTACAGGTGTCTTTATGATGCTTTGAAGTTGTGCATATGCTTTTTTCAGAATTATTTAATTAATTTTTTTCACTTTTTTTTCACATTTTTAACTTTTTTCATGCATCAATTCTATGAAAGAGTATATAATGTAGTAGGTACCTTGTGAGCGACTGACTGACTGACAGATGTTTTTAAGGTAACCGGGCGCCATGGGCACATAGGGGCTACCCCCAGTTCGCCATCTGGGATTAGTTGTAGGTACTGCTCTTTTCCCTAGGCTGCCAATATGCTGACTCCTGTCTGCTTGACAGTTATCAGCTAGCCGATTGGGAGTTGGGTGACTTCTTACGCGGAGGATGTGAGAAGTAGGTCAATCCCACCTCCCACATCCCCCGCTCAAGATGTCATGTAGGCACAGAACGCACCCAATGTTAAGCGTTTGTCCTGTAAAATGGGCAGTCCTCTGGCGAGGTTCGAATTTTGAATGCAGATGCAGACCAATGGTCGGGCTCTAGAATGTGGTGACACGTTGCCAATTCCGGCTGCAAAATGTGTCAGTACACAGCCCTTGTCTGACCGAGGAAAAAAGCTTCTCATGCATTATCGGTTTTGGCTTCCATTAGACTCTACCCCCACCCCTGCCGTGGTAGAGAAAACGCCTTGGACACGGTGCTTGTTAAAGGGTGATAATGCATGTAATTTTGAATTTTGAACGGCGGCCAAAAGTGAGCCAGGAAGGGTTACTATTAGACCAGCCAATTTCGGCTATTGCAAAATGTCCTAGTACCCGTGCTCTACCACCTTGAGAACACGCCTATGCTGTGTCGCTACCCCCCAGGTCTCTACAAGGATAATCTTGGTAGTACCATGTACTACTGGCCCCTACTTTCGTCGCGTTGGGATGTCATATGTTGGTGTTTTGGTTGTTGCTTTTCTCTTAGTTTGTAGTTAATTCAGCCAATCGGTGTGCAGTTGTTGACTTCTATCGCGGAGGATGCGAAAGGAGGTCAATCCTATTTTGCTTCTTAGCTTGCCAGTTTCTGAAAAGATGATGCTTTCCTCGACGTAGGATGTCGAGTTCTTATAAATTCGTAAGTGGGTCAATTGGGACCAGACCGCCATATTTGCATATCATTATCTCATCCTCCGTGAAGGAGGATATCATATTGGGGATATATGGATTGTAATACATTATGGATCAGTACTGATTGTATGTGGTAGTGTTGTAACCCTCTTTTGTTCAGGGTCAGTTTGGTTAGAATTATAATGTTTACACATAGGCGTGTCTTTTAGTGGTGAAAAGTTATGTGGTTTGGCATAGGCGAGTATGTGGCTAACCAGCCATTGTGCAATTTCGCTTTTATATCGTTTTGAACGGTCGGTCTGAAAGGCTTTTTTAAGGGTCTTCCTGTGTCCAAATCCCTATCAAATTTGGTCATTACCGTTGCCCCGCCTATTAAATTGTTCTGTATTTGACCTACTCCAGAGATGTATGCTCCGTTCTGACAGCATGCTGTCTTCGCTTCGCACATTTCTGGGTTTCATCAGGAGGGTGTCCCCAAGGGGGCCTCTACGAGGCAGCCTTCTGGGCACCCAGCTGATGACTTCTCGGTAGCTGTCCTACACGAGGTATGGTGGGATTCCCCGTCAAGGATCCCAATGTACCTGCAAAAGAAATTATGATTAGTATGTATTGGAGTTAGGGTTAGGGTTAGGGTTAGGGTTAGGGCTAGGGTTAGGGTTAGGGTTAGGGTTACATAAGCCTAAGTTTAGACTTGTCTATTACCGATGTGTTGCGTCGGCGGAGCACTCATAAGTGCAAAGCAAATGAGCCGCAACCACAGCGCCCCGCTTCGGTTCAACCGGTTCTAGTCCAAGTCAAGTAGGGTAGGGTCTGTAAGAGGTAGAAGCAGTGCTTATGTAACCACTGTATAAGAATGTGTGGGTTTTGTGTTCCCCCCCGCACCCACGCAACCGGGGACCCAGGGCCACCGCCCCGGGAACGGCCAGTCCGCCCAAAGTGGGGGAATCATGCCCCCAGGGGCACCAGCCCGTGGCCCCCAGGTGCACGGAGAGGCAGAAATATGAGAATGGGGCCTATATCTATGGGTTGGGCAGCATAAGCAGCACTGTTAAGTTCTTAGTAAAAATAATTCACCTGTTCGCGACGGCGCAGGCCAGAAGCAATCCGATCCTTCTGAAATTTTACAGGTGTCTTTATCATGGTTTGAAGTTGTGCATATGCTTTTTTCAGAATTCTTTAATTAATTTTTTTCACTCTTTTCAAATTTTTAACTTAGACTTTTTTCATGCATCAATTCTATGAAAGCCTATAGTGTAGTATGTACCTTGTGAGCGCAACTCCTCCTACAGTTTAATGCCAATCCTTCCAAAACTGAAAAGTTGGTTGAATTATGGTCTGAAGATATGCATTTGCTTTTTACAGAATCTTAAAATATTTCTTTTCACTTTTTCACATTTTTAACTTAGAGTTTTATTGCCCATCAATAATATGAAACTCGATATGTAGCAGGTACATTGTGAGTGTAACTCCTCCTACAGTTTAAAACTGATCCTTCAGAATCTTTACAGGTGTTTTGATATGGACTGAAAATGTGCATGTGCCTTTTACAGAAATCTTTAATTATTGTTTTTTACTTTCCGCATTAAGTGATACCAATGGTTGCCTTGTTAACTTACTTATTTTTTAACCTCACAAATGAAAATAAGGCGGGGGACATAAATTCTCTTTGGAATTTGCTTGTCATTTCCTTGTTCCTTAATGCTTTTGTATGAAATTTGGTTACAAATGGCCCAGTGGTTTCTGTGGATAATAAGTTTAAATTTTCATACTTGGGTGACCTTGGGCCAAGGTGACCTTGGATACTCCTGTAGTTTCATCCACTCATTTAGCCAACTGCATCTACCGATTATCAGATCATATGCTGCAATAGTTTCCAAAAATACCCAGTTTTGATTTTTTTCCATACAAAAGTCTATGAAACCAAATTTGAACTTGGTGTTAAATAGGTCAAGGTCATCCGAGGGCAATCATTTGAACAAATTATGATCGGCATCTACTCATTTAGCTAACTGCATCTAACAGTTTTCAGTTCACAGGCTGTAATAGTTTCCAAAAATACTCAGTTTTGACTTTTTCCCATACAAAGTCTATGCACCAAAGTGGAGCGCTTTGGTGCGGTGGTAGCGCATCGTATTTGTGATCAAGAGGTTGCGGGTTCGAGCCTCACGGTGACCAAAGTATTGTGCCCTTGAGGAAGGCACTTCATCCACATTGCTTAAAAAAAGTACTGGTCACACCCAGGAAATCCTCCTTGTAATGTTCAGATGTGAGCGAGTAGCAGTAATAGGAGAAAAAAAATATGCGATCGAATTTGACCTTGGCGTAAAATAGGTCAAGATCATCCGAGGGTCATTTGAACAAATTATGATAGGCCCGAGTCCCCAATGCTACCTACCAAGTTTCATGCCAATTGGCGCAGTGGTTCCGGAGAAGAAGATTTTTGAAGGGTTACGGGCCTCCGAGGCCTAGTGGTTAAGAGCGCTGACTCTTGATCATTAGGTCTCTCACCGCTGTGGTTCGAGCCTCGCTCGGGTCACATGTGAGACGCCAAGTTCTGCAACGGAAGGTCAGGTGGTTTTTCTCCGGGTACTCCGGTTTTCGCCCACCTCTGATTAACGATCGGCTCGATATGAGTGAAATAATCTTGAAAGGGTCGTGAAACCAAAACAAAACAAAAAAATGAAGGTTTTTTTTCCATATATGGGCATGGCGGCCAGCTCGGTCATGTGACCTGGACTCCGCAAACAAACTTTCATTCCCCCATCCACATGATTTTGTTTTTCAATCGGCCCAGTGGTTTCGGAGGAGATGTTTGAAACTGTTGACAGACAGAACGGACCCTTGCCATACTATAAGCTCGGCTCATGTGAGCTAAAATGCATGTTCTATTATTTTCACCGAAACTTGACAGTGGGCAAGATGACCCTTCTTGAATCAGCGAAAGGGAGAGAATGACCGTATAAAACATTTCGAAACTGACAACTGCCCTTCTTGAATCAGCGAAAAGGAGAGAATGACTGTAGAAATGATCATTAAATGTTTTCTAAGGTCATTATCTCCCTTTCGCTGATTCAAGAAGGGCAGTTGTCAGTTTCTGGCGAAAGAATGTGCACTGTACTGGTTAACAGCTTACGTATAAGTCTGCCCAGGAAAAATGTGGATAGGTAAACTGACCAGCTCAAAAATGACCTAAAATAGTGGGGACTGGGCCGTTAAATTCCAATGCAAAAAAAAAAAAAAAAAAAAAACAAGACAGTGGGCGAGATAAACGCGACGTCTTCAAACGACTGCAAGTGTGGTACAATGACAACAATGGTACAAAAGGCTCGCCGAGGCGGTTGCCTCAACACATAGAGTGTGGTAACCCCGGTATCCGTGACGGTGTCTTCCGAGGTATTCCGATTTCTCTTCCCCGAAAAGGAAAATAGAAAAATAAAGAAATCTAATGGCCAGTCTAAAAAAGTGGTTACTCGTTAGAACGGTCTCGATGAGCACCCATACTCTTTGCAGTAATATTTAGAAATATCAATGTCCATTCTGATGACCATGTCACTTCCTCAACATTCCTGTACATAGGTAGTTTAGGCAATGACCGTTTCCCGGATAACAAACAGTGTAGATCCTGATCTGGTGGCTCAGATCATTTCTATTTAATATTGGCAATCAAACATGGAAATCTGCACGTTTTAAAAAAAAATAAATTGCCGTCTATGGAGCATATAGGCATGTTATTAAATTGCAGATGGAAGCAATAAGAATTAATTATTCATCACTTTGAAATGCACCAAATAAAAAGTGAATAATTTTCTTACATGAGGATAACAGTGACTTTTTTCTAGTGTTAAAGGCATTTATTCTGTAACGGTAGAACACACCGTGTGTCCATAATTGTTTTATTGCCCCCTGTGATATACTGACTATAGCAGATCAAAGGCGACCCTTAATAGGGTGATTAGTAGCTCTTGTTGAATCCCCTGACTGAGACACTTAAGGGGAAAACCAATAATGTACACCAGTCAACAGTAAGTAATTTATTGATTTTCCCCAAGGAGGCCCCTTACCTGTTGAAGACAGAGGACAGAACTTCAGAGAGCACCGAGGGCTACATAATATTATGTAATGAAATGATAGTCCTCAATAATCAAGAATAAATGCCTTTAAGGATAAATAAGATAGGAGGAGTTAATATTTTTTCCTTCATAATTTTGATATGAAAAACCTTCAAAGTAACTTTAACTACAGATTTCCTACGGAAATCGATAATCAACTCGGTAATTTCCGGCGAATGAAGTAAAAAGTTCAACATGGCACACTTTACGAAAACACGCCTTTACTAATACATTGTAAATTTTCCGCCAAAAAGCGAAAATTTTAGGCTGAAATATATTGTGATTTTTTTTTTATTTCTGCTCAAAATATAGAGTGTGGGTACACGTTAGAACCGCCTCGTTGAGGCGGTTCTAACGAGTACCCATAATTTATATTTTTGAGCAGAAATAAGAAAAAATAATATTTACCCATATAAACCCCAGATTTACTACATGTATATAAAAGTGAGGTTAAAGGGGGTCAGAAATTATATAGGTGTGTTTTCGTGGTGATTGTCCGGATAACAAGCAGTGTAGATCCTGATAAGTTGGCTCAATAATTATTTCAGCTCGATCTACACTCTTTCACAGGTATCTTTGCAGGTCTACATGGCGGATAATTAAAGAAGCTCGTGCAAGCGTTTTTCACACCTATTAACATATATAACAATCGATAATCATTTAGCAGATCGCGTGATTAGGCGTAAATCGATTATCAGCAGTTGAAATCAATCGATTTTACAAATTACTGTTATCACCTTTTCTGGTGATAAGTAAAGCCGCTTTAGAAGGTGATGTTGAGACAATTCTTTTTTCAACCTCGAAAGAATTGCACATTCCTACACGTGTCTCTATATTTCCTTGTACCGTCTTTACGTTCGGCTTAAGATAAACCCACCCTACACGGCCCCGCCCAGAGGGGTTTGAAGAGATATATGGGCTGCATGATGCTTCCAAGCAGAGCTGAATCCGGCCCGCACACTAGTACTGGTAAACCGCTTAGAGGATCTAAGCCTGTCCAGGAACCGCAGTCCGTCCATGCTAATAAACCCTATTGGTTTCATTGGGCGACAGGGCTTGAGATGTCATTTCATCTCAATGCAGGGCTTCCATTAACTCCCAAATTCAGGAAGTCCCAGACTTCCTACCCTCTTAATCTGGAAGTCCCACTGGAAAATTCAGGAAGTCCCAATATTGAAGCAAGGTGTTTGAGGATCGTAAAATTGTCTTGATGAAGAAATATATATATATTACTTAATCAATGAATCTCTTGTGCGCATTTTTAATCACCTGTATATTCTTTTAAATGGCTAGTAAAGTGTGGATAGGTAAACTGACCGGCTCAAAAATGACTTGAATAGTGTTGACTGGGCCGTTAAACTCAAAACAATCAAGCAAAGCTCTGTGATGAAGTTAAAACTACTCATAACTGTGTGACATACATGCGGTCAGTACAGTGCAGAGGAGTGCATACAAAAAAGAAAAATATTTTTGCTTGGCCTGTATAAATTTTATAACTTTCCAAGTAAAACCCCCTCGCCCACCCCCACCCCAAAAATAAAAATAAATAAAAAGTAAAGAAAACAATCGCATTACCCATCCCCATATATGCCTAGTGGCCCATTTTTGGGTCATTAGCAAACTGTGTAGACCCAGATCAGACGCCACAGAACATAGCGTCTTATCTGTCTACACTGTTTGTAGAACTTCACACAAATAAAACAAACCTGACACCCATTCATATATGGATTAAAAAGAAATAAAGAAAAATTCTTTTGTAAAAGATTTTTACCAAACTTTGCAAATCATATGCTTCGAGTCTTCATTGTACTCTAAACACTCGGAACTGCTTCAGACAAACAGGCAGAAACAACAAGTGCAACTTTGCAATTGGAGCAGACTTAGACGAGTCAGCGTTGTTTTTTTTTTTTTTTTTTTTTTTTTGGCTTTTTGGCTAACAGACAGATCCGACTAAAGCTCGGACCCTGACGAACCGGCCTGGTCACATTCGCCGGTTTTACGTATTTTCGAAGCGCCAAAATCAAACGGCGATCTTTTCATCATTTCACCTAGTGAACACCTGCTATTTACTCAAGAAAAAAATGGTATCTATCTTTGAAACTACCTATTGTCACACTTCGCATCGCTAATGATAATCTCACTACCAAACACCTAAATTACGACTCGCTTTAATTTAAACAGTAACAAGTTTACAGGATTAAAAAACATTTATCGTCAATGGGATTAATTAGTTTATCCTCAACTACTAATCCGTTTTTTTATATGCAGACACCGAGCAATCACCTCGACACGTTTTTTTACACACCGATGACGATCAAAGGTGTGCCGACGCACGTGATTCTGTCAATATGATATCGCGCAGGCAGAAAATGGGACGTCCACACAGAAAGCGGTTTCAGCTAAGAAGGCGGAGCAAACTTTTAAAGACACATTTTTTTCCTTATATAAAAGGGGTGGCCTGTCTAATGATCTCGAATAAACATTTCCTTCGGACCATAGTGCACATCAAAGACTTATGATATCTAAGTGATTATGAGGTGATTATGAGCAGATTTCTTGTTTAATAGGGGGCTCAATAAGGGTACTTGAGTGATAGTATAATTCACTGAGATTGTTTCCAACAACATATTGTTTAAGTAACGTCTTTTTTATTTTAAAATAAAGTACAGAAAAACACTGATATTCATTGTTTCCTTTACTCAAAAGTGCAAAGAAGTAAACAAACAAGGTAAATGAGTTGATTTACTCAAATTTTAATCAATCAATTTACCTTTATTTATTTATATTTATTTTATTTTGGTTGAAAGTATGTGATACACAAATCATATAATGTCTAAAACATTAGAATTTTATAGTTTCAGTCAAGATGGAACTATAAAATGTTCTTTGATTTCGACACAATCATATCAGAAAAGAGAGAGAAAAAAAGATTTTTTTTTTAAGATTTTATTTTTCACCTTTTCAAGTTTAAATTAAAATGACAAACACAATTAAATTTATTCTTCTTATTTATATTGCAAACATAGTTTGTGGGTGCTCGTTAGAGCCGCCTCATTGAGGTGGTTCAAACGAGTACCACAACCTAGGACTCAATGAGACGATTCTAACAAGCACCCGCAACCTATGACTGGGAGCAGAAATAAGGAAAATAATGTATACCCCCTTAAACCCCCATTTTCTCTACAGAAAGTGGGGTTTAGGGGATGTTCCTTTTTCCTTAAAAAACATATATTGTGTGTCCTCGTTAGAACCACCTCATGGAAGCAGTTCTAACGAGCAGTCACACTGTAAAAACAAATTGTGGGTACTCGTCTGAACCGCTTCGCCGAGGTGGTTCTAATGAGTACCCACAATATATGTTTAGAGCAGAAATAATAAAGTTATCAGGATTTATCGGGGAAAAAATGGTTTTTGGTGGAAAATATTTACCAATATATTTGAATTGGCATTTTCTGTAATGCTTATAATTAAAGGCTACTTAATATAAAATCGGAAAAAGTGCTGTTGTTTCTACCATGCAAATGAAAATAAGGACTTAGGTGTAAATGAATAAATGTCATTTGTCAAAGTCATATCCCTAGGTAATTTATTACCCTCTCTTGGTCCCCTACCTGTATGGCAGCCTGAATCCCCCAAGTGTATTTTATCTCAATGCTGGATTCTTTAATAAACGGTCATTAGGATGTTATGTAATCGAAAAATGTGTCTTTAACAAACCGCTAAAAGTGGGCGGGTTTATACGTCTCGGTAAAGATTTTTGGCCATACAGAGAAAGATCAGACTGCAGCTCGGACCCTGACGAACCGGCATGGTCACATTCACCGGTTTTACGTATTTTCGAGGCGCGAAAATCAAACGGCGATCCCGGCGACATCTTGGGATTTTTTAAATTATTTTCGTCATTTCACCTAGTGAACTTCTGCTTTTTACTCAAGAAAACAATGCGTATCTATCTTTGAAACTATTGTCAAACTTTGCATCGCTAATGATAATCTCACTACCAAACACCTAAATTACGACCCGCTTTAATTTAAACAGTAACACGTTCACATGATTAAAAAACACTTATCGCCAATGAGATAATTTGTTTATCCTCAACTACTCATCCGTTTATTTATATGCAAACACCGAGCAATCACCTCGACAGGTTTTTCACACACCGATGACGATCAAAGGCCATATTCGACTGGGAAGCTTCGTGAAAGTTTCGTGAAATTCCACGCAGGAGTGTGGTGTTATCTTGTAATAGCCGATCACATAGTCCAATCAAATATAAGTTATTTTTCAAATACATAAGCGATCGTGGAGCACGATTCTATTCGAAGGAAAAGTCGAACCTTTCGTGCACCACGGTCGCTTATGAGCTATACGCAAATAAAATATTTGATTGGACCATGTGACCAGCTATTACAACTAGGAACCACACTCCTACGTGGAATTTCACGGAAATTTCACGAAACCTACCAGTCGAATACCGTCAAAGGTGTGCCGACGCACGTGATTCTGACTGTCAATATAATACCGCGCAGGCAGAAAATGGGACGTCCTTAGTACTCAATAAACACAAAGCGGTTTCAGCTAAGAAGGCGGAGCAAACTTTTTACAAACCGCTACAAGTGGGCGGGTTTATACGTCACGGTAAAGTTTTTTGGCCTTACAGAGAAATTTTCGGGAGTCCGCGGGACGCCTTTGATGTTTAATTTGGGCGTCCGGAAGCGATTTCAGGACGTAATATACGCCGTACGCCCGCCTAACGGAAGCCCTGTCAATGTCGGGTAAAAGTCCCACAAAATTGGAAGCAACGTCTCCAAAATGACCTTTACAGTGTTGACGGGGACGTTAAACCTCAAATCAACCAACCAACCAACCAAAACCCACCCTACACAAATGACAAAAATATTTACTTTTCACATTAACGCTGAGTGGCCCAGTAAGGTTTTGTCATAGTAGAAGTAAAACAAAGATCAGGAATTGATACAATTAACTTACTCCATCCATAAAAGACACCAAAGGGAAAGAAATACAAACATTAAGCGACCAGACCATAATGGAAACCTAAACAAAGGAAGGCCATATGGACAGTTACTTTCCCACAAAATGGCCATACGGCCATCCAAAATTAAAAGACACAAGTGATACACACAGTAAGTAACAAACAACAACATAAATAAATCGCCACAGAAGAGCCGCCTTGGAACGGTCAGTGGAAGATCTCCACTGGGGGGCTTAAATCGATTTTACGTGGCCAAAATCCTCGCCCTTACTTCCGTCGCGATTTAGACAAATAATTTGTTCAGTCCGCATGAAGGCCTCCTAACTCATCAGTGCAACATCTCCGTGAACACAGAAATCAAAGAACCACAGAGGTGAGACAACGGTGAGGACTCGATAGCAAGAAACCACTGAAATGCTGGAGCAAAAGAAAACCAACGGTTAGACTCCGATGAGCCCGACCAGAGACAGAGCATCAGGCACCAACCAACATTATCTCTTTAATTTTCAATAAGCCTTTACGTTGGAGCCGTCATAGAATCTGAGGCCTGACCCACCAGCGTCCCTTGCATCACAAACGCTGATGAAGGTACAACTGCACCTGCAGAATATGTATTGAAGATAAAATGTAGTTGCAGCTATACATATACAAGAGTTACTTATGCATTGGTGTTCAATATGTAGGTCAAGTTGACGGCTATTGTCTGTCTGGAGTTCTTTCTTTTTCTTTTCTTTCTTTTTTTTCTCCTATTACTGCTACTCGCTCACATCTGAGCATTACGAGCAGGATTTCCTGGGTGGTAACCAGTACTTTCTGTTTTTTTTTTTTTTTTTTAAGCAATGTGGATGAAGTGCCTTGCTCAAGGGCACAACACTTTGGTCAGCGTGAGGCTCGAACCCGCAACCTCTTGATCACTAATCCGATGCGCTACCACTGCACCAAAGAGTTCTAGTACATTTTGTCGGCCCCTGTTAACTATTTTGTTTGATTTGAGGTTTAACGTCCCCGTCAACACTGTAAAGGTCATTTTGGAGACGTTGCTTCCAATTTTGTCGGACTTTTACCCGACATTGAGATGAAATGACATCTCAAGCCCTGTCGCCCAATGAAACCAATAGGGTTTATTAGCATGGACGGTCCGCCTCGCACCGTGGTTCCTGGACAGGCTTAGATCCTCTAAGCGGTTTACCAGTACTAGTGTGCGGGCCGGATTCAGCTCTGCATGGAAGCATCATGCCACTGGCAACTGATCAGCAAGATTTCAAAATATATAATTTTTAACAATGTCTATTTATTCTATAGATATTGTTGCTTTACCAGTACACCAAGTGTGACTGATACATGTACAAACAATTGGCAGTTCATGTGCAGCAGAATTATTAAATGATTGGCAGTTTAGGTGCATTAATATGGCCAAGCGATTTGGTCACAGGGGCTTGTAACAATGTCTTCTTATAGTCAAGATACAGGTATGCTATTAATAAGCTATAGTTATATAGATCTGCATTATAAATAATTGTTGCTCATAGCATAACTTGTGACCTCTGCCCATCGGGGCTTGAAGAAATATATGGGCTGCATGATGCTTCCATGCAGAGCTAAAACCGACTGCACACGAGTACTGGTAAACTGCTTAGAGGATCTAAGCCTGCCCAGGCAAAACGGTGTGAGTCGGACAGTCCTTGCTTATAAACCCTATTGGTTTCACTGGGCGACAGGGCTTGAGATGTCATTTCATCTCAGTGTCAGGTGAATGTCCAACAAAATTGGAAGCAACGTCTCCAAAATGACCTATACAGTGTTAACGGGGATGTTAAACCTCAAATCAAACAAACAAACAAACTGGTAGGAGCTGCCTAAATGGGACTGTTCTAACAAGCACACACACTTTCTGTTTGTTCTATAAATAAGAAAAGCATCACAATTATTCATCAGAAAAATACCTAATTGATTTTAAGATGTGAAAAGATGCATTACATCAGATAAACAAGCCCCACTTTATGTAGATAAAAGTGGGGTTTACAGGGTTTTCGATTTTTTTTCCTTATTTTAGCTCAAAACATACAGCAGCATGAGTTTTGCACATTGAGTACTGCACAAGAGTTTTACTTAAGCACCTAGCGTTTATAAGCAGCGTTAAAATGCTTTGCAGATAAACAACGAGAACAACAACAAAACATAGATTGTGAGTAATCCTTAAAACTGCCTCAATCTAACGAGAACCAACCATGTATGTTTGGACTAGAAATAAGAAAAAAGATACTTTGTTTGTTTGATTTTGTTTGATTTGAGGTTTAACGTCCCCGTCAACACTGTAAAGGTCATTTTGGAGACGTTGCTTCCAATTTTGTGGGACTTTTACCCGACATTGAGATGAAATGACATCCCAAGCCCTGCCGCCCAATGAAACCAGCAGGGTCCACAAGCACGGACGGGCCGACGAGCACCGCCCCGCCCGGACAGGCCTAGATCCTCCAAGCAGTCAACCAGTACTCATGTGCGGATCGGTTTTAGCTCTGCGTGGAAGCATCATGCAGCCCATATATTTCTCCAAGCACCTATGAGCCGGGGCCAAAGAAAGAAAAAAAGATACAACATTTTTTTTCGAAGAAAAAAAGCCATAGTTCTAGAGATATGAAAGAGATCCATTTTAGGAAATGGAGGTGTTAAACATAAAATGCCAATCACGACAATTGTCTTCTGCTTTGTCGTGTGTAGGTTACTAAGTCTTTTTTTGCAAACAGTGTGGACCCAGATCAGACTGCTCCTCTAGGAGCAGTCTGATCTGGGTCCAAACTGTTGACAGCAGTCTGATCTGGGCCCAAACTATTTGCCCATATGAAAAAAAATTCTAAAAAGTTTGAAAGAAGATTCAGCAGACGACATAAGCAGACGACATTTTCAGATGTGGTTTTTCTCGGCGTCTTCAGGATTAAACATCCGGCCTTTCATACAGTGTTATATAGTAATTTATCACATGACGTCGCGTCTGAGCGTGTAATAACGCCATGTAATATTTTCGATAATCCACTAGTGGATTAAATATGCAAATTAGCTAGATACAATCCGTAACGTTACATGTACGACGTCCTTAACGACGGCGCGTTTAATATCGGCGGAATATTGACATTTTTGTAAATAATCGTGAATAAAATGCTTTTAAATGTTACATGTATATGATCAATAGAATCTTGCATTCGTGCTCATGTATTATTGAATTTATTAAATTTATTAAACTCGTTGAGGAAAAGGAATAAAATGCTCGGCAAAGCCTCGTATTTTATCCCTTTCTCCAACTCGTTTAATAAATTCATTAATACATGGACACTCATGTAAGATCCTCTATGTACAATGTATATCACAACTTCATTTGTTTGTTTGTTTGATTTGAAGTTTAACGTTCCCGTCAATGCTGTAAAGGTCATTTTGGAGATGTTGCTTCCAATTTTGTGGGACTTTTACCCGACATTGAGTTGAAATGACATCTCGAGCCCTTTCGCCCAATAGGGTTTATAAGCATTGACGGTCCGACTCGCACCCCTTTGCCAGGACAGGCTTAGATCCCCTAAGTAGTTTACCAGTACTCTTGTGCGGTCAGATTCAGCTCTGCGTGGAAGCATCATGCAGTCTATCTATTTCTTCAAGCCCTGATGGGTGGGGTGCCAACTTCATGGCTGTATTATTATATACATCAATGTATTATTATAAATCAACGCCCCCGCCCATCGGGGCTTGAAGAAATATATGGGCTGCATGATGCTTCCACGCAGAGCTGAATCTGGTCCGCACACTAGTACTGGTAAACTGCTTAGAGGATCTAAGCCTGTCCAGGAACCGTGGTGCGAGGGGGACCGTCCATGCTAATAAACCCTATTGGTTTCATTGGGCGACAGGGCTTGAGATGTCATTTCATCTCAATGTCGGGTAAAAGTCCCACAAAATTGGAAGCAACGTCTCCAAAATGACCTTTACAGTGTTGACGGGGACGTTAAACCTCAATTCAAACAAACAATTATTATAAATCAGATGTTTCATTCTCAATTAAAATGGTGTTCGGAATTTCTACCAGAAAATGGTTTTAATTCTTGGGATATTTCGTGATTGGAAAGACGAAATGACAGCTGACAGGATGTCAGAATATTCAGCAGATTTCACTGGCTTTTTCTGATTTTACTAGCCTTTTTTCCCAGAAATTATTCCCTCGGAAAATTACTGTCTGCACATGAAGTTTCAAGACATTACAATAACCCATCCGTGAGATAATTAGTGCATTATTTCATATCACAAAAAGGTTACTTTTTCTGAAAAAAAAAATTGTCCTTATTTAGATGGCAAACATACTCAATGTAGGTTGTAGGTACTCGTTAGAACCGGCTCATTGATGCGGTTCTAAGGAGTACCCACAACCTTTGTCTCAGAAATAATGTACATGTATACCAACGTAAACCTTAGTTTTCTCTATATAAAGTTGGGTTGCGGGGTGGGGGGGGGGGGGGGGTGGAGGTTGGGCGTTCATTTCATTGACTTGTTCACATGATGATGTCAACAACATAATGACATAGCTATAATATCTTTATTTATTATTTTGCATTCTAAATGATCACATACATTATATGAGCCCCGCCAAGCGAATTTGTGTCTTCGAGCATTCCGTCATGACAAATTTTAACTGCGCTTGCCCAGCCATTCAGAGGGGCCAGGGATATGGCTTTCTGTCTGAAGGTTCCTCTTGATTCACTGCTTGTATGAGCGAGCAGCGAAAGTTCTGGCGGGACTGCGCGGATGCGCAGGCTCGCCTGAACCTTCGCTGCTCGCATAGGCGATAAGTACCAAAATCGCTTGTCGGGGCCCATATGAAATCAGCCTCATTTCTTCCTCAACAGTCCTCATATATTTCAGTGCAATATATTTCTTTCTTTCTCTTTGCAGGTTTTGTGCCAATAAATTAACAATTTTTGCGGTCACCAAATAGCTCGTAGAAAACACAGTGGAATAGTTTTATTCAAATCCAAACACTATGGTACAGTCGCATAGGATTTTCCTGTAAAGTTTTTAGTAATGAACCAGATTTAAAGAAGTCTCAGTGATTAATCAGATCTAAAGAAGTTTTAGTAATGAACCAGATTTAAAGAAGTTTTAGCAATGAACCAGATTTAAAGACGTCTAAGTAATGAACCGGATTTAATTTCATTTAAAGAAGTCTTAGTTATGAACCAGATCTAAAGAAGTTTTAGTAATGAACCAGATTTAAAGATGTCTAAGTAATGAACCGGATTGAAAGAAGTTTTAGTAATGAACCAGATTTCAAGATGTCTAAGTAATGAACCAGATCTAAAGAAGTTTTAGTAATGAACCAGATTTAAAGAAGTTTTAGTAATGAAACAGATTTAAAGAGGTCTAAGTAATGAACCGGATTTAATTTCATTTAAAGAAGTTTAAGTAATGAACTAAATTTAAAGAAGTCTTAGTAATGAACCAGATTTAAAGATGTCTTAGTAATGAACCAGATTTAAAGAAGTTTTAGTAATGAACCAGATTTAAAGAAGTTTAAGTAATGAACCAGATTTAAAGATGTCGTAGTAATGAACCAGATTTAAAGAAGTCTTAGTAATGAACCAGATTTAAAGATGTAGTAATGAACCAGATTTAAAGAAGTTTTAGTAATGAACCAGATTTAAAGAAGTCTTAGTAATGAACGAGATTTAAAGAAGTCTTAGTAATGAACTAGATTTAAAGATGTCTTAGTACATGTAATGAACCAGATTTAAAGAATCTTAGAATGTCTTCCGGCCAGCAAAGTCAGGACGGTTTTGTGGAGTGTGGGGTCTGTGGCAGTAGACTGCTTGAGAAGCAAGTTAAACTACACATGATAATTCACACCCGGGAAAGGACTCATGTTTGTCAGGTATGTGGCGAGGAGTTCCGGAATTCTGATGACCTCACTACACATATGTCTACACATGATGATCATACTTTACTGTCTTGTACGACATGCTTCAAACACTTTTCTCAACCAGGAGACCTCAAAACACACATGCTTACACACGCCGAGGAGGATCTGTATGTTTGTGGAGTATGTAATAAAAACTTTAAAACAACACAGACTTTAGAAAAACATATTCTGAGCCACAATGGAGAGACCCAGAGTGTCAAAGATAAATCTCCTCATATCTGTGAGGTATGTAACAGGGAGTTTACACGTGCATATAGTCTCAGGAGGCATTTCCTTATCCACACCGGAGAGAGGCCACATCTATGTGAGATATGTTTCAAAGGATTTAGAACTTTTTATAACAAAAAGAAGCATATGCTTGTGCACAGTAAAGAAGCACAAGATGCACAACTTGTTGAAGAGTTGCTTAAAGGTGGTGTAACTGATCCAGGTAAAGACAAAACACTTAATATGTCAATGGAGAGTGGCATATCAGATCCAGACACAGCTGATACACATAACGTGACATTGGAGAGTGGCAACATTGCATTAGAGAGTGGTGACATGCAATTGGAAAGTGAAAACTTGACATTGGATAGTGGCGACATAGCATTAGAGAGTGGCAACATGGCATTTGAGAGGGGAAACATGGCATTGGAGAGTGAAAACATTGCATTAGAGGGTGATGACATGCCATTGGACAGTGGTCTATCAGATCCCAAAACGGCTAATGCACTTACATGTAACATGCCATTGGAGAGTGACAACCAAGTATTGGAGAGTGACAACAGGCAATCGGATAATGGCAAGATGCAATTAGAGAGTGACAACCCAGCATTGGAGAGTGACAACAGGCAGTCAGAGAGTGGCAATGTGCAATTGGAAAGCGATAAGACACTGTTGCACAGTGGCATATCCGAACCAAAAAAACGTAAGACACCTAACATGTCATTGGAGAGTGACATCACATCGGACGGTGATAACAGGACATTGGAGCATGGCAAGACACCATTAGACTTAGAGAGAGGTAACATACCACTGGAGAGCAGGGTATCAGAACCAAAAACAGCTGATACACTCGATATGCCACTGGAGTATAGTGAACCGGGCAAAATGCCATTGGAGAATGGTGTATCTGGTAAAATGCCATTTGAGAGTGGCCACATGCCATTGGAGACTGACAAAATGACACTTTAGAGTGACGTTTCTAATCAAAATTAGTTCAGTACTATTATTGTTACATTTTCTTAGCCATTAGTATGATTAGAGATAGAAAAAGTATTGATGTTTAGTTTACCCTTATCCTGCTGAACAGGACAACTCATACGTTTGTAAACAGTGTTTGTTTGTTTAATTTGAGGTTTAACGCCCCCGTCAATACTGTAAATGTCATTTTGGTGACGTTGCTTCAAATTTTGTGGGACTTTTACCCTCTAAGCGGTTTACCAGTACTCGTGTGCGGGTCGGTTTCAGCTCTGCCTGGAAACATCATGCAGCCCATATATTTCTTCAAGCCCCGATGGGCGGGGCTGCTTGCAAAGTGTAGATCCTGATCAGATCTGATCAGGATCTACACTGTTTTTAATGCAGTTCTTAAATTGAATGAGAGCATGATACCAAGTAATTTGATTGATTGATAGTCAGAAATGGGTTCATGTGGTTGAATTAATTTATTCAGCAGGATAAAGGTGAATTATATACATGTATTACAGTAAAACTTCAGTGACTCAAACACCAATACCTCATTTTCAAGGGCTGATTTTAGGTTCCTTCTTAGGTCCCTAGGATTTTTTTTCCATGCAGCTCAGGATAACAAATATTTAGGGAGATTTTTCTTATTTCATCAGTATGTATGGTACTCATTAGAAAAAAAAAATAATTAAAAGTCCCACAAAATTGGATACAACGTCTCCAAAATGACCTAAATAGTATTGACAGAGACGTAAAACCTCAACTCCAGCAAACAAGAAAAAAATAAATAAAATTAATTAAAAGTCCCACAAAATTGGAAACGGCGTCTATGGAGTAAATAACAAATCCCGTGCTTCACGCATTTTGGCTAAATTTAGTTCTCCTGCTGAAGGTGAACTGAAGCCTTAGAAAACGCGTGGTTTTTCGAGGTGTTTGTTGCCTTTTATTTATTATTGCGCTTTGCTACAAGTTCAGGGTATTAACATGCACACACAATAAACATATATGGTTATATTTGTTATGGATATTTTGCTTGCCATTGCAGCACTAGCGAGGAATCACCACGGAAAAGGTCGAAAATGGTTGGTTACGCATTAGATCTATAGAAATGACAACAAAACTTGCAACTATAAAGCGGATCTGTTTTCGTCTCCATGGCCCCAGAATCACCCGCACCTTGTTCTACGCAACCATTTTAACCAACTGATAAGCAGTGCACTATTGATTTGATAATGACATAATATTTTATGAAAACATTTTCAGACTCCAGAATCATAGTACCGAATGATTTTTACTGACTTTTACGCTGTGTTTGTTTTATCAATGGTCAGGTAATTGCCTGGAATGAAATAAAACATGTTTTGGAGTTTTAATTTCTACGAAGAACTCATCTGCCAAAATTTGCTGGTTTAGCATTAAATCGTCTGGTTGAGCATTCGATAACCAGAGGAGAAAATCACACCAGTTGCTGCCTAAGTGAATGCCAGCAGCTTACTACAATAAAAGTGGTCTACATATGATTTCTAAATTGTGTCAAAGTCATCAGAGAAAGAAAGCTGTGTGGAAAAATACTTTTCTGGACAAGACCATTAAATGTCTGGGTATCATGCTTATCTGACCGAATGACGCACCGATTCATAAATAAGAGGTCATTACTTGCTTTTGTAGAAAACAAAATGGCCAGCTTATGCTTTGCCATGGCGATTAAATCTAAATCGTGTTTCTATGGTCAAGCTTTAGAGAGCCAGGTTGAGCATAAGACACTCTTTGCACGATTATAAACTTGATGCTTATAAAAGCTGCTTTTAGTATGTATTCCTCATTTGTTTGTATGGGCTTGATGAAATCTAGTCATTGCAATAGTGTTACTAGCATTCTGTTAGTTCCGGATAGCTATGGAAAAGCTACTGACTCGGAATCTCAATTTGTCATTTTGAGTTAATATGCATATAAGTAAGAAAAGGTCACTCAGGAAAGGCCACACTCCAAAAACTCAGCCCGAACCCGATAAGCAGTGTGCTATTGATTCGATAATGACAGAGTATTTTATGGATACATTTTCAGTCTCCAGAATCATAGTTCCGAATAAATAACTTCCTCGTAAAATTTATATAACTTATGATACACAGACAATGCAAAGTTTCTTTACCTTTTTAGCGATCTAATTCCTCACCGGATGTCGCTCTAATTGCTTCACGTTCTTACCCAGTGGTTACGCATTCTATCGTTCCGTAGGCGTGTCAGTACTTTTTGGATGAAAAAAAGTTTTGTTAAACTAACCTGTGAACAAATTTTCTTAGTCTCAGAGGGATTCGAGCCATTGAAGTTTTACTTATTAAAAAGTGCCATAAACATTTTTATGTACAAACCATGTACATTCAACCCTGGGTGGGTTTGATTTTACCTGAATCAGAATCAGGAGTCGAAATCTTGTTTCTGTTTCATCTTTTTATTTGTGGGAAACAGAACCATGATGCCGAATTAAGTGAATCATAGTCCGTTCATGTTTCAAGCTGATTTAAGTGCATCCCAATATATGCCAGAATCATAGAATCGAAACATACTGTTTTTAAAGTGGCAGAATCACACGATTATAAACTTGATGCTTATAAAAGCTGCTTTTATCGCCTCTGAGGCGAACCTAACAAATGTACACAACATTTGTTTCTTAAAGTTATTATATGTACAGTCGAACTTCAATGGCTCGATCACCTTTGGGACCTCGAAAATCTGTTTGAGACAGGGGTAGTTCGAGCCAGTGAGATTACTGTCAGGAGGCATAACGAGATTCTTTTAGACATCTTTTCGGTGTTCTATAATGAAAATGTATGCTGTGTGTACCCATTAGAATCTCCTCATCGAGGTGATTATAATGAGTACACACAGCATACATTTGCAAGATAAAATACTAAAATCTCCTTAATTATCCCCCACTATTTCTTATGTAGAGGAATAGCTAGGGGCTCCAGAACGCGTCTGACACATCCATGGTCAACGAGCCATCGGTGTTTGAGCCATCAAAGTTCTACTGTATATTTAAGGGGAATAGTCCTTTTTTACAGATTGCTGGGATTTTTTAAGTGGCATGTTGTTAGGGAACAAATTCTTTTTATACTGCATATTTATGTAAAATTATAATGACCCAGAAAAAGGTCAGTTTAAATTTCCAAAAAAATTGGAAGAACGAATTAGCCCTTGCCAGTGTGTTTCCTGTATCTGTCCAACAAGTGACAACCCTTTCACTCCTGAGTTACTGCAGAATCCTTGAATCTGGACATGTACATTCAGATAATTGGTGGGGGAGGGGGGCGGGGTGTGGCAGGTAGTCAATATAAATAATAATAGTAGTAACAGATAAGATTTAAGGGCGATGCTGTTCAGATGTTGCCACTATTTGCCAGATTCGTCGAGTCCACAAGAATACATGTATACAGTAGAGTGCTTTTTGCAAGCAGATCAAATGGCCATATATCCCATACCTTAAAAGTCCTAAAAATTCGGACTCCTTGACAACTTGCTAAACCGGTAATTTTCCTAAAATTTTAACAAGTTTGTTTATCCATCCAGCAAGGAGTCCACGATTGGAATTAATGGCAAATAGTGTAGACCCTGATCAGACTGCTCCTTCAGGAGCAGTCTGATCTGGGACTGCACTGTTTGCTTAGGCCTATCGGTCCCATAACTTAAGATCATTACGGTAACTTTGTTTTTGTGACAGTTGAACCTTTTTGTTAATAGAATATTCAAAAGGCAGGTGCCAATCTTATCTACAAGACCATCATGATAAAAGCTCCCAGAAATGAACAAACCTCTAATCCCAATTTATATAGAGAAAACTGGAGTTTCTGGGGGTAAACATTATTTTGCATATTTCTGCTCCAAGACATAGGTTGTTGGTACTCAATAGAGCCGCCTCATTGAGGCGATTCTAACAAGCACCAAGAACATATGTTTGGTATATGAATAAGTAAAATATGACAAAATAACCGCTTTCGGGATATGAAAGAATGCACTATGTCACACAGGTGTGTATAATGTTGTGACTACTATAACAGGATGGCAAGCAGTGTAGAATGTAAATTCAGATGAGATGGCTCATGAAGAGCAATCTTATCAGGATCTACACTGTACACTGTTTGCATTGGTATCTGAACTGGTCTACAGGGTTGAAAGGGTTAGATCATCAGGGGGCTGAGCCACACAGTGACATGTATCAAACCATGTCCAACGGGCCTCCATGGTCTAGTGGATAAGAGCGCTGACTCTTAATCATTATGTCTCTCACCGGTGTGGTTTGTGCCTTACTTGGGCCACATGTGAGATGCCAATTTTAGCAACGGAAGGCCAGGTGGTTTTTCTCTGGGTACTCCAGTTTTCGCCCACCTCTGATTAATGATCAGCTCAAAATAAGTGAAATAATCTTGAAAGGGCCATAAGCCCAAAAAAAGAAAATCAAACCATGTCATTGTATTGCTGTTAATGATAACTGTAATAAAAAGCATAAGTACTTTAGTATTTAATACTTTTCATCACTTTTCATTTAGTCTTTAATACAGTGAAACTTCGATAATTCGAATACGGATAATTTTTTTACCATGGCTAATTCGAACTAACTCTGGGGTCCCAAGGGAATTGTTCCTATAGCTCCAGAAATCCATGTGTTTAGGTCAATTTATGGAGGTTTGTTTCATTTTAACATTAGAATGTATGTTGTGTGTACACAGCATACATTTATTTAAAAAAAAGGCGAAATTATATCCTAAGGTCAGCCCCATTATGTCTCAGCTATCAGTATCAGTAACCCTCAATAACTCAATAACTACTCCTATCTCGAACAAAATTTCATGGTCCTAGCTGTTCGAGTTGTCGAAGTTCAACTGTACTTTTCATCACTTTTTATTTAGTATTTAATACTTCTCATCACGAAAACGTGCCTATATAATTTTGACCCCCTCGAATCCCCACTTTTATATAGTAGAACTGGGGTTTATAGGGACAAACCTTATTTTTCTTATTTCTGCTCTAAAATATAGATTGTTGGTACTCATTAGAACCGCCTCAATGAGGCGGTTCTAATGAGTACCAACAATCTATATTGTGAGCAGGAATAAGAAAAATAGTACAATTTATCATCTTAGAATGTTCGTGTTGGTAAAATTTACAATGTATTTGTATAGGCGTGTTTTAGTAATGTGGTAGTAAATGGAATCCTTAGAGGCCCCTTCTGAAGCATGGTTTTCGATGTTAGCATTCCTAGGAGGCACAACTTGTGAGTCCTGACCCTAATAGAATGCCTTAGACCGAATCAGGTGGATATTTGGTGATAAGGATATTTTCCCTCATTTTTCCACATACCGGTAAACCTATATTGTGAGTATTCATTGGGACCTCCTCACTGAGGCAGTATAGAGGATCTAAGCCTGCCCAAGCAAAGCGGTGCTAGTTGGACCGTCCATACTTATAAACCCTTTTGGTTTCATTTGGCGGCGGGGCTTGAGATGTCATCTTATCTCAATGTCGGGTAAAAGTCCCACAAAATTGGAAGCCATGTCTCCAAAATGAGCTATACAGTGTTGACGGGGACGTTAAACCTCAAATCAAATCAAAAACAAAATCTAAGCTGTTGGTGGGATGTAAAACTCAAACACACACACACCACCAATCTATGGGCCAAATTGACCTTTTTTGCTCAACTTCTCAAAATCATTTGGTGATGTTCGTCAAATATTTCTCAAGAACCATGAAAGGTAGGAACCGCAAACTTAGCATACTAAGCAATCATGATGACTTGTATCGTGTTAGCGACAGTGGGCTTTATCCGCTTATTTGTTCATTTATTCTTTCTTCTTTCTCTCCATATAGGCCAATGTTACATTTTTCTTCAAAGATTTCTCGGGATCTACAAAAGTTAGAAGTCTCAAACTTGGTATACTGTGGCCAATGTTAAATTTTTCGTCAAAGATTTCTCGAGAACCATAGAAGCTAGAACCTCAGTCTTGGCATAGTAAGCAATCTTGATGACTTGCATTGTGTAAGAGACATTGGGCATTATCCGCTTAGTTGTTCATCTTTTCTTTCATTCTTCTTTCTGTGTAGGCCAATGTTGAATTTTTCGTCAAAGATTTCTCAGGAACAACAAAAGCTAGAAGCCTCAAACTTGGAATACTATGCAATGATGATGACTTTTATCATGTAAGAGACATTGGGCTTTCTCTGCTTATTTGTTCTTCTGTTCTGTCATTCTTTTTCGCTCCTTTTAGACCTACTCTCACCATATAGGCCAATGTTTTTTGTCAAAGATTTCACAGGAACTGTAAAAGCTATAAGCCTCAAACTTGGTATGCAATGCAATAATGCTGATTAATGTATTGTGTTCTAGTTAGCCTATACCTTCCTTCACCACTGATTTGTCAGCAAGGCTCCATCCCCTGTGTAACGTATCTACCTGACTGGATTTACATCCCCATTGTCACACATTTACCTGACTGTGTCTTAATCTGCAAGGTTCCATTCACATTGTAACATATCTACCTGACTGTGGATTAAGCAAATGTTCCATCTCCATTGTAGAACATTTACCTGACTGTAAATTTATTGACAAGGTTCCATCCTCACTGTAACTTATCTAACTAGCAGTAAATCATTCTGAAAGCCCCCCCCCCCCCCCCCCCCCCAGTGGAAATCTTTCCACTGACCGTTCGAAGGCGGTTCTTCTGTGGCGGTTTATTTATGTTGTTGTTTGTTACTTACTGTGTGTATCACTTGTGTCTTTTTATTTCGAATGGCAATATGGCCATTTTGTGAGAAAGTTACTGTCCTTATGGCCTTCCTTTGTTTAGGTTTCCATTGTGGTCTGGTCGCTTAATGTTTGTGTTTCTTTCCCTTTGGTGTCTTTGATGGGTGGAGTAAGTTAATTGTATCGATTCCTGATCTTTGTTTCACTTCTACTTTCCATCCACATTGTAGCACACATCCACCATTGTGTGAATTCCGGTAAGTTTCTATCCACATTGTGAAACACATCTACCATATTGTGGATATCTGTTCCATCCACATTGTGAAATATTAACCTGACACGTTAATCCACAGTCAGATACTTATGTTACTGTGGGGATAGAGCTTTGCCAATAATATATCCACAGGTTTGTATGTTACAGTGGGGATGTATACTTGACGATAAATAAGTCCACAGTCAGTTGTTAGGTTACATTTGGGATCTAATCTTGGCGATAAATCTTAAGTCTGACTAAAATGTTACAATGGTGACATACAATTGGGGCTCGGAAAAATAGATTGGGCTGCATGGTGCTTCTGGGCTAGTGCAGAGCTGAAACCAACTGAAGTTGGGCTTTAGATTTCATTTCGTCTCAATGTCAGGTAAAAGTCCCACAAAATTGGAAGCAGTATCTCCAAAATGTCCTAAATAGTGTTTTTGTGGATGTAAAACCTCAACACAACAAAACCACAGTCAGATAGATATGGAATCTTGCCTATATAAATCCACAATTAGGTAGGTAAGTTATAGTGGGGGTTGTACCTTGCCAACAGCCTTATAAAATAATCCTCAAGACCCAGAATGACTTTGGTTAGCATGGGTCTTCGTTGAAGTTCGAAATATTTTATTTTATGAGATTTCATACATTCTTACAAAGTTTTACAAATAAGTTGGATCAGAATGAAGAGTTCTGAAAAGAACCTCTTTATCCAGGTCTAGTTGTACCTTCTTACCTACAGCTATTTATATTTAAGGCAGCCTAATGACCTAAAATCTTCTGCAATATACAGGAATTGTGAAGGCCCTGATCAGACACCCCTGAATTTCTGAACTCAACATCTAGTTTTGGTAGTGGGCATATCCATTCTTGTAAAACGGGACTTGAGTAACATACTGGCAAACTGTGTAGTGCCTGTCGGGGCCCACTGGTTTTACACAGGCTTTATATAGGGAAAGATCTTTAAAAGTTCTGAATAGTTAGATCCATTGGAAGCAAAGAATACACCAAATAAACGAAAATAGCAGACTCGGTTTTATTGAGTCTGTTCATGACCAGTACTGAAATGTGCTACACCGGCCACGCCCCGCTAGGACCAGCTTAAACAGGACTCTATTTTCAAAATGATTCTAAATGAACTCAATGATCCCAAAGGACCAGAAAATATAATCTGCACTATGATGGATCTTCTTGTCTGAAACCAGAAGGCCCCCGCGCCGGTCCATCTGGTTTTACATAGGCTTATGTAGGGAAAACCTTTCAAAATCTACTTGTCTGAAACCAGAAGGCTCAGGTCTTTGATATTTGGTATGAAGCTTCATCTAGTGGACTTTTACCAAGATTGTTCAAATTATAGCCCTGAGGCCAAAATGGCCCCTCTCCGGAGCCCCGGGGTCCACTGGTTTTACATAGGCTTATATATTTACATGTATATAGAAAAAATCTTTGAGAATTTTCTCTCTTGAAAGCAGAAGGCCAAGGTCTTTGCTATTTGGTATGAAGCTTCATCTAATGGACATCTACCAAGACTGTTCAAATTATAGCACTGGGGCCAAAATGGCCCAGCCCAAGGATTCACATGTTTTACATTAGCTTATATAGGGAAAATCTATAAAAATCTTCTTGTCTGAAACCAGAAGACCCAGGTCTTGGATAATTGGTATATGAATCTTCATGTAGTGGACCTCTACCAAGATTGTTCAACTTATAGCCCTTGGGCCAAAAATGGCACTGCCCCGATTTTACATTGGCTAATATAGGGAATACCTTAAAATATTCTTGTCTAAAATCAAAAGGCTTAAACTTTGATATTTGGTATGAAGCTTCATCTAATGGGCCTCTACCAAGATTGTTCAAATTATAGCCATGGGGCCAAAATTGGCACCGCCACAGGGCCCACATGTTTTACATAGGCTTATTTAGGGAAAACGTTTAAAAAAACTTCTTGTCTGAAACCAGAAGGCCCAGATCTTTGATATTTGGTATGACTCTTCAGGTAGTGGACCTCTGCCAAGATTGTTCAACTTATAGCCTGGGTCCAAAAATGGCACTGCCTGGGATTTACATAGACCAATATATAGGGAATACCTTGTATATAGGGAATACCTTGTGTGAAACCAAAAGGCCTAGATCTTTGATATTTGGTATGAAGCTTCATCTAGTGGATCTCTTCCAAGATTATTCAAGTTATAACCTATCGGCCAAAAATAGCCCCGCCCCAGGGCCCACATGTTTTACATAGGCTTATATAGGGGAAATCTTTAAGAATCGTTTTATCTGAAACAAGAAGGCACAGTCCTTTGATATTTGATATTAAGCTTCATTTAGTAAACCTCTACCAAGATTGTTCAAGTTATAGACCCCGGGACGAAGCATTGCCCTGCCCTGGGACCCACGTAAATCTCTTAGCACAGGTGAGCGATATCGGACCATCATGGTCCTCTTGTATATCAAATTCCTTTCTTTTAGCAAACGGTGAAGACCTTTTTAGCTCACCTGAGCACGTAGTGCTCAAGGGGATCTATTGTGATCACCCTGTGTCCGTCGTTCGTGCGACGTGCGTCGGGCGTCTTCAACATTTACCTTGATCACCCTCTAAAGGCCACAGTTTTACTTCAGTTCTCATGAAACTTTGCCAGAATGTTTGTCTTGATAATATCTAGGTCAAGTTCGAATATCTGCCATGTCAGGTCAAAAACTGGGTCACTTGGTCAAATGGCTTTAAAACCTTGTTGGCCCTCTAGAGGCCACGGTTTTGCTTCAACCTTCATGAAACTTTACCAGAATGTTTGCCTTGATGATATCTGAGTTCGAATATGGGTCATGTCGGCTCAAAAACTAGGTCACTAGGTCAAATAGCGTTAAAAACGTGTTCACCCTCTAGAGGCCACTTTTTTGCTTCAATATTATTGAAACTTTACCAGAATGTTTGTCTTGATGATAGCAAGGACAAGTTTAAATATGCGTCATGTCAGGTAAAAAACTAGGTCACAAGGTTAGATTTCTTTATAACCTTGTTCACCCTTTAGAGGCCTAAGTTTTACTTCAGTCTCCATGAAACTTTACCAGAATGTTCGCCTTGATGATATCTGTGTCGAGTTCGAATATGGGTCATGTCGGGTCAAAAATTAGGTTACTTGGTCAAATTGCTGTAAAACCTTGTTCACCCTCTAGAGGCCACAATTTTGCTTCAGTCTTCATGAAACTTTAACAGAATGTATTTCTTAATGATATCAAGGTCAAATTCAAATAGGGGTCATGTCAGTTCAAAACCTAGGTCACAAGGTCAAATTTCTTTAAAACCTTGTTCACCCACTAGAAGCCATAATTTTGCTTCAATCTTCATGAAACTTTTCCAGAATGTTAGTCTTGATGATATCAAGGTCAAGTTTGAATATGGGTCATGTCAGATAAAAAGCTACCTTACTAGGTCAAATATCTTTAAAACCTTTTTTACCTTCTAGAGGCCACTGGTTTGCTTCAATATTCATGAAACTTAAGCATAATGTTTGCCATGGTGATATCTGGTTCGAGTTCAAATATGGGTCATCGGATCAAAAACTAGGCCACAAGGTCAAAGTGCGTTGTTCACCCTCCAGAGGCCATAATTTTGCTTTAGTTTTCTTGAAACTTTACCAGAATATTTGCCTTGAAAATATCTGGCAACAATTTGAATATGGGTCATGTCAGGTCAAAAACTAGGTCACTAGGTCAAATTGCATTAAAACCTTGTTCATCCTCTAGAGGCCATAATTTTGCTTCAGTCCTCACGAAACTTTACCAGAATGTCTGCCTTGATGATATCTGGGTCGAGTTGGAATATTGGTCATGTATGGTCAAAATCTAGGGCACTAGGTCAATTTTCTTTAAAACCTATAAAGGCCATAATTTAGCTTCAATCTACATGACACTTTACCGGAATGTTTGTCTTGATAATATATGGGTCTGGTTTGAATATGAGTCATTTTGGGTCAAAAGTAGTTCACAAGGTCAAATTGCATTTAAACCTTGTTCACCCTATAGTTTTACATAGATTGGTATAGGACAAACATTTAATACGCTTATTGTCTGAAACCAGAAGACCCAGGCCTATTTTGTACAAAACTCCGTCTTGTGGATCTCTGCCAGTATTGTTCAATTTACAGCCCTGGGGACAAAAATGGCCCCGCGTAGGGACCCACTTGTTTTACATAGACTTAAATAGGCTATACCTTTAAAAATCTTCTTGACTGAAACCAGAAGGCCAGGCCTTTGGTATTTGGTTCACAGCTGCAGCCAAGATTGTTCAAATTATTGCCCTGCGTCACAAAATGCCCCCCCCCCCCCCGCCCCCACGATATTTGGTACACAGCTTTGTCTATTTTTACAAAACTTAGGGGCTCACAACATTCATTTCTTTCTTCTATGGCATATAGGTAGGGAACAGGGCTGTTGGAAGCACATCTGACTGAGAAGCAAAAGGTTGCATATTTTAGACCCAATCTGGCTACATGGAAATTAATCATGGAATATTTTCTATCACCATTCTCCCCCTTATGCTGATTCAAAGGAAGAGCAGTTGTCAGTTACTGGCGAAAGTATGTGTACTTACTACTGGTTAACCACTAAGGTGTAAGCCTGCCCAGGAATAGTGCGGTTATATAAGTTCACTGACCGCATATGACATAAAAGGCCCAAAATCTGCCAACCATCACCTCCTAAGGCCTGTATAACACAGTTCTTAAACCTTCAGTATGTCATCCAAAAACATTTATTTTAAACAAATTTTATACATACATAGTCATATGAAGAGAAACCAAAGTCCTAGAGAATGTACTAGAGACTGATACTCAGGTGAGCGAATTTGGACCCTCTGGGCCCTCTTGTTTTATTTATATAAACCCTTTTCTACTTATACCGCGCTGATACAAACCTAATGTTATCCCTGGGAGCGGGTTATGCAGGATAAATAGATCGGTCGATCGACTGACCGATCAATTGATTGGTGGGTGGGTCGGTAGGGGTGGGGAGGGAGGGAGACAGGTAGGTAGGTTAGCAGACAGACCGATGGACAGACAGACTGACAAAAATACTTGTCAGGAAATCTTTTTTATCCATCAGCCGTGTTATGGGTATCCTGACATCAGTAATAATTTGATCCTGATGTTGAATAATGGATACGCAAAAGTGGATCATCATAATGACTTTCTCACAAAGACGTGCATGTAAAGCCATGGAAGACTGCAGTTGCAGGTATAGAATATACTCAGAAGCACAGGAGTTATCTAGATTGATGACGTCATTATTTCTCCCTGCAGACATCATTTTCACAGAAAACAAAGATACACCCTGTGCGGTTTGATAACAGAGTTGAAGGGGTAAGCCATTCACAAACACCGGTAAAAGGTAAGAGTCACCCAATGAAACTTACATGTAGAATGAACCCGTTATTTCTTTTGCATGATTGCCGCTAATTGCCGCTATGTCTTATAGTCTTCACGGTATGGAGCAACGCCACACATAATCTCTAGAATTGCTAAAAAATGACAGCGTGTAGCTAAGCATGTCTGTTCTCTTCCCAAGAGATTCCAAAGTTTTCCAGGGCACAACACAAAGGAAATTTATATCCATGTCCAGAATTTTCACCAATACCAATCACCTATGTCCATAATTTCAATAAAAACTTGTAAATACAGGGCTTTATCAAGGCACTGTAGAAATCACCATTCGTTGGCGTTTCAGACCCTCACTGCAAGAACTGACATTTATAGGGTCGTTCTTCCCCAGAACCATTAGAGATTGGAATGCCCTTCAAGATTCGATTATTTCGACAGCTGAAGGTGTTGATGATTGGGTAGCTAAATTTACCTCTTTGGTTAGAGCTAGGGACTTACTTCCCACATCACAGGTCCTGGTGTATGAATGTCTTTTGACGTTTCACCAGTAACAATTCTAATTCTGAGGTATTTTGGGAAAAGGCCCCTGGGCAAAATTGGGAAAAAATTACCGACAAAATACCAAAATTGGGAACACAATTTCATCAGAGAAATGCCAGGACGATGAATTTTGCTCATGATAGTCTTATGAATTTGATAGTGAAGCAGTGCAATACAGCTGTGGCCTCACTGCGGTGAATTTTCATCTTGACTATCCTGTGTTAACCTCTGATGTTAAGTATTGTTTTCTCTGTTCCTTTTGTGGCTTTTATTTTTTCTTTTATGGGGGAAAAATATCGTAAAATTGGAAAAAATTAGGCTATTTTGCATTGGGAATGGGGCCGAATTTCGGCCCTGCTGAACATTTGGAATGCCCTGAAATGCTACTCCAAATCTTGAAAACAATAAGAATTTTGACATCTCCTGGCTCTGGCAGCCATTTTTTTTGGAGCCAGTAGAATGGAGCGATTTCATTGGTTAAAAATCTCAACAATTCAAATTGGCCAATGAAAAAATAACCTAATGCTACGACATCATGATGACATCTTGTTTTATTTACTCCTGTTCTGTAAATAAAAAAAAATGGCTGCCCGAGCCAGGTGATGTCATAATGGTTATTGTTTTCAAGTTTTGGAGTAGTATTTACAAGTTTTTATTGAAATTATGGGCACAGGTGATTGGTTTTGGAGAGAATACTGGACATGGATATAAATGTTCTTTGTGTTGTGCCCTGGAAAACTTTGGAATCTCTTGGGAAGAGAGCAGACAGGCTTAGCTACACGCTATCATTTTTGAGCAATTCTGAAGATTATGTGTGGTGTTGCTCCATACCATGAAGACTAGATTAGACATAGCAGGGTACTATTATATACATAAATGTGTTATCTACATGTGTGACAAGAATTTTGACTTGTGTGTTACAAACTGCCAGAGCTACACAACTTCATCCACGACTGGTCATATTTTCCCGAAGGTGCCCTTGTCTATATTATTATAGGAAAGTATATCTTTCCTCTGAAAAAGCTTGAAACTGGCCCCTGTGATTAGATCCATATTTTTTATCCGAATTATCTCCCCTGTTTGAGCTATTTCCCTTTTAATAGAATAACAGAACTTTCATTAGTAAGAAATCAGAAAAAGTATTTGAGCTAGAGCCTTGATATTTGATATACTGTTTGGGACTGAGGAGATCACCTGATTAAATTTTCAACCAATTTTATGAAATTTTGTTGAAGTTATGGCCCTTTGACATTTCTGATCATTTGTGTTGCTTACATGTGCATAGCATAACACAAGAGCCATGTTTGCTTGTGTTTGCTGTTGAGGACCTTACTTGATCGATGACAGGAGGCAGGCAAACTGACCTCATTCTGTTAGATTTTAGTAAGGCCTTTGACAAGGTAAACCATCTCAAACTGTTTTACAAACTTAGACTTCATGGTGTTCAAGGTAATGTCTTGTATTTGATCCAGTCCTTCCTCATAGGGAGAAGCCAGACTGTTGTGCTTGAAGGTGACAGTTCTATTATAAATGAGGTACCAGTATCCTCAGGTGTACCGCAGGGGTCAGTCCTGGGCCCCATCTTATTCTTACTGTACATTAACGATTTGCCCGATAATGTGCAGTCTCAAGTTCACCTCTTTGCGGATGACACTGCGGTATACCTGACCATTAATAACCCAGATGACTTCCAACCTCCAGAAGGACCTTGACCAACTACAAAAGTGGGAGAAACAATGGGATATGGAATTTAACCCTGGTAAGTGCCAAGTTTTACATATCACCATGTCACAAGATCTAATCGAGTCTACCTACACCATGCATAAGAAAACCCTTGAAAGTGTATCCTCCGCCAGATACCTTGGTGTTGACCTATCCACTGACCTAAGCTTCAATACACATATTAGTAGAATTTAGGCAAACTCAAATAAATCGCTTGGATTTATTAAACGGAACATAAAAAACTAATCATAAAGGTGTCCGTGAGGTTGCATATAAAACTTGTGCGCCCACAACTCGAGTACGCCTCCACTTCATGGAGCCCTTATACCGAAAGCTATTCCCAGAAAATAGAAATGGTCACGAGGAGAGCTATATGCTGGACCATGAGTGACTATTCGTCTTACAACAGCGTTTCAAAGATGCAGACAGTACTTGGCTGGCGGTCACTGGAACAGAGGAGGGCTGATGCTCGCCTCTGTTTGTTATATAAAATTACACACGGCATGGTTGCCGTTCAAATGCCACCGTATTTCCAGCAGCCAACAAGATCAACTCGTCAAAGCCTGCGCCATCCCTTCGTGTATCGTCAAATCCATACCTCAACCGATTATTACAAGTATTCGTTTTTCCCTTTGGCCGTTGTGCAATGGAACAGCTTGCCATCTTCCTTGGTCATGCTGCCAACACTGAATCAGTTCAGTGTGGCAGTTCGGTCTATAGACCACCAGTTACCCTAAACACAGCAGACCTGTTTTTAAATTGATTTTAATCTCATCCTATTAACTAACACTTTCATCTGTTTTTATTCATCTCACTATTGCACTTTTATTCTCACTATTCATTCTACCTTTTTCTTCACGGCGCGCAATCACCTACACGTAGTCCTCGTCAGGGGGTGTTGTAGTAAACCTAGATAGATAGTTTTGAAATTTCATATAGGGATTCCTTATGAAAAAATATTTGACCCATATTTTTTCTCCTTTTTTTGAGTTATTTCCCTTTTAATTAAATAACACAGAAATCTTGTTAGCAAGATATCTGAAAAAGTATTTGAGCTAGAGCCTTGATATTTAGTATACTGATAAGGACTGAGGAGTAGATCACCTGATTAAATTTTCAACAAATTTATGATTTTTTTTTTTGGAATTATGGCCCTTTGCAATTTCTGGCCATTTAACTGTGCTGCTTTCTTGTGCATGCATAGCATAACTTTGGAACCATGTATGCTAGTGTTTTGAAATTTCATAGATGGATTTCTCATGAAAAAAATAGTTAGCCCGTATTTTAGCTCACCTGTCACGTAGTGACAAGGTGAGCTTTTGTGATCACATTTTGTCTGTGTCCGTGCGTGCGTGCGTAAACAATTTTTTGTCCGCACGATAGCATCTTCATCTATTATTTGATTTTAACCCGACTTGCACACAACTTGTGCAACCATGAGATCTGGGATCCTTTCTTGAACCAGCCATATCCCATCATGTGTTACGGAGTTACGGCCCCTGAAAGGTCAAAATTTGCCTATTTTAAACTTATCTGCATGATAGCTGTTTCATTTAGTATTTGATTTTAACTAAACTTGCACACAATTTGTACAACCACAAAATCTTGGTTCTTTTCTTGAACCAGTCATATCCCATCATGGGTACTAGAATTTCCTATTTTGGTATTGTCTGCACAATAGCCGTTTCATTTATCATTTGATCCACCACAAGATCTTGGTTTCTTTCTTGAACCAGGCATATCACATCAAGGGTACTAGAGTATTTCCCCTGAAAGGGCAAATATTGGCTGTTTTGGTCTTGCCTGCATGATAGCTGTTTTGTTTATAATATAATTTCAACCAAATTTACACGCAACCTGAAGCACCACAGGATCTTGGTTCCTTTGTTGAGCCACTCATATCCCATCATCTGTTCCAGAGTTATGGCCCCTGAAAGGGCACAAATTGCCTTCTTTGGTCTTACCTGCACAATAGCCGTTTCATTTATGATTTGATTTCAACCAAACTTGCCCACAACTTAAACCACCATAAGATGTTGGTTCCTTTGTTCACGTTTGAATATGGGTCATATCCGGTCAAAAATTAGGTCAGTAGGTCAAATAAAAAAAAAACCCTTGTGAACACTCTAGAGGCCACATTTTAAGTCCAATCATCATGAAACTTACTCAGAATGATTGCCTTGATGAAATCTTGGCCAAGTTTGAGTATGGGTCATTTCAGTCAAAAAGTAGGTGAGTAGGTCAAATCATGGAAAAACCTTGTGAACACTCTAGAGGCCAACGTTTTGGTCCGATCGACATCAAACTTGCTCAGAATCACCATCTTGACAATATCTCGGTCAAGTTCAAATATGGGTCATATCGGGTCAAAAAGTAGGTCAGTAGGTCAAATCATAGAAAAACCATATGAACACTCTAGAGGCCACAGTTTTGGTCAGATCGTCATCAAACTTGCTCAGAATGATCGTCTTACCAATATCTGGGTCAAGTTCGAATATCGGTCATATCGGGTCACAAAGTAGGTCAGTAGATCAAATCATTGAAAAACATTATGAATACACTGGAGGCCACAGTCCTATCATCATCAAACTTACCCAAAATGATTATCTTGACAATATGTCGGTCAAGTTCGAATATAGGTCATTTCGAGTCAAAAAGTAGGTCAGTAGGTCAAATCAGATTAAAACCTTGTGAACACACTAGAAGCCACAGTTTTGGTCCGATCATCATTAACCTTGTCCAGAATGATCATCTTGACAATGTCTCAGTCAAGTTCAAATATGGGTGTTGTCTGGTCAAAAAGTAGGTCAGTAGATCAAATCATAGAAAAACCTTCTGAACACACTAGAGGCCACAGGTTTGCTCCAATAATCATCAAACTTGCTCAGAATGATCATCTTGATAATATCTTAGTCACTTTTGAATATGGGTCTTGTCGGGTCACAAAGTAGGTCAGTAGGTCAAATCATAGAAAAACCTTGTGAATACACTAGAGGCCACAGTTTTAGTCCAATCATCACCAAACGTGCCCAGAATGATCATCTTGACAATGTCTTGGGTCAAAAAGTAGGCCAATAGGTCAAATCATAGAAAAACCTTGTGAACACACTAGAGGCTACCATTATTGTCCGATCATGATCAAACTTACCCAGAATGATCAAATTGACAATATCTCGGTCAAGTTTGAATACGGGTCATGTCAGGTCAAAAAGTAGGTCAGTAGGTCAAATCATAGAAAAACATAGTGAACACACTAGATGCGACAGTTATGGTCTGGTCATCATCAAACTTGCCCAGAATGATCATCTTGACAATATCTCAGTCAAGATCAAATATGGGTCATGTAAGGTCAAAAAGTAGGTCAGTAGGTCAAATCATAGAAAAACCCTCTGAACATGCTAGAGGCTACAGTTTTGGTCCGATCATCATCAAACTTGCTCAAAATGATCATTTGACAATATCTCGGGTTAATTTCGAATACGGGTCAGATCTGGTCAATATGTAGGTCAGTAGGTCAGATTGTTGAAAAACCTTGTGAACACACTAGAGGCCCCAGTTGTGGTCCGATCATCATCAAACTTGCTCAGAATTATCATCTTGTCAATATCAATATCTGGGTTAATTTTGAATATGGGTCATGTCGGGTCAAAAAGTAGGTCAGCAGGTCAAATCATAGAAAAACGTTTTGAACACTCTAAGAGGCCACAGTTTTAGTCAAATCATCATAAAACTTGCCCAGAATGATCAGCTGGACAATATCTCAGTTAAGTTCGAATATGGGTCATGTCAAATCAAAAAGTAGATCAGTAGGTTATTTTGTCATAACATTTGAACCGTTTGAGATAGAGCCTTCATATTTGGCATTTGGCATGTAGGTTCCTTGTGACAAGGGCTTCCCACTCATATAAAGATTTGACCTGTGACCTTGACCTGTGACCTACTATATCATACCTTTTGAACCATATGAGATGGAGCCTTCATATTTGGCATGTATGTTCCTTGTGACCAGTTTGCTCAACCATTCAAAACTTTTGACTTATGACCTTGACCTTTGACCTACTTTGTCATACCTTTTGAAACATTTGAGATACAGCCTTCATTATACCCCCGGTATACGAAGTATTCTATTGGGGTATATAGTTTTCGTCCTGCCGTTCGTCCGTCCGTGTGTCCGTCTTTCCGTCTGTCCGCACCAACAAATGTATAGTTAGGTGGCTATGTAAATGGACAGAATCAATGTAAGTCAATGGGATTTATTCCATTAGACACCGAAAATACCTTTTTTTCTGTGGCTAAAAGTAGCCACTTAAGTATCAATCCTGCCAAAAATAGCCACATAAGTATACATCAGTGAGAACATCCATCGGTTAACATTTTGGTTAAAGTTTTGCGTCAAAGTTTCTAGGAGATTGTATCTTCTGAACCCTTTGATAGGTTTAGTTGATACTTACACTGAAGTTACATACTGGTCTTAAGATTTCATTGATGCATGTACAACCCCCACAGTGCAAGGTCACATACTTAGAAATTTTACATTTGGTTAAAGTTTTGCGTCAAATTTTCTGAGAGATTGTAGCTTATGAACCCTTTGATAGATTTAGTTGATACTTACACTGAAGTTATATACTGGTCTTAAGATTTCATTGATGCATGTCCCACCCACACAGTGACCTTGAGGTCAAGGACACAGACTTTGAAATTTTACATTTGGTTTAAGTTTTATGACGGTTTATAGATGCCAATTATGTTCTAAACTCTAAGACAAATTCAGTTGATACTTGCATCAATGTACCAGTCCCAACATTTTGTGATGTATGTCCCTTCCCCCACCCACGGCGACCTGGTCCTGAAGGTCATGGACTTAGAAATTTTACATTTGGTTAAAGTTTTATGACAAAGTTTATAGATGCCAGTATGTTCTAAACTCTAAGACAAATTCCATTCATACTTGCATCGATGTTGCATACCAGTCCAAAGATTTCATTGATGCATAACCCATCCTGCTGCTTCAGTAACATTGATACCCCCACTCCTTCAGTACTTTTGATGCCCTCACTCCCTTGGTCCATTTAGAAATTTTATGTTTTGTTTAGCTTTTACAAGCACATTTATAGATTCTTATAGCTTCTTGACATCTTCATTCATATTACATACAAGCTTGAAAGCTATATCAGAGTATGGCGCTGGCTGGGGGTATACGTGACCCACTGGTCGCTTTCTCTAGTATTTAGCACGTAGGTTCCTTGCGACAATGTTGCTTAGATGACCCTCTACCAAAAAGGCTAAAACGATCCCACTCCGATGAACAAAATGGCCACCAGAGCTAAAAATAGAAAAAATATTGTAAATTTGATTCAAACGGAAACTCCACCTAAACCCTAAGGCCAATTTAATTCAAAGTTCACAGGAATGTTGCCTAGGTTACTCCCTACCAATAAAGATAAAATCACTCTGCTGATGAACAAGATGGCCACCAGAGCTTAAAATAGAATGTACTCGAGACAGCGACACACAGGTGAGCGAACCAGGGCCCTCTGGCCCCTCTTGTTTCTTATCTGAATTATCTCACCATTTCAAGATATTTTCCCTCTAATTAAATAACATAGAAATATCGTTTGCAAGATATCTGAAAAAAAGTGTTTGAGCTAGAGCCTTGATACTTGGTATAATGATTGGGACTGAGAACGAGATAACCTGATTAATTTTCAACGATCTGTATGAAATTTTGTTGGAGTTATGGCCGTTTGCAATTTTTGACCATTTAATTCTCTTGCTCTGCCGCATAGCATAACTTAAGAACCATGTTAATGTTTTGAAATTTCATATATGGACGCCTCTTGAAAAAAAGGTGACCCTTTTTCCGAATTATCTCCCATTTTTGTGTTATTTCCCTTTTAATAAAGTAACATTGAAATCTTGTTACATGGTTCTAAAGTTATGCTATGCACAAGAAAGCAACACGATTAAATGGCCAGAAATTGCAAAGGGCCATAACTCCAACAAATTTCATAAAATATGTTGAAAATTAACGTGTTGCTTTCTTGTGCATAGCATAACTTTAGAACCATGTATGCTGTTGTTTTGAAATTTCATATATAGATTCCTCATAAAAAAATAGGTGACTCACATTTTTTTCTTATCAAAATTGTCTTCCATTTTACTGTTCTTTCCCTTCAAACAAAATAACATTGATTTGTTTGTTTGATTTGAGGTTTAACTCCCCCGTCAACACTGTAAAGGTTATTTTGGAGACATTGCTTCCAATTTTGTGGGACTTTAGGCCAAAAATGGCTTGTCTGCACCCTGTCTCATGACAAAATTGATGAAATTTGGTCGAACTTAGTACAATATATCATTGCAACCTACGAAAGACTTGATTACAGTTTGGTGATCTTGACCTTATTTTCAAAGACACAGGTCCCAAAAACTAAATTTTTGTGAACGAAGTGATGAAAGATAGTCAAACTTGGTACAATATATATCACTGCAACCTGGCAAAGATCTGATTCGATTTTGGTGATCTTAACCTTATCTTTAAGGGCACAGGTCCCAAAAACTGTCTGTTTTGGATTGTCTGCACCCTATCTCATGAATTTGGTCAAACTGGGTACAATATATCATTGCAACGTACAACTATTTGATAAGATTTGGTGACCTTGAACTTATATTCAAAGTCACAGCCTCACAGGCTCCCCAAAACTGACAATTTTGGGCAAATATTGGCTTGACTGCATCCCGTTTCATTTGAGAATTGATGCAGTTTGGTCAAACTGGGTGCAATATAGATTACAACTTGCAAGATTTGTTTCGATTTTGAGATCACAGGCTCCCGAAAACTGTCATTTTTTTTTACCCAAAGTGGCTTGTATGCACCTTGGACTTTGATGACCTACCAGTGAACCTAATTTTCAAGGTCAAATGGTTGTTTAAATTATATTTATGGTGGGGGACATGGTTTTCCTCCGAAACATTTTAGGTATAGGATATCTTTGCTTTGTTCTCCATATAAACCTATGTTGTGTGTATTCATTTGAACTGCCTCACTGTGGCGAATCTAATAAATACCCACACATTACGATAACTCACCAGTACAACATTGTGCATTTTTCTGACGACATTTGGTCATATTTGCTTGATTTATTCACCAAACGTAGGGTTTTGGTGCTTGTTAGAACCGCCTCATTGAGGCGGTTCTAACGAGTACCAAGAACCTATGTATTTGAGCAGAAATAAGCAAAGTAAATGTATACCCCATTATCCCAAATTCTCTGTATAAGTAATGATTCCATTAGGGTCTGTTGTTTCATGTTTGTGTTTCTTTCCCTTTGGTGTCTCTAATGGGAGCTGTGTGTTAATTGTATCGATTCCTGATCATTGCCTCCACTTCTATTTTAGAGGGATATGCATTACACGGATTTGTTAACGCAATGTTCGACAGGCTATAGAAGGTAATGCTATATCAGTGAAAGCTCTGACCAGGCCGCACAGATTTGCAGTCTTATCAGAGCCTTCGTTAGTTGCCTGAATGTTATTGTAGTGAAAACGAATAAGGTGTATAGTAGTCGCAGATAAGATTGACTATCCGGAGCTATCGTTTGTATCCGCCTTAGGAATATATTCCATTAACAAAAAGGTAAACCAAATCACCCGATTGTGTGAATTCAACTGTATTTATAGCCCCGCTTTGAAAAAGTGGGGCTATATTGGATTTGGCTTGTCCGGAATTCCGTCTGTCTGTCTGTCTGTCTTTCTGTCTGTCTGTAATATTTGATAGTGGGTACCTTGTTACCGCAACTCCTCTTACAGTTCTAGATCAATCCTTTTGAAACTTTACAGATGTTTTCATATAGGTCTGAAGATGTGCATATTCTTTTTTCATTATCCTTAAATAATTTTTTTCTCTTATTTCACCTTTTTTAACTTAGACAATTTTTGAGATCTACTATTGTTAAAATGTATAGGGAGTAGCTACCTTGTTACCGCAACTCCTCTTACAGTTCTAGGTCAATCCTTTTGAAACTTTACAGGTGTTTTCATATAGGTCTGAAGATGTGCATATTCTTTTTTCATTATCCTTAAATAATTTTTTTCACTTATTTCACTTTTTTTAACTTAGACAATTTTTGAGATCTATTAATGTTAAAATGTATAGGGAGTAGCTACCTTGTGACCACAACTCCTCTTATAGTTCTAGGTCAATCCTTTTGAAACTTTACAGGTGTTTTCATATAGGTCTGAAGATGTGCATATTCTTTTTTCATTATCCTGTAATATTTTTTTTTTCACTTATTTCACCTTTTTTAACTTAGACAATTTTTGAGATCTACTAATGTTAAAATGTATAGGGAGTAGCTACCTTGTGATCGCACCTCCTCTTACAGTTCTAGGTCAATCCTTTTGAAACTTAACAGGTGTTTTCATATAGGTCTGTGCTTTTTTCATTATCCAAAACTTATTTTTTAACTTAGACTGTTTTTCAGATCTAATAACGCGAAAAGTCTATAAGGCTTAGGTACCTTGTTAGGGATTTAACCCTCTCACAAGTCTTTACCTTTAATTCATGAGTCTTTCTCTTCTGACAGGGCTATAGCGGGGCTATAGTCAGATCCTCTGACAGTTCTAGATTTTTCTGACAACATTTTGCTTGATTTATACACTAAACATAGGGTTGGGGTTCTCGTTAGAACCGCCTTAATGAAACAGTTCGAACGAGTACCCACAGCCTATGTCTTTGAGCAGAAATAAGCATTTTTTGAATTGTTGGTAGACTGGTATCGTTTATTTTTTTACCCTTGTAGTGCTCAGTAGTTAACTTCGATAAATGTTTGTTGGGATCGACTTCCGTCACATGAAGTGACAATCTCACTGCTCAAAAACGAGCCAGCGCATGACAAAACCTACAATTAGGCATGTGCGCTCAACGAAGACTCAGATCAGCCTGCGCATGCGCGCAGTCTGATAAGAGTCTTCGTTGTGCGCTGTAGAGGTAGCTAAGGACCCAATGCTCCGTCATGCAACAAGAGAAGACTCTGGTTAGATTTTATGGATGCGCATGCTGATCTGAGTCTTCGCTGGCTGGTGCAATATTCCATACAGGCGACAGATCGATCATACAAATCGTTTTTTGTGAGCCAATGTATGGCCATCGCATTATCGAATTACGCTGACACATCGCTATATAAGTTACGGACCTTTCAACGTCGTCTGCGGGACAGAACATTTCCATAGGCGAAGTTGCAGGGTCACGCAAAGGCTGACAGCAGTAAGTAGAATATATTTATATTGTCTCTATTTTTTTAGATACAGCGCTTTTTTTTCTTGTATTGTTCTTCTCATGTTATTACTGCCATTTTCTCTCTGCACAGCATACAAGGATGGCTCTTTGTGTTGTGCAGGTGAGAAATAGGTATCAAGCGCTGGATCTGTTGCTTTCATAGCTCACCGTTCATTGTAAGGGCAGATAATTGCGTTACAATTTCTGTACCGTTCATTCATGATGGATCAGGTGAGCGATCCAGGGCCATCATGGCCCTCTTGTTTTTTTTTTATTCGTTTGTTTGAGGTTTAACGTCCCCGTCAACACTGTTTAGGTCATTTTTGAGACGTTGCTTCCAATTGTGTGGGACTTTTACCCGACATTGAGATGAAATGACATTTCAAACTCTGTCGCCCAATGAAACAAAATACGGATTTAAAGCATGGACGGTCCAACTCGCACCGCTTTGCCTGGGCAGGCTTAGATCCTTTAAGCGTTTTATCAGTACTCGTTTGCGGGTCGGTTTCAGCTCTGCGTGGAAACATCGTGCAGCCAATCTATTTCTTCAAGCCCCGACGGGCGGGGGCCGTGAGCGTTGAGAAAAGCTAACAGGAAGTCCTGAAAGTTGTCTCCCTTTGGGAAATGGCGGAAAAATGTGCCATTCCCCTTCAGAGGAACGAATACACCTTAAGGGAAGGCAACTCCTTCAAAAGTATTTTGTCTCCCATGTCAGTAGGGATCAACTCTTAAAGGAAAGAATTAGCTCCCCGTGCGCAAATTCTTTCCGTTAAGAGTAGACCCATTTTTCCTGGGACAGAGTTTATAGAAAATGGAACAGGAAGTCCCGAAAGTTGTCTCCTTTAGATAGGTATGCTGGATGGAATGTATAAATGACGTACGTCTGTTAGTCTGTGTGTGTGGGTGTGTGCGTGCGTAAGTGTTTGCATGGAAACGTGCGTGTGTGTATTCAAAATCCTGCGGAACGCAAAACAAATTACAAAAGTGTTAAGTTCTATTTATTTGACCATATTACATTATTCACCCAGCAGGCACACGTTACCGAGGGCAACGTCAAATCAACGGCGTTGCACCGATGTTGACGTGACGTTGCATGTACGTCATGACGCCACACCGACGTTGATATGTCACAATTACGTCATGTGCCTGCTCGGAACTGTATTACTGCTATACTTAATCAGGTTCAGAGACAATAAAACACTCCAATGCTCAACTCAACTGAGCAAGGAATTCTTATTGCTCATAAATATCAGACATGCAATGGTGTTATCCTGCTCAGATAATATTACGAAAACACGCCTAAAAACAAAAAAAATTAAGATGAAAAATTGTGATATTTTTCTTATTTCTGCTTAAAATATACATGTAGATTGTGGGTACTCGTTACACCTTTTCGCCCACCTCTGATGAACGATCGGTTCGAAATACTCGTTACACCTAACGAGTACCAACAATCCATATTTTACAGCAGAAATAAGAAAAATAAGGTGTACCCCTGTAAATCCTAGTTTAACTTTATAAAAGTGGTTTTCAAGGGAGTCAAAATTATATAGGCATGTTTTCGTGATGTGTAAAAACTGAAATTTTATCCTGCTTACAAAAATGTATACAAATCAAAATGCTAACAATTCTTGACATTATAATATTTATGAGCAGAACGATGTGCATGACTGCATTTAGTATTTTAATATTGATGCACAGGACCATTGATGGAAATTATCTTTTTGTTAGCAGGACAAATATAATAACCAACTGAGTTAAGCATGACTTTTTGCATTTTCGGAGTGGCTGTTGACAAACGTTTATCAATAGTCAATATACGCAAAAAATTGGCTGTTGACAGACGTTTGTCAATAACCATTATACGTAAAAAATGGCGGTTGACAAACGTATTTTAAATGGAAAAGAGTTTAGCCTCCGGACCAAACAGGGAAGACCGAAGAGTCATTGGTTAGAACAGGAACGGGCCTCCGTAGCCTAGTTGGAAAGATCGCATACTACCCCTGTGGTTCTTGCCTCGCTCGGGCAACATGTGAGACTCCAAACACTGCAACGGAAGGTCAGGTGCTTTTGCGTCGGGTACTCCGATTTTCGCCCACCTCTGATGAACGATCGGTTCGAAATAAGTGAAATCATCTAGAAAGGGCTGAAGAATCAAAACTAAGAAAAAAAATCAATAGCGTAATTTTAGCAACTTGTAGGAAAACAAGATGGCACAGCTATAGAGTTGATACGCACACCGATAGCTCATGGTTGGTTCGAACTCTTTCTGAGTCCCTTAGAAATTCTTACAAATGTTCAAAAGCGACAAATACAGTAAGATTCCGCTATTAAGTCCACCTAAAATTAAGACCATCTAAAATCTCCTATTAAGATAATCCTTTGTTTGTTTTGTTTGATTTGAGGTTAAACGTCCTGTCAACACTGTACAGGTCATTTTGAAGACGTTGCTTCCAATTTTAGTGGACTTTTACCCGACCTTGAGATGAACTTGATGACTTCTCAAGCCCTGTCGCCCAATGAAATCAATAGGGTTTAATTAAGACCATCTAAGACCATCTACAATTAATTCTGCTTTAAACAGCTCAGTCATTCTTTCTTTGTGTGTTTCTGTGCTTAGGGACCACCTTTAGAACTGTTCAAAAGGGGGTCTTAAAGACCACTTTTAAACAGTCACAAAGGTGGTCTTAATAATGAAATTCTACTGTATATAAGGATCATCGACAGTTATTTTTATTGTATCTGATGAGAATATGTTTTATGTACTCATTAGAATCGCCTCTTCGAGGCGATTCTAATGGGTACACAACACATCATTGTTTACTAGAAGGTCGAAGTGGCATACTTTTTAAGTTTTCGAAATTATGCCCGCAGACCTGGTGCTGTACATAATCTTCAGTGGTTCAGCTCCCCCTGTATAGAACAGATTTCCACTAGCCGAGCCTAGGCCCCCGCCCATCGGGGCTTGAAGAAATAGATGGGCTGTATGAGGCTTCCACGCAGAGCTGAAACCGACCCGCACACGAGTACTGGCAAACCGCTTAGAGGATCTAAGCCTGCTTAGGCAAAGCCGTGCGAGTGTCGGACCGTCCATGTTAATAAACCCTATTTGTTTCATTGGGCGACAGGGCTTGGAATGTCATTTCATCTCATTGTCGGGTAAAAGTCCCACAAACTTGGAAGCAACGTCACCAAAGTGACCTTTACAGTGTTGACGGGGACGTAATTTCATCTCAATGTCGGGTAAAAGTCCCACGAAATTGGAAGCAACGTCTCCAAAATGACCTTTACAGTGTTGACGGGGACGTTATACCTCAAATCAAACAAATAAACAAACAAACAAACAAACAAACTAGTCGATCCTAGACCTCCGCCCATCGGGCCATGGTTAAATAGACTGGGCTACATGGAGCTTCCCTGCAGAGCTGAAACTGTTCGCACATGAGTACTAGTAAACCCCTCAGAAGGTTCAAGTCTGCCCAAGGTTCAAAGTGGTGCGAGTCGAGCCGTCCCTGCAAATAAACCCTTTTGGTTTGTTTTGGCGGTAGGACTTGAGATGTCATTTCGTCTCAATGTCGAGTACAAATCAGACAAAATTTGAAGCAACATCTCCAAAATGACCCAGACAGTGTTGTCGGGGACGTAAAACTTCAAATCAAATAAACAAACTAGCATAGCAATTAAGTTTGATTTTCAAGAAGGCATAAAATGATAGTTTAGTTTATACTAATTTATTTTAGTTCGATTGCGATGAAAGCTTTAAAGGTGCATTATTGAGCTGTCGGAAAAAAAGTGCTTAATTTTTTTTTTACATATATCGGGTATTTTTTGTTTAAATAATACAAATGAATGAGTTTTATGTAATATTGCGAACAATTATGATCACAGGTTAAGTTTTACGAGACGGTTTTCCTAACTATGCTACGAACACAGTTAGTCTATTTTTAATTTCGCGACAAAACTACAACGCGCGTGAATAATGACGTCATGCGGTAAAAATACCTAGAAAGGTATGCAGGGGTCATCTCAACATCGCTACACACAATTGTTGTGACTGAAATAGTAGATCGTAGTATAGTGAAATTCTTTTAAACTTTTTATGCTAATTCCAATGTGTAAAATGGATTGAAATTCCGTCTCTCTCTCTCTCTCTCTCTCTCTCTCTCTCTCTCTCTCTCTCTTGCCATGGCGTACACGTTCCCCAGTGCTCTCTCTCTCTCTCTCTCTCTCTCTCTCTCTCTCTCTCTCTCTCTCTCTCTCTCTCTCTCTCTCTCTGAAAGTGCTATGGCCAACATGTTGCTAAGTTTTTTTCTCTCACTCATTATGGGCTACACATGTTGAAACAGTGGGTCAACATCGGGCAGACAGCGATACGACGTCGCCATGTCGTATCGCTCTCGGTCAGACGCACCGTTCAGGCGATTTACTCTCTCTCTCTCTCTCTCTCTCTCTCTCTCTCTCTCTCTCTCTCTCTCTCTCTCTCTCTCTCTCTGTGGCCTTCATGTTGCTCATTCGTCTCTCTCTCTGGCCTTCATGTTGCTCATTAGTCTCTCTCTCTCTCTCTCTCTCTCTCTCTCCTCTCTCTCTCTCTCTCTCTCTCTCTCCGTGGCCTACATGTTGCTCATTGCTTTCTTATCGTGGCCTACATATTGTCCATTCTCTCTCTCTCTCTCTCTCTCTCTCTCTCTCTCTCTCTCTCTCTCTCTCTCTCTCTCTCTCTGAGTGTGACGCGCATGTAGCTAAGTGCATGGTATCTAGGTTTTGACGGTGCCAGAGGATCCCAGTTAGGTCTTTTTTTAATTTCGCGACAAAAATATAGAACTCCGTGAATGACGTCATTCTCTCCCCTCTCTCCTCTCTCTCTCTCTCTGAAAGTGTTTTTGTTTGATTTGAGGTTTAACGTCCCCGTCAACACTGTAAAGGTCATAAGATCATTTTGGAGACGTTGTTTTCAATTTTGTGGGACTTTTACCCGACATTTGGATGAGATGACATCTCAAGCCCTGTCGCCCAATGAAACCAATAGGGTTTATTAGCGTGTACGGTCCGCCTCGCACCGCGGTTCCTGGACAGGCTTAGATCGTCTAAGCGGTTTACCAGTACTAGTGTGTGGGCCGGATTCAGCTCTGCGCGGAAGCATTTTGCAGCCCATATATTTCTTCAAGCCCCTATGGGCTCTGAAAGTGCCATGTCCAACATGTTGCTCAGTGTTTTTTCTTTCTCTCTCTCTCTCTCTCTCTCTCTCTCTCTCTCTCCTCTCTCTCTCTCTCTCTCTCTCTCTCTCTCTCTCTCTCTCTCTCTCTCTCTCTCTCTCTCTCATTATGGGCTAGCGCACCACATTGGGCCAACATCGGACGACACCGATACGACGTCGCCATGTCGTATCGCTGTCGGCCCGAAGTAGGCGTAGTTCAGATGATTCACACACACACACACACCATTACCTACATGCTGCTCATTAGTCTCTCTCTTCTCCTCTCTCTCTCTCTCTCCTCTCTCTCTCCTCTCTCTCTCTCTCTCTCTCTCTCTCTCTCTCTCTGTCTCTCTCTCTCTCTCTCTCTCTGGCAGCGTTGTCAAACTTAGTTGCAGAGATGAATGCCTTGACCTGCTCCATCCTTCGAATGAGGATGTAAGGTGAAAATCTTGATCCTGCCCAAACAGCACCAAAAAGATTGTTTTTCTTCTACACTGTTTTTGTAGAAGTAAAAGCCATACAGGGCTAATGTTATTTGTTAACGGTATAAGACAGAAAATAAAATATTCTATGTATATATCGTCGGGCCGACGCTTGACCGACATTCTACGCTGACTGGGTGTCTTCCATTAAAGTTAAAGACACCTACCTCAGTTTAGTTTTGTATTGGACTAACGGCCCAGTCAACACTATTTTATGTCATTTTTGAGCCGGTCAGTTTACCTGTCCACACTTTTCCTGAGCAGGCTTATACGTAAAGCCACGGTCACAAATCACTATTCGATCCCCGCCCGACTACTCGGGGACAGCGATGGGGTGAGATTGGGCTGGAGTCCGGTCGGCGTCCCGCCGGATGTTGGGGCGTCGGTGGTGGTCGGGAGGGGCCCCGGGTAAATTTTAACTCGTAGTTAAAATTCCTCCCCGAAAACTCACCGACTTCTGGGTCGGTGGCACATCGATACAAGTCGAGCAGAGCTCGTACCGACGTCGATGTCGATGGCATCGGCTGGCATCCGGTAGTCGTAAAGCGGACCCCGACCAATCAGATAATCGGGCAGTAATCGGCCGAGGCCCGACCGATGATCAAGCGGAATCCGCTGGACGAATCCCGGTTTCGACTGGCGCCGCTCGATCGCTGATTGACGCTCGACTATATAAGGGCCCGATCTCCGATGAGTGCCAGTTTCTAGCAGACCAGTAGGGAGCATTGTACATAAACGTTTGATAACTGCCCATGCAAAGGACGGTACACAATCCATTGCTTCATCCACCATCAGCGGTAGCAGTTCTTCTCCCGCACACAAGGTTGCAAAGACCACATTGGCACGGTGCCGAGCCCTAAGCAGCCACTCCTGTAACCTCCGGATCCTTTCCTGGGGTGACGGTAGGTGCAGTGGTGGGATAAGAGGCATCTTGTTCCGCTTTTCTTCGAAAGTTTTCCTCGACGTCAAGAAAAAGGATGTTCACCCACCAACAGAGCTGACCCATTTGTTGTATAGGCAGGAGAGGATGCAGTTTATATACCCCTGAACAACTGAACAATTCCCGGCTGGGGTAAACCCGTCCCTTGTCCGGCGGCCGGGAACTGGGCGGACATCTGCGGAACATCGACCGATGCTCGGGGACTAGTAACAATCGCCGGGTATACGGTCGGTAACCTGCAGTGCACCGGCCTATTTCCGCCCGGCGTATACGCCGATGCTTCCCCGCAAAACTTAGGCTGACACCGCCCGATTCCCGGCGGATGTCTCTCTTGGCCCCACACGGCATACTTTTCGCCAAAACCGAGCCAGACACCCATTTCTCGGCTTGGACTGCTCGGCCGACCACAACGTATAGTATAGCTCGGCCGGGGTACGCCGAATTTGTGACCGAGGCATCAGCAGTTAACCAGTACAGTGCACACACTTTCGCCACTGACAACTGTCCTTCTTGAATCAGCGGATGCCCAGTGGTAGAGAATGGCCGTGGAAAATATTTCATGATCTATCTCCACGAAAGAATGTTGCCAACCCGGCAGGTACCGAACACGCGCCTTTCTGATCACCAGTCAGACGTTCATCCGACCGAGGTACTGAGGCCGATGATTATCATACGAGATATTTTGGCCAGCAATAATCAAGTGTATATAAATGTAAAGTGCAGATAACTCCATGTCAACAGACATACAATGTCTAAACAACGTCCAAGTCAACAGACATACAACGTCTAAACAACGATGCATTGACGCTGACGCAGCAAAGTCGATGCAACAACGAAATTGACATAGCGTGTAGCATCGGCTCCGGAACTTGTTACTCAAAAAGTACCAGATTAATGTGGAAAATGATCATACCGACGGTTAAGAGTGCTGACTCTTGATCATTAGGTCTCTCACCGCTGTGGTTCGAGTCTCGCTCGGGTCATATGTGAGACGCCAAGTTCTGCAACGGAAGGTAAGGTGGTTTTTCTCCGGGTACTCTGGTTTTCGCCCATCTCTGATTAACGATCGCTCGATACGGGTGAAATAATCTTGAAAGGGCCGTAAAACCAAACCCCCCCCCCCCCAAAAAAAAAAAAAAAAAATAAAATAAAAAAATACGGACGGCAGGTAATGACCTAATTTGGCGTTATTACGTAAAGCTAGAACCTAAAACCACTTCCCATCACGTGAACAAGTCCGTGAAATTAAGACCCCACTCAACCCCATTTTATATAAAGAAAACTGGGGTTTACGGGGAATAACATTAATTTCCTTAGTTCTGCTCCAAGACATCGGCTGTGGGTACTCGTTAGAACCGCCTCAATGAGGCGGTTCTAACGAGCATCCAAAACCTATGTTTGGAGTATAAATAGGAAAAATATCACAAATCTTCAGCAGAAAAAGATGCCTTTTTTAAGGTTTGAGAAATTTACTATATCCCACGGATGTGTTATCCTAATGCCATATTAACTGAACTTATTTTCTCTGAAATTCTTGTGCAGACATTTTGGAAAGCTTTGAAAAGGTTTGAGGGTCACTGATGAGGCCTTATTGGCCGAAACTAGCTATTCTGGCCCAGAAAACATGTACACTCCATATGTTCCAGTTTTGTGGTGCATTCCTTGCTTCCAAAGGATATACACTTTCGGATGAGTCTTTAAACCTAGGTCCCGTCTCCGTATGGCCTTAGCTGTTGGTGGGACGTAAAACTCAAACACTCACTCACTCACTCCAAAGGATAACCATTTCTAGAACATATTTAACGTCACTATAGCTGGTGTCTGGGAATGTGTGGAGGTCGTAAAAAGTCTCCCTGCCCAACATCATAGTGTAGTTTATATTTTCTTGCCCTTCCAGTGGTGAATTTTGAAATTTTTGAGGGTCACTGATGAGGCCTAATCGGGCAAAACTAGCTAGTCTGGTCCAGAAAACATGTACACTCCATATTTATCCCCACGTTTTTCGAAGAAAAGTGGGGATATTGTTATCGCCTCCGTCTGTCCGTTCGTCCGTCCGTCCGTCTGTCCGGCTTTCTCCTCCTACACCGTTCATTTGAATTCAACCAAATTTGGTGTGTGAGTTACATACATGAATGGCTTCTGCAAGAGCACATTAATTTTTGGACCAGCCCCCAGGGGTCCCTGGAAACGGTCAAAACGTGGGGATTTGCGATGGCGCGCCATCGACTGCGCGATCTAGTTTACAGTTTTGTGGTGTATTCCTTGTTTCCAAAGGACAACCCTTTCTAGAACATATTTAGAAGTAAGTAGATGAGAGAAAGTACAAAAAGGGGACAGGGAATTATTGAAAGGTTGTGTGAGTGCTTTTCAGTTTAGACAACATGTACGATAGAAGTTGGTCTTCTGTCTTCCTCGACTGGTAGGCGAGTATCTCTAGCAATGTTAATAATAAGACGATTCATTACGATAACAGGTCCGTGCAATGAACGCCCCTTTAAACCCAACTTTATAGAGAGAGAACTGGGGGTTACAATATTTTGTAACTGGGTATACAATTTGCTGCGTCAGCGTCAATGCATCGCAGTGATGTTGCATTGACGTTGACACGACGTTGTTTAGACGTTGTATGTCTGTTGACATGGAGTTATCTGCACTTTACGTTTACATACACTCGATTATTGCTGGCCAAAATATCTCGTATGATAATCGTCGGCCTCAGTACCTCAGTCGGATGCGCGTCTGACTGGGTATACAATATTTTTCTCATTCCTGCTCCAAGACATACGCCGTGGGTACTCGATAGAACCACTTCACTGCGGCAGTTCCAACGAGCACCAACAGCCATGTTTGAAGCATAAATGAGAAAACTATCACAATTTTTCACCAGAAAAGTAAATATTGTTAAGATATGAAAGAATGCACAAAGTCATACGGGTGTAACATCGTAATGGCTAATAGACGATGATAATCAATTTGAAAAAAAAAAAAAAAAATAATAATAATAAAATTCTTTCAGGGGAGAGCAGAAAACAAACTGTAGTAACAATGTACATGTATTTTCTACAAGATGTGCCTTTTATAGCTAATGGTACAAGTCTACTGCACTATATGTGTGGCAGATAGTCGACGGAAAACAGAACCCTGACACCAAACATAAACATAAAGTCGGAATAGGCCTCATGAATCATCAGTGTTTGGGTAAAAGTAGTTATATGTAGAACATAGAAGTGTAGGCAATGATCAGGAATCGACACAATTGACCCACAGCTCCCACCAGAGTTACCAAAGGGGAAAGAAACACAAACATGAAACAACAGACCCTAATGGAAACATCAATAGCGGAAAGCCAAAAGGACAGTTACTTTTCCACAAAATGGCCAATTCGATATCCAAAACAAAATAAAATAAGTGATACAAACACTCAAAGACAAACCATAACAAAAATAAACAGCGACAGAAGAACCGCCTTGGAGCGGTCAGTGAAACGAATTCCACTGGGCTGGGCGAGAGAGGGGCTTTAATCTTAAAGAATTTATCTAACCTGTTGTTTATGAGTGAAATGTATCTCTCGCTAAGCACTTTATTCATAGAAACAAATTTGTTTTCGTATATACAATATTTTGCTAAAACAGAGAGAGAGAGAGAGAGAGAGAGAGAGAGAGAGAGAGAGAGAGAGAGAGAGAGAGAGAGATGTAATTGACCACTTCTGCTTTACCACCTTGTGAAAATAGTATTTTACGATCCTCTAGCGATATTTCTGGATTTACATTTGTGGTCAACCATGATTAAAGTTCAGTCTAAAACGTTCTTACTTTTGGGCATCTAAGAAATAAATAATGGATTTTTTCTGGTTGTTCATTACAGTAACTACAAAGTAGAAGTAAAACAAAGATCAGGAATTGATACAATTAACTTACTTCACCCATAAAAGACACCAAAGGGAAAGAAATACAAACATTAAGCGACCAGACCATAATGGAAACCTAAACAAAGGAAGGCCATAAGGACAGTTACTTTCCCACAAAATGGCCATATGGCCATCCAAAATTAAAAGACACAAGTGATACACACAGTAAGTAACAAACAACAACATAAATAAATCGCCACAGAAGAGCCGCCTTGGAACGGTCAGTGGAAGATTTCCACTGGGGGATTAAATCGATTTTACGTGGCCACAATCCTCGCCCTTACTTCCGTCGCGATTTAGACAAATAATTTGTTCAGTCCGCATGAAGGCCTCCTAACTCATCAGTGCAACATCTCCGTGAACACAAAAATCAAAGAACCACAGAGGTGAGACAACGGTGAGGACTCGACAGCAAGAAACCACTGAAATGCTGGAGCAAAAGAAAACCAACAGTTAGACTCCGATGAGCCCGACCAGACCCTGATTTTATTAATTTTAAATAGAAATGATTTTTTTTTTTTTTTTTTTTGGTTTGGGTTTTACGGCCCTTTCAAGATTATTTCACTCATATCGAGCCGATCGTTAATCAGAGGTGGGCGAAAACCGGAGTACCCGGAGAAAAACCACCTGACCTTCCGTTGCAGAACTTGGCGAAATAGAAATGAATGTGTTACTAAATTTTTATTATTGATTTTGTATTGAAAGTCGCGTAGTTTTGTCTCGTGAAATGTCTTTAATGCTCTTTTTCCACTTTATCTCCTATCTCCGTTTGCCATTTTGTTTGTGTAATGTATTCGTTTACTCTAACCAAAATATCATAAATAGTCTACTCCCTTTCTTTGAACTAATCAAGTCTTGAAAGTATATGTTACAAACTACATTTTGTTTAAATTTAACAGCAAATACACGATTCATGTGAATTTGATCTTTTCATACTTGAGAAATACTATTTACTACATGGTGGTAGTCTAAAAATGTGGCCCTTATATCATATTTCGCCTTTAACTGTTCAAAACTATAAAATACCACTTCCTCACTAGTAAGATCGTAAATTGCTCTTATGCCCATATCGCACCTATTTCTTAAAAACAATTTCCCATTACCAATGTGGTCTTTATGTCATAATGGGCATATAAGAATTTGCTTTAGGTTTTCTACGGGGACAGGTTTACAAAATTCCTACAAGCAGAAAATCCCTCAAAAAATGGATTTTTGTAGGTTGAAACTAAATTTCGCCGCATAAGATTTGGTTTGGACATACCTTATGATCACAAAATACTCAACAGCCTGGGAGCGCAGATCTTGTGACACTCATGTGATTCTGCTTGTTTATGACCTTACCAGATCATGATTAAATGGTCAACAAATAGATCTTATCTTGGGTTTAGCATGACCTTTGGCTAGGTGAATCACATGAAGCTTCTTCGCAAGCTACTGGTACATGGATTAACTATCCAGTGAATTAAGTCTTTTCTGATTGAGAGAAGTCAGACAGTTGCACTTGAATGTGAGTACTCAGATAAGGTTCCAGTTACTTCAGGTGTACCACAAGGATCAGTTCTAGGCACAATATTATTGTTATTATACCTTAACGAGCTACCCGACAATGTGTGGTCCCGGGTTCGCCTATTTGCTGGTGACACTGGGGTGTACCTGACCATAATTCTCCCTGATTATTCGGTCACCCTCCAGAGGGACTTAGACCGCCCCATCATAGAATCTCACTGGGGCATGGAATCCAAACATAGAAAGGCGGCATAATGCTGCGTTTTACCAGATCTGCACTTCTTGTTTAAAATGCTGGTATTTAAGTGTTAAACTAACAGTTTTAGATTACAACTAGGATGAAAATTATTTTAGCTGCCCTTTATATTACAGCGAAAGTAACCTTTTGTGAACGGAAAAGAAATTTATGAAAGTACTTTTATCTCAGGACATCTTAAGTTTCCTCAATACATTTGCACAAGAAAAATATAGATGAAAGATTTGCAAGTTGATTTTCCCCAAAATATAATCTTGATTTCCGTTTAAAAATCCATGTCCCACAAGAAAAAGGTTTGGAGGTATAAACGGTTATTACAGCAAGTACTTTCTTGCATTAGCAACATCCCTGTGCCTTTGAAAATAAATGAAATTCTGTATTTTTCACTTTTACCAGGAAAAAAGGAAACCACTTTATAGACTTTTTAAAAGTTACTAAAACAGCTGCAGATCAATAGTTCACATCAAATACTAACGACTCGGACAAAGCTTTCTATCAAAAAGGCTACCTGAATTGAAAACCAGATTTTTTTGACATGTTTATTCTCGATGGGCGCCATCATCTCCTTTTCTTGCGGTAAATCTGAAATGCTGAGATTTCATCAATTATGCCTTCCACATTTTATTTTCTCCATCATCAATGAAAATACCTTGAAAAGTCAGCTATGTAGCCTTCTTCCTGCGTATACCATAATGAAATCGCCTATCTTGGAAGCCTGTCATCACTGATAAATTAGTGTAGCTGTCAAATTGAAGAGATTTCCATCTTGCCAAATGCAAAAACGTATTCATACGCCTTGGAACTAATTTCCCCAAAAAAAACAATAGTACACCATTGCTTTAAATTTAAAACATAATATTCATATTTGAAACTGTCTTGCGCCTACTTTCACGTACTTTCGAACATAATTTGTTCGTTAATTCATGAATAGTATGCCTTCATTTCTGAACTAGTTTCTACGTGTAACATTGTCCTGTTTGTGTTGTTCACCCCTGTTCCCAAGTAAACAAGTTGAAAAGGGTAGATTTCTTTTTTAACTTCTTTCAGCAAAACATATTAAAAGCATTGGGCTTCTATGAAATTTTACCAACCCGCACATTGGTAAGTAGGTGACACAACAGATCATTAATTGGATTAGATAAATATGTCCAAACATCAATTATTTGTTTATGGTGACTCATGTGAACAGAAAAAAGCGTGTTGTTGTTAATGGTGAATCTTCAGTATGGGCGCCAGTTTTGTCTTGAGTCCCACAAGGGACTGTTCTTGGTCCTCTATTGTTCTCCCTGTACATCAATGATATTTCCTCTGACATTGACTCAGAAATAAGACTTTTCGCAGATGACTGTGTTTGTTACCGGGAAATTAGAGATACAGATGACTCACTGAAACTTCAGGCTGACATAGATGAATTAGGATGTTGGGCCCGAAAATGGGGCATGAGATTTCAGCCAGTTAAATGCAATATTATGCAGATAACAAGGAAGAGATCTAATAAAGTTGAGGCTTCTTACACTTTAGAGGGAACGGTCCTCGAAAATGTGAATTCCATTAAATACATTGGTGTGACAATCACTCACGATTTGAGATGGAATACACACATTAGCAATATGTGTACAAAGGCGAATAGAACTCTTGGATTCCTGAGGCGAAATCTTCATCAGTGTCCCAAGGATGTGAAAGAGACAGCATACAGGGGACTTGTTCGCCCAATCTTGGAATATGGTAGTTGCATCTGGGACCCAAGCGGAGTGGTCCTAAATGAAGAAATTGAAAAAGTTCAGAATAGAGCGGTTAGATTTGTAACTGGAAATTACTGCTTTGAAACTGGGAGCATGACTGGAATTCTAGGAAAATTAAGATGGGAGTCTCACAAGAAAAGGAGAAGAGACAGTAGGCTCATACTCTTATACAAAGGTCTAAAGGGTGCTGCCAGCATTTCAACAGATGACCTTGTTGCCCCGGCTAGGCACTGTAGACAGCACCATTCAATGACGTTTCAGACCCTTACTGCAAGAACGGATATTTATAAAGATTCGTTCTTCCCCCGAACCATTAGAGATTGGAATGCCCTTCCGGATTCTATTATTTCGACGGCGGAAGGTGCTGATGATTGTGTAGCTAAGTTTACATCTTTGGTTAGAGCTAGGGACTAACTTCCCGTATCACAGGTCCTGGTGTATGAATGTCATTTGACGTGTCACCAGTAACAATTCTGATTCTGATGTAACAAATCAATGGGTAAAAATCACTGCTATAATATAGCAGTTATTGGAAGTGATCAGAAGCCTTTTGCACAAAACTCCTGGTGCTGAACAGGCTGCTTTCATTCTTTCAGTTCAAATATGGGGATAAACTGTTTTTATCTTATTTTTTTTTTTTATTTTTTTTTTGGTTTTGGATTTTATTCCAGTATCAAATCACCCACCCAGTAAACACAATCAATAATACAGTGAAACTTTGGTGCAGTGATTCATAAATTGTTATAAATTGCATGAATGAAATATATAAAATGAAATACTAAAAGCACCAAAGAAGGTCAATCATTTTACAAGCTAAATGCAAGAGATTGCAACACCTCAACCCAATCAGTGATCTTACTGCCAACTTGGTAGAACTGGTCATTTTTGGCTACCATACACTGAATTTAAAAATAGTACCAGGTGAAATAATTACATTTTTTGTGGGTGGGGGAGGAATCATTAATTTTCAGTACTATTTAGGTATTTTACTTGAAATTCCACTCTTGCAGTGCCTAAAGGCAACCTTTAGCCACAATTCTATGATACTATTTTACACATTTTTGTTCTGTGGATTAAGATATCATTTTTGCAAAACCATGGAAAAATGCAATAAATTACTAACATGGTGACTTTCCAATAAAAATATTTTGCTTTCATATTCTTACATTTACATGGACTACCATCTGATGAAAAATCTGTTTGGGTAACTATTTGCAAATATGATTTTTTTCAGTACCTCAAATGTAGTGAAATAACTGTATTGAGGAACCTTAAATCACCTTCTTTAAAGTAGCTTTTAGTTGTCTGTGGTGTTACTAAACCGTACAAATGTGAAATGGTTAGAATATACAAGATAAAAATTGCAACATGTGTGCACGTGGCCGATTTCGAAAAAAAAACAACAACAACAAAAAAAAAAAAAACAGAAGACCATCATGAAAACATGCCTATGCAATTTTGACCCACTTAAACTCCACTTTAATCCAGTAGAATGGGGTTTGTAGGGGTGTACATTATTTTTCGCATTTCTGCCCAAAACATAGATTTTTGGTACTCGTCAGAAACCGCCTGGTCGAGACGGTTCCAACGAGTACCCAAAATCTATGTTTTGAGCTGAATTATGAAAAATAGCAGAATCTTTTATCTGAACATTTTCATTTTTTTTTGGTGGAAATATGTTCAATTTATTTGAAAAGGCATGTTTTCGTAATGCAAAAAAAAAAAAAATAAAAAAAAAAATAATAATAATAATAATGGCCTCACTCATAATCTTAAATAACTGGAGTATAGTATGCATATTACAGGACCTTCGTTTGAATAAACTCTCGTCAAAGGAATAAACACTTCTCAAAGCATAAACTAACGTCTATTCTAGTTGTAAGTTTCACAAGAACGAAGTAGAAACTATTTCAGCTCACTGAAAAACAAACTTTATTTCGTAAACAAAAACAACAAAAAGAAAAAAGAAAGAAAAACTTTCCATCACGAAAGGAAAGTTCCTTCCGTTGAATAGACCAATAGGGGACAGACTTTCTTCCAAAGTATTTTCAGTAATGAAACAAAGCGAAAGCAACGACAAAGAATTCTCAAAAGGAATATGGCCCTGGTGTAGATTTCACATCTCCATCTGTTTCATGCAAAAATAGATTGATTTACGATCAGCACTAGCATTATAATCGATCCCTATGTGATGAAACCAAACATGATAATAACCACGGCCTTTCCTTCCAAACGATGTCAAAATGGTGTCGGTAGTTTCCAAATTTGCAATTTTGTGACGCAAGTAACCGTACAGTTAATTCAGCATTTTTTTCCAAGTTGCCGTACTTAAAAAAAATCCAAGTTGCCGTACTTGAAAAATCCAAGTTGCCGTACTCCTCTGTATTTTGTTTTTTGAAAGAAAACTGCATTATAAAGCGGACGTTTCATACTTATACACAACTGCTTTTCTAACCATCTGAAAGTTGTCCACATGAGTCTTTACTTTAATAAATTGCACATGTAGACAGATTGTTTAACATTTTGATAGATAGATAGATAGATAGATAGATAGATAGATAGATAGATAGATAGATAGATAGATAGATAGATAGATAGATAGATGGATAGATAGCGAATAAATATATATAATTATTTCATCAGCCTAAATACTTTTGCAAGCCTTCATGAATGACGGTTAAACAAATAAAGCTCTTATATCTATCTCAAGACAGGGACATGGATCATTCACACAGAGCTCTTCGTCAATAACAAAACGATCCGGGATTACGAAATTTCCTAAATTAAAGCAGACCTTGATTCGAGAAATTCAAGGAATACTAGGTTTTACCAACCTCCCTTTTTTCATTTCCAATATGCATATGATCAGTAAGATAGACGATGTGAGCGGAAGATTGCGATTGAACTGGACTAGTTTGTTTGTAGGGGTCCCAGGGGGTGGCAGCATATTCTAGTTTAGGTCTAACTAGTGACTTGTATGCTGTTGCCTTGATGTCCTTTGGGCATGCAGAGAGATTCCTGCGTAGGATAGGAAAGCAACTGTCTGGCTGTCTGTCGTAGATAGCATGTCATAGTCTAGCTACTAGACCTTGATGTCATATTTACCAATTACCAACCTTCATGTGTGTTTTTATCAAATATGAAACCTTGTTAGACTTTAATCTTGTCTCAGACACCAAGGTCTAGTACAATGCGAATTTTACCTCGCAAGATCCTTGGTAAATGATTGATTACAGCTACAGTCATGAAATGTTTATTGCCTTTCTGTACCCCTTACCGAACACCAACTGATAAGGCAAACTGGCATTTTAGTCAGAGTATATCTTCCCAAGATCAAATAAGGGGTAGAAGAATATTACTTATTAACTTTAAAATATGATATCCGACTAGAAGCTAGTCTAAGCATGTCAATGTGACTATTTCACACCAGTGTACTGTCTATAGCCAGGTTTTTTGCTTTACTTCTGGCAATGGATGTTGTATGATGACTCCATTATCTTGCTTTTGTTGCCGATTCTGATGTACTCAGACTAAGTCTTGTCTGGGTGAAAACGCATCTATCAGTCTCTCTCCCATGCTTGTAAATGATTAAAGTCCTCTTGAGCGACAGCAACTCGGTACAACAGGCAGTGATCAGCGAACAGGGGAGACGCGTGGTGGCAAGTCGTTGATGTATATGAGGAAGAGGAGAGTGCCGAGCACTGTACTCTGTGGAACACCAGAAGTAACGGGCGCAGACGAAGAAATCATCAATTACGACTTTCTGGTATCCATCAGCAATGAAATTGTGCGGAACCTCGTGAAAGGCCTTACTGAAATCTAGTAGGATGACATTTATGCGCTGTCAGTTGTTCATTCCGCCGGCTTGCTATCAGCTGGTACTCACATGACCCCCCCCCCCCCCAGCAGGGAGAACGACCAAATGTACAGCGAAAGAGCCGATTACTGTGCAGAGTCTCATCCTGCAAACCTGGAGTTTATGTAATAAACTGAGCGTGACAGCTCAGTGGTTAAGCCCAGAGTGGTTAGTGCACTTGACTCAGATGCCAGAGGCCCTCGGTTCGACCCGGCGATGATTATTTCGGTGTCTGAACATCACTTACAGCGATGATTGTCAAAATGCGCACCGCCCTTTGGATCGGAACGTTTAACTGGAGGCACCGGCCCCCGCCCATAGGGGCTTGAAGAAATATATGGGCTGCATGATGCTTCCACGCAGAGCTGAATCCGGCCCGCACACTAGTACTGGTAAACCGCTTAGAGGATCTAAGCCTGTCCAGGAACCGCGGTGCGAGGCGGACCGCCCATGCTAATAAACCCTATGGGTTTCATTGGGCGACAGGGCTTGAGATGTCATTTCATCTCAATGTCGGGTAAAAGTCCCACAAAATTGGAAGCAACGTCTCCAAAATGACCTTTAAAGTGCTGACGGGGACGTTAAACCTCAAATCAAACAAACAAACTGGAGGCGCCCTGTTCAGGGAGAGTCATCCCCTATGAAGGTTAACTGTTTGTTTGTTTTGGGGTTTACGGCCAAGTCAACACTATTAAGGCCGTTTTTGAGCCTGTCAGTTTACTTTTCCTGGGCAGGCTTATACGTAAGAGGTAACCAGGAGAGTGCACATTCTTTCGCCAGAAACTGACAACTGCCCTTCTTGAGCCAGCGGAATGGAGAGAATGACCGTAGGAAAGATTTCATGATCAATCCCCGCGAAAGAATATTGCCGACCCCGGCAGGTATCGAACCTGCTTCCCCATGATCAGCAGTCAGACGCGCATCCGACTGAGCTACCGAGGCCAGCGCTGTGCAGGTTAAGACCTCTACCGTAATTGTAAGATTGATGTGTGCTGTAAATCTGCAAGTAATGGTAAAATGTGGCCGATCCCAGTATCAGTGAGTAGAAAGGTCCTGGTACACGTTTGTTTGTTTGGTTTGAGGTTTAACGTCCCCTTCAACACTGTAAAGGTCATTTTGGAGACGTTATTCACAATTTTGTGGGACTTTTACCAGACATTGAGATGAAATGACTTCTCAAGCCCTGTCGCCCAGTGAAACAAATGGACGGACTCGCATCGCTTTGCTTGCCCAGGCTTAGATCTTCTAAGCTGTTTACCAGTACTCGTTTGCGGGTCAGTTACAGCTCTGCGTGGAAGCATTATGCAGCCCATATATTTCTTCAAGCCCCGATGGGCGGTGCGAATATGGATAGTGTTTCTCTTTTGTTTGGGTATTAAAAAGTTCTTGCTCGGCTCCCATGGCGGGGCTTGAAGAAATAGGTGGGCTGCATGATGGTGCCAGGCAGAGCTTAAATCGACCGCTTAGGAGTATTGGTAAACCGCCTAAAGGATCCAAGCCTGCCCAGGCAAAGCGGTGCGAGTCGGGCCGCCCATTCATATAAACCCTATTGGTTTCATTGGGCGACAGGGATTTTTTTTTTTTTTTTTTTGGTTTTGGTTTTACGGCCCTTTCAAGATTATTTCACTCATATTGAGCCGATCGTTAATCAGAGGTGGACGAAAACCGGAGTACCCGGAGAAAAACCATCTGACCTTCCGTTGCAGAACTTGGCGTCTCACATATGACCCGAGCGAGGCTCGAACCACAGCGGTGAGAGACCTAATGATCAAGAGTCAGCGCTCTTAACCACTAGGCCATGGAGGCCCGTAAGCGACAGGGAATGAGATCTCATTTCATCTCAATGTCGGGTATATAAAAGTCCCACAAAATTGTAAGCTAGGTCTCCAAAATTACTTATACAGTGTTGATGGGGACGTTAAACAGTGTTAATTGGGACGTTAACCCTCAAATCAAACAAATCAAAAGGTTATTGCTAGTATCGTCTAATTCTAACAAATACCCACATCATACATGTACTCTCACATGTATGCGGTTTTTGTGTATCTTTGAAACGACCCCATGTCAATTCTCATCGATTCAGAAATTCAACCTTAGATATTGACGGCAAAATTATCTTCTTGCCTGTAAATTGATGCGTTAGCATTTGATAACATATTAACATGCATGATAGTATTGTGTCAGTGCCGTTGAAAGTCAAATACTTATAATTTGGACTAAAAATTCTACTTTCCTCAGATGAACCGGAGGTCGCCATCTTATTTTTCGCCGCAGTGATGTTGCCCGGCTTTTTGTCACGTGACAGGAATATTTTTAGATTGAAATTCCCAAAAACAACAAATAAACAAAAATGAAAACGACGATTTTCACCAAGTTCTGAAGTGGCATTTGGTTTCAGAAGATTACAAATGACAAAGCTACATGAATAGAAGAAATAAAAACGAAAAACACGCTTTTCATTTTTGAAGCCCAATAGCTCAATAATGCACCTTTAAGCTTATTGAATCGCTCTCGAACACTCATTCCAGGTGTTTTCACGCGCGCGAGAGAGAGAGGCAGTGGCTTTTACACCACTGCTACCCATTTACACCTGGGTGGAGTGGGGCAGTGTCATTACGTGTCTTGCCCAAGAACGATAGTTAAATGATATTTTAAAGAAACAAAAGAGTTATACCGTCGAACTTCAACGGCTCGAACACCTTTGGGACCTCGAAAATCTGTCCGAGAAAGGGGTAGTTCAAGCTACTGAGGGTTACTGCAAGGAGGCATGACGAGATACTTTTAGACATCTTTTCGGTGTTCTATAATGAAAATGTACACACATTCTAATGAGTACACACAGCATACATTTGTAAGATAAAAGACTAACATCTCCTTTATTATCCCCCACTTTTTCTTATGTAGAGGATTTCGCTAGGGGCGCAAGAATCGGTTCGACTCATCCATGGTAAACGAGCCATCGGTGTTCGAGCCATCGAAGTTCTTCTGTATGTCTGTAGAGGAAAAGTTGAGATAACGGTCTTCAAAATTGTCATTCTGGGAGGTAAATCGCCAATTTTACGGTCGCAAATTGTGTTCTGCGACGGTCAAATAACTTGCGACACATATTTGTATGCTTGTATCCTAAAAAGGAGCATTATGGATGTCGTCCCTGATAAACCTTAACATGCTATACATATTATCAAGAACAAGATGAAGTCACATGAATAAAAAATTCAAGCAATGCAAACCACCACACCCAATCCACTGGAGCAGAAAACTTCCGAATCTCTCTCTCTCCCTTTCTCTCTTTCTCTCTTCTCTCTCTTATCACTCACTCTCCTCCCCCCTCTCTCACTCTCTCCTCTCTCTCTCTTCTCTCTCACTCTCCTCTCTTTCCCCCTCTCTCTGTCACTCTGTTCTGTCTCTCTCTCTCTCTTCTGCCTCTCTCCTCTCTCTCTCTTCTCTCTCACTCTCCTCTCTTCTGTCTCTCTCTCCCCTCTCTCTCCCCTCTCTCTCTCTCTCCGCTGTCTCTCTTTTGTCTCTCTCTCTCTCTTCTCTCTCTCTCTCTCTCTCTCTCTCTCTCTCTCTCTCTCTCTCTCTCTCTCCGCTGTCTCTCTTTTGTCTCTCCTCTCTCTTCTCTCTCTCTCTCTCTCTCTCTCTATCCGCTGTCTCTCTTTTGTCTCTCCTCTCTCTCTTCTGTCTCTCTCTCTCTCTCTCTCTCTCTCCGCTGTCTCTCTTGTCTCTCCTCTCTCTCTTCTGTCTCTCTCTCTCTCTCTCTCTCTCTCTCTCTCTCTCCGCTGTCTCTCTCTTCTCTCTCTCTCCCTCTTCCGTCTCTCATTCTCTTCTGCTCTGTCTGCCTCTCCGAGTCTCTCTCTCTCTCTCTCTCTCTCTCTCTCTCTCTCTCTCTCTCTCTCTCTCTCTCTCTCTCATCGACGAAACAGACGTCCATGTGTAATGTTCAGTGTCCACATTCATGGCTTTAACCTTTAACGTTTTCCAGGATCAACCCATATCCTGCTGTTCACGACAACCCCTATCTTTTAAAACAGTGTTGATCCAGAGCAGATGGTCAGCCATCTGATTCAGAAGCCATCTGATCTGGTTGTATGCTGTTTTTCATGCAGTTTGTGAATTGAATAAATGCAGTGGATCAAGTAATTAGATTGGTTGATAGTATTTGTTTGTTTTGAGGTTTAACGTCCCTGTCAACACTGTAAAGGTCATTTTGGAGACGTTGCTTCCAATTTTGAGGGACTTTTACCCGACATGGAGGTTGATAGTCAACACTGGATGTGGCTAAATTAATATATTCGACAACATGTTTTACGCAAACACCTAAGGGCTTGTTTAAGACAGGTGTTTGCTTAATACAGGTGAATTTTAATGCATTCGCTTTTTTGGGGAACCAGATGAATACTTGCTTAAGACAAGTCGGTCAAATGAATACCCCTCTGAACTCCACTTTATATAAAGAAAACTAGGGTTTACGGGGGTAAACATTATTTTATTTAGTTCTGCTCCTGGACATAGGTTGTGGGTACTCGTTTGAACCGCCTCAATGAGGCGGTTCTAACGAGCACCCTCAACCTATGTTTGGAGTAAAAATAAGAACAATATCAAACATTTTCATCAGGAAAATGCCCATTTTTGAGATATGAAAAATGCACTTTGCCACACAGATATGTTGAAATAGATCTAGTTTTGAACAAGTAGATATTGGGCGTTGGTTCGCAGATTAACAGAGTACCCCGTTACAACAAGTATTCCAAGGTCTGTCATAAGCTTTGGTACCGCAACATGATTTTCCTCTACCACGATTTATTACTCCATTGCAACACGTGTTCCATTGCCTATTATATGCTTTGGTGCCACAGCATGACTCCCTGCCTCCACGGTTGAGTACACCGTTGCAACACGTGTGCAAAATGGCGTTATACGATTCGGTTCCACAGCATGCCATCCTGGTTCCTCGGTTCAGTTCACCGTTGCAACAAGTGTGCAAAACGACGTTATACGCTTTTGTACCACAACACGGGTTCCGAGTTCCACGGTTTATTACACCATTACAGCACTTGTGGAGATTGGGGTTGTAAGTCCTGTGACCACAGACAGCTGCTGCTGGTAGAAAAATAAATATATACATTATTTTACGCCATTTTCACATGATTAGACTATGTCTAATTCAACCCTGTAGGCTTGGGCTAAGTCAATAAACTGAATATTCTAATGCACTTGCGTATTAAACGCGATGTCTGATTAGATAACGTCAATAATTTGCGACAGTGTATTCTGCGATATACTGTCGGAAACCCGACGTCATCACGTAACGTCGCTTTTCATTGGCTGGCATTTGATTTTACGCAGCTCACTGTACTTGTCGGTTTGGGCAAAAAGAACATTTCTAAAACAAAACAAGTGAATAAGTGCATTAGAATGGTGATAACTGTATTGAAAATTGACCTTTGGGGAGTTAAATCGTCGGTTTTACGGTCGCAAATTCCGTTTTAGGGATCCGCTGACGCATCGCTGTAAAACGAAATTTCCGACCGTAAAACCGCCGTTTTTCCTCCCCAAATGACAATTTGGAATAGTTATCCCCAAAATATTCCTTTGCAAATTTTTGACGATATCCAGTAAGACGTCGCGTTACTGCATTAGAATTATAGGTTATTGACTTTATATTGTGAAATATTCGGCACGAGTTCATATGGCGAAGGACGCACGAGCTTGCGAGTGCGTCTTCGCCATATGAATGAGTGCCGAATATTTCACAATATAAAGTCAATAACCTTTTTATTATAATTATACCCAAACTTGGACTCTGTGCCAGAATTCAGGATTGCCTGGCATGGAAATTTGAACGTAAAATAAGGTTAGACATCTTTAAGTGCTTTGAAATGGAAAATAATGCACATTGTTAAGTGTCTGCCTACACTATGAAAAACCACGCCCAATGGCGCCAAAGTGAAGACGACGGTAACGTCGGTTGACGTGACGTCATTAAAAACATTAATGTTTCCCAACGCAGGGCGCCATGTTTACCGAAGTGTCAGTTTTGTTTCTTTCAAAATACTCTTGATTTCCTAAAAGAAATTATTAAATATCTAAACAGATTGCTGGTAGGTCATATTTGCTAGTATAAAATGCGCTTTATGCACCCTGTCACAGCCTATATTCATTTTGTTTTAGATTATTTCAGTCGATACGCACGACAACATGACTGCCGATTTTTAGTATCGAAGTGGACAAATTTGAAAGTAGTTCTATTTTGAACGTGACTGCTTATCTACGGGCAATATGAACTTGACTACGGGCAATATGGAAAAATATTGACCGGTAACTTCTGTACAAAGAAAACGGGACATTTTCTGGGTATATAATAATCTGTGATATACTGTCGGAAACCAGACGTCATCTCGTAACGTCGCTTTTCATTGGCTGGAATTAGGTTTTTACGCAGCTCACAGCGCTTGGCGCTTTGTACATAATACATGTAGTACAGATTTTAACAAAACAATCGAATAAGTGCATATATAGAGGATCTTACATGACTGTTCATGTATTATTGAATTTATTAAACGAGTTGAGGAAAAGGGATAAAATGCGAGGCTTTGCCGAGCATTTTATCCCTTTTCCTCAACGAGTTTAATAAATTCAATAATACATGAGCACGAATGCAAAATTCTATTTATCATATGACATTTAAAACGCATTTTATTTACGATTGTTTATGAAAATGTCAATATTCCGCCCCGAGTAAACGCGACGTCGTTAAGGACGTCAAACATGTAACGTTACGGGACGTATATAGCTAATTCGCATATATAAGCCACTAGTGGATTATCGAAAATATTACATGGCGTTATTACATTCTCAGACGCGACGTCATATGATAAAATTGGGATAACAGTATTGCAAACTTGTCGGTTTTACGGCCGCAGATTTCGTTTTAAGACTCCGCTGTCGCGTCGCCGTAAAACGAAATTTCCGACCGTAAAACCTCCGATTTACCACCCCGAACGACATTTTTGAATACAGTTATCCCCTAATTACATGCATTTTGATGAAGCTGAAGAAGCATGTTGCTTCTAATTCTTAGCACAGTTTATTCATAACATTCAGTCCACGCAAAGTGACACATATCTCACTGAAACAAAAACTGCATAGGCGCCATCTTGAAAGCGCTTTCTGCTGTACTGAATGAGAATAGAAGAACTAAAATCATTATAGGGATAAAAAATGCGCATGTACAGGAACCAAGCTTACTCCTAATTCAGTGGTCACATACATATGAGCTTTATTTCAGCGCTACTTCCGAGACTAACGTCACACGTTCTGAACGTTGTTTACCCGCGTCTAAATATAACGATTGCATCGGGTAATACCAGAAGTGATTGTATTTGTAATATAGGGAGATATCTTTATCTTGAAAGATTTTGCTCCAAAATGACCTAAATAGTGTTTACGCGGACCTTAAACAACAAATCAAACAAACAAACTACTACTATTACAACTGCTACCGCAGCTTACAATAACAAGAACAGACTCATATTACCTGCATCAATGGATACTATGCTGAACACTACTGTGACGAATATAACAATGATTCGCATGGTGGCTTGCCTGAATTAAAAGAAGTATATATTAGTGGGAATGGATATTCTTGCACACCAGACAAGGAAATCCGTGATTTTACCCTGGGATAGAAATTTATGTTCTGACCCTGGTGTTCCGACCCCAAATCGAATATAACCGCGTGTTTGATAAATGCACTGGTTGATTACAGACTCATGCGCGGAGTCGTCATGCGTGACGTCACTAAACATTCCTGTTGTGTCATCAAAAAATGGCGGACGTCGGTCACCGAAGTGACAGCAGCATTAAAAATTCGCAATAGAAATGGAAAGTATGCAAGAAAAAGAATCCAATATGGGTGTGAGGGGTGGATAGAAAAATCCGTCCCTCGGGATCACTGTCCGGCATCACTCGGCAAGCCTCGTGATGCCGGACAGTGTCCCTCGGGACGGATTTTTCAATCCGACCCTCACACCCATATAAGATTCTTATAATCCTGGCAGATTTTCTGCCATTTATCAAAGGGAGACAACTTTCTGGACTTCCCGTTTGTTTTTCTACAAACTCTGTCCTACGGAAAAAGGGGTCTACTCTTAAAGGAAAGAATTTGCTCCTTAGGAGCAAATTCTTTCCTATAGGAGTTGAACCCTATTCGCATGTGAGACAAACATACTTTTTCCAGGAGTTGCCTCTCCTGAAACTGAAAGGATGTGTATACAAATTGTACCGGAATCAACTCGTTCTATGTGTGAATTCCGATTATCACGTCACGTTGTCGTTACGAAACGTTAGCGATTTAAACAGACGTCCAGATTTGCAAAATATCGTTTGACTCACGTCACGTTATGGCAACGCAGGTTTAACATTATGACTGCGTACATCGGTTAATTTGGAGGATAACTGTATTCAAACTTATCAGAATGGGAGGTAAATCGGCGTGTTTTTTTTTTTTTTTTTACGATCGCGGAATTCTAAAACGGACGTTTTATCTTCGCAAATGACAAGTTGTAATACATACGGCTGGTAAACTCAGGTTATGCACTCAAAATCCTTACGGAAACTTCTGGTTATGCCTGCCGAGACCACAAATATGTCAACAAACTGTGATAGTTCCCGATATATGATTTTTTAGTCATTTTGTAAACATATTTTGAGAAATCGGGCAATGCTATTCTCAACAACTTTCATTTCTGCATCAGAAAAGATGGCTGTGGACATGAAAAGGCAAGCGGTCGATTTTTAATTTAATTTCTCCCGGAGGAAGGTAGTCAGATATTTCTGTTTTGACCTGTTTTCTAGTGCCGAAGGAAGGCATTTTCAGCTACCCAGAAGATGCGAAACTAATCCAACATGCCAAATAACACGTAATTCAAACCACTTTCATATTGAAATACATAATTTCTGCAGATTTTTGCCAGGAGCTTTAATATTTGTGTCGATTATGACTTACGAGGTCCCATTACCCCTTACGGGAGCATTACCCCTTACGGTGTCAGTCCCAATACTAGCATGTAGGATCATGACGGTAAGTTTATTTTTAGTCATTACTGATGATTTAAAAATTTAATCGGAACAGCTTTGTTGATGTTGCACTGATGAGTTAGGAGGCCTTCATGCGGACTGAACAAATTATTTGCCTGAATCGCGACGGAAGTAAGGGCGAGGATTGTGGCTACGTAATATCGACATATTTGTGGTCTCGGAAGGCATAAACAGAAGTTCCCGTAGGGATTTTGAGTGCATCAGCCGTGATACAGTTATCCCGATTCTTATGCATTAATTGATAATTACCATTTTCACAAAACGACAAGCGCTGTAAACTGCGTAATACCTATTGCTAACCAGTGAAAAATGACGTTTCGTCAATCAAATCTGATGTCACCTCATTAGATTTGTGTTTGTTTGTTTGATTTTAGGTTTGATTCTCCGTCAATACTATTCAGGTCATTTGGAGACATTGCTTCCAATTTTGTGAGACTTTTACCCGACATTGAGATAAAACGACATCGCAATCCCTGCTGCCCAATGAAATCAATAGGATTTATATGCATCGGAGGTCCGACTCGCAAGGGCATGGGCAAATAATATTGTTTCGGAAAAGTTTTGCACAGCTATCTCCTAACTGCTGTAAAAAGAAACTGAATAATTATCAAAAAATAAAGTATGAATATACAAATTAAAGTTACATTTTTCAACGTTCAAACTATGTGAAGAATATGTGAATATATTTATCAAGAAACTAGGGTGGTATATTCACAGTTGACCATCGTAAAGTATCTGAAATCGGAAGCTGCTGATACTGTACGCTCAAAAATCGTTAGCTGCTTTACACGATATTTATAAAAAACGTTAAAAATCAATAAAATTTGGTATTAACACCCGGAAAGGACACATGCTTGGGAAGGTAAGAGTCATCCCTTTTCAAATTTGCTTCGATTTGGAATCATAAGGTACCCTGTTCTGCACAGTAAAATGATTCTGGTGCAGCATCAGTGATTTTTTTTCATTATCGCTCGCAGCGACCATTATTTTTTCACATTTTATCTGTCTTATGGCCAGTTTACACTTATTCTAAATGAGCGTAGACATAAAACAATCATTAACCATCACATCTCAGTACCCATTTGCTAGTTCTGCCTGCCTCCCTTCAAAAAACTTACTGCTTTATTCAGGGCCTATCATACTAGCCCCAGTACGATTAGCTGCATCTGTACGCAATCATTAGCTGCAAAAGTCGAAAAAAGACTGTACGCTTAGCTGCAGCATATAAAAAGTGAACGTGTGAAGGGTATTGACATCATGCTATATACACGTTGTGGCCCATCGCTATGCAAGAGAAATTTGGACCATTACAAAGAAAATTTGTACAGACAGATGTTCCGATAGATTCAACGTTTCGCGATGATTGACATAGTTCTAAAATCACTTGTCTGTTGTAACAGCTGTCTAGGCAATATGAAAACACGCCTTTATAATTCTGACCCCTTTGGGCCCCACTTTTATACAGTTAAACCGGGGTTTACAGGGGTAAACGTTATTTTTATTATTTCTGCACAAAAATATACGGTCCTACTAAACACTACTGGGACTGGCAAGGACAGACAAGGACTGACAATGTCGGACAAGGACACTTAAAATGTTAGAATATAATATTAAAATGCATGTTTTACATTACGGAAACATGCCTATACAAATACATTGCCACCTTTATCGCCGAAAAAAAAACTAAAATTTTAAGATGAAAAATTGTGATCTTTTTCTTATTTCTGCTCAAAATATAGATCGTCGAGGCGGTTCTAACGAGTACCAACAATCTATATTTTAGAGCAGAAATAAGAAAAATAAGGTATACCCCAGAAACCCCAGTTTTACTATATAAAAGTAGGGTTCATGGGGATCAAAATTATATAGGCGTGTTTTCATGATGGTATTTTTAACGCAACTATCTCAAAGATATTTTCACTGGACGAAATATAAACAACATACGCCAATACCGCAACTGCAAGGATACAAGGATACGACGAGCTGGTTGTGATGTTTTGAACAGTAGTATAATATTAATATTGTAAACATCATTTATTTTCTTGATCTGCATTTGAGTACGCATGGGTGTTATTACATGGGCTAGTTTGCCACCGCCCTTCGGGGCTTAAAGAAATAGATATGGCTACATTATTCTTCCACGCAGAACTGAGACCATTGGTAAACTGTTAAGAGGGTTCTAAGCCTGCCCAGAAAAGTGGTGCGAGTCGTACCAACCATGCATTTAAACCCTATTGAGTTCATTGGGCAGAAGGGCTTGAGATGTCAGCTCAATGTCGCGTACAATACCAAAACAACGCCTATTGAAATATATTGGAATATATACCGCAATAAATGAAAATTTCAGACAAAAAATGTAAGTTTCCATATTTCTGCTACAAATATACATTGTAGTAACTCGTTAGCACGGCCTCGGCGAGGCGGTTCTAATGAGTATCCACAATCTATGCATTTGAGTACGCATGGGTGTTATTACATGTGTTAGTTGGCCACCGCCCTTCGGGGCTTGAAGAAATAGATATGGCTACATTATTCTTCCACGCAGAACTGAGACCATTGGTAAACTGCTAAGAGGGTTCTAAGCCTGCCCAGGTAAACGGTGCGAGTCGGACCAACCATGCATATAAACCCTATTGGGTTCATTGGGCAGAAGGGCTTGGGAAGTCAGCTCAATGTCGCGTACATTACCAAAACACGCCTATTGAAATATATTGGAAAATATACCACAACAAATGAAAATTTTCATATTTCTGCTACAAATATACATTGTAGTAACTCGTTAGAACGGCCTCGGCGAGGCGGTTCTAATGAGTATCCACAATCTATGTGTTTGAGCAAACATACATACTCGTATACCAAGGCGGTTCTAACGAGTTCTTTGAGCAAACATATATTATGAGTGCTCTTTAGAACTACCTCAAAGGAGTCGTCCACTATGCAGTCTTAAAAACGAAACCATAGCTATAATAATAATAAATGTAATAAAACTGAGTTCAAGGAGGTTTCATTGACTCGAAGATCGGCCCCTTTCATGGATAATTTTGTTGTGTCATCGGAAGGAGTGATCAAGTAACTTAAAGGCTTGAACACATCTAAAGGTCTTAGGACCTGATGAACTTGAAGGAATAACTAGCAAATAAGATAGATCTAGTTTTGGCACATGTGTTCCAACAAACTCTTGATACTGGTGAAATCCTTAAAGAATGTCTCCTAGCGAACATATGTTCTGTCTTTCAAAAAGGTGAAAGGGCTCTTACTAATAATTATTGGCCCACTTGGATGAACATAAACTTTTGTCAGCAAACATCACGCACTTAGGAAAAAGCATAGCGGTGAAACTCAGTTGAGCTCGATTATGAATGATTTGGTGAGAATACTTGGAAGGCGGAACTGCCAGAAGGCTTTTGATTCGATAGCCCCCCCCCCCCCCCCCCCACACACACACACCACCACCACCACCACCACCACCACCCTCGTCGAGAACTACTGATTTGCCGGCAGGTATTTTGTTACAGCATTGGGGGTGGGGGAGAGGCTCTCAATCGGATGGGTTACTGTCTTTGCTACAAAAACAGCGAGTTGTTGTTAATGTGAGCTACATTTTTGTCTGGGGTCCCACAAAGGACTGTTCTTGATCCAGTGTTATTCTCCCTGTACATTAATATTTCCACTGAGACAGACTCAGAAGTATAACTGTGTTTGCTACCGAGAAATTCAGAATAATATAGATAATACTAGGTTGTTTGGCACGAAAATCGGGGTGGGGTTTAAGTCCGTTAACTGCAATATTATGCAGATAACTAACTAGGAAGAGAAATTAAAATTGAGCCTTCTTACACCTTAGAGGGAACATTCCTCGAGAGTGTGTAACTGTATCTGGGATCTAATACATATAGAGTGGTTCTTAATGAAGAAAGTTTAGAATTGTGACAATGTTTTACTGCGTTGAAAGTGAAAGTATAATAGGAATATACTGAACCGAAAAAGAAACACAACTCCAAATATAAATGTGAGTATTTGCAGAAATAATCATGTTTGCAGAAAATCGATTTAATGACACAATAATATAATAATTCCTGAATGTAACTACTATAGAGAGTTCAATTTCCAGTGAGAATGTTTGGAACACAAATCCGTTTTGTCATAGAGGTAGTCATTTCACAGGTTCAAAACACCGAGTATGTCCTCCGTTTGCATTCAGTCCTGCACGCACACGCCTGGTCATGGACAGGATTAAACGACTGATCTCTGCCTGGGGAATAGCATTCCACTCCTGTATGAGCGCGACACGCAAGGCTTGACGCGTTGTTGGCGGCTGGTGGCGGTTACGTACGCGCCTATCAAAGACGTCCCACAAATGTTCTATAGGAGAGAGATCTGGACTATACGGAGACCAGTGCATCACGTCAACGTTGTTTTGCTGTTGAAACGTAACGGTGTGCTGTCGTACATATGTAACAACTACTGGTCGTAAAACGACGTCAACGTAACGCTGAGCCGTCAAAGATCCATATATGAATACCAGGGGCGTTTTATGACCATACGATATGCCAGCCCACACCATCAACCCACCGCCTCCAAATCGATCACGTTCAACCAAACAATTGTCACGATAACGCTCTCCATCACGCCTATACACACGTTGACGGCCGTCCTGGACTCGTCAGAAAACATTACTTTACGACACTGACGAAGGGGAAACAGGTTTGGCCTATGCTGTGCGAGTCACGCCATTCTAACCTGACGTCGTCGTCCTATGCTGTGCGAGTCACGCCATTCTAACCTGACGTCGTGGTGGTGTTAATGGCATACCAACGTACGGACGACGAGGACGTAAACCAAACTCTCGAAGGCGATTCCTGACGGTATCTGCACTTATTCGATTGTTGTGCGTTCCTGGTGTCACCTAAGACGGCTTAACGGAACCGATTACGAAGGTGGGTTAGACGGATGTATCGGTCCTGTCGACGTGTCGTGACGCGTGGACGTCCACTTCTGGGCCTGTCATTTGTCATTCCCGTTTGACGCCGGTACAAGCGAGTTATCGTCGATTTACTCACTTGGAAGTTCCTGGCGATGAGAGACTGAGACGTCCCACATAGAAGCATTTTGGACCGCTACGTTACGTGTTACGCTGATCTTGCGTCAAACGTACCATATTCCGTAGAGAAATTGTACCCGACTTTTGAAACCTAAACTCCAGGTAACACAATATGCCAATATGATGAGGTTACTGTATACATTTAATGTACTGCATGAGGAAATGTTGAAAAATACGAATTGCCAAATGGAACGTTAAACTGTACAGATATCGCCCAAATGTTTTCTGCATAAGAACGTTTAAAATGTATGAAAGTAAATCGCAAAATGATTTGTTCAGTCAACCTGATGGTTGCATGAAAATCTTTTGGGTTAAAAAGTTGCGTTTCTTATTCGGTTCAGTATACTATGAATCTCTCCAGTAAACGATAAAGTCAGTTTGCTCGTCCGTTCATTCGTTTGGTTGTGCGTTAGAGAGAGAGAGAGAGAGAGAGAGAGATGAGAGAGAGAGAGAGAGAGAGAGAGAGAGAGACAGAGAGAGAGAGAGAGAAAGAGAGAGAGAGAGAGAGAGAGAGAGAGAGAGAGAGAGAGAGAGACAGTCAACTACATTTTTACATCCAGCCGACAGCTAAGGTCATACGGAGACGGACGGGAGAGAGATTCACAAACAAAGGCCTGGTTAAAAAAATGGATGAGCGTTATTGCAGTGTCAAGATCAAAATCAGAGAAAAAGAGTGAGAGAGAGAGTTGACAAAAAACATCATTTGAAGTTTACAGATGTCACCCGTACAAATCTCTCTCTCTCTCTCTCTCCTCTCTCTCTCTCTCTCTCTCTCTCTGTCACCCGTACAAATATATATATATATATATATCTCTCTCTCTCTCTCTCTCTCTCTCTCTCTCTCTCTTCTCTCTCTCTCTCTCTCTTCATACACACATGTATGTACGCACGCACGCACGAAACGAGAGAGAGAGAGAGAGAGAATGAGAGAGAGAGAGCGAGAGAGCGAGGAGAGAGTCAATTACATTTTACATCCCACCGACAGCTGAGGTCATACGAGACGGGGCCTCGGTTTAAAGACTCATTCGAAATTTTGGAGAAGCCCAGAGAGAGAGAGAGAGAGACAGAGAGAGAGACAGAGAGAGAGAGACAGAGAGAGAGAGACAGAGAGATTCAACCTAAGGCCTGGTTGAAAAAAAATGGATGCGCGATATTGCAGTGTCAAAATCAAATATAAAAGTAAGAGGGAGTTAACAATCATAAAAAAATCAATTTTATCATTTGAAGTTTACAGATACGCGATCTGAGTGTCACTCTCTCTTATACATACAGCTATACCTACATATACATACGCACGCACAAATTGAGAGAGGCGGCATTCAATTCAAATGACGTCATTATGATTTCGTCACAGCAAGCTGACTTTACATGTGTGTTTATATACATTCAGTGCACAGGTACTTGGCACGTTGTTTCGAAAAATGTGTTTTTGTTTGTTTGTTTGATTTGAGGTTTAACGTCCTCGTAAACACTGTAAATGTCATTTTGGTGACGTTGCTTCCAATTTTGTTGGACTTTTACCCGACAATGAGATGAAATGACATCTCAAGCCCTGCCGCCAGATGAAACCAATAGGGTGTATAAGCATGGACGGTCCGATTCGCACCGCTTTGCCTGGGCCGTTTCTCTGTGGTTGTTTGATTTTTGTGTTGCACTAATGAGTTAGGAGGCCTTCAAGCGGACTGAACAAATTGTCTGAATCGCGACGGAAGTTAGGGCGCGGTTTGTGGCCAGGTAAAATCGATTTTTTTTTAAAAGCCGCCCAGTCGCGGTTTATTTTTGTTTATGGTTCATGTGGTTTGTCTTTGAGTGTTTGTGTCGCTAATATTATTATACCCCCGCAAACGAAGTTTGAAGGGGGTATATAGGAGTCAGCTTGTCGTCTGTCGTCGTCGTCTGTCGTCGGTCCGTCACAAAAAACTTTAACATTGCTCATAACTTCCTTATTCTTTGACCGATTCTTTAATATTCACACACCACACACCTTGCCACTAGTACTTAAGATTGATATACACAAACCTGACCTTGACCTTTACGTTGACCTTCCTCAAGGTCAAATACTTGTAAAAATTTGTCTGACAAACGCATCCGGGGGGGGTATAATTGGCGCCCGTTAGGCGGCAGCTCTAGTTTTGTTTTGGATAGCCAGTTGGCCATTTTGTTGGAAAGTAACTGCCCTTTTGGCTTTCCGCTATTGATGTTTCCATTAGGGTCTGTTGTTCCATGTTTGTGTTTCTTTCCCTTTGGTGTCTCTGATGGGAGCCGATTCCTGACTAATGCCTTCACTTCTATTTTAGATCAAGCGGTTTACCAGTACTCGTGTGCGGGTCGGTTTCAGCTCTGCGTGGAAGCATCGTGCAGCCCATCTATTTCTTCAAGGCCCGATGGACGAGGGCCATCTAAAATGTGTGAAATATGTCAAATGACCAAAATCAAAAACAACAACAACAACAACAAAATTCAGCATTTTTAGATTTTTTATTGGTTGTTGTGTTTCGTCTCATATTTTCAATACGCTTCCAAAGGGACATAACTTTAATTACCTCACATAGCTGACAGGCTGGCGGGATTTGTTGGTTTGTGGTTTAACGACATATCAACCCTCGTGGGTCATTTTGTGTCTTCTCCCAGAAAAAGTATGAATAGGGACAGAAGAGATAGTAGAGGAGAAGAAAGCAAAGGAGAGAGGAGAAAAATGAACGGAAGTGTAGAAAGTAGAAGAAGTGACAATATTCCCCTTCTACCCTTACCTGCTGTAATGACGACAGGCCTAGCACAACTGTAAACCAATATCAGTTGGAGATACACATCACCTTTGCCTCGCCCAACCACCCAGAAGAAATATAAACAAAATAAAGCACCTGCTTTGATATCGCGCGACTGGATTAATGAATAATGACGTCAACTTCGAAACGCGATGTCTTGAAACGACGTCATCCACCCAACTCGTCCCTTCACAATTATAGATTTCAACATGGAAAAAAAAAAAACTCCAGCAATTTTTTTTATTATTATTTGAGTATACACAAATAAGGTGCATGAGGACTGTTAGCTATAGACTGTGACTATTTTATAAAGACGCAGAAACCAGCCACTGCCTTTTGGCAAACAGACCCATGTGAGATGCTGCAGGCTGCCGTCTGATCAGGGTCCACACTAGTTGCTTAAATTCTTGGTTAAACGAAATAGTTTAAGTTTCAAGTCGTGTCTATAGGGAGCAGCAGGACGCAGGTTCGAAACCTGTTGCGGTCGGCAGCATTCTTTCATGAGACTGATCATGAAATCTTCCAGCCCCCGCCCATCGGGGCTTGAAGAACTAGACTAGGCTGCATAATGCTTCGACGCAGAGCTGAAGCCGACTGCACATGAGTACTTGTAAACCGTTTACATGTTATAAGCCTGCCAAGCAGGAAAGGTGGTGCGAGTCGGACCGTCCGTGCATATAAACCCTATTGAACTAATCTATACTATAATTCTTTTCTGCCCTCAACTGTAAGGACCTGGAATAACCTACCGACCGAAGTGAAACACTCCCAAACAACAAATTCTTTTAAATACTATTTTAAGAAAGATAAAACAGAAGTCCCAAAATATTATTATTCCAAAAATAGAAAAGCCCAAATTCTCCATACTCGATTACGGACGAACTGTAGCTCACTGAACCTGGATCTGTTTTTGAAAGGAATTTCTGACTCACCCATGTGTATATGTGGTAGCATAGAGAACTCACAACACTTCTTTTTCCACTGTCCCCTCTACCAGCAGCATCGGAATTTACTTCTAAATCTGATTTCCACTTATCATAATCCTACTCTTGATCTTCTTTTATATGGAGATTCCTCTCTGTCATGTGAGACAAACGCGCTAATTTTCGAAAACATCCATCGGTTCATTTTAAACACCAAACGCTTTGCATGAGATGTTATAACTACCGTTAGGGTCATGCGATTGTTATATTTCAATTATTCGGTTGCCAAATGATTCTGTATTCCATGTCGAGTGCCTGGCCCCGACCTCCGCCCCCACCCAGCCCCAAACCCCCGCCCCAAACCCCTTATCCGTTGTCCTTTGATTATTTTTTCTTATCCCCCATTTTTCAAATTCCCACACCCTTTCACATAACCGCTATATACAAAACTAATCTTATTTAGTATCATAACTTATACCAATATCCCCCCCCCCTTTTTGTTTTTTTCTTCACCCAATCATGATTATCCTTTTCTCATTATGTTGTTAATATCACTACATGATATCATTTGTTTCAACATACTTCGTTTGTAAATCGTCATTATGTTTACATGTCAGTTGTTTCTGGGAGAAGAACTATATAAGTACTTGTGCTTTCGTTCTAATCCCAAATTGTATAATAACTTGTCACATATTGTAATGGTGTTATTGCTATAGTAATAAAATATGTTTAAACCAAACCCTATTGGTTTCATTGAGCGGCAGGGCTTGAGAAGTCATTTCATCTCAATATCGGGTATAGTCTCACAAAATTGAAAGTTGCCTATACAGTGTTGACGGGGACGTAAACCCTCAATTCAAGTAAATTTCCTACGGTCATTCTCTCCGTTCCGCTGTTTCAAGAAGGACAGTTGGCAGTTTCAGGTGAAAGTATGTACACTGTACTGGTTTATCGCTTACGGGAAAAGTGTGGAAAATGGTCTAAATTGCGTTGCATCGGCCGTTGAACTCAAATACCAACAAACAAACAAACTCAAGTCAGGGCTATCTACTGTCGACAAGTATGGGTGCGGTCAATTTGACCCTCTTAAGATGTCAAGTTTGTTTTGTTTGATTTGATGTTTAACGTCTCCGTCAACACTATAAAGGTCATTTTGGAGATGTTGCTTCCAATTTTGTGGACTTTTACCCGACATTGTGATGAAATGACATCTCAAGCCCTGTCGCCCAATGGAACAATAGGGTTTATAAGCATGGACGGTCCAACTCGCACTTCTTTGCCTGGGCAGGCTTAGATCCTCTAAGCGGTTTACCAGTACTCGTGTGCGGTCAGATTTAGCTATGCGTGGAAGCATCATGCAGCCCATTTATTTCTTCAAGCCCCAATGGGGGCTGTAAGATGTCAAGTAAAAAAAAAATACTTCACCTGAAAATGTCTACGGTTTAGGTCGTCTGCTTCCCATTCTTGCCAATTTTAATCATATTGTTTATGTAGGCAAACAATGTGGATCCTGAGCAAACTGCTCCTTGAGGAGCAACAATAACTTTAACAGTGCCCGACAGACAACAAAGCAGACGACAACTTCTGCTGGCATCTTTGTATCGTTTACGGGATACAGACGAAATAAACCGTAGCCCGTTGACGGGCCTTTCCGGCTATCGAACATAAACGCGTAAGACTGAAACACAAAACGACAAAAATTGTACTGAATATTTTGTACTTTTATATTGCGTTTAAACGAGTACCCACAATCCTCGGCCGGCCTCGGTAGCTAAGTCGGATGCACGTCTGACTGGTGATCAGGAGGACGCGGGTTCGATTCCTGCCGGGATCGGCAACATTCTTACGTGGAGAATAAAATCTTTTCTACGGTCATTCTCTCCCTTTCTTTGATTCAAGAAGGGCAGTTGTCAGTTTCTGGCGAAAGAATGTGCACTGTACTGGTCAACTACTTACGTATGAGCCTGCCCAGGAAAAGTGTGGATAGGTAAACTGACCGGCTCAAAAATGACCTAAATAGTGTTGACTGGGCCATTAAACTCCAATACAAACAAACAAAACTCGCAATCTACGCTATGGAGCAGAGCTACCAACCGCTTGCTATCACTCTATCGCATAACCAGTACAAGGCACATTCTTTCACCAGAGAGAGAAGAGACAGTATGCTATTTCTGTCTAAAGGGTGCTGCAAGCATTCAAACAGATGAACTTGTTCTCCCAGCTAGAAGGTGTAGAAATCACCATTCAATGGCGTTCAAGAAATGACATGGTGTTTAACCATTAACCGCTTGACGCTTATGACCCACAAAGAGGGTTGACGCGTCGTTAAACACGAAATCATCATCATCATCAAGAAATGACATTCACAAAAATCCATTCTTCCCTCGGGCCAGTAGAGATTGGAATGCTCTTCCCGATCCGAACATTTCCAAGGCTCAAGGTGGTGGGGATACTGTAGCTAAGTTTACCTCTTTGGTGAAAATGCTAGGGACTAGCTTCCTGTATCGCGGGTCCTATACATGGTGGTCGTAGTATCACATTCTGACTCCGATAGCAATATTTACCGTTTCTCTGTACAGGCGTGATTCAGTCAAGTTAACAAAATGGGATATATCAAGGCTAAACTACGTCTCTAATCAAAACATTCAGGCAGTGATAATCGCAGCTGATCGTACAAAGAAAAAAACGAAGCTAGCAGCTAATCGTACAGTCGCCAACATGATAGGCCCTGAACAAAGCAGTTATTATTTTGATGGCAGGAATATAGAACTAGTAAACGGGTATTTAGATATGCTGGTTTATAACCTTATTTGGCTCTCGCTAATTTATTACATGTGTAAACAGACGACATGACAGACAAAATGTAAAATAGTAACGATCACCGCAACCGAGGATGAGATAAATCACTGATGCAGCATCATAATCGTTTTCTTGTGAGGAACAGGACGCATTATGATTGCAAATCCATTACGATAACACACTCGTGCGACATAGTGCATTTTTCACATCTCCAAAATGGTCATTTTTCTGATGAAAATCCGTGATATTTTTCTTATAAATACTGCAAACATAGGTTGTGGGTGCTCGTTAGAACCGCCATGAGGCGGTTCTAACGAGTACCCACAACCTATGTCTTGGAGCAAAAATTAGAAAATAATGTATACCCCCGTAAACCCCAGTTATCTCTATATAAAGTGGGGTATAGGGGGGTCTTCATTTCACGGACTTGTTCACGTGATGTCGAGGCAAATTTGAAAAGAAACGTCTCTTACCTTCCAAAACATGTGTTCAACAAAAGTGTCATTAATGATTTTTATTGATTTTTTGCGTTATTTATAAATATCATGTAAAGCAGCTAACGATTTTTGGGCGTACAGTAACAGCAGCTTCCGATTTCAGATACTGCACGATGGTCAACTGTGATTTATGACACCGGTTTGAGTTTAAATTGTCTAAGTTGTAATGTGAAGTGAAAAATTGCAGTAGTTACGTTGTAGTTACTTTTTTGCAGCAGTATACACATTTTCAACCAATCGCAAATTACAATTTATTTAATCGAGACTAATATAAATAAGTAGGTCAAAAACCAGCTTATACAGCTACGCCGAAAAAACTGAGGACGTTGAAACCGTGGCGGAACCTCCCTGGAGGAAACGTCTATTGATGAACGCGTCAATATATCAGGGGTTGGTAACTCGAAGCCATCGTAAATGTAGCAACTTAAGATGTACTTAAGACATACTTAAGGTGACCACCGTAAAATTTATGGTCTCGTTATGCCGGTAACTGAAAACCTGTCGTATCGTTTCCATAAAGTTACGACCATCTTACCACTTACGATTTACCTGTGTAATTTTTAATCTCGGGCAAAGCACTTCGGAAACTTTTGTAAGCCAGGGCATAGCAAAATAAAAGAACGCTCAACATCTTACTATAAATGATAATACCGGGGTTTGGCAGCCTTGTTGGAGCCTTTTCTGCCAAAAAAGGCTTGGGTAGCGGTATTATAATTTGTTTGTTTGTTTTTTTAGTTTAATGGCCCAGTCAACACTATTTAGGTCATTTTTGAGCCGGTAAGTTTTCCTATCCACACTTTGCCTGGGCAGGCTTATATGTAAGCGGCATTACCAGTACAGTGCGCATTCTTTCGCCAGAAACTGACAACTGCCCTTCTTGAATCAGCGGAAGGGAGAGAATGACCGTAGAAAAAATTTCATGATCAGTCTCCACGAAATACTGTTGCCGACCCCGGCAGGTCTCGAACCCGCGTCCTCCTGATCACCAGTCAGACGCGCATCCGACTGAGCTACCGAGGCCGGCAGCGGTATCATAATATGCAAGGTTCTAAATAAATTATGGGATGAGAAACAATGACACAACTGGCGACCCCTTCTCTACATTTCCTCCTGATTTGCCATGCCTGAGCAAGTTGATGGGGCATTTTGGTTCTGTCTTGTCTGTCTGTCCGTCTGTCCGTTACGCTTTCACCCTGTAGGAAACTCAAGAATGGTTTGAGCTAGGATCTCGAAATTTCATATATGGAATGTGCATGAAAAATATGCGGGCACGTATTTCATTTTTATTTTTTTATTTTTTCGCCGTACTTGTCTTTGCAGAGTTACGCCCCTTTTCGGACTTATGCATTGCGGCTATGGGGAAACCTTGTGAACAAAATATCTGGAGAACCGCTTGAACTAGGCTCATGATATTTAGTAGACTATTTGGGTCTAAGGTGTAGATGACCTGATTAACGTTTGACGAAATTCCGAAAACATTTAACGGAATTATGCCCCTTTTCGGACTTATGCATTGTGGCTATGGGGAAACCTTGATTTTTAATTATGTTTTTTTTTTTAATTATGTGTCTATTAGTGGCAAGCATATGGTTGGGGGCATAGTGTTTCACAAACACATTTTCTATATCATTACTAAAAGAAACCCTGTGTGCCGAGAAAAAATGTAGATTGATGTACAACTTCTTTTCTTATGCTTCTATGTAGTGTCTGTTTCTTTCGCAATAGTTAAGATGAGGTTACGGCATGCCTGAGTTGTCCTTAACTTTACGATATGGTTAAGTTGTCTCCATAAATTACGGTACTTTCGAGTTACTCACACTAATCGCTACGAGGTGATTAAGATATACTTAAGGTCGTCGTAAGCCTTAAGAGAGCTTCGAGTTACCAACCCCAGGCCCTCTTACTCCCAGTTTAATACAGAAAACTGGGATTTGCAGGGGTACACATTTTTATTATTTCTGCTCCAAGAAATAGTTGTGTGTTTTTGTTGGAACCGCTCTCTCTCTCTCTCTCTCTGTGTGTTTAATTACCATTGGAATAACAAGGAATTGGGTCAAAACCGGGAAAATGATGTTTTGTATATCGCAGTTCAAAGAAAGGACTGTGGGTTCTAGTTAGCCCCCCCCCCCCCCCCCTCCCTATTTGAGTAGGTTTCTACGGTTACTCGTTTTAAAAGCAGAAATAAATGATTTTATACCCCTTTTAACCCAGTTTAACCATGCTATTCTAATTGTTTGATTTGAGTTTTAACGACCCTGTCAACACTGTACAGGTCATTTTGGAGACGTTACTTCCAATTTTGTGGGACTTTTACTCGACATTGACATTTAATGACATCCCAGTTATTGCCGCCCATTGAAACAAATAGGGTTTATATGCACGGACGGTCCGATTCAAACCTCTTTGCCGACGTAGGTTTAGATCCTCTAAGCGGGTTATTAGTACTCATGTGCGCTCGGTTTCATCTCTGCGTGGAAGTACATGCATCATGCATCCCAATCTATTTCTCCAAGCCCCGTTTGGCGGGGGTTATGGTGTTAACCGGAACGGTTAATATTATAATGTTATTAATCAAGTAATTTCGTATTGGCCCAGGTACAGGTTCGAGGTCTGCTGTATTGGCACGAGGCCGAAGGCCGAGGCCAATACAGCTGACCGAGGACCTGTAACTTGGCCAATACGAAATTACTTGATTAATGACAATTTTATTAATTGACGCAATTAAAAACATGATTTATGATTTTTTAATATTGGTTGACCTTGTGTAATATAGGATAGTCAATTAATAATAATTATTAAAGGACTTAGTATCCATTTCATCCCAATGTCGGGTGAAAGTCCGACGCACATGCAGGCAACTTCTCCAAAATGACTGAAATATTGTTGGCAAGGCCATAATAACTTAAACAAACTATAAACAAGTGGGGATTTAAGGATCTTGAATGCACAAACTTGTTAACTTGGTGACCGGGTAAAGGCAGCAGCCAAACTGATGTTCCGATATGATCCAGAGCACCAATGATAATATGGTGAGTGCTTGACATGTTATCTCGAGCGTTCGATATGACATATCGATCGCTCGTGATAATATATCGAGCGCTCGAGATAACATGTCGAGCGCTCGCGATATTATGCGTAGCGCTCGAAATACTTTTATGTAGAGCGCTCGAGATAAAAAGCAGGCCGCGCGAAATATTATGTAAAGCGCTCGAGATATTATGTAAAGCGCTCGAGATAATATGTAGAGCGCTCGAGATAATCGAGCGCTTGAGATAATAAGTCGAGCGCTCGAGATAATAAGTCGAGCGCTCGAAATAATATGCCGAGCGTTCGAGATAATATGTCTGACTTGTTTTCATGACGTCATGAACATTGAAGACTGCGTGAAGGCCGTGATCAGAATCCGTGGTTTGTGGCGTCTGGCCTGGGACTGCACTGTTTGCCAATGTCCCGTTTTGGTTTTTTGAATATAAAATGGTTAAGTAACTAGAATGATGATGATGATTTCGTGCTTAACGACGCGTCAATCCTCTTTGTCAAGCGGTTAATGATATGGGCCCCGTCAAGCGATTTTGGTACTTATCGCCTATGCGAGCAGCGAAGGTTCAGGCGAGCCTGCGCATTCGCGCAGTCTCGCCAGAACCTTCGCTGCTCGCTCATCCAAGCAGTGAATCAAGAAGAACCTTCAGACAGAAAGCCATACCCCTGGCCCCTCTGAATGGCTGGGCATGCGCAGTTAAAATTTGTCATGACGGAATGCTCGAAGACACAAATTCGCTTGGCGGGGCTCATATACAAGGACAAAAAGCTAGTAGAGCAATGTTCATGTTGAGCTGCATTTGAGAATTCCGACGAGAGAAAGAATGAAAGAAAAAAGAAAGAAATAAAGCTTCAACTTCTTAAGAAAGAAAGAAAGAAAGAAAGAAAGAAAGAAAGAAAGAAAAAGAAAGATAGATAGAGAGAAAGACAGAAACAAGCAAGTAAGAAAGAAAGCTTCTACCATACCTGTTTGACACCCGAGTCGGAAATAATCTGAAATAATTTGTAAAAAAAGTTCAGTTTTCCCTTACTTTCAGGAGAATTTATACACCTTCAAGGGAGATAACCCCTTCAAAATATTCATCTGTTCCCAAAAGAAAGAGCCATTATTGCTCCTTTCGAGCACATTTATTCCTTTCAGAGTAGACCGCTTTCCCATTAAGAGCATATTCATTCCTTTGGGATTAGAACAGCAATTCTTTCCCTTCAGGGTAGACCTGTTTTTGGAAAGGGCTCAGTAGATATGTTGCAGTCGAACTTCGACGGCTGGAACACCTTTGGAACCATGAACAGGGGTAGTTTGAGCCTCCGAGGGTTCTTCATAACTCCAGGTGATGAGACAAAATAAGGATTATTTAACCCTTATCCTGCTGAATATATTAATTTAGCAACACCCATTCCAGACTATCCACCAAGCAAATTACAGCAGCATTCATATATAAAGACTACCTTTGGAACTGCTCAAAAGTGGTCTTTAAGACCACTTTTGAACAGTCCCAAAGGTGGTCTTGTTCTAAAGAGCACTGGGTGTAAAACACACAAAGAAAGAAAAACTGAAACGTTGAAATATATTTTAAAGCAAAAATGAGTTCTTAACTTTAACTGGTCCTAATAACGGAATTTTACCGTGTACTTGATACATGTATGCTGCATATGTTCAGTTCACAAACTGCATGACAAACAGTGTAGATCCTGATCAGAGACAGAGAGAGACAGAGAGAGAGAGAGACAGAGACCGAGAGAGCCTCCCGAAATTATTCTATTTAGATCATTTTGGCTTCCAATTTTGTGGGACTTTTACCCGACATTGAGATGAAGTGACATCTCAAGCCCTACCGGCCATAGAAATCCCTACGGTTTAAGGAGCGGTCCGACTCGCATCGCATTTCCTGTGCAGGCTTAGACCTAAGTGGTTTATCAGTACTCAAGTTCTGCCTGCTTCAGCTCTGCACTGAAGCACCGTGCAGCCCAATCTATTTCTCCAAGACCTGATGTGCGGGGCCGCTAAAGTCTATGTAGTTTGAATAAGTCATGGTTCAGGAGATATCCGAGTTTTAGATAATGAAGTTTCACTGTCGAGATAAGCAAATGAAAAATCATCATCATGTCAATAGGTCTGTGTAATGAAGACCCCTCTAAACCTCATTATATAGAGAAAACTGGAGTTTACGGGGGTGAACATCATTTTCCTTATTTCTGCTCCAAGACATTGGTTGTGGTTACTCGTTAGAACCGCTTCAATGAGGCGGTTCTAATGAGTACCCAAAACCTATGTTTGGAAGAATGTGCTAGATCAGACGGATGTATTATTGTAATGTGGAAGTTTTCTCCCTTAATGGCGGGAAAATATGCTGCATAACGATAACACATTCATGTGATAAAGTGCATTCTTGCACACCAGACAAGAAAATCCGTGATCGTAACCTGGGATAGAAATATATGTTCTGACCCTGGTGTTCCGACCCAAAATCGAATAATCGCGTGTTTGATAAATACACTGGTTGATTACGACCTCGTATGCGTCGTCGTTAAGGTTGACGTCACAGCAACGTCACTAAACATTCCTGCAGTGTCAACACAATATGGCGGACGTTGGTAACCGAAGTGACTGCGTGTGTGTGTGTGTGTGTGTGAATTCGGGTTTAACGTCGCTTTCAACAATTTTTCAGTCATATCACGACGGTGTCTGGTTGCGACAGGGAGCTCAATGCTCACATTTATAGTGCTGCCTCACTGAAGTATCATGTCCCAGACACATTACATGATACCACACCCAGTCACATTATCCTGACACTGGATCGACCAGTCCTAGCTCTACCCCGTAAATCTGAGTGCCAAACGAGGAGCAGCTAGTACCATTTTTAACGACTTTGGTATGTCGCGGCCCGGGGTCGAACCCCAGACCTCCCGTTCCCCGGAGCGGACACTCTACCAACTGAGCTATCGGGGCGGCATTAAAAATCCACGCTAAGAAATGGAAGGTATGCAAGAAAAAGAATCCTATATGGGTGTGAGGGGTGGATAGAAAAATCCGTCCCTCGGGATCACTGTCCGGCATAAGAATCTTATATGGGTGTGAGGGGTGGATGGACAAATCCGTCCAAAGGGTCAATGTCCGGCATCACGAGGCTTGCCGAGTGATGCCGGACAGTGATCCCGAGGGACCGATTTTTCTATCCACCCCTGACACCCATTTTGGATTCTTTTTCTTGCATACCTTCCATGTCTTAGCGCGGAATTTCAATGCTGCAGTCACTTCGGTTACCAACGTCAGCCATATTGTGTTGACACTGCAGGAATGTAAACTGACGTCACGGATTGTGCATGACGTCAACCTTAACGGTCGTAATCAACCAGTGTATTTATCAAACACGCGATTATATTCGATTTCGGGTCGGAACACCAGGGTCAGAACATAAATTTCTATCCCAGGATAACATCACGGATTTCCTTGTCTGGTGTGCAAGAAAGTGCATTCTTCATACCTATATGACAGTCTTTTTCTGATAAAATATTGATATTAAAGTTACTTGCATATGCTCTAAACATAGGTTTTGGGTGCTCGTTGGAACCGCCTCAGTGATGCGGTTATATCGATTACTCGTACCTACAACATATATCTTGTTTTTGTTTTTTTTTGTTGTTTTTGTTTTTTGGTTTTACGGCCCTTTTTTTCACTCATATCGAGCCGATCGTTAATCAGAGGTGAGCGAAAACGGGAGTACCCGGAGAAAAACACCTGACCATCCGTTGCAGAACTTGGCGTCTCACATATGCCCCGAGCGAGGCACGAACCCACAGTGGTGAGAAACCTAATGTTTAAGAGTCACCGCTCTTATCCACTAGGCCACGGAGGCCCGTACCTATGTCTTGGAGCAGAAAAAAGTAAGATAATGTTTTTTCTCCGTATAGATCCCGTAAACCCCAGTTTTTTCCTTAAAATGTGGGATGTAGAGGGGTTCTTATTACATGATGGGTGTAAACACTTCCCTTAGTTACCGGCCGATGATATTGCATATCATGTGGGTATACCACCAAAAGGGGAACCCGTATTACTGTATTCTATTACAGCCACGTCGTGAGAAACCCTGTATTCGGGATTTACGAGCAGATAAGACACACACCAGCCTGCTCAGCTACACAGACAAGCATGCGTCTTGAAATTTTGTTTATAGAAACATGGGGTATTGTACTGCCCAAGCAGCGAACACTGAGGTTCGGCTCAGACTGCGCACGCCGCAAAAGACAGAAACAATGGTTCATATGGGCCCCGTCAAGCGATTTTGGTACTTATCGCCTATGCGAGCAGCGAAGGTTCAGGCGAGCATGCGCAGTCGCGCAGTCCCGCCAGAACCATCGCTGCTCGCTCATACAAGCAGTGAATCAAGAGGAACCTTCAGACAGAAAGCCATATCCCTGGCCCCTCTAAATGGCTGGGCATGCGCAGTTAAAATTTGTCATGACGGAATGCTTGAAGACACAAATTCCCTTGGCGGGTTCATATGATGTCTGAATTTTGACTCTTTTTGTTTCAATGCAACCAGCCAGAATGATCGGTAAGTAAAGGCGTATGATTTTGTTTTGTTTGAATTGAGGTTTAGCGTCCCCGTCAACACTATTTAGGTTATTTTGGAGACGTTGCTACCAATTGTGTGGTTGTGTGGGACTTTTACCGTCATTGAGATGAACTGACATCTTAAGTTCTGCCGCCAAGGCTTAAATGCATTGTACGGTATGACTCGCACTATTTTGCCTTGGAAGGCTTAGACCCTCTACGCGGTGTTCCCGTACTCGTGTGCGGGCGGTTTCAGCTCTGTGTGGAAGCATCTATTTCTCCAAGTCCGGAAGGGCGGGGGCAATAAGGGGGTATGGTACGATATTGGAGATCTTATATGAACAAATAGCAGAACAAAGACACAATTAAGTTTGATAGCGCAGCCTCGATAGCGCAGTGGTTAACGCGTTCGACTCATAATCGAGAGGTTGTGCGTTCGAACCGGCCACCGGTATCGAGGTGTGTCTTTGGGCAAGTCACGTAATGACACTGCTCCACTCCACCCAGGTATAAATGGGTAGCAGTGGTGTAAAAGCCACTGCCTCTCTCTCTCGCGCGCGTGAAAACACCCGGAATGAGTGTTCGAGAGCGATTCAATAAGCTTTCATCGCAATCGAATTAAAATAAATAAGTATAAACTACAGTACTCGTGACAGTAGAACTTCGATGGCTCGAACACCGATGGCTCGTTTACCGTGGATGTGTCGAACCAATTCTTGAGCCCCTAGCGAAATCATCTACATAAGAAATAGTGGGGGGATGAATTAGGAGATTTAAGTCTTTTATCTTGCAAATGTATGCTGTGTGTACTCATTAGAATCGCCTCGAGGAGGCGATTCTAATGAGTACATACAGCATACATATTCATTATCGAACACCGAAAAGATGTCTAAAAGTATCTCGTTATACCTCCTGACAGTAACATCAGTGGCTCAAACTACCCCTGTCTCGAACAGATTTGCGAGGTCCCAAAGGTGTTCGAGCCTTTAAAGTTCGACTGTAAGTAGTTTGATATATCAGTGTTTGAAGTAACGAGAGTCAACTGTATTATTGTATTATGCTTTGATTAGTATTGAGTATTTCATATGCTTGTATCACTGTTCAGATTTATGTTGGGGTGGGGCCGGGGGTTAAAATGTCTTTGCCTTTGTTTAATATAGAATTCAATAAACAGTAAAACGCCGATGGTTCGAACACCGATGGCTCGTTTACCAAGGCTGTCTCAAGCTTGTTCTTGGGTCCAATAGGGCAAGTTTCCCATAACTGCCGCGCGGATATTAATAACTTTGGGACAATTTAGGGAATTGTTTTCTTATTTTATCTTTAAGGTGTATGTTGTGTACACTCATTAGAATAGCCTCAACGAGGCTATTCTAATGAGTGCACACTACATAATTTATTTTAAAGAAAACCGAGTTATCGATATTTCACCGTAGACTTTAATCATGAAGACCCCCCTATACCCCACTTTATATTGAGAAAACTTGGGTTTATGGGGGTATCCATTATTTTTCTTATTCTTGCTCCAAGACTTAGGTTGTGGGTACTCGTTAGAACCGCCTCAATGAGGCGGTTCTAACGAGCCCCACAACCTATGTTTGCAGTATTTATAAGAAAAATATCACGGATTTTCATCAGAAAAATGGCCAATTTGGAGACGTGAAAAATGCACTGTTACAACGCATAATGAAGTAATGTAGTAATTTCTTCATTTTGAAATTTTTACTTCATTATGCGTTGGCATAGTCGATGCGAAATGAAATAAAATGTAGTTTTTACTTCATTATGCGTCGATACTAAGAGGTTTGCGCAAAATGAAAGAATTATTTCATTTTGCGGTAATAGGTGGCATACTTAATTTTACTTCATTATGCGTCGACAGTTTGTTTGTTTGATTTGAGGTTTAATGTCACCGTCAACACTATTTAGGTCATTTTGGAGACGTTGCTACCAATTTTGTTGGACTTTTACCCGACATTGAGATTAAATGACATCTCAATCCCTGCCGTCCAATTAAACCCAAAAGGGTTTATATGCATGGATGGGCCGACTCGCAGCAGTTTTCCTGAGCAGGCTTAGACCGTCTAAGCAGATAACCAGTACTCATGTGAACACAAATGAGGGAAAAACATCAGTCATGAGACCAAAATACGGTAACGCGTTCAGTTTTAACATTACTAACATAATCAAATACAGTGAAATTCCGCTATTAGACCACCTAAAATTAAGACAAATTTTGTTTTTAAAGCTTATTTTGAAGGTTAAAGTTACATTTTCTTTGTGATTGCGACATTCAGTGTGCTCTTGTGGAAGACCATCTTTGGGACTGTTCAAATGTGGTCTTAAAGACCACTTTTGAACTGCCTCAAATGTGGTCTTTATATCGGAATTTACCTGTATTGCTTCCTAAGTCTTTGGTCTCCTTTCCTAGACAGCTATGTTCTTCCATCATCACTTCATTTTGCGTCGATATGGTGCATATCAACGCAAAATGAAATAATTTTTTACTTCATTTCGCGTCGACTACGCCAACGCATAATGAAATAAAAAAAATCAAAATGAAGAAATTACTACATTACTTCATTGTGCGTTGTAACAATGCACTATGTCGCACGGGTGAGTTATCGTATAATGAAGGCCAGGTGTCAATTTCTGACGAAAGAGCGTGCTGCGTACTGGAATACAAAATACAAGTGAAGGCAATGATTAGGAATCGATACATTTAACCCACACTTCCCATCAGTGGTACCAAAGGGAAAGGAACACAAACATGAAACAACTAGACCCTAATGGAAACATCAATAGCGGAAAGCCGAAAAGACCGTTACTTGCCCACAAAATGGCCAACAAAAAGATATATACGATTCAAAGGGTGCCCAGGAAACGGTTGGAAGGATTGTTAAATTAAGTAAAAGGGCAACAAAACCAAGTGTTTGCATACTTTTAAGAATATATATGCAACTATTTTTTTTTCAGAATATGTGTGTAACTAGGCATGAAGTCAATGGTGTTATTTTAAAATAATTTTGTTACCAAACATCTTTCGGTGTCAAGATCCTGTTTAAGCAAAGGTGCAGCGAAACCTACAAAATGTCTTAAATGTATGATCAGTGGAAGACTCATTATTCCGCATAATCAAAATCTTAATTTCGCGCATGCGTAATCCACATACATCAGTCAGTACTCCAATCACATTGTTGAGTTCTGCAAAGATTCCGTAAAAAATTCGTACATTACGATAACACATCCGTGCGACATAGAGCATATTTCTCATCTCCAAAATGGCTACTTTTCTGGTGAAAATCCCTGATTTTTTTCTTGTACATACTGCAAACGTAGGTCGTGGGTGCTCGTTAGAACCGCCTCATTGAGGCGGTTTTAACGAGTACCCACAACCAATGTCGTGGAGTAAAAATAAGAAAAATAATGTACACCCCCGTAAACCCCCATTTTCTCTGTATAAAGTGGGGTATACGGGGGGGGGGCTTCATTTCACGGACTTATTCGCGTGATGTTGTGCCAGTCGAATTATCCGCGAATGACTCATTGGCATGTGTGCTCCCGCCTATCGGGACTTGTGAGGTCTCGTCTCCGTATGACCTTAGCTGTTGGTGGGACGTAAAACTCTAACACTCCTCCTCCTATCGGGACTTGAAGAAAAAGAGAATGCTTCATCGTACGTCGCGCAAAGCTGTTTCTTTGGACGGCAGGGCTTGAGATCGGTAATTTTAATCTCATTGACTGGTAAAAATTCTCACAAAATCGGAATCAACGTCTACAAAATGATATCAATAATGTTGAAGGGGACGTAAAACCTCGACACAAGCAAGCAAGATCCATTGGCCTCTGTTTCTCTCGCGCTCAGTGAATCAGAGCGACCATTGAAGTCTTTGTTTGTTTGTTTGTTTGTTTGTTTGATTTGAGGTTTAACGTCCCCGTCAACACTGTAAAGGTCATTTTGGAGACGTTGCTTCCAATTTTGTGGGACTTTTACCCGACATTGAGATGAAATGACATCTCAAGCCCTGTCGCCCAATGAAACCAACAGGCTTTATTAGCATGGACGGTCCACCTCGCACCGCGGTCCCTGGACAGGCTTAGATCCTCTAAGCGGTTTACCAGTACTAGTGTGCGGGCCAGATTCAGCTCTGCGTGGAAGCATCGTGCAGCCCATATATTTCTTCAAGCCCCTATTGGCGGGGGCGGACCATTGAAGTCTCAGGTCAGACTGCGCAGGAGCCTTTTTTAGCCTTTCGACTTGTCAAAGATCTACAAGCATGAATCTGACCAGACTGGCTTGTTGTACAGGCTTAACCGAGTCTTCGCAGGCCATACCGATCATTTTGTTTATTATTTCATAACCGTGTTTAAATGTTTAATGAATGATTATGCTTCAATTCCGCCTAGTCCAATACTTAGACCCGGGCATCCGTTATCCGTAAACCTCAGTCAAGCCCCGATCATCCTGTTTAGCTTACAGACCACATGTTATTTTGTAAATGTCTGATGTTGTCCAGAGATAAAAACGCGATGATAACATATCCATGTGACAGTTACTGTCGTGTATGTCTCTAGACTAAGCGAGTTCTTTTTTTTTTTTTTTTCTTTTTTCGATATAATTTATATGATATTTTCTCTCATTTATGCTCCAAACATTGATTATGGGCTCCAAACATTGATTATGGGCTCCAAACATTGATTATGGGCTCCAAACATTGATTATGGGCGCTCATTAGAACCGCCCCAATTGGGGCGGTTCTAATGAGTTCACATAATCTATGTTTTCAGTTGATATTCAGACATTGATATGGAGCTGATAGGTACTGCCTCATCGAGGCGGTGCCGTCCCATTTATACGATGCCTCGTTAAGGCTGTTCGAATGCATACCTACAGTCTATGTTCATATAATATTAGTCTGCTCCAAACATTGTGGGTACTCATTAGAACCGCCTCACTGAGGCGGTTCTAAAGAGCACCCATAATTTTAAAGTTAACAATACCCATCGTTAAACCTGACCGTTTCCTGTACCAGGTTGGGTTTACATGATTGCTCTTTGCAAAGCTTGCAAACTTGATGAAGTCGAATTTTTTTCTTAGATATCTATGGACTATTTGTGACTTTAAAAACGATGATGTTGTTCAAATACGCGTTAATATTTGGCGTATTCAGCCTCTGTAAGCATGTTCAGTGCATATGTGACAAGAATCAGTTCTCGTGTAAAACCCCGGATGGAAAGTTCGGAACCTGCATCAACGGCACATGCACAGTGATTCACGCGGAGGAAAGAAGTGATCTGCGATTTACAATCATTGTAAAGTACCCCGAATCAAATTTACAGGTATTAAAACTTTACTTTTACACCCATACTTTGCTTGATTCTTTTACACCCATGCTCTTCCATACTTTTTCGTGCTTCTTTACCAGCCCCCGCCCCTCGGGACTTGAAGAAATAGATGGGCTGCATGATGCTTCCAAGCAGAGCTGAAACCGACCGCACACGAATACTGGTAAACTGCTTAGAGGATCTAAGCCTGCCCAGGCAAAGCGGTGCATGCGAGTTGTACCAACCATGCTTGTAAACCCTGTTAGTTTCATTGGGCGACAGGGCTTGAGATTCATTTTTTATCTCAGTGCCGTGTAAAAGACCCACAAAATTGGAAGCAACGTCTCCAAAATGACCTTTACAGTGTTGACGGGGACGTCAAACCCCAAATCAAACAAACAAATCATACATCTACAAGTTTCTTTTACACACATATCCGTACCATGATCCCAGCAGGCACTCAACGTTGAACTAACGTTGAAACAACATTGAAAACGTTTCAACGTTAGTTCAACGTTGAGTCAACGTGTTGTGCCTGCAAGGACAGTTTCTTTTGTACCCCTGAAACAATTTACTTGGAGACAATTTACATGAGATGTCAACTCCTGTTTTCTGGACTGGAGGAGAAAATTATTATGACATGTCAAATCCCATTTTCTTAGAAAAATACAAACACTTTGTTGTCTGCTGGGTTAGTGTAGGGAGTGGTAAATGTTAAACATTGCCCGATTACCTTTGTTTACTGATAGATATCCTGCTGAGTCACACTCCAGGTTTATATCAGTTGTCGTCTGCTTTACACCTGTCGCAAACAGTTTTGTTTGTTTGATTTGAGATTAAACGTCCCCGTCAACGCTGTAAAGGTCATTTTGGAGACGGTGCTTCCAGTTTTGTGGGACTTTTACCCGACATTGAGATACACTTACATCTGTCGCTCAATGAAACCAATAGGGTTTATAAGCATGAACGGGCCGACTCGCACCGCTTTGCCTGGGCAGGCTTAGATCCTCTAAGCGGTTTACCAGTACCCTTGTGTGGGTCGGTTTCAGCTCTGCGTGGAAGCATCATGCAGCCCATATATTTCTTCAAGCCCCAATGGGCGGGGCCGTTTTGCCACAGTGTAAATAAAAATCAGATGGCTTCCGATGCAGAAGCCAGAACCCCACTGATCTGTATCTTCACTGTTTGATGTTCCGTCGATTAATTTCATAATTAAATTTGATGATTGTCAAAACTAGGAGTGACAAATTTAATTAGAGTTAAAAAGATTAAAGTCGGCTCGGCTCGATTTATGTGAAATTATTTTTGTATGGACAGCTAGTCATTGTTTTTAAGTTTTACGTCTCACCAACAGCTAAGGTCATTCTCCCCAACAGGTAAGGTCACATCACTCGGAGACGGGACTTCGGTTTATAGACTCCTCTTGAAGATATGAGTAGCCCGGAATCGGACTCGCGACCCCTGGTTTATGAGGCGAGTAGCTTAACCACTACACCACGGAGGCCTTTGTCCATTTCGGGGTTATAATGTGGCATGCTGCCAAACGTTTTTGTCTGAATAAAAAAAAACCGCTGTACAAGCATTTTCTGTAACGCTTGAATAAAGCCGGCCTCGTCCGTCGGATGCACGTTCGAGGGGTGATCAGAGGTCGCAGATTTGATCCCCGCTTGGTATTGATATTTAGATATTTTCTACGTCACGCGGTCCACTCTGCATATTAGGGAGGGCAGTTGTCAGTTTCTTGCAGAAGAATGTGCACTGACATGGTTGACCCCTAACGTATACGCCTGTCTAGGAAACATGTGGGTGGTACATTGACCGGTTCGACATGGTTTTAATAGTGCTGATTGGGCCGTTAAACTCTAAAGCAAACTAAACTGTAACGCTTGAATGATTAATTGTATTTGCAGCTCCATAATGGCTTGGACTTGTACATACGAGGCAACTCATTGGGGTTTAGCTGGTGGACGGGAATACGACTTAACAAGACTGCCAACGACACCTGGCGAGCGGAAGTTCTGTACAGGTCGGCTAGTGATGGCTTCCGGTGTCAACGCTGTAGCGACAATAGCAGTTTCAATGGAGCTTTCTTTGAGTATAGAATACTGATAGATGATAAGATAAATATGGTCGGTGGCAATTTTCAACTGAAACTTCCGGTCTCCCGTTCGTCTAGCTATTTCAGTGATACCCCCGTTTACTATGCTTATCCCTGGTTCTTCTCAAAGAGAGGCAGCGTTAGCATCGTCCCTATTCAGTCCACTGAAATTGGAAAGACACGTGACATTGTGATCTACAAGCCTCCAAGTTTTCATGAAAATACATACAAAACATACCCAACTATTCTAGTGTTTGATCTTAATGAGGACGTGTACAACGCCTCGGCGAAACTGATTGATGCGCCAGTGGTAGAGAAAGGGACCGTTGGGGAATTTATCATGGTTGGTTTCGGGGACTACATACCCGCGGACGAGAGAATGGAGTTGCTAACACAAGTAAACGGGGCTGGCTTCCTGTATTTGTGTATCAATGGTTCATTGTTGGATGGATGCGGACACTGTATTCCCGATAATGTGAACAATTTTACCGACTATACTTGGTATATGTACCACAAATGTGGACGCCACGAAGAAGTGGTTGGGAAGGGAAACGACACGCTCGATTTCCTTATAAATACCGTGTTACCGAAAGCTAAACAAGTTACTGGTATGCGCATGCTCACTGACCAGCCAAATTTAGGTGTGATGGGATACTCTCTAGGGGGTCTAATGGCGTGTCATGCTGCCTGGACAAGACCAAATGTTTTCGGATATGCAGCTTGTCAGTCACCATCATTCTGGTGGCCAGCTACGAAGAACTTCACCGATGCTGCCTTCTTTTTCAACAATATTTCTTTGAAAGACCCAAGCCTACGTGCAAACAGGCCTTTCCAAAGAATCTATCTCGACGCCGGTGGAACGGAAACATTACAACCTTTTACACTGACTCAGTCCATGGTCGCCGCAGCTGAAGACATGCGCAGTACAGGGTATTTCGAGTGGGACAAGAACTTGTGGGCGAATGTTTTCCCGGGGGACCCCCACAGCAGTGTCATATGGATATCAAGGTTATGGGTTCCACTGAGAATATTTTTCCCCACAAATCCTGGCCCGCCTTTGAACGATGCGGGTGTGTCTAAATGTGTGTCTGAGATCCCACCAATTATGGTTGGTTAATATACAATTAAGATCTCACAAGGGATGACATTTCATAAGACATTTACATCGAGACTTTGCCGAGTTTCTTTGATATCACAAGTAATTGCCAATAGTGTGAGAATGTCTTTGTCATCGCATTTGTTTGTTTCCCCATCATTACGATAAAACACCCGTGCGACATAGTGCATTTATTCATATCTCTCCGCCCCCGCCCATCGGGGCTTAGAGAAATAGATTGGGCTGCACGATGCTTCCACGCAGAGCTGATACCGACCGCACATGAGTACTGGTGATCCGCTTAGAACGTCTAAGCCTGCCCAGGAAAATTGCTTCGAGTCGGCCCGTCCATGCTTATAAACCCTATTGGTTTCATTGGGCGGCAGGGATTGAGATGTCATTTCATCTCAATGTCGGGTAAAAGTCCCACAAAATTGGAAGCAACTTCTCCAAAATGACCTTTACAGTGTTGACGGGGAGGTTAAACCTCAAATCAAACAAAATACTGCAAACATAGGTTGTGGGTGCTCGTTAGAACCGCCTCATTGAGGCGGTTCTAACGATAACCCACAACCTATGACTTGATGCTCGTTAGAACCGCCTCATTGAGGCGGTTCTAACGAGTACCCACAACCCATGTCTTGGAGCAGGAATAAGAAAAATAATGTATACCCCCGTAAACCCCAGTTTTCTCTCTATAAAGTGGGGCTTAGAGGGGTGTTCATTTCACCGACTTGTTCACGTGATGTGTTTGATGAGCTTTACGCCGTATTTTCTTCATAGTAAATTGACTTTTGCATCAACGTTGTCACGCTCGGCGATATGACGTTTTGTGACGTCACTTACGGTGAAGTGTAAAGTGTGATATTACGAGTTTATGCACTGATTCTATGATCGCAGAAATATGAATGCTTGTATACAAAATGGTGTCAAGTGAGTGCGCGGAACCGTGCCCTCACGCAGTCTGATCAGAGTCAACTCTGGTCGACTTTGTGATTTGCGGGTCCCGGCGCATCTTTGAGCGAAAAGTGAAAACTTTATTAGGGCTGCATAGACCTGCACATGCCGATTTCAGTTCTCGCTGGTAGTTTTCAGTCTTCCATCGTGTTAACTCGCCCCACGCCCATCGTGGCTTGAAGAAATAGATTTGGCTGCATGGTGCTTCCACGCAGACGCGGCTTTAACTGATCACACATGAGTACAGGCCACAGTAGGCCGCTAAGCTTGCCCAGGCAAAAGAGATGTGTGTCCGACCGTCCAATGCATATACGCCTTTTTGGTTTCATTGGGCATCAGGTCTTGAGATGTCATTTCATCTCAATGTCGTGTAAAAGTCCCACAAAACTGGAAGCAACGTCTCCAAAATGACCTAAATAGCCTTGACTGGGACGTTAAGACCTTAATTCAACCAACCATCTATCGTGTAAACAAGACGATGAAACCCCCTCTAACCTCCTTTTTATATAGATAAAAGTGGGGTTTAGGCTGGGGTATAGGACGCATTTATTTGTTTCCTTATTGTTTTCTCCAAAAAAGGAAATAAAATAAATAAATGAAAATTAAAAAAAAGATTGTTGGTACCCGTTAAAATCCCCTCATGGAGGCGATTCTAACGAGCACCCGTAATCTATATTTATTTGGACTAGAAATAAGAAAGTATCAAATGTTTTCATCTGAAAAATGCTTGGAGAAATATATTTGGCTGCATCATGTTTCCACGCAGAGCTGAAACTGGCCGCGCTTGAGTGTTTGTAAACGGCTTAGCCCGCTGGGGACTGTCCATGCACTGTATAAACCGTATTGGTTTTCATTTGGGCGGCAGGACTTGAGCTGTCATTTTATCTCAATGTTGGGTAAAAGTCCTACAAAATTGGAAGCAACTTCTCCAAAATGTTCTAAATAATATTTAGGTCATTTCGTAGACATTGCTTCCAATTTTGTGGTAACATTGTTGAGGGGGACGTTAAAAACAAAGGGCAAGCGCCACTTTTCTACACGGAAGGCTGATCGCACATGGCAAATAGCACCCATACTGTGTGCGTAGACTTATATTGGCTGCGCCAAGGGAAAAGAGTCTTCGAGCATAAGCACCCAGCGCAGCTTCAGATCAGACTGTGCATATGCGCAGTCTGATCAGAGCCTTCGCTGTGTGCTATAAGAAAACTCGATGAACCAAAGCTTCATATTCACATTTTTGCATTATCTGCTGGTTCCTAGTCTGAAGATTATTAGTGTTGGAAAAAAAGGTAAAAACCAGACCCCACCTGACCTTGAAAGGTCGAGGGTGGGGGGGGGGGTGGGGAAAGGGGTCTGGTTGCCTGTTTTTCCAATATTGACAATGTGCAAGGTGGGAGCCAGCAAATAATGTACACAGACCAGAAAGGGTGTTTCGTACGTAAGCCTATTTTTATCGCATGTGTGTTAACATGCGTATGGGGTGGAGAAGAAAAAATACGGGAGCCACAGTCATACAGACTTTTATTTTAAGGCAGAAGACAGAAACATAAACATTAAGCTTTGTATAAGTGGAGCGCTGTGGTGCAATGGTAAAGCATCGGGTTTGAGATCGAGAGGTAGCCGTTTCGATCCTCGTCGCAAGCGCCACGTGTTGTTTCCTTGACCAAGAAACTTCATCCACATGGCTAAGTACTGGTTCCTATGCAGGAAAAGAGGGCCACATGGAAGATTAGTACAGTAGAACTTCGATCGCTCGAACACCGATGGCTCGTTTACCATGGATGAGTCCAACCTGTTTTTGAGCCCCTAGAGAAGTCCTCTACATAAGAAATGGTGCGAGATAATTTAGGAGATTTTCGTCTTTTATCTTGCAAATGTATGCTGTGTGTACTCATTAGAATCGCCTTCTAATGAGTACACACAGCGTACATTTTAATTACAGAACACCGAAAATTTGTACAAAAGTACCTCGTTATGCCTCCTGGCAGTAGCCCTCAGCGGCTCGAACTACCCCTGTCTAGAACAGATTTGAGGTCCCAAAGGTGTTCGAGCCATTGAAGTTCGACTGTACTAGTACTAAATGTGTTACTCTCTGTAAATAAGTTCGTTTATTATTATTATTATTATTGATTTCGATCTTTACCGACTTTGTACTGAACGAAACATTTTTTCCTTATTTATAGCAGGAGTGTATTTAAAAATTAGGGATTTGGAAAATGGCTGACCTTTTTGCAAATTGTCTAGGCCCTGATCAGACGCAGTGTTGTGATCTCAGCATTCCCTTTTTCGGGGTTTCCCCGTACAAAATTGGCTAATCTAGCATCTTACTATTACCAGAGGAAAATTCAACCCAAATAAAATCACTATAAAGATGATTCGTAAAAAAGACAATTTAGTCGTGATTAACAACTAAACAACCCCTGTGTTTGCGTCCTATTTTACTTAAGCATGAAGCTATCCTTTATCACACTCGCAGTTCATTTCGCAAATGACAAATTGTTCATATTGTTCTTATTTTTTTTCCAGAAAACAGAATTTTACATTCTAGTACTATAACACATTCGTGCAACAGAGTGCCTTTTCATTACGCAAACACGCCTATACAAATACATTGCCGCCTTTATCGCCGAAAAAAATGAAATTTTATGATGAAAAAATTGTGATATTTTTCTTATTTCTGCCCAAAATATAGATTGTGGCACTCGTTAGAACCGCCTCATTGAGGCGGTTCTAACGAGTACCCACAATCTATATTTTAGAGCATAAATGAGAAAAATAAGGTATACCCCCGGAAACCCCAGTTTTACTATATAAAAATGGGGTTCAAGGGGGTCAAAATTATCTAGGCGTGTTTTCGTTATGCTCTGAGGATTGGTTGTCATACAAACAGCGATGCCTATGACCAACACGTGCAGACAAACTCTGGACAGGTTCCTTGTCTACACATGGTCGTGCACCAGTCTACAATTCCTTCGATATTTTCAAATTTTCCCTTGCCGCGACACACTAATCGATTATCGATTATCATAAACTTCGACTTTCTGTTATGTGGGCCGGTTTCAGCTGTGAATCCTGGTACTGAAACGTGCTTTGGCGCATTTATACTGTTTCTTTTGTTTGCATCTGTAGCATTTTTCTGTTCCATTCCACTTGGTGCATCATTGGTGAAAATGCCAAGCCTTTCGTTTCTTATTGGACTGCCGTTAACTGAAGCTGAGCTTCTCACGTCCACGTGCGAGTCTGAAATAATCTGTGGTGCTCGGCTGACCATAATTTCAGGAGGGCCTTTATCATTCACTTGCACTGCATCCGCTTTGCTACCGTTTAAGGTTAGTGTTATTACTTTCTTAAATATTTTCTTTCTCAAAATGCCATTCTCTCCTCGATTAGTTCCATTTGTTACATTGCTAGAACTTGGTTTTGAAACTTCTAAATTCATATTGCCAAGGTATTGCGCTCCTTCATTATTCTGCGGGTCACATGTGCACTGGCATTTTGTTTTAGGGCAGGCGCCAATTTTACAATGATTGAAACACCACCATTCCATGCCTGGAATTCCATCATATGTGCCCACCGCTTTGCAAGAGAACCTTCGTCCGTTTGGACATACATATATCAAACGTTCAGTGTTGACTGGCATTTCCGAATTGGTCATTCCAATGCTAGCATATACACTCGACATGCTTCTCATTATTTGATTCTTTTGTTCTTCTGTCATTCCTGACAAATCGTACAGTTGGTCCTGGAGATACAATGCATTTCTACCTCCTGTCATACTAGTCATTTGAACACTGTTAATGCCGTTAGTATGTCCATTTTGCCCATGTACATCTGTTAACTCCATTAAATTTTGATGTATTCCTGTCTGGACTGCTTCTGCGTTGCGCATAATGCTCTCATCATTTTTCAGTGCGTCGTTCTGTGATGCGTGTAAATTATTTGCAAATACATCGGCCCGAGATAATGAATGTTCTGTATTCAGGCCAAGCGTGTCGGCAGGTTTTTTGTCAGATAGCGACATGGCTTTATTTGTTCTGTCAGTATCAATCTTTACATTTGCTGTATTGTCTTTTGCTATGAGGTCCAAGGCACTTGATGATATGTCTGTTGGAATTCCCCGTAGGCTGGTAAAAACAGCGGTGGAATCTTTATTCGTTACCCATGGTCGAAAATCCACCATGGAAACTAAATTACCTGTTCCAGATGGACCTACATTGTTGACTGTTAAACCTCCTCTTAGATTTTCTGTGGAAGAAGGCGATAACAGGCTTGGATCCACCTGCCAGACAGGATTAGATTCAGCCTTGCCAATCTGCTCCGTCAGACGTCTGTTAATAATATCAAGGTTAGTGGCCAGTGTTTTGACGTTACCTATTTTACGTTCTATTCCAGGAACGCTTTGCGCTAAATCAATACTATTCCCTTTTATATCGATATTTGGTCTAAGCTGATCCTCAGGTGACTTTGAAATGTTATCCCCGACACTTGGTTGATTTGCCATCAAGCTTTGTTTTGCAACCACTAATGATCGGTGAAGTTGAAGCTCTTTGACTATACTCTGCAGGGTTTGTAATATTTTCAGACTTATATCGTCCATCTGTGTGCTTGATAATACGGACCCTCTGTATGTTGTATTAGTATTGGGTGGTATTTGAGAACCATTTTGCTCAGCATAAGAAAAACTCTGATTTGAAAGTTCAGATTTTACCACAGGCGTTAGTCCAACATCGGAACTTGGAATGTTCATATCGAGAGAGAATATCGGATTCACCAGTGAAGCGTTGGGTGTTTGGTTTATGACAGTGTCGGCATTTAAGTCTGTTGTTTGGTCAGTCGTTGTGTCAGTTCTTGGTAATGTGGTGAAGTTTTGTTCAGGTTGTCGATGTACAGTTTTCATTATTTCATCATTTATCAGTTGAATGTTCCTGTTTATGGAATTAATATATTCTGCCGTGATCTCTGGCGGCTTCGTCGTTATGTCGTTTGCTTCAGAGGTATTACCAGATGAATCTATTGTTATTGATAAAGGTCTACTTGATGTGCTGTTTATGTTGGTGTTCATATTCTGGATGTGATTCATGTTCGTAATGCGTTTTGTCTGTTGCGCTCTAATTTTAGGCCTTATTGCTGGAAGCCTCCGAATGGTTTTTGGCCTAATAGACGGAAGTCCCTGAAAGATAATCTTAGATACAGGTTTCGGGTAAGTTAGTTTCCCGTTGTAGGCAGGCAAATTAACTCCATTTTCTATCCCTGGACCTTTCCACACTGTCTTTACTTCAGATCTTGCATTTGCAGGTTCGGTAAATTCGTACTCCGGACTAACATTTTCTATCGGATACAAAATATTTCCAGTTCCAACAGACAAGACGCTTTCTTGAACATTACCAGTATCGTCTTTGACTAACAGTTTATTGTTGTTAAGTTTGTTAGCATCGAAAAAATCAAATCTTGTTTTCCATCCTTTGTTAGAATTTACCATATTGATAAGCTCATAACCGCTATCTTTTCTCTTTTGGACTCCATTCTGAACATTCTTTCTTTTGGGTATTGTTATTGAAGGCATTTTTCTTGAAAAGATATGGTTATTTTCTCTATTCCTGGCCGTTGCAGAGTTAGCGGGTATGTCATGGGAAAATCTATTGTTGCTAAAATCTATTCTTTGTTTATTATTTATTGAATTGGTTGGAATGATAATAGGCGGCATGTCAGTTTTATGTTTTTGTATCTCTAGCTGTCCAATATCGATGGCACCTGTATCTGGAACAACATTTGGTGGCATTCTAATTGGTGTACTCAATAGTTTTAACTTTGTATTTTGTACCGTATTGATGTTTCCCATTCCCACGACAACGGAATTCAAATCCGGTGGATAATCTGCATAAATAGGCGGCATCTCGATGTTGTTTTCATCAGAAAATTTGCCTGTGACAATCTTTAATTCTTGAATCATGTCATTTGCAAGAGTGTCGCTATTTATAGCCTGATCGACATTTTGTATTGTTTCCATTCCTAATTTAGTTGGTTGCACGTTCTTTCCGTCTGTCTCAGCATCAGTTTCTTTAACTCGTCCAATTGCGACGGAATTTGAATCGATAGGGTATGTTATTATTACTTTCGGTCTCCTGACTACGTTACTGACGACTGGAGAAATTGAAGTATTATTATGAAGAACGCTATTTGCAATGTGAGTTGCAGTCTGCGTATCAGTGACTATATTAGAAGCAACCTTTTCAATTGGCATGTTATTTCCTGTTGTAACTGATGCTGATGCAGCTGTTTCGACCCTTACACGTGAATCAAGCACTGGTTTTACACCCTTCTTGGGTTGAGCTGATATAGGTACGCTGCCATGGATATCCATATAATTCTTGAAATCCGGAAGATAGGAGACCTTTGCAGGGCTAAGGTTTCTGAAATTGACATTCGAATATCTGTCAGTTGTTATTTGCGATATAGGACTAGGCGAAGATGGCTTTTCCTGGTAAGGCACTGGCGTTGCCCGTATGACATCAATACGCCTGGTGGTGCTCGGATGCTTGTCCATACTTGTTGAAGATTTTGTACTAAAATGAGTACCTACGCGTTCTGTACGGGTATGCCCAAAATTTGACTTAGGTACAGATGTGTCTAAAGAAGGCGTATTAACTGTGACTGTTTCTGTCACTCTTGTTGTTTCATTACCTTGTGTTGCATTTCTTGTCCTAATTAACTTTACATCCACCGACGATACCGTTGTCGCATGAGTTTTAGTGTCCTCTGTTGCTGTCAAATTCGTCTCGGTGCCGTTAAACACATACGCTGTTTCGTTTTCATACAATGACATATATTCTGGGATGATAGTCTCGTTGTAATAGGAATAATTGCCATACATTGTTTCATTTCCGTACATAGCAGCATAATCTGGATACATTGTACCGTTATAATATTCCGAATAATTTCCATACATGGTGTAGTTTGTATTATAACTACTATTGTCAAAGTAGGTTCCATTTTCATTCCATTCTAAAGGTATGGGTGTTGTTACGATGCCTGATATATTCGAACTCCTGGTTCGATTTGTTGATTCAATACGAGAAACAGTGACTGCGGGTTTCTCAGTATATGCACCCCTACCCCAAATGGAACTAGTTTTGCCAGAGACAATCGCTACATTTGATCTGTCTGAGAGTTGTCTGCCATTAGAACCAGCAGATAGATTGTTTACAGACACCTCTGACGGCTTGCTTACCATACCAATACTTGTAAAGCGGTTTCCAGTCGTCAATGACGGTTTGTCTTTCCTCGAAATCACAGAAATACTACTAACTGATCCATGCCTGCCTGCACCAGAGACAGCAGTCTTATTTGAATTGATTGATGGTACCACTTGAACTGTTTTAATAATATTTATTTGGTTCATATTATGTTTTGTCGTCTTTATTGTATTCACAGAGCTGGGAGAATCCGGCCGGGTGCTTAAAGATTGTCTCCCCGTTCTTGGTACCGTTGTAATGCCAGAAAACTGAGACGGAAAGGTTCTCTCATCAGATAAAATATTTTCATATGGCGGTATACCATCGCTTCGCACTGTATCTATTACATTAGCAGAATTGCCCGACCCAGACCGCTGACTCTCAATGAACATATTTGAAGGAACTTGCGGAATTTCTTTGGGAGATCTCTTAATAGCCATATCTGGCAAGTCTACATTCTGCCACCTTGTACTTAATAAATTTGGCCTTACTGTTCCAGGTAGTGGTTTATCAATTTGAATAGTGATGTTGGCGTTTGTCTGTTTCTGTCCTTCTGTTACGCTGCCAAGATTGGTACCAGCTGTGGTTAATTTCCGATTTGCCTGATTCTGAATTACAACTTTGTTCTGTGTGCCAATATTTCTGCCTTCTATAGACATAGTCCCACTTTTAGTTCCGACTGAATATGTGGTCTGATTAGGTTTCTCAACAACAACATTCGACAAGTTCATGTTTTGTTGTCTGGCGCTAAATGAATTCGGACCAATTGGACTGGGTTGCAGATTAGCAGTGCGTATGTTACTGCTGATCTCTCTCAGTTCTTGCTCTTTTGATATAGTTCCCAAATTAGATCCGACTCCGATTCTATTCTGATTACCTTCAACCGAACCTGTATTCATGCCTTCTACAGATATTGTTCCAGCATTAGCTTCAGCCGAACCTATGTTCTCCCATGGAGTCACAATAACAACTTTTGATAAGTCTAGATTGTGTCGCCTGGTACTTGGTACATTAGAACCAACTGCGATAGGTTGCAGGTTAACTGCTCGGGTGTTGCCGTTGATGCCTCTCCGCTGTTGACCATCTGACACAGACACCATATTAGTTCTAGCCCTGGCTATGTTTTGATCTCTGTCGATGTTTTGGTTCCCTTGAACCAAAACTGCATTTGAATCATCGACATTTATCTCGCCTGCAGACACGGTTCCCAAGCTGGATCCGGATGTGGCTATGTTCCCATGTCCCTGGACTGAATCAATATTGGAAATACCGGCGTTTCCACCAACTACAGTAACATCAACAACTGTGTTTGCTGAAGGCAATTCTTGTTGTCTGTCGGTGGCAATCGTTTGACTTGCTGGATTCCCTTTTATTTCGAGTATCGACTGACCTGGGACGGACCCTAGTTGTTCCATTGTTGACTCGACATATACGTTTCTGTCACTGTGGTGACTTGACACTGATTGCGGCATGGTTGTTTGCGCTGCTGGTTGATGGCTTCTACCTTCTAGAGGAACCTGCGTTTCCGTTCTCGAACCTATAACAACGTTAGGATTCTTAAAACTACCAACAGGACCAGACAGTATCCTGTTTCTCGCCGCTTCGGCTTGGTTCTCGGGTACAATATACAAGTTCGAACTGATAGAGGGCGCTATTGCAGACTTGGATTGCGAACTGACAGATGGCGCTAATGCAGATACGGATTGTGAACTGACAGAGGGAGCTACTGCAGATAAGGGTTGTGAACTGAAATATGGCGCTACTGCAGATACGGATTGTGACCTGACAGAGGGCGCTACTGCAGATACCGATTGTGAACTGACAGAGGGCGCTACTGCAGATACCGATTGTGAACTGGCAGAGGGCGCTACTGCAGATACGGATTGTGAATGGACAGATGGCGCTTCGACAGTTACATATTGTGCGCTGACAGATGGCGCTGCTGCAGATACTGACTGTACGCCAGGATTTATATTTCTCGGGCCAAGAGAGGCAATTACGTTTCTTATGCCGCTACCTATGTTATTAGTGTATATAACATTTCTTCCTGCAGGGACAGGCTGAACATTTGTATTTAGAGGAATTAAATCCTGTTTTCTGTTAACAAGAATCCTGTTCGGCTGTTTTGGGTTGTTCCTCTTAACAAAGACTGCACGTGAAGTTCCGCCCGATGATGCCTGATTCTCGATGGTCTCTGACGTCACTGAGCTCGACTTTCTCCCAGAAGTCGCCACGTTACCGGCACGTGATATAGTAGAAAACTGGTGCGACGCTTCCTTGCCTGTTTTTGATACAACTTCCGTAGCTTCGTTTGTTTGTGAAGACACTGTAATGTGGTGGACAGTGATTGGATTTTCTCCAGGATACTGCCGCCTCGTTAATACGTTTCGGACTCGACTCACCGGCGCATCGGAAAATCGGAAGCGAGTTCTTGGTCGGTTAGGGCCGAAGATTCCACCAGACGTTTCGGCTTGGCGTCGTACGCGGTCTTTGGGCTCCGGTAGATTTATTATCGCACAGTCGTAAACTGACTTTGACGCTGCTTTGACGTTTACCATATCCATACCTATGTAAATATACATAAAACGGAGAGACATAAGAACTACAGCCAAACCTACAAGCTCCGAACACTTTTGGGAATATGAAAATTTGGACTACATTGTCACGAACAGATAAGGTGGGTATTTTGTGATATTTGAAGGATAGTTTTCCTTATCTCTCCATATAAACCTATGTTGTGGGTAATCATTAGAACCGCCTCGCCGAGGCGCTTCTAATGAATACCCACAACATAGGTTTCTATGGAGAACTGACAAACACTATCCTTAAATAACCACAAGATACGCAACTTGTCTGTTCCATAGTATTTCGAGCCACTAATCAAGCGCCAGATTTGATCACATCAGGGCTTGGCGAAATAGATTTGGCTGCATGGTGCTTCCACGCCGAGCTGAAACCGACCACACATGAGTACTTTTAAACCGCTTAGAGGATGTAAACTTTCCACAGCTAATTTGGTGTGAATCAGACGGTCCAATGCATGTAAGCCTTTTGGTTTCATTGGGCGGCAATGTCGGGTAAAAGTCCCACAAAACTGGAAGCAAAGTCTCCAAAATTACTTAAATAGTGTTGATGGGGACACTAAACCTCAAATAAATCAATCAAAAACCCTACAGAACATCATGACAACAACCCGGCCCTACCCTTGCAAACAATGTAGATCCAGAAGAAGCCACTTGATCGGGATCTATACTGTTCGCCAATGAATTTTTGTAATATAAATGAATACAGCATAAATACAGTTTTTTGTTTGTTTGTTTGATTTGAGGTTTAACGTCCCCGTCAACACTGTAAAGGTCATTTTGGAGACGTTGCTTCCAATTTTGTGGGACTTTTACCCGACATTGAGATGAAATGACATCTCAAGCCCTGTCGTCCAATAAACCAATAGGGTTTATTAGCATGGACGGTCCGCCTCCCACCGCGGTTCCTGGACAGGCTTAGATCCCCTAAGCGGTTTACCAGTACTAGTGTGCGGGCCGGATTCAGCTCTGCGTGGAAGCATCATGCAGCCCATATATTTCTTCAAGCCCCTATGGGCGGGGGCCGCAGCATAAATACAGTAAAACTTCGATAGCTGAACAACGATGGCTCATTTACCATGGCTGAGTCGAACCCGTTTTTGAGTTCCCAGAGAATTAAACTACATAAAAAGTAGTGTGGTATAATTAAGGAAATTTTCGAATTTTAACTTACAAATGTGTGCTGTGTGTTCTCATTAGAATCGCCTCGATGAGGCGATTCTATTGAGTACACACAGCATACATTTTTATTACAAGAACACCAAAAAGATGTCCCAAAATTATCCCAGTTATACCTCCTGACAGTAACCCTCAGTGGCTCGAAGTAACCCTGTCTCGAACAGATTTTCATGGTCCCAAAGATGTTCGAGCCATTGAAGTTAGACTGTAGATGCCCAGGAAAGGCCATACTCAAAGGAAGGAAAAAAATGAAGGAAAAAACGTAAATGAAGGAAGCCCCGAATCATAAAAAGCATTTAGAAGCCTCCGTGGTGCAGTGGTTACGCTACTCGCCTTGTAAACCAGGGATCGCAGGATCGATCCCGGGCTTCTCCAGACTTTCGGATGAGTCTTTAAAACCGAGGTCCCGTCTCCGTATGACCTTGGCTGTTGGTGGGACGTAAAACTCAAACACTCACTCACTCATAAAAAGCATTCACCTTATTTGCATTATCTGCTGGTTCCTAGTCTGAAGGTTATCAGTGTTGGAAAAACAGGTAACCCGGGTCTGGTTACCAGTTTTCCAATATTGACAATGTGCAAATATGGTGAATTGCATCCGGCTCCCTCTTCTCCACAAGTAATTGTATAGGCGGATAGTCAGAAATGGGTATGGTTAGATTAACTTATTCAGCAGGTCAAAGGTTAATGCTTTAACTTATCTAAGCAAGCTCTAGAGAAATAAGTATTTAAATAGCAACAGATAAGAGTGTGTATTTTGTGATAACTGAAGGATAGTTTTTCTTATTTCTCCATAAAAACCTATGTTGTGGGTATTCATTAGAACTGCCTCGCCGAGGCGGTTCTAATGAATACCCACAACATAGGTTTTTATGAAGAACTGACAGTTATCACAAAATACTTACCTTATCTCTTGTTATGATTTATCACCTTGGCGACCAACAAAGGCTGAGGTGAGAGTGCGCATGCGCGCAGACTCACCCGAGCCTTTGTCGCTCACATACATGTAGAGGGTATATGTGTAGACCTATTGGATGAATGCATACACACATTTAAAGAACACTGTTTTGTTTGTTTGATTTGAAGTTTTATGTCCCCGTCAACACTATTTCGGTCATTCTGGAGACATTACTTCCAATTTTGTGCGACTTCTACCCGACATTGAAACGACATCTGAAGACCTACCGTCCAAACAAACCAATAGAGTTATATGCATGGACGGTTCGACTCGCGCCACTTTGCCTGGGCAGGCTTAGACCTTCTAGGCGGATTGGTTGACTGCACGCGCACATTAAAAGAATATTGTTTTCATTGTTTGAATTGAAGTCCCCGTCAACACTATTTATGTCATTTTTGAGACATTGCTTCCGACCGATTTTGTGGGACTTTTACCCGACATTGAGATGAAATGACATCTTAAGCCCTGCCGCCCAAACATATGCGGAGACGGTCCTCCTCGCACAGGCTTAGACCTTCTAAGCTCATGTGCAAAATCCAAATATAGTAAGTCTGTACAGTCTGCGCTGAACCATTACGATAACTCGTCCGTACGACATAGTGCATTTTTCACATCTCCAAAATGGCTACTTTTCTGATGAAAATCCTCCACATTTTTCTTATAAATGCTCAAAACATAGGATGTGGGTACTCGTTAGAACCGCCTCAGTGAGGCGGTTCTAACGAGTACCCACAACCAATGTCTTGGAGCAGAAATAAGAAAAATAATGAATTCCCCCGTAAATCCCAGTTTTCTCTATAAAAAGTGGGGTTTAGGGGGATCTTCATTTCACGGACTTGTTCACGTGATGGCTACAGTATTTCCAGATTATGCTGATATGTTTTCAAAGAATTATCTGTGGTACATTGTGGTCCATTTTCGGATTATTTGTCACTCCTGTTCAAATGCAGTTAAATTCCTATATTAAGACCACCTTTGGGGCTGTTCAAAATTATAGACCACTTTGAACAGCCCACAAGGTGGTCAAGGAGCACTTTTGAACATTCCCAAAGGTGGTCTCATTCTTGAAGACTCTAGGGTATAGAAAATACAAAGAAAGAATGGCTTTACATCATTTAAATATGCTTTAAAAAGGCGGAATTTGTCTTAAGTTTTAGAAGCCTCCGTGGTGCAGTGGTTACGCTACTCGCCTTGTAAACCGGGGATCGCAGGATCGATCCCGGGCTTCTCCAGACTTTCGAATGAGTCTATAAACCGAGGTCCCGTCTCCGTATGACCTTAGCTGTTGGTGGGACGTAAAACTCAAACACTCACTCACTTGTCTTAAGTTAGCTGGTCTTAATAGCGGAATCATACTGAATTTAGAATATATAGATTTTTGTTTGTTTGTTAAGTTTGATGTTTAACGTCCCCGTCAACACTATAAAGGTCAATTTGGAAACAATGGGTCTTTTACCCGAAATTGAGATAAATGGCATGTCAATCCCTGTCGTTGAATGAAACCAATAGGGTTTATATGCATGAACGGTCCGACTCGCACCACTTTGCCTGGACAGGCTTGGACCTTCTAAGCGGTTTACCAGTACTCTTGTGCGGTCGGTATCAGCTCTGCGTGGAAGCACCAAGCAGCCCAATCTAGTTCTTCATTCCCAATGTGCGGGGGGGGGGGGGGGGGTTGGGCAAATATATATTGTAAAGTGAAGATAAGTTTGACAAAGTGCTACTCATCTTAACAGGACAAGTACATCGTTTTGAAGTTTGATTGACTTGTGTAGTATGTATATTGTTTTCCTCAACACGAGACCTTGCTACTTATGTAAATTTTATTTAGTTAAATATCTCATTACGATAACACACCCGTATGGCAAAGTGCATTTTTTTCAGATCCCCAAAATGGCTACTTTTCTTATGAAATCTGTGATATTTTATTTATAAATACTCCAAACATAGGTTGTGGGTGCTCGTTAGAACCGCCTCATTGAGGCGGTTCTAACGAGTACCCATAACCAATGTCTTAGATTATAATAAGAAAAATAATGTTTACCCCCTTAAACCCCAGTTTTCTTTATATAAAGTTGGGTTTAGGGGGTGTTCATTTCACGGACTTGTTAACGTTATGTTATTCATTTTAAATAAACAATTATAATTTCAGATTTGGTTTCATATTCCGAAAATGCTGCTTGATTAGTGGCCGCGTCCTGTGTGCTAGTTCATATTGAAACAAACAAACAAACAAAAAACCGAAGGAAAAGAAAGAAATTGAAAAGGGAGGTATTGAGCTGTTTACGGCCTCTTGTATGAGAATTGACGGGAACAAATGAGTCGGCCGTAAAAGTAGGCCGTCAATATTATGTATTTTGTTTTTTTGCCAGGACTTACTTTACCCATTTATGAATAGTTTATGGATTATTTGTTTATTTGTTTGTGCATAGTCAGTTAACATTGCGACCACGCTGACAATCGGAGGGATAAATACTAGGTAAATGAGTAATTTGCCTCTGATGGAATTATTGATAAATCAATCAAAAAGGCACGACTATATGTCACCTCGATAGTCATATACTATCACGTTTATAGGCACCAGTGAAAATTATTTTTTGACATATGCGCCCAGCGAAGACTTAATCAAGTTGATCAGAGTCTTCGCTGTGCGCCATACGGGCGTCAGTCCACACATAGCTTCTCCACCCGGTCAGCGAAGGCAGTAGAGTAGGTAAAACTGTTGTTTGCGCATGTATGGACATATGTTTTCACATGTCGCGGTTAATAGATTATTACGTTAATAGCTTTATTTATTGCAGATTGACCAGAAATGTATGACAAAGCATTATGGAATTTATATGGGAATGGCACGCGGTCAACTGACCATTTTGGGCATTTTCTCGTTTTTGCAGCCCTTTTTAATTCATTATTACATTTTATGTACCAATTGTCTGCGGACTGTGTGTACAACAATGCCTAAGGTGATCCTCAGGTCCACGCAGTCTAATCAGAGACTGCTGTTTGCCACGTATCCAACTGTGAGCGACCCCCGTGACCGAAATACATGCTAAATGTCTAGAATTATATCCCAGAAATGTGTTTTATACAATTAACTGTCTTTGGCAATAATCTGATTGCCACCCAGAATCCTGCTAACTGAAGTACAAGGTCTGAAATGTTGAAATTGCAAATGCTGTAATTTTGTCAAAAATACTTTTTCATCTTTAAAAAGGCACATGTGCAACGTCAATATGCTTGAAGCTTTTTATCAAATGGTATGCTGTGAAAATGTTGAAGAAGTTTAGAAGACAACATTCCTTCACCTTACAGAAGACTATTTGAAGATTACCCCAAAATTTTGCAAACGGTGAGGCAAGCTTTTTATTTTAGCTCACCAGAGCCGAAGGCGCCTGGGGATCATATCGGATAGGCAATGTTCCGTCTTGGTCTAACATTTACAGATGTGTATTTTGTATGAGCCTGTACAAATATGACAGCAAATATGGGCTTGTACAAATGTGATAGCTATTCTGTGCAAGAGCTCTACCCGTGTGCTTCTTCTATAATTGTAATGGGCCGTTTTTTTTTGTTTTTTTTTTTTTGTTCTTGTGAAAGCTTATACTTGGGGTAGCATAAATCTAAAGGTCAACTGCATTGTAAGTAATTTTTGAAAGTTGATTTTTAAAATCAAGTTTCTATGTCATTACATTTCTACTTCCGGTACTGGACCGCGTTACTCCACTTCCGCTGTTCGTTCGCTGCATAAAATAGTCCAAATGAACTCTTAAAAATTAATTTTGCAGGCATGGAACGTCTTTCAAAATATTTCAGTTTTCGGGACTTTATACGGATTGAATATAAATTGGCACAGAAAGACGAATTCTGAAAAGAAAACAGTAATCTGGCACTATTTTCCTACGCGCTTTCCAATGATATTTATGTTTTACTCGTTCATCCCCGAGTTTCTAAACAGGACTCTTCTCGCTTTAAATATATTCTTATAGAAAGGGATTTCTGATTAGTTCACTGACATGATGACAAACAGCGCACATGTAGATTCTGGTGAGATGTTCTAGCTACGTGTCGTCTTATCAGGATCTAGAAGGTTTGCATAGATACAGTGTATTTCTACCTCGGCGTCTGCACAGGTCTACAGGGTTAAAAGGGTTAGCTTATCAGTGACCAACTAAATAACCCTTTACTGACCTACAATTTGCCTGCTTTCGAGAGCTCTAATTGTAAGCTGTGTTCCGTACACTGTAAAAATAGCGTATAGAAATTAAACGTGTTTTATACATGTTTAGATCTAAACATGATTAGAAAAGTGTGTTGTTTCTAAACATGTAATTTGTTTTGCCGTATTTGTGAGTATAAACACGTCAAAAGTCTAAACACGTCTCGGCTGAAATCGAAACGATCATTATCCCGCGTAGACGAACGCTGAATGGACGCTGAAAGTTGCAGAGCTGCAAAGACATAAAATAGAGGTAAAATCATCATTATTCATGTTGTATTTGTCTATAACGTTTTGTTTCTTTGACCCTGGAATAGTAGAAGATATGGTACGTACTTCAAACATATTTTTCTTTCAAGGATGAGTGGAATATTGGTGGTTAGTTCATAATGTAATTAGTTTTCGCGACTCATATTTTCTTTCTAGATCCAAGTTGTGTTCAGCAGACTTACTAATACCATTTGATAGAAGATTGTGATTGGTAAACGAAACCTGCATATATTCTTTCTTGAATATATTTAAATAAACTGCCTAAAACTGCAAAAAAAAAGGGTGAGGAATTGTTGGGGAAAATGCCGCAACATGGTCTAAACACGTTTAGCGTAAACATGTTCCAAACCTAAACACGTAAAATTTAATTATTACTTGTTTAATTATTAATTGTTACGCCAGTAAAAATGTAAATTATAGTCGATGAAAAAATTGGATTGGTTTCCTATGGCTGTTTAAAATATAGGTTGTGTGCTCTACAGTCTACTCATTAGAACTGCTTCATCAAGGTTCGGGATGGGGTGGTTCTACATGTAGTTCTCCCATAAAACACTGCTTTTATTATAGAGTTGGGGGTGGGGGGGGTCAAAATTATAAAGGCGGCTTTATCTTCACGCAGAGGCTCCCCTTTATTATGCGATACTAGAGTACAACCATACAGTGTGCACTATCTGTGAGTTCATGTTGGAGGTTAAGATGTCTTTGGTAGAAAAGAAGAACACTACACCTTACAGCATAATTAAATTTCACATGTTTAGGTTTTGAACATGTTTACGCTAAGCGTGTTTAGACCATGTTATGGCATTTTCCCCAACAATTCCTCACCTTTTTTTTTTTTTTTTTTTTTTGCAGTTTTAGGCAGTTTATATAAATATATTCAAGAAAAAAATATATGCAGGTTTCATTTAACAATCACAATCTTTTATCAAATGGTATTAGTAAGTCTGCTGAACACAACTTGGATCTAGAAAGAAAATATGAGTCTCGAAAACTAATTACATTAAGAACTAAACACCAATATTCCACTCATCCTTGAAAGAAAAATATGTTTGAAGGACGTACAATTTCTTCTACTATTCCAGGATCAAAGAAACAAAACGTTATAGACAAATACAACATGAATAATGATGATTTTACCTCTAGACATGTTTAGATTTTCAACATGTTTCTGAGCTAAACATGTGCAGTTATTAAACATGTCATTGTCCTGTACATGTTTAATATCTAAACACCTCCCTAGACGTGTTTAGAAACGAGACATATCAAAGGGTTAAACGCATAAAAAAAATGGGACAAGAAATGCGTCTCAGAAAGTGTTTAATCTGTAAACACTATTTTTACAGTGTACTTTAGCAAATACTGAAGACACCGATCAGACGCAGCATTCTGTGGCCTCTTATCAATCTTACTGTTTCAGATTGTCCCAGTATTGAAACAATTAATTGGCATTTATGGGTTAATGTTTTAGGACCCCGTACAGGTTGGAATAAACGTATTTTAATTCGCCTTGGGTTAATGCGGCGTCTGATCAGGGTTATAATGTCTAAATCAAATGGTTTAAAAATGATCTTTTTTGTCAAGTTATTCTCCTTTTTATGTCCCGACGCCCGAAAGAACATATTTCCAAGCGGCTGCACAACGTATGTGCAGATTCGTATCAATGCGACGTTGATGCGGCGTTGCTAAGACATCATGTGTCCGCTAGGAGAACTCTCTTTAAGATTATTAACAGATATGTACTGAGCTAATTTAGAAATTTATGGTTTGACCATGAAGAAATTGACAGACACGTTTATCTTTCTTTCTTTTGTTTTTTCTTCGTGGGGGTAGCTGAGTGAGGCAATGGCGATGTGTATCTTGTGTCACTGGGGAGTCCAGCTCGGATACTGACTTACAGTTGGGCAACACCTGCTGTCCTTGCAGCATGTAACGGTAGAATGGGGGAATGTTGCTATTTCTTCTGTTTCTACACTTCCATTCATTTTCCTGTTTCTCCTCTGTCCCTCACTTTCATCTCCTCTACAACGACCCCCGCCCATTGGGGCATGAAGAAATATATGGGCTGCATGATGCTTCCACGCAGAGCTGAAACCGACCAGCACACGAGTACTGGTAAACTGCTTAGAGGATCTAAGCCTGCCCAGGCAAAGCGGTGCGAGTCGGCTCGTCCATGCTTATAAACCCTATTGGTTTCATTGGGCGGCAGGGCTTGAGATGTCATTTCATCTAAATGTCGGGTAAAAATCCCACAAAATTGGAAGCAACGCCTCCAAAATGACCTTTACAGTGTCGACGGGGACGTTAAACCTCAAATCAAACAAACGAACAAACAAATCATCTCCTCTACTGTCTCTTCTTTCTCTTTTCCCCCTTTCTCTTGTCGTTAAACTCAAAACAATCGATGAATCATTTTTTTCTTTGTCGAATTTTTTAACCCTCTGGGACCTTGTCAAAACAGAATCAGAATTGTTACTGGTGTGTCAAATGACATTCATACACCAGGACCTGTGATATGGGTAGTTAGTCTCTAGATGTTTTCAACAAAATATCTAGATAACTGCTTGATCTACGACTAACATTGTTGAATAATAATTATGCCTCATAAATCAAATTTCCTCAGTACTTTCAGTACTTTGATTCCTACACCTTAGGCCCCTATCTAAATATTTGAAATATATAGTAAAAAGTCTGCTTTGTTTCCCGGGATCTATATGGATAAAACACTTAAACAATATATTAGGCTTTTTTTTTTGTTCATTACGATAACACATCTGTGTGATATAATGCATTTTTTCATATCTCCAAAAATGGCATTTTTCCGATGAAAACCTGTTATATTTTTATTATTTATACTTCAAACATAGGTTGTGAGTGCTCGTTAGAACCGCCTCATTGAGACGGTTCTAACGAGTACCCACAACCTATGTCTTGGAGCAGAAATACGGTAAATAATGTTTACCCCCGTAAACCCAAGTTTTCTCTATAAAAATTGGGGTTTAGGGGGAGGGGGTCTTTATTTCACGGACTTGTTCGCGTGATGTGGAGTGTAGTGGGTGGTGAAAATGAGGATTGACTTGGTTTTTATTTCAAGAAAATAAAATGAAAACTTGTGTGTCCTGTTCGGCATATCTTCAACAGTGTTATTTCTTTTTTTTTTCTGAAATTCGGATTTGAAATTATTGGATTATCTTTCTTGATTGGCATGGAATTTCAAAGTCCCATACGACATGAATACCCTTTGACACAAAGCTCAAGTCTATGTTCTGAGTGGTTTGGATTGGAGTTTACGTTCTAGTAAATATGTACTATAAAAGGGTTATCCTTTGGAAGTAAGGAATACACCACAGAACTGAAAAATAAGGAGTGTACGTGTTTTCTGGGCCAGACTAAACACTGTTAAGGTCAAATCAAGCCGTTCAGTTAACCCAACCAATCTTTTTTTCCGCGGCAGGCTTATACATAAGTGGCAACGGCCCCGCCCATCGGAGCTTGAAGAAATAGATGAACTGCATGATGCTTCCACGCAGATCTGAAACCAACCCGAACACGAGTACTGGTAAACCGCTCAGAGGATCTAAGCCTGCCTGGGCAAAGTGGTGCGAGTATCGGACCGTCCATGCCTATAAACCCTATTGGTTTCATTGGCCGGCAGGGATTGAGATGTTTTTTTTTTTTTGGTTTGGGTTTTACGGCCCTTTCAAGATTATTTTACTCATATCGAGCCGATCGTTAATCAGAGGTGGGCGAAAAACGGAGTACCCGGAGAAAAACCACATGACCTTTCGTTGCAGAACTTGGCGTCTCACACGTGACCCGAGCGAGGCTCGAACCCACGGCGGTGAGAGACCTAATGGCTAAGAGTCGGCGCTCTTATCCATTAGGCCACGGAGGCCCGTAGGGATTGAGATGTCATTTCATCTCAATGTCGGGTAAAATCCCATGTCTCCAAAATGACCGTCACAGTGTGGACGGGGACGTTAAACCTCAAATCAATCAAACAAACAAAACATAAGTGGTAAACCAGTACAATGCACCTCTGGCTAGAAACTAACAACTACCCTTCTTAAGTCAGCGGAAGTGAGTGAGTGAGTGAGTTTTAGTTTTACGTCCCACCAACAGCTAAGGTCATACGGAGACGGGACCTCGGTTTAAAGACTCATCCGAAAGTCTGGAGAAGCCAGGGATCGATCCTGCGATCCCTGGTTTACAAGGCGAGTAGCGTAACCACTGCACCACGGAGGCTTCTAGAGCGGAAGTGAGAATGACAGTAGAAAAGATTTGAGCCGGGGCACAGCATTTCCTACAATTAACATGTGCGTCCAGCGAAGAATCAGATCAGCCTGCGCACCCATATAGTCTGAGCAGAGGCTTCTCTTGCCTCATGAAGGAGCATAAGGTCCTTAGCTATGTTAAGAGCGCACAACGCAGACTCTGATCAGATTGCGCGGATGCGCAGGCTAATCTGAGTCTTCGTTGGGCGCACATGTCTTATTGCAGGTTTTGTCGTGCGCTGGCTCATTTCATATTCAGTCTCCACGACCTTGCGGGAATCGACATCGAGGCTCACATATATTATGATAAGACATCCTTCAATTCATAAAATTGTATCTTTCATTGCTCAAACTACCCATCAGGCACATGACGTAGTTGTGACGTCACATCAACGTCGGTGCAACGTTATGACGTTTATGCAACGTCTAATCTACGTCGGTGAAACGCCGTAACCTTAAATTTGATTGTTTGACTTGAGGTTTAAGGTCCCCGCCAGCACTATTTAGGTCTTTTTGGACGCTGTTTCGAATTTTGTGGCCCTGCCGCCCAATGAAACCAATAAGGTTTATATGCATTGGACGGTCTGACTCACACCACTTTGCCTTGGCAGGCGGAATCTTTCTAAGCGGTTTACCAGTACTCATGTGTGGTCAGTTTCAGCTCTGCGTGGAAGCGATATGTAGCCCAATCTATTTCTCGAAGCCCCGATGGGCGGAGGCGATAAAATTAACATTGACATTAGCATTGGAGCGATTGTACAAATAAACAGAAATAGGTCTTTGTCTGTTACACAATACAAGTCAACATCATCGCTTAGTATACCAAGTTTGTGTAGTTCCTGAGACTGTCAGGGTCGGCAACATTCTTTCGTGGAGATTGATCATGAAATCTTTTCTACGGTGACTCTCTCCCTTCCGCTGATTCAAGAAGGGCAGTTGTCAGTTTCTGGAGAAAGAATGTGTACTGTACTGGTGAACCGCTTACGTATAAGCCTGCCCAGGAAAACTGTGGCTAGGTAAACTGACCGGCTCAAAAATTACCTAAAATAGTATTGACTGGGCCGTTAAACTCCAATACAAACAATCAAACAAAGTTCCTGGGAAATCTTTAAAGAAAATTTAACATTGGCCTATATGGAGAGAAAGAAGAAAGAAAGAACAGTTGAACAAGAAAGCGGATAATACCCATTGCCTGTTACACGATACAAGACTATTACAAGTCATCGTGGTTGCTTAGTATGCCTAGTTTGAGGTTTATAGCTTTCATGGTTCTTGAGAAATCAGACGAAAAAATACACACGGACGGAAGGACGGACGGACGGACGGACGGAAGGAAGGACAGATGTAAACCAGTATATCCCCACTTTTTTCAAAATCGGGGTATAATCAAACCAAATAACAGAATGGCAAACTGTTGCACACTCGATTTGCACTGGTTTCTGTATCTTTACCGGTCAACTGGGTTGACAGAGATGAATTTATAGAAACCCGCGGTCTTCCAGGCTATTCCGAACTTAATTATTGTTCAGCTGTCGATCTTATGTTGTGTAAGTATGCTTCCTTTTGTTTTGAATGGAAATTAAATAAATAAAATAGTTACCAGTAAAATACTTGAGTTGTAGAACACAAGACGTGCAGTTGCCTTTCTCTGGAACCTTCAGACGTAGTTCGGCGGAAGTTGAGTCAGCCTCGAAGTGAAACATGGTCTTTTTTCCGGTTTCATCATACAGCGCTTCCTGTCTTGCGCATTTCTTAGTCTGATGTTTCGTACTTCCACGAGGAAACTCGCAAATGCGAAACTCTGTACAGCCTATCGGATTTGATTTGAACGTAAGTGAAACGTTGATTAATTGAGGCAGTGTCTGTGATAAAGCATTGTCCGCCATAAGGTTTGTCCTTAGAAGATGCTGACGTTCTTGGTGACAAAATCCACACATATCTCGTTTATCCTGCAAAATGGAGAAGGAGATTAGCATTTTAGAAGAAACAATATACCTAGAAGGGACACAACTCTTGGAAAACATTTATCTTCCTTAAAAAGAAGAGCTACTCTTAAAGGAAAGAATTTGCTTCTCAGGAGCAAATTCGTTTCTTTATGGTTAGACCCCTGTCTGCGCGGGGATTGAAAATCAAACAGGAAATTCCAAAAGTTGTCCCTCGTGCACACATTGGTGGATAATAGACAGGGTATATACATCCCTTTAAGGGAAGAATAAAAGAGAATCCAGACTTAGAGACTTCAATCTGATTTACTTCAGAATCTGCATACAGGTTCACGATCATTCCTTAAAAGACTTTCTTAAATGTAATGCTTGAGAGCTTGCGATTTTATGAAGTAATTGTGAAAATATTTAAATTAGTTCCATAAAAGTGTATACTTTGGAAGCAAATTGTGATCTGTTAAACCTATTCCGGGCTAGTCTATCTAGTTTCGGCCTATTAGCCTGAAAATATAACCTTCACTATGATGAAGACTGGGAAACTTTTTACGACCGCCACATTAGAGCTTGCTTTTAGATGTAATGTTGCAGTGTTTAAACTATATACTTTCAGATGAATTCGCCGGTTTCAGTTGCAAAGCCACAGTTTTACCCATAAAAGTAAAATAAAGATTTGAACCTCATATATGTGGTTTTACGTCCCCGTCATGACTATTTAGGTCATTTTGGAGGCGTGGCTTCCGATTTTGTGGGACTTTTCCCGGATACTGAGATGAAATACATTTCAAGCCCTACAGCCGAAAGAAACCAATAGGGTTAAATGAGCGGTCTGACTCGTATCACTTTTTTCTGGGCAGGCTTAGACCGTACTCAAATTTAGTCTGTTTCAGCTCTGCGTGGAAACACTATGAAGCCCAATCTATTTCTCCTAGCCCCGAGAATATAAGAATCTGATATGGGGTTCTGTTGTAGATGAGCGTTTCCAACCCGAGGGATGACCGTGCTGAGCGGAACCGAGGCTACGCCGAGGTTCCGCTCAGCACGGTCATCCCGAGGGTTGGAAACGCCAATATACAACAGGACCCCATATTGGATTCTTTTTCTTGCACAATACCTCCGGTTAGTTTTGACAGCTCGCACATGTATATTGTTTACAAAATAAAAGTAGCGCGGAAGTAGTTCCGGCAGTTGAATAGAATTGAAGCGCATTTATGTTAGTTGCCTGGGTCGGAACACCAGGGCCAGAACATAAATTTCTATCCCAGGGTAAAATCACGGATTTCCTTGTCTGGTGTGCAAGAAACTCATATCTAAATAAGGTCCAGGGCAATATCCTGTTTACATAGAGGATCTTACATGAGTGTTCATGTATTATTGAATTTATTAAACGAGTTGAGGAAAAGGGATAAAATGCGAGGCTTTATCATATGACATTTAAACCGCATTTTATTCACGATTGTTTAACAAAAAATGGCAATACTCCACCATTAGTAAACGCGACGTCATTAATGACGGAGCGTATCTTTCTAGTTTGCATATTTAATCCACTAGTGGATTATCGAATTTATTACATGACGTTATTACACTCTCAGACGCGACGTCATATGATAAAGCTATCTATTTATTTATTTGGACCTGAAGGCCGTGTCAGTATAGAAACACCAGTAAGACACTGAGCATTATTTTCAAAATGGTTCCTTTTCAATGAAAATCTGCGATATATTTTTTATTTATACTCATAACAAAGGCTATTCTTACTCGTTAGAACCACGTCATTGACGCGGTTCTAACGAGTACTTACAACCTATATCTTGCAGCAGAAATTAGAAAAATATTATATATCCCTGTACGCCCCTCAATTGAAAGTTGGATGTTCGCTCGGGCTTCTTTACATTATGGCATTTGATCATATGACGTCGCGCCTGAGAGTGTAATAACGCCGTGTAATATTTTCGATAATCCACTAGTGGAATAAATATGCAAATTAGCTAGATACGTCCCGTAACGTTACATGTACAACGTGCTTAACGACGTCGCGTTTACTAAGGGCGGAATATTGACATTTTTATAATAAATCGTGATAAAATGCGTTTTAAATGTCATATGATAAATAGAATCTTGCATTCGTGCTCATGTATTATTGAATTTATTAAACTCGTTAAGGAAAAGGGATAAAATGCTCGACAAAGCCTCGCATTTTATCCCTTTTCCTCAACTCGTTTAATAAATTCAATAATACACCAGCACTCATGTAAGATCCTCTATATATCACATGATCTTCCATCCTGACACGACCCATAATATTTCGAAAGAATTGCGTGACATGACCACGTATCAGTTTATTATACGAATTGCACGACCCGCAGAAAAAGCGACCGACTGAAGTCGGTTGATTTTCTAAGAGTGCCCTAAAATCACCGTGTCATTCTGTCATTCGGTCAATCGGTCATTCTGTCAGTCTGTCAGTCTGTCTGTCTGTCTGTCCGTAACACGTTTGTGAAAATTGGTGATAGTGACTTAACCGCTTGGAATATTTAAACAATTTTTGGTATACTGATAGATATCAATGAGATCTAACCAATGAACTTGCGAAATATTACATTCCATTTAGTATAGCCTCGCCGAGGCGAAAATGTGAAAATTTTCGAACTGCTTCTCCTCGGAAACCATTGGGCCGATTGAAGTCAAATTTCGTATGGAGCCTCTATGGGATGGGGGAAACCAAAATTTGCTCATGGGGTCCAGGTCACATGACCAAAATGGCCGCCAAGCCATATATGGTAAAAACCCTTCAAAAATAGTCTTCTCCAGAACCACTGGGCAGATGTCCACGAAACTTGATAAATAGCATCTGGGACGTAGGCCCATCATAAATTGCTAAAATGGTGACCCTAGGTTGACCGTGACCTTCTTTGTGCCTAGGTCAAATTTTGACACATATGCTTTTGTATTAGAAATGTGAGAATGCATTTTATCCTGCAAACGATTCAGAATACAGTACTAAAGTATAAGATATATTTTGCTCCTTACGATAAGGCGCATTTATTGGGGGAAACGTTTTAGGTCCAGGTCACATGACCAAAATGGCCGCCGTACCCATATATGGTAACACTCATACATCTAAAAGCATCCGGCGGGTCGTGCACTTCAGCTGAAGCACTGGTTTAGTATATATTTTGTTCCAATTTGATCATAGTAGTTTTAGAATGTTTCGAAAATTTCAGAAAGCGTCTCCAAGGAAGTCTGCTGACTGAAATTAGCTTGTCATGCCTATTTAAATATATTGGAAAAAATGAAATTTTCAGATAAAAATCTTGATGTTTTTAATATATCTGCTCAAAACATAGATTGTGGGTACTCGTGAGATTCGCCTCACCGAGGCGGTTCTGACGAGTACCCACAATCTTTGATTTTGAGCAGAAATAAGAAAAATAATGTATACGCCAGTAAACCCCATATTTACAATATAAAAGTGTTGTTAAAGGGGGTCAAAATTATATAGGTGTGTTTACGTGATGCGGCAAAGAACGTTAGAAAGAAACAGAAAAAAATGAAAGAAAGAAAGGAAACAGAAATAAGGAAAGAAAGAAAAAGAAAGATAGAAAGAAAGAAAGAAAATGAGAGAAAGAAAAAATGAAAAAGTAATAATTAAATTTACCTTTTGTTGACATTTCTGTTGCTGTATTAAACTTCTAAGCGATGTTGGTTGAGTAAAACTGACAAACGGAACAACAGATTTGAAAAATAAACATAAAAGCAGCACAAAAAGTCTCCACCCCATATTGCATGTAAGTTTAATATAGTCCCAATAATGTAATAGAACTGGCGGGAAAAAATCACATTTATTTTTTAGATATTTTTTTCTTGTTTCTAGTATCCAAAGAAACTGTAGATATTAAAAAATCTTTCAGTCAAATTATTTTAGTGAGAGCCAATTAAATTTCCAATTCATTGATTATTTTTTTGTGCAAAACTTGAAAACGATGCGTCAAACCTGCATCATCGAAACTGCCTCTGATCAGAAAAGGCCGAAAATAAAAATCGGCAAGGTCTGATTGACAGTTATATTGAGGTATCGATACTTAATAAATAATGTTCGATGAATATTATTGTTTTGGGCATGAATTAATGTCTCGTGTGCAGCAATGAAATGTGTCAGTTAATTATTGTCGTAAACACGCATAGGTTATCAACAGAATCGTACGAAAAAAAAAAAGAAGAAAACTTGCTACAAAGTGACAATAGTAATACAACACCGTCACGTTGCGCTAACAGGCCTTTGCAAAATGTTCGGCTGTGCATGTTAATGCAATGAATGTTTATGCATTACTCAAAATGCAGCTTTTCAATGCAAAAAATAGAAATTTAAGCCATGCATCATGTTAACCAAGTCCGTGTAATGAACTTGGGTTTACAGGGGTAAACATTATTTTTCTTATTTCTGTACCAGGACATAGGTATGCCCCCGCCCATAGGGGCTTGAAGAAATATATGGGCTGAATGATGCTTCCACGCAGAGCTGAATCTGGCCCGCACACTAGTACTGGTAAACCGCTTAGCGGATCTAAGCCTGTCCAGGGACGCGGTGCGAGGCGGACCGTCCATGCTAATAAACCCTATTGGTTTCATTGGACGACAGGGCTTGAGATGTCATTTCATCTCAATGTCGGGTAAAAGTCCCACAAAATTGGAAGCAACGTCTCCAAAATGACCTTTACAGTGTTGACGGGGACGTTAAACCTCAAATCAAACAAAACCAGGACATAGGTTGTGGGTACTCACAACCTACGAGGGCGAGTCAATAAAAAAAATAGCCTAACTTATTTCTGGATGAAATCGATCCCTTCTTTTTCGATGTTATTGTCCTCTAGAATGATACACTTGGACAAATGCTGCTCCAGTGCCATAAGCCTAGAACTGAAGAAGCCAGGGTCCTTGTGAGTGTCCTTGTCTCCGACCCATTCCTCAACTGCCACCACGACTTCTTCGTTGAACAGTTTGGGAATAGGAAATAGTCACTAGGAGCTAAGTCCAGACAATAGGCGGGGTGTGGCAATAGCTCGTACCAATTCCGCTCAACATCTTCCTTTGGAATTTTGCAAGTGTGGACTCTTGCATTGTCCTGTTGGAGCAGAATCACTTTGGAGAGTTTACCTCGCGGATTGCAGTTTTCAGTTTTTCGAACAAATTTGCATAATATATACCTGTTATTGTACTTTTCTTTGCTATAGAAAGTCCAACATAATAACGCCTTGTGCGTCCCAAAATACAGTTGCCATCATCTTTCCAGTAGAGGGTTGCGTTTTGAACTTCTTTGGCCTCGGAGACACCGGCTCTACCCACTGGCGACTTTGAGTTTTATTCACTACACGTGAAAGAAAATCATCTTCCTTCGACCCAAACCGCTTCAACAATGTGCTACATACTGATGCTCTAATTGCCATTTGCTCGTCGCAAAGGAATTTGGGGACCCAACGGGCTGTTAGCTTGCGCATACCCAAGCGATCATATAAAATTGTTGAAACGCAACCATATGAAATGTGTAATGCATTCGCTATTTCTTCCAGCTTAAATCGGCAGATTACAGATTGCACCAGATCCAGAACTTTGTTACATAATTCTTCATCGGTGGTATCTGATTGGCGTCCAGACCTGATTTCGTCTACTAAAGACGTCCTACCGCGTTTTAATTCCCCAACCCAGACTTTAACTTGTGCATTCGATGGTGTAGAAGACCCATACACATTGGTCAACACGCAATGTATTTCCTGGCTCGTACAAGTAACGAATTACAGCACGGTACTCAGCTTTTGACGAAAAGCTTGCTTTTGCATCGCTAGCCGTGTTTGACGTTCAATTAAGAAATTAAAATATATGCAAGAATTAACGCAGTGGGTCACGGGCAATGTAAATAGACCCCAAAGAGGTTAATGTAAACTTTGCTAGCGACCCGCAGAAAAAAATAAGTTTATTTTTTATATTTACATTCTTTGCCGGTCATCACTGGGCGAAAAAAATGCTTATAGGGCAAACTTTTAAAGCTGAAAATATTTACACGTTGTTTTTCTACAAAAAGCGGAACAGCGTTGATGTCACCAACGCCAGTAGAGAACCATGGTTCAGACTTACGTCAGTTGACGTCATTGAAAATCAAGGCATGCGTTCATGGAAGTATAAGATACATTGTATTCTATAGGTTTACATTAGGCATTACACTGGAAATGTAATTATTATCTTATGAGTGAATGACATGATACGGGTGCACATGCCTAAAGCATGTATTATGCCTAAAGCATGTACTGAACAAGGCATGAAAATCTTGGTTGTCTCGGGGGCCCCCGCCCATTGGGGCTTGAAGAGATAAATGGGCTGCACGATGCTTCCACGCAGAGCTGAAACCGACCCGCACACGAGTACTTGTAAACCGCTTAGAGGATCTAAGACTGCCCAGGCAAAGCGGTGCGAGGCGGCCCGTCCATGCTTATAACCCTATTGGTTTCATTGGGCGACAGGCCTTGAGATGTCATTTCATCTCAATGTCGGGTATAAGTGCCACAAAATTGGAAGCAACGTCTCCAAAATGGCCTATACAGTGTTGACGGGGACGTTAAACCTCAAATCAAACAAATTAGTTGTCTCGGTCAATTGGAAATGGTATAGGCTGGTTACTAATTGTTTGTTTGTTTGATTTGAGGTTAAACGTCTCCGTCAACACTGTACAGGTCATTTTGGAGACGTCTGATACAACGCATAATGTAGTAATGTAGTAATTTCTTCATTTTGATTTTTTTTACTACATTATGCGTTGGCATAGTCGACGCGAAATGAAGTAAAAAAATTATTTCATTTCGCGTTGATATGCACCATATCGACGCATAATGAAGTAATGATGGTAGAACATAGCTGTCTTCGAAAAGACTTAGGAAGCAATACAGTTAAATTCCTACAATTTAGACCACATTTGAGACGGTTCAAAAGTGGTCTTTAAGACCACAGTTGAACAGTCCAAAAGACGGTCTTCCACAAAAGCACACTGAAGGTCAAAATCACAAAGAAAATGTAGCTTTAACCTTCCAAATATGCTTTAAAAACAAAATTTGTATTAATTTTAGGTGGTCTTAATAGTGGAATTTCATTGTATTTGATTAAGCCAGTCTGAGAATTGTTGACGGGGACGTTAAACCTCAAATCAAACAAAAGACAGACAGGCAGACAGACAGACAGACAGACAGACAGACAGACAGAATGGACAAAAACTATATACCCCCTTGCATACTTCGTATGCCGGGGGTATAAATAGATGGGCTGCACGATGCTTCCACGCAGAGCTGATACCGCCCGTACATGAGTCCTCGTAATCTGCTTAGAAGGTCTAAGCCTGTCCAGGAAAACTGCTGCGAGTCGGCCCATCCATGCATATAAACCCTATTGCTTTTAATTGGACGGCAGCGATTGAGATGTCATTTCATCTCAATATCGGGTAAAAGTCCCATAAAATTTGAAGCAATGTCTCCAAAATGACCTAAATAGTCTTGACGGGAACGTTAAACCTCAAATCAAACAAACAAACTGTTGACGCATAATGAAGTAAAATTAAGTATGCCACCCATCGCCGCAAAATGAAATAATTCTTTCATTTTGCTCAAACCTCTTAGTATCGACGCATAATGAAGTAAAAACGACATTTTATTTCATTTCGCGTCGACTATGCCAACGCATAATGTAGTAAAAATTTCAAAATGAAGAAATTACTACATTACTACATTATGCGTTGTAACAGACGTCGCCTCCAATTTTGTGGGACTTTTACCCGACATTGAGATGAAATGACATCTCAAGCCCTGTCGCCTAATGAAACCAATAGGGTTTATAAACATGGGCGGTCCGACTCGCACCACTTTACCAGCTTAGCGTTTACCAGTACTCGTGTGGGGTCGGATTTCAGCTCTGCGTGCAAGTATCATGCAGCCCAGCTATTTCTTCAAGCCCATTTTCCCTTGTATGTTTGGAGTATAAATAAGAAATCACAATTTTTCACTAGAAAAGTCACCTATTTTGAGATATGAAAGAATGCATTATGTCGCACAGATGTGTTGTGGTGATGTGGTTTGTGTGTTTGCTTGCTTAGAGTTTAACGACCCAGTGAATACTATTAAGGTCATATCGAGCCGATCGGTTTACATAACCATACTATACCTAGGCAGGTTACCCAGCCCATGTAACATTCTTTGTCAGAAACTTACAAGGCGCTATTTGAATCAGAGAGAATGACCATAGAAAAGATTTCATGATAAATACCCATGAAAGAATGTTGTTCACCGGATGGGCCCCCGCCCATCGGGGCTTGGAGAAATAGAATCATGGTGCTTCTACGCAGAGCTGCGACCGACAACACATGAGTGAGTACTGGTAACTGACTAGAAAGTCTAAGCCTGACCAGGCAAAGTTGTGCGAGGTGGACCGTCCATGCATATAAGCCCTAATGGTTTCATGGGGTGGCAGGGCTTGAGATGCCATTTCATCTAAGAGCCACAAAATTGGAAGCTGCGTCTCCAAAATGACTTAAATAATGTTGACGGTGACGTTAAACTAAATTTTAAGAAACAAACCACCGGGCGGGGATTGAACCCGCGACCCAATGAGTATCAGTCAGACGCACATTCAGCTGAGTCACCGAGGTTGCTTTCCGGAGGAAAAAAAGAGCAGAGCTTGGATTATCACTTGTGTTCCGAGCTTGGTTCTAACCTACGGCGATGAGAAACCTACGTAGCGACCGTGTCCGAGACGGCGCTAGCAATTTGCCTTTAAATTATAGCCACAGATAAGGTACGTATTTTGTGATAATTAAGGATAGTTTTGTCAATTCTCCATGGGTATTCATTAGAACCGCTTCGACGTAGGTTTATATAGAGAAATTAGGAAAACTAGCCTTCATTTATCACAAAATACGCACCTTATCTGTTCTGAATCGCATTTCTAGTTCTGATATAATTTTGTGATATTTTTGTCTTATTTCAGCAGCAAACATAGAGTGTGGGCGGTCGTTAGAACCGCCTATATATTTCCCGGTAAGATTTGTATGGAGACGAAATTCTCAAGAGAAATGTTCTTTGTATTTTCAACGCATGCTTAAGACGATGAAAGAAGAAAAAAAAACTAGAATTTGTTTTTCTACAAAAACACAGATGTCTCCCCCGTTTTTGACCTCTAAGTATGACCTTGACTTTGGAGGTATTGACCTGGGTCTTGTGTGCAACACATCAACTAATGAAGATGAACATTTCTGCAAAGTAATTTTAAAAATGTTAATAGAGAAATAAAAAAGTTATTGGCCGTACACAAAAAGCCCTTCTTTACCTTTGACCTCTAAGTATGGCCTTGACCTTTGAGGCACAACACATCGTCTCATGATGGTTAACATTTCTGCAAGGTAATTTCATAATCCACAAAAGAATAAGGAAGTTATTGACTTCCCTTTTTTACCTTTGACCTCTAGGTATGACCTTGATATTGGAGGTTTGGACCTTGGTCTTGCACATGACCTATGGTCTAATGACGGTGAACATTTCTGCATGGTTACTTTATAAAGTCCATCCAGAAATAAAAAAAGTTATTGACTGGACAAAAAAAAAAAAAAAAAAAAAAAATACCTCTGACCTCTTCGTATGACCTTGATCTTGGCAGTACCGACCTGGGTCTAGTGTGCACCACATCTTCTCATGATGGTTTACATTTCTGCCAAGTAATTTCACAATCTACCCAGGAATAAGAAAGTTATTGACTGAACACTAAAAAGGCCCCTTTTTGTCCTTTGACCTCTTAGTACGACCTTGACATTTAAGGTACCAACTTGGGTCATGCACGCAACACATCGTCTCATGGAGGTTAACAGTTGTGCCAAGTAATTTCAAAATCCATCTAAAAATAAGGAACTTATTGACAGAACATAAAAAGGCCCTTTTTTACCTTTTACCTCTATGTATGACCTTGACCTTTCAGGTACCAAACTGGGTCATGCGTGCAACAAATCATCTCATGGTGGTTAACATTTCTGCCAAGCAATTTCAAAATCCATCTACAAATAAGGAAATTATTGACCAAACACGAAAAAAGGCCTCTTTTTTTTACCTCTGACATCTATGTATGACCTTGACATTTGAGGTACCAAACTGAATCATGCATGCAACACATCGTCTCATGATAGTTAACATTTTTGCCAAGTTACTTTAAATTCTATCTAAAAATAAGCAAGTGATTGACAAAACCCGAAAAAGGCCCCTTTTTATAACTTTGACCTCTAAGTATGACCTTGACCTTTGAGGTACCAACCTGGGTCACGCACGCTACACATTGTCTTATGGTAGTTAACATTTCTGCCAAGTAATTTCAAAATCCATCTAAAAATAAGAAAGTTATTGACAGAACACAAAAAGGCCCTTTTTTACCTTTAACCTCTATGTATGACCTTGACCTTTCAGGTACCAAACTGGGTCATGCGTGCAACAAATCATCTCATGGTGGTTAACATTTCTGCCAAGCAATTTTAAAATCCATCTAAAAATAAGAAAGTTATTGACCAAACACGAAAAAGGCCCCCTTTTTGACCTCTATGTATGACCTTGACATTTGAGGTACCAAACCGAATCATGCATGCAACACATCGTCTCATGATAGTTAACATTTTTGCCAAGTAACTTCAATATCTATCTAAAAATAAGCAACTTATTGACAAAACCCGAAAAAGGCCCCTTTTTTACCCTTGACCTCTAAATATGACCTTGACCTTTGAGGTACCAACCTGGGTCATGCACGCAACACATTGTCTTATATTGGTTGACATTTCTGCTAAGTGATTTCAAGATCCATCTCAAAATAAGAAAGTTATTGACCAAACACGAAAGAAAGGCCCCTTTTTTACCTTTGACCTCTAAGTATGACCTTGACCTTTGAGGTACCGACCTACCGCATGCGCACCTCACATTGTCTCATGGTTGTTAATATATCTGCCAAGTAATTTTAAAATCCATCACAAAATAAGAAAGTTATTGACCAAACACGAAAAAAGGCCGCGTTTTTGACCTTTGACCTCTATGTATGACCTTGACCTTTGAGGTACCGACCTGCCCCATGCGCACCACACATCATCTCATGGTTGTTAATTTTTCTGCCAAGACATTTTAAAATCCATCTGAAAATAAGAAAGTTATTAATCGGACACGGTTTGCCCATACATATATACATACCGACAAAGCATTTGCGCACTGCATGTCGACTAATGCTGATTTATATTTATATGAAGTTTCGTGAAAATAGCTCGAACGGTTTTCAAGTTATAGAGCGGACACGAATGTGTGACAAACGGACACACAGACGCCCTGGGGAAAAACAATATGTCTCTCCGAAAAAAAAATTCGGGGGAGACATAATAATGAATCCTTGGAAATATTTAAGGGTCACTGATGAGGCCTAACTGGCCGAAACTAGCTAGTCTGGCACAGGAAACTGTACACTTCATACTTTTAAGTTTTGTAATGTTTTCTTTACTCCCGATGGATAAATACGTTCTGAAGTTAGATCCTTTGGAAGCAAAGAATACACCAAATACACGAAAATAGCAGACTCGGTTTTATTGAGTCTGACCATGACCAGTACTGAAAAGTGCAACACCGGCCACGCCCTATAACCCCTTTTATAGAACATATTCTAAACCAGTAATTGCTTTAATAAAAGTGCGACAAAATCACCGCCGGTTGATGAATCAGGTTGCAGCAAAATTCTAACGTATATTGTTATAAAAAGATTTCTTGTTCTGCTGTTCCTACAGTGATATTTGAGATGGTGTAAATATACCCATCATGAACCTATGAAACTGGAGCAACTCCAAGAATTCACACCTTCTCACTCTCCAACCCTTCCGAAAGGATAAAATAAGAACAACAACCATGATTTATTTCTCTCCAGTTATTTTAATTATTTCTTATTTCATATTCCATGGCCATTAATATTACACGCCAGTAAAACTTCAATACCTCGAACACCAATTACTCGTTTACCATGGCTGAGTCGAACCCAGTCTTGAATCCCTAAGGATTTTTTCCAGAACTTCAAAGAGTAATTTTTCGAGATAATTTTGGGAGATTGTTTTCTTATATATTATGTACAAAATGCATGTTGTGTGTACTCATTAGAATCGCCTCGATGAGGCGATTCCCAAATTTTAGAGATGACTGATAGAGATTTTTGCTTATTCTATTTTCAAAATACGTTGTGTGTACTGATCAGAACACACGGTATATCAAATGTATTTTGTGTATGCTTATTAGAACTACCTCTATGTCCAAAATGTATTTTGTGTGTATTCATTAGAATTGCCTCGCTGAAGCGATTCTAATGAGTATACACACCATATCAAATGGAATGTATGTTGTTGGTACTCATTAGAATTGCCTCGATGAGGCAGTTCTAATGAGTACACACACCATAAGTGTATTTTAAAGATGATCAGAACAATATCCCTAAATCAGCCTAATTATGCCTCTTTATATGACAACATTTGTAACCCTCAGTGGCTCGAACTAACCATGTTTTGACACATTTTCATGGTCCCAAAGGTGTCAGAGCTATTGAAGTTTGATTTTAATTACATACCTACACAATATTTTTCAATTATTGCAAGGCTATTTCCTCTCGGTGCTGTGGACGGCCTGATACACTATTACTCGAGGCTCAAAGATTGGAGTAAAGTCGAAACTATTGCCCCTCGATGCTGTGAACGGCCTGATGCACTATTGTCAGAGGCCTCGGGCAGTAGTGCTCCAGGACGTTCACAGCTTCGGGTGGGTGGGTGGGGGGGGGTGCGAAACTGACCTCGGACAATAGTGCATCAGGTCCTTCACCGCACCGAGGGGTACTAGTTTCGACTATAATCCAATCTTTCGGCCTTGGGCAATAGTGCATCAAGCCTCGAACAATTGTGAATCAGTTCGTTCAGTGCACCGAGAGGCAATAGTTTCGACTATAACCCAGTCTTTCGGCCATCAGGTCGTCTGTAGCACCGAGGGGTAACAGGTTTGGCACTACGCCAAGCTGCCATGAAACAACTGTTTTATTATCCAGTAAGTCGCCATATAAAAAAACCTTCCACGAGACGCACTCGACAAGGAAGCCACGTGAGCTGGGTTCCGGTTTATATTATTGCAGCACCTAAAAACAATACCTGGATAAAAACCATTCCGAACTGGCCAATCGTAACACTTTATATATAAGAGACTGGTGATAAAATCCAATCTAGCATGGTTTTGTGAACGGTGTTAGTGAGATGAAAAATGACAATATTTTCTTTGCTTGTGCTCAAAAACTAAAATGAGGGTGCGCCTTAAAACGGACTGAACAAGGCAGTTCAAACGCACTTGCACGGTCTTTGGTTTGCAGCAGGATTGGGAAACGACGATTTCACAGAATGTGAGTTCTTTTGTTTTTTCGTATGGTATATTCCGCTTTGAAATTTGTCAATAACTTCTGAAAACTTTATTTGTCAAGGTTGACATGGTAACGTTTTGCGACGTTGCTTAGTGATATTGTATTTTGGAAAATTTACGTCGCTGAATATCAGTGACGCCGTGTGATAATAATGTTTACCTCTACAGCCAGTCATAGATTTGGGTACCCCACGATGAAAAGAACATGATTTTGGACTCCTACGACAAAATAGTGTCTAGTATATTCGGCGAAGGTATTGGGACTACATGTTATTACATGTATGTATAAACCAAATTTATCATACCTTCTCCGAGTCTGTCCACTGCCCAGCAGTCACACGTCGCTGGGGCGGCGTCAAATCAACGTCGGTGCCACGTCATGACGTTGCACCGACGTTGATGTGACGTTGCATAAACGTCATGACGTACCGATGTTGATGTGACGTCACAATTACGTCATGTGCCTGCTGGGCAGGGTTCTACAGTAAGAGTAAATCATATCACGTGAACAAGTCCTTGAAATAACCCCCATAAACCCCACATTATATAGGGAAAACTGAGGTTTACGGGGTTACATTATTTTTCTTATTTCTGCTCGAAGACATAGGTTGTGGGTACTCGCTAGAATCGCCTCAATGAGGCGGTTCTAATGAGCACCCACGTCCTATGTTTGCAGTATAGATAAGGAAAAATGTCAGAGATTTGCATCAGAAAAGTAGCCATTCTTGAGATGTGAAAAAAATGCGCTATGTCGCACCGATGTGCTACTGTTTAAAAAGAAAAATCTTTCATGTCAACGTAGACCTCTGTTATTGAAGGAGACAAAATATTTTAAAAGAGTTACGTCACTAGGAGATGCATCCATTCCCTTTAATGTCTTTTCTTTGGTTAGCGCTACCTACCTTAGACTCTTGGGTAGCATAAAAATCTGACGGGCAGTCTATTGGTTATAGTTCGAACAATTTGACCTCTATTACCAAAATTTCACACCCGAATGAATGCATATATTTCCAAAGAGGTCGATATTGTTATAGAGGATCTTACATGAGTGCTCATGTATTATTGAATTTATTAAACGAGTTGAGGAAAAGGGATAAAATGCGAGGCTTGCCGAGCATTTTATTCCTTTTCCTCAACGAGTTTAATAAATTCAATAATACATGAGCACGAATGCAAGATTCTATTTATCATATGACATTTAAAACGCATTTTTTTCACGATTGTTTACAAAAAATATCAATATTCCGCCATTAGTAAACGCGACGTCGTTAAGGACGTCGCACATGTAACGTTACGGGACGTATCTAGCTAATTTGCATATTTAATCCACTAGTGGATTATCGAAAATATTACATGGCGTTACTACACTCTCAGACGCGACGTCATATGATAAAATTTGTTATTCAATATATAGAGGTCGGTAAATGGGTCGCCATTCACGGGATGCCGAAAGTTCACGAGAGGTTTAAGAAAACCGACCTATTAGACAAAACACGGACCAATTTATTCTTTACATAACGGTCAGTCTCGGGTTCAAATTGCACCAGACATACTATCGCGTGTTCGCACAGGGTTTCAATACCCATGCAACACATGCGCATACATGTATGTAATCAAATCATGTGATTGTTCTCTTGGTATACGTGATCTCGTTCATCCGCTCATATAAGTCAACTAGTCTTGTGAGGCCGTAAAACCTACTTTACAAAGAAAATCTCATTATGAATATGCATATTGCATATATGAATATTCATTACCGCAGTGCATGTGGCAAGCTAACAATCCCAAATTTGCATGTATAATTAATCAATGATAAGCCCTTCGATTGCACATTACACAAATATATACAGACATTTACCACTAGTTTCCGGCCCAGCCCATCGGGGTTTGAAGAAATAGATGGGCTGCATGATCCTTCCACGCAGAGCTGTAACCGCCCACACATGAGTACTGGTAAACCACTTAGAGGATCTAAGCCTGCCCAGGCAAAGCAGTGCGAAACAGACCGCCTATGCTTACAAACCTATTGGTTTCATTGGGCGACAGGGCTTGAGATGTCATTTCATCTCAATGTCGGGTAAAAGTCCTACAAAATTGGAAGCAACGTCTCCAAAAGGATCTATACAGTGTTGACGGAGACATTAGACTTCAGATCAAACAAACAAATAACCATTAGTTGCATAAGTTCAAGATTTTGCCGTGAAAACCGTTGCGTATTTTGATTATGCATTATTTAACTAGAAATGCTAAACTGAAATAGGTATTTGCAATGCCAGAATTTGAATGTCGAATCAGACCTCTCTAGATTCAGAAAAAAGGACATGGATATTATACGACAGACTGCATGCATGGTAGTTAACCCAATCACGGTTGGCAACTTTGCTTCCCTCTTTAATTGCACGCCGGTGGGTCAGGCCTCAGATTCTATGACGGCTCCAACGTAAAGGCTTATTGAGAATTAGAGAGATCTAATTCAAGGTAATGTTGGTTGGTGCCTGATGCTCTGTCTCTGGTCGGGCTCATCGGAGTCAAACTGTTGGTTTTCTTTTGCTCCAGCATTTCAGTGGTTTCTTGCTGTCGAGTCCTCACCGTTGTCTCACCTCTGTAGTTCTTTGATTTTTGTGTTCACGGAGATGTTGCACTGATGAGTTAGGAGGCCTTCATGCGGACTGAACAAATTATTTGTCTAAATCGCGACGGAAGTAAGGGCGAGGATTGTGGCCACGTAAAATCGATTTAAGCCCCCCAGTGGAAATCTTCCACTGACCGTTCCAAGGCGGCTCTTCTGTGGCGATTTATTTTATGTTGTTGTTTGTTACTTACTGTGTGTATCACTTGTGTCTTTTAGTTTCGGATGACCATATGGCCATTTTGTGGGAAAGTAACTGTCCTTATGGCCTTCCTTTGTTTAGGTTTCCATTATGGTCTGGTCGCTTAATGTTTGTATTTCTTTCCCTTTGGTGTCTTTTATGGGTGGAGTAAGTTAATTGTATCAATTCCTGATCTTTGTTTTACTTCTACTTTTTATAGCAGATAAACAAGGGAACATTTTTTTTTTTTTTTTGTTTCTTGTTAGAAACAAAAGTAAACTGTTGTGGGTGCTTGTACTGTATAATTTCCATTATTCATTGTTAGAAACATATATTGTGGGTCTCTGTTAGAGGAGATTCTCACCAGTACTAACTACGCTGTGGGTACTTGTTAGAATCGCCTCATCGAGGCGATTCTAACAAGTACCCACAGCAAATGTTTTCACGGAGAACTAATAAAAAATATGATCCCCGAATTACCATCACTAATGTACAGTAATGATCCTAAGTATTTCGACAGACAGGGCTTAGCAAACAGGAAATAAACTTGTTGAAATTTAAGGAGAATTACATTAAGTCCTCAAGGTGTCCGAATTTTTAAGATTTTACGGTCTGTACATGAAGCTATAACTATACCATATTCATCATGATTGGCGACAGACAGGGCTTAACAAACAGTGCAGATCCAGATAAGACGTAGTCTGATCATGGTCTACCTCGTCTGCCATTCCGTCTCCACGTTTTGGACTCCTTGCTGGATCAGGAAATAAACTTGTTAAAATTTAAGGAGAATTACATTAAGTCCTCAAGGTGTCCGAATTTTTAAGATTTTACGGTCTGTACATGAAGCTATGACTATAACATATTCATCATGATTGGCGACAGACAGGGCTAAACAAACAGTGCAGACCTAGATCAGACGTAGTCTGATCATGGTCTACGTCGTCTGCCATTCCGTCTCCACGTTTTGGACTCCTTGCTGGACCAGGAAATAAACTTGTTAAAATTTAAGGAGAATTACATTAAGTCCTCAAGGTGTCCGAATTTTTAAGATTTTACGGTACTCCTGGTCTGTACATGAAGCTATTACTATACCATATTCATCATGATTGGCGCCCATGTGCTTATAAGCGCGCACCAATACTTGTTGCCACCAATGTAGAGGGCTAGCTCTTGCTGTTTATTGAAGTTGTATCAGTATTTAGTATAACGAAAACAAGACACAAATGTATTGAAAATTTCACCGCCAAGAAAATGCAAATTTTCTGATAAATATTCTGATATTTTTCATATTTCTTCTCAAAACATAGACTGTAGGTATTTGCTAGAACCGCCTCGTCGAGGCGGTTCTAACAAGTACCCACACACTATATTTTAGAGCAGAAATAAGATAAATTAGGTTTACCCTCTAAACCCCAGTTTTTTCTGCATCATGGGGTTCAATTGGATCAAAATAATGTAGCCATGGTTTCGTGATGAACAGTATTAAAATAGCACACTAATATATCAATTATTATGTTTTTCTGATAAAGAAGGACACTTGTGTTTATATTGTGTTTAAATAAACGTGTTCCTTATATGTTTGATTCAACCGAACATTTCAAAAGTCGGTATAGCGGCATACGGTTGCGCCTGGCAGTGTGCGTAACAGGAACTTTCTACAGCCTGTTTCTTATGATAAGAATGATATATTTAGGCGCAAGTGCCCTTATTACGGCGAAAAAATTCAAATTACGTGCCCATATTAAGGCGAACTAATTCAAATTTCTATGTCTAAAAGTCATTAAATCCAAATTGCAGCGGACGCTGTTCTTGATCATGGTCTCAGCAAACTTGTCTCGTCTTGTTTGGATCACAGTTGTAAGAGCCATTGTCATAGCAACGACATATATACTTGATGCAGTCTTCTGTGTATGAGAACAGTTTAGTATAGTAAGTCCTGTTGCCCACAGTGCAGCCTGGAAAAAAAGTAGTGATTTATCGATTATCGATTAAAAAGTAGTAATTTATCGATTATTTATCATTAAAGGCAAAAGAATACAAAACTGATCATGTTTTTTCCCACAAGCACACAGTGTTGACTCCAAGTTAAATCAATGTTAAAACAATGTTTAAACGTTTTAATGCCTGCTGGGGAAGGTATTGGTTTGCAAAGGAATCGATTCACTCGACGATTAATCGTTTAAGGCAGAAGAGAACTGATCGATCATGGTTTTCCATGATCGAATTAACTTTTGTCTCTCAATATATCGTATAACCAGTTCTTTTTTGTGTGTGTTTGATTATTATTTGCTGTGGATTTTACTGTTGATCCGTTCCCTGCACAACCTGTCATTTTTGCAAAGAGAACCTGAATAAATTACGAAAACATGCCTGTATTGAAAAATTGAATACATAATTACAAATTATTGAAAATTTTACCACCAAAAAATGAAACTTTTCAGATAAAAATTCTGATATTTTTTTATATTTATGCACAAAACATAGATTTTGGGTACTCGTTAGAACCGCCTCGGCGAGGCGGTTCTAACGAATACCCCCAGCCTACGTTTTTGATCAGAAATAAGAAAAATAATGTATACCCCTGAAAACTCACATTTACTGAATACAAGTGGGGTTTAAGAGGGTCAGGCGTCGCGATGATATAAATAGACAGTTCATTTTTTGCTGTGCTGTGTCATCGAAGTCTAACTGTTGGTTTTCTTTTGCTCCAGCATTTCAGTGGTTTCTTGCTGTCGAGTCCTCACCGTTGTCTCACCTCTGTGGTTCTTTGATTATTTGTGTTCACGGAGATGTTGCAATGATGAGTTAGGAGGCCTTCATGCGGACTGAACAAATTATTTGTCTAAATCGCGGCGGAAGTAAGGGCGAGGATTGTGGCCAGGTAATATTGATTTAAGCCCCCCAGTGGAAATCCTTCCACTGACCGTTCCAAGGCGGTTCTTCTGTGGCGATTTATTTATGTTGTTGTTTGTGACTTACTGTGTGTATCACTTGTGTCTTTTTATTTTGGATGGCCATATGGCCATTTTGTGGGAAAGTAACTGTCCTTATGGCCTTCCTTTGTTTAGGTTTCCATTATGGTCTGGTCGTTTAATGTTTGTGTTTATTTCCCTTTGGTGTCTTTGATGGCTGGAGTAAGTTAATTGTATCGATTCCTGATCTTTGTATTACTTCTACTTTACTGTTGATCCAGAGAAATTTTGAGATCTTTCAACAATCTGTCGTTATTGCAAAGGGTGGGGGGATGGGGTTGGGGGGGGGGGGGGGGGAAGGGTGTTGTTGTAACAAGTACCAACAATCCAACAATCTATGTTTTATGCAGAAAACACATCTATATAATTTTGACCACCGTTGAAACCCACTTTTATATAGTAAAACTTGGGTTTACAGAGGTAAACATTATATTTCTTATTTCTGCTCTAAAATATAGATTGTGGGTACTCCTTAGAACCGCCTCTATATTTTGAGTAGAAATAAGAAAAATATTAAAATTTTTCATCTTAAAATTCGAGTTTTTTCGGTGGTAAAGTTTACAATGTATTTGTATCGGCTTGCTTTCGTAATGAGAAATATTTATCTGAAAAAAATCATTTTTTGTTGGTAATATTTTCAATATATTTGAAAAGGCGTGTTTTTGTAATTTGGACCATTGATATATAGCACAGTATAGGGATCTTGACCAAAATAGCCAAGGGCTTTGCTAAACAAAATAAATCCCTTCTTTCAGACTTTAACATTTTTATGCAGATGCTGTTTACATGAAAACAAGCGGAAAATTGCAAATTTAAGAGCTATCTTCCTCACAGAATCCGACAAGATGTACGTTCCGTATCCCTTAAGGGCAATGGACATACCTAGTATATTTTCCATTGTGTTTCACAGGGGAGACTACTTTAGGGACTTGCTGTATGCTTTTCCCTTGCAAAATTGGGTATCTGTTTCTCTCCAGTAAAGCCTCCTTCAACTTCTGAAGATTATAACATATGCCGGGGTCTTCTCTTAAAGGAAAGAATTTGCTCCAGAGGAGCAAATTGCACGACCCGCAGAAAAAGCAACCGACTGAAGTCGGTTTTTTCTAAGAGTGCCCTAAAATCACCGTGTCATTCTGTCATTCTGTCATTCTGTCAATCTGTCAGTCTGTCAGTCTGTCATTCTGTCTGTCCGTCCGTAACCCGTTTGTGAAAATTGGTGATAGTGACTTAACCGCTTGGAATATTTAAACAATTTTTGGCATACTGATAGATATCAATGAGATCTAACCAATGAACTTACGAAATATTACATTCCATTTAGTATAGCCTCGCCGAGGCGAAAAATGTGAACATTTTCGACCATTTTTGAACTGCTTCTCCTCGGAAACCGTTGGGCCGATTGAAGTCAAATTTCATATGGAGCCTCTATGGGATGGGGGAAACCAAAATTTGCTCATGGGGTCAAGGTCACATGACCAAAATGGCCGCCAAGCCATATATGGTTTGTCTGTCTGTCCGTCCGTAACCCGTAAGTGAAAATTGGTGATAGTGACTTAACCGCTTGGAATATTTAAACAATTTTTGGCATACTGATAGATATCAATGAGATCTAACCAATGAACTTGCGAAATATTACATTCCAATTAGTATAGCCTCGCCGAGGCGAAAAATGTGAAAATTTTCGAACTGCTTCTCCTCGGAAACCGTTGGGCCGATTGAAGTCAAATTTCATATGGAGCCTCTATGGGATAGGGAAACCTAAATTTGCTCATGGGGTCCAGGTCACATGACCAAAATGGCCGCCAAGCCAAATATGGTAAAAACCCTTCAAAAATAGTCTTCTCCAGAATCACTGGGCAGATTTCCACGAAACTTGATAAATAGCATCTGGGATGTAGGCCTATCATAAATTGCTAAAATGGTGTCCCTGGGTTGACTTTGACCTTCTTTGGGTCCGTCCGTAACCCGTTTGTGAAAATTGGTGATAGTGACTTAACCGCTTGGATTATTTAAACAATTTTTGGCATACTGATAGATATCAATGAGATCTAACCAATGAACTTGCGAAATATTACATTCCATTTAGTATAGCTTCGCCGAGGCGAAAAATTTTCGAACTGCTTCTCCTCGGAAACCGTTGGGCCGATTGAAATCAAATTTCATATGGAGCCTCTATGGGATGGGGGAAACCAAAAATTGCTCATGGGGTCCAGGACACATGACCAAAATGGCCGCCAAGCCATATATGGTCTGTCTATCTGTCCGTCCGTAACCCGTTTGTGAAAATTGGTGATAGTGACTTAACCGCTTGGAATATTTAAACAATTTTTGGCATACTGATAAATATCAATGAGATCTTATCAATGAACTTGCGAAATATTACATTCCATTTAGTACAGCCTCGCCGAGGCGAAAAATGTGAAAATTTTCGAACTGCTTCTCCTCGGAAATCGTTGGGCCGATTGAAGTCAAATTTCATATGGAGCCTCTACGGGACGGGGGAAACCAAAATTTCCTCATGGGGTCCAGGTCACATGACTAAAATGGCCGCCAAGCAAAATTTGGTAAAAAACCCTTCAAAAATAGTCTTCTCCAGAACCACTGTGCAGATTTCCACGAAACTTGATAAATAGCATCTGGAACGTAGGCCCATCATAAATTGCTAAAATGGTGACCCTGGGTTGACCTTGACCTTCTTTGTGCCTAGGTCAAACTTTGACACATATGCTTTTGTGTTGGATTTTATCCTGCAAACGATTCAGAATACAGTACTAAAGTATAAGATATATTTTTGCTCCTTACGATAAGGCGCATTTATTGCGGGAACCGTTTTATGTCCAGGTCACATGACCAAAATGGCCGCCATACCCATATATGGTAACACTCATAAAGCTAAAAGCATCCGGCGGGTCGTGCACTTCAGCTGAAGCACTGGTTCTTTCCTTTAAGAGAAGACCCCTATAGATTGGAAAGACAAAATTAGAGTCAAAAGAAGGCTCAAAGAAAAATGATAACTAAATGCCGGGACTACTTACCCGGTCCTCTTCTGTCCGTGGACCCAGTTTCCTTGTCACAGAAGTTGGTGCGCCTCTGCGGGGGACAGACGTAGGTCCCATTACAGAAACACGTACACAGGAATTCGGTACACCCAGAGCGGAATGTAAAATCACGGCCTCCTTTCAGTGGCTGAAAAATATAGTCAGATGTGACACAGTGATCACCTTTATTTTGCAGGCAACCGTGGACTCTTTCATTGTTATATACTGAACATGTCTATTTTCTTTTCTTTCTTTTTTTCTATTTTTATTTTCAAGGAAGTGTAATGGAAATTAAAAAAGGGATAGCTTTTCGATCTTGTACAGAATAAATGTATGCTGCCTGTACTAATTAGACTCGCTTCAGCAAGACAATTCTAATGAGTACAAAGAACTTATCTGTTCCACTGTTCATTAGGGTTTCGGATCTTCTTGAGAATTAGCTATACTTCACCGCTGTAGAGCAAATATGTAGCACGAGGTGCCATTTGAAAACAATGTACTTTCATCCTTAACTTTGCTGATGTTTGATGAATTGAAAACATTATTACATTTCTTTCTTCTTTCTTTCTTTTCTGTCTTTCTGCTCCTATTACGATTAAAGGCTTATTAGTTAGGATATAGTAAGAGAGAGAGAGAGAGAGAGAGAGAGAGAGAGAGAGAGAGAGAGAGAGAGAGAGAGAGAGAGAGAGAGAGAGAGAGAGAGAGAGAGAGAGAGAGAGAGAGAGAGAGAGATTCGTATTTTTAACTCACTTGATCATCCACAATACAATCCTTACAATCACCTGTGGAGGGTGATAACAGGGAACCAAGGTCGACGCTTCCACGGGAACCAGAACTTGACGAACCTATGAAAATTAGACAAACGCTAGATATTATTCCCAGAACTTGGAACAGAACCTCAATTCTAATGAACTTACAATTGTAACGCGACGTCTGATTGGATAACGTTTAAAATTACAACCGTATTTTAAGGACTACCTATACTCAAAATTGTCATTTGAGGAGGTAGATCGGCGATTTTACGGTTGGAAATTTCATTTTACGGCGACCGTAAAACCGACGATTTACCTCTCCTAATGACAATTTTGAATATAGTTAGTCCCATTCTATAGCTTTCATTCATTTATTTTCAGCACCGGAAGCTGCGTGAAACCAAGTATCAATCCAATCAGACGTCGCGTTGCATACGCACGTGCATTAGAAATAGAGAATACCAGGTTCCTGTCTTTTGATATCAAGTTTATCAGGCAAGGCTTCGAGAACGCTTGTAGAATCGTGAGGCTTGCCGAGCGATTCTACATGCGTTCTCGAAGCCGAGCCTGATAAACTTGATATCAAAATACACGAATTTGGTATTCTATTTATCAGTTTACCCCCTTATACACTCTTAAATTAGCAATTTACAATAAGTTATCGATGGTCCTCAGTACGTCCGAACATTCCGCAGTTCGATATATTTTGTATCAGCTCACCATATTTTTTCCTGTCACTTTTTTTTAAGTAATTTTCCCATTTTGTCCAATAATAATAACATTTTTTTCCATTTTTCTAGTAGCCCGGTTCATTCATAAAAGTGCAATGTCACGTTGACCTGATAAAGCTCGCTTGTCCTGAGATAGCATATCTTTATCAGGTCAATGTGCTGCAATGCAATCAATATAGAGGGTAACTGATATTCTGCAATATACCGAGGGAAACTCAACGCCATCTTATAATATTTACATTTCCAGTGTAAAGCATAATATAACGCATCGAGTCACGTGATTTTCCGGGACATCAAGTGACGTCAGTCTAAACCATTGTGCTCTACGGGCGTTGGTGACGTCAACGCTCTTCGCTCTTTGTAGAAAAACAGCGCGTATATGTTTTTCAGCTTTAAAAGTTTGCCCAATTAGCATTTTTTCGCCCAGTGATAAAAGGCAACGAATGTAAATATAAAAAAAATATTATTTTTTCTGCTTTTCATGAAATTATAAACGACAGCGGGTCGCTAGTAGGGTTTATTTGTTTAGGTTTCCATTATGGTCTGGTCGCTTAATGTTTGTATTTCTTTCCCTTTGGTGTCTTTTATGGGTGGAGTAAGTTAATTGTATCAAATCCTGATCTTTGTTTTACTTCTACTTTTTATATTGGTGTTCATTTACTTAGCACGCAACCAACTGCGTTCATACTTTCATGAACATCAGGAAAATAACTTCATTACTTAAACGTCGGTTTCCTTTCGCAGGCATTTAGTTTTAGCGCTATCATCGGACATATGCGTTAAACGAAGGTTTAGATCAGCCCGCGCATCCTCACAGTCTGATCCGAGTCTTCGCAAGGCAATATATGGATTGCCATTGACGCATAGCTTCTGGGAGCGGACAGCACAGGCCATATAGGCAATCATTGCGAAACACGCCTATACAAGTACAGTCGAACTTCAATGGCTCGAAAATCTGTTCTAGACAGGGGTATTTCGAGCAACTGAGGGCTGCTGCCAGGAGGCATAACAAGGTACTTTTGGACATATTTTCGGTGTTCTGTAACGAAAATGTACGCTGTGTGTACTCATTAGAATCGCCTCATCGAGGCGATTCTAATGAGTACACACAGCATACATTTGCAAGATAAAAGACAAAAATCTCCTAAATTATCTAGCACCATTTCTTATGTAGAGGACTTCTCTAGGGGCTCAAGAACAGGTTCGACTCATCCATGGTAAACGAGCCATTGGTGTTCAAGCGATCGAAGTTCAACTCACGGTACATTGTAAATGACCGCCGTAAAAACGAAAATTTAAAGATGAAAACTTGTAATATTTTTTCTTATTTCTGCATAAGAAAAATAAGGTTTACCCCATGTAACCCCAGTTTTGCTATATAAAAGTAGGGTTCAAGGGGATCAGAATCAAAAAGGCGTGTTTTCGAAAAGCAGTTTAGGTGGACATTCGTGTTCATGAAAGGCACCCATTTAGACATTACTTTGATAAAATTAGGGCTGTGCCACCTAAAATTCTTTATTTTAGGGGCTTCTTGGCGGGCGTTTTGGGGACCATAAATGCAAAAGTGCATAAACTAGGTAAAATCTGACACTCCACACGAAAATGTCTTTACTGTGGTGTTTAAATATATTTTTTTCCATTTTTCTTGTATCAAATGAAGTGCAAAACCAGAGAAAAAATAAACTTGTTAAAATGTCATTATATGGGTTCTAAAAGGGGACCGAGCACAACAAACTTAGGGTTTTTTTGTTTGTTTGATATGAGGTTTAACGTCCCCGTCAACACTACATATGTCATTTTGGAGACGTTGCTTCCAATTTTGTGGGACTTTTACCCGACATTGAGATGAAATGACATCTCAAGCCCTGTCACCCAATGAAACAAATAAGGTTTATAACCATGGACGGTCAGACTCACACCGCTTTGCCTGGTCAGGCTTCGATCCTCTAAGATGTTTACCAGTACTCGTGTGCGGGTCGGTTTCAGCTCTGCGTGGAAGCATCATGCCGCCCATCTATTTCTTCTAGCCCCGATGGGCCGAAAGTTCAAATAAAAAGCTAAAACTCTGAGAGGAAATGATGGAACAAATATTCTTCAGTCGAACTTCGATGGCTCGAACACCGATGGCTTGTTTACCATGGCTGAGTCGAACCCGTTTTTGAGTCCCTAGGGAATTCCTCTGCATAATTCTGCATAATTAGAATCACTGAGACGATTCTAATTAGTACACACAGCATACATTTATGTTACAGAACACCGAAAAGAAGTCCAAAAATACCCCCGTTATGTTTTCTGGAAGTTTGCAACAGTGGCTCGAACTACCGCTGTCTCGAACAAATTTTCATGGTCCCAAAGGGGTTCGAGCCATTGAAGTTCGACTGTATATATTAAGACACAACGGAAGGTCATATCATGTGGCACCGCCCCTGAAGTTGATGGGCAGAGGTAACTGATAATAATAAAAATAATTATAATCGACCTTATTTATAGAGGGTAACACATTTAGTGCAAGTACTAATCTTTCACGTGGCCCTCTTTTCCTGGATAGAAACCAGTACTAAACAATGTGGATACTCTTGCTCAAGGAAACAACACTTGGCGTTTACGGGGATCGAACCGGCTACCTCTCGATCTCAAATCCGATGCTTTACCACTGCACCACAGCGTTCTACCACAACAATGCTAGCAGTGGTGCCTTTCATTAACATTTTGACCTACATGGGTCAAAATTTTTGTTTTTTTAACTTCTAGCCTAATACCCTCGTCGGTTTGATTCACTGCTGGACGAACATGGCGGAAGACGCAGTGGGAATTTAAATACATTCAGGGTAGATTACTCCTCCAATATTACCATAAATTGTCCCCCTTATCACTGAGAGCCTCCTCTAAAAGGAAAGTTTCCTCCCTTGCTTTAACCCATATCCCACTGCATGAACACGACAATCCCTACCTTTGCTAACAGTGTAGATCCAGATCAGATGGCTTCTGAAGAAGCCATCTGATCAGGATCTACACTGTTTGACATTCAGTTTGTGAATTTGCAGGAATAAATTACATCAAGTAATCTGACTGGTTCTAAGTCAGAAATGGGTATGGCTAAATTAATTATTCAGCTGGAAAAGGGTTAAGAGTAGAATAGAAGTAGAACTAAGATCAGGAATTGATACAATTAACTTACTCCATCCATCAAAGACACCAAAGGGAAAGAAATACAAACATTAAGCGACCAGACCATAATGGAAACCTAAACAAAGGAAGGTCATAAGGACAGTTACTTTCCCACAAAAAGGCCATATGGCCATCCAAAACTAAAAGACACAAGTGGTACACACAGTTAGTAACAAACAACATAAATAAATCGCCACAGAAGAACCGCCTTGGAACGGTCAGTGGAAAGATTCCCACTGGGGGGCTTAAATCGATTTTACGTCGCCACAATCCTCGAAGCCTTTATTAGTGGGGCTTTGCTCAAAGAAAACAAGGAGCTTCGATAACTCAGTGGTTAGCGCGTTCGACTTATGATCGAGAGGTTGTGGGTTCGAATCCGGATACCGGAGACGAAGTGTGTCCTTGGGTAGGACACGTAATACCACTGCCCCATTCCACCCAGGTGTAACTGGGTAGCAGTGGTGTTAAAGCCACTGCCTCTCCCTTGCGCGCGTAATAACACCCGGAATGAGTGTTCGAGAGCGATTTACTTTCATTGCAATCGAACTATAATATTTTTTCTAACACAACGTGCTTATTTAGGCAATGGGAAGGAACTGTGTTTTATTATGCAACAAATCACGGATCGGAAGAGCGTGCCGATTGACGTCATTAAAACCTGCCAATTTATGACGTCACATGTAAATTCTTTGACGTTAGACGGAGTAACGTTACTTTTTCGCACCGAAAACGTTACAAAAGGACATAAATGCATATGGTTTTGCGGGATTTCTTTTAACAATGGCGAAAAGTTGTGAGAATTTGAAGGAAACAACAACATTATTGCCGATTTTCAGGATGTTAGAATCGAAATAGATCAGCAGTGCTTTAGTGTGTGATTTGTTGAGTAATAAGTCATAGGTTGTAGGTCAGTTGTAAGTAGACAATCACGCCCGTGATTTGATCTACTTTTGCAACTGGCCGTCAAACTGGGATTTATTACTCAACAAATCACAGCTAGAGCTGATCTATTTCATAAGTATAAACTAAAGGAAAACGATTGTAAATATTCAGACAAGGAATAGTTAATTAGGGGATAAGTTATAACTGTATTTAAAATTGTCAGCTGTGGTGGTAAATCGGTGGCTTTACGGTTGGAAATTCCGTTTTACGGCGACGCGTCAGCGGAGGTGTAAAACGGAATTTGCGATCGTAAAACCGACGATTTACCTCCCAAAATGACAATTTTAAATACAGTTTATTTCCTTTAAGCATAGAGCCCTGTTGATAAGAGAGATAAGAGCTTCTACCCTTTCCATTGGTACAAGAAGAAAATGCGAAACAAATCAGATTCCGCTAAACTTGAATGCAATTTTACCAGAATTTCCAAGACTGGAGTAATATCGTACCTGATCGAGAGCCGGATACAGAGGTCGAAACACTGGTACTGCCACTCTCTGTCGAACCACCACCTGTCCGCCGACTAGAAGAGGATGAACTACTTGACGATGTTCTCGTCGACGTACGTCGAGTGGACGTCGAAGTTACCCGTGTCGACGTTGAAGAAGATGACGAGCTGCCAGGCGTTCTGATATTGACAACTGTCCGACCACTTCCGCCACTCGATCCTCGGCTGGTTCCACCACTGGTCTCTCGGCTAGACACTCGCGTGACACTAGTACTTCGGCTCGATCCTCGGTCGAGGCCAGAACTATAGCTTGGTATTCTTCCAGGCAACCCCAATCCACCACTACAAACACGAATCGACTGTGTTGATGGGCAGTCATAGGAACCATCACAATTACACGTACACCTATAGCGTATGCAATTTCTGACGAGGTTAAACTGTTCTCTATAGTTGTACTCATCGTTGCCTAGGACACATTTTCGGCAGGTCCCTGTAGCTGGATTGTAAACAGCTGATGTGTTTGCGCATGTTTGGACGGTCAGTTCTGATGGACAGTTCCAGCTCCCGTCACAGTTGCAATAACAAGAGTATAAGTAACAGTCGTCTTGTCCAGCAAAGTTCTTGTTAGGAGGGTGCAAACTGCCAAAAGCTTGACAAGGAGTACAGTTCTTGTTCTGGAACACGTCACCTACAACACTGCAATCGGAACCCTCGACGGAGGTACAGTTCCATCCGCCATTACAGTCGCACGCGCAGGAAAATCGAAGGCAGCCATCTTGAAGAGTGAATTCAGTATTGCCGACGTATTCCTGATTGTTCACCAGACAAGACCTACAAGATCCCGTTCCATATACACCAGAGCTTGTATCTACACTGGTAATCACCGTTCGTGAGTCCCCGCCTACTTGTCCGGTTGTGTACACCTGACTTCCGGCGATGCTGTATCGCTCCTGAATGATAGTATCTCCAGAGCCGTAACTTCCCTCACCATAGCACGTGAACTTGGGAACTTGATAAGGACACTCCCAACTCCCGTCACAACGACAGACACAGTCAACGAGGAAGCACCCCCGCTGAATTTCAAATCTAGTATTACCCTCTATCCTTCTGTTACCATCGTAACAAGATGCACAGGTGGTCTCCTTTTCTGACGGCAGAGTGACGGTCGTTACGGTTCTATATCCTTTACAGGAGTAACCACCGTTGCAGTAGCATTCACACAGCATACGAATACCTCTGGCATCAGTTGTGAAGCTTGTGTCACCCTTATATCTAGTTCCGAATATTAAACAATCTCTACACCCGCCAATTATCGAGCCTTGCTCTTGTCGCCCAGCACACACGAAGTCACCGTTGCAGTCACATCTGCAATGCACTGAGTATCCATCTCTTGTAAGAACAAAGTCACTGTTGCCTTGGTAACGCTCATCGCCGATAACACATGATCTGCACGTTGGTACTGCTCCTTGGCAAGAATAGCGTCCCTCGCAATCACACGAACATATCGACCTAATTCCGTTTATCATGGCTTGAAATCTTGAATTACCGTTATAATTCCTGCCATTAATTTCGCATGTTCTACACGTGTCTTCGACAGGGCCTTGTCCGGTGGAAATTATCTGGTAGCCCCTGCACGTGTATGAGGAATCACAATTACAAGCACACTGCATAGAAAGTCCGTATTTCGTGATTTGGAACCTTGAATTTCCAGTATAAATTGACCCGTCAATATTGCACGCTTGGCAACCGCCTATGCCGCAGTCTTCTCCCTTGCATTCCACCTGAAGTGACGCGTATCTGCACCTGTATTGTCCACTGCATTCGCACGTGCAAACCGTGTCTCTACCTCCCCTGACGATCCTATGCTCTGCGTTTCCTTTGTACGTCTTTCCGTCAATAAGACACGATTTACAGCCGTATTCATCGCAATCCGGACCGATACAAGTCCCGGTTATACTGAAACATCTGTAGGCACCGTCGCATTCACAAACACAGCTCATGATTAAGTTGTTTTTGCGCAGTCTAAATCTTGAATCTAGTTGGTAGTTCTTTCCGTCCAAGGTACAGTCCCTACATTGATCTGATGCGCAGGATGCCCCGATACAAGACTGGACGATACCTGTCGAAGACGTACACGAATAGGAACCGTCACAGAAACACGTGCACGCATAGTCTATGCCATTTGAGTTTATTCCGAATCTTGTGTTGCCAGAGTAATGTCTTCTGTCTATCATACACCTCTTGCAACCAGTCGTCCGACACCCCGACCCTGAACAGATTTTAGTTCCTTCGCAGGACCAGCCACCGTCGCACCGACATATGCAGTCTAAGTTTACACCGTCTTTGACGTGCGTAAACCTAGTGTTTCCTTCAATATTCCTACCATCCACGTGACATGGGCCACACTGACCTGGACATCCGGGCCCATCACACGTTCTAGTCGTTTCTTCTCCCCTACATCGGTAGCCACCATTGCAGTCACAGGAACACGTCATTCGAACTCGACCTCTGTATATATCAAACGTTGACCCGCCTCGATGAGCCACGCCGTCTACAATACAGTCTTGACACCCTTCTGTCGGACAATCGCTACCAATACATGTCCTAGTTTCCTTTGTCCCATTGCACGTATATCCGCCATTGCACCGGCACTCACACTGCATTCTAATGCCCATACTGTGATCTATCTCAAATCTCGAGTCACCTTGATATAATTTTCCATCAATCTCACACTGTACACACCTATCAGTGCAGCCACTTCTTGAGGTACAAGTTCTAGTCTCAGTTTGGCAAGAATATGATCCGGAACAGTCGCATGAGCATTCCATTCTAAGCCCTTGTACATTAGCATAAAAGCGTGGATTTTCATCATAGGGAACCCCATCAATAACACACTGTACACATCTGTCTGTACAGCCACTTCTTGATGTACAAATTCTAGTCTCGGTCTGGCATGAATAGGACCCGGAACAGTCACAAGAGCATTCCATTCTGAGCCCTTGTACATTAGCATAAAAGCGTGGATTTTCATCATAGGGGACCCCATCAATAACACACTGCACACATCTGTCTGTACAGCCACTTCTTGATGTACAAATTCTAGTCTCGGTCTGGCATGAATAGGACCCGGAACAGTCACAAGAGCATTCCATTCTGAGCCCTTGAACGTTAGCGTAAAAACGTGGATTTTCATCATAGGGGACCCCATCAATAACACACTGCACACATCTGTCTGTACAGCCACTTCTTGATGTACAAATTCTAGTCTCGGTCTGGCATGAATAGGACCCGGAACAGTCACAAGTGCATTCCATTCTGAGCCCTTGAACATTGGCGTAAAAACGTGGATTTTCATCATAGGGGACCCCATCAATAACACACTGTACACATCTGTCTGTACAGCCACTTCTTGATGTACAAATTCTAGTCTCGGTCTGGCATGAATACGATCCGGAACAGTCACAAGAGCATTCCATTCTGAGCCCTTGAACGTTAGCGTAAAAACGAGGATTTTCATCGTAGGAAACCCCGTCAATAACACACTTATTGCAAATACTTCGACAGCCACTCACCGATGAGCAGATACGACCGTCGCCTCTACATTCGTAAGAACCTGAGCAGTCGCATGAACAAGACATTCTGGTTCCACTGACTGCAGCCTGGAATTGCGTACCACCTTCATAGGTTCGTCCATCAATATTGCACCTTCTGCAGCGACTGTTGCACCCGCCTGTAGATGTGCAAGTCCACTCATCGCTCTCACAGCGATATCCTCCGGAACAATCACACTCACATCTCATTAGCCTGCCTTCTACATATGCTTGAAATGGTGCCGAGCTACCAGGATATTTTCTGCCGCCTATTTCACAGTCTCTGCATTTGGATTGGCAACCAGTACTGGAACAAATCTGTTTTTCACTTTCACATCTATATCTTCCGTCACAGTAACACTCACAATTCATTCGCTCTCCAAACACAATTTCAGAGAACCGTGATTCCCCTGTAAAGGATCGCCCGTCAATTGAGCAGGATCTGCAATCTTTGGTTGCCCCACAGTCAGTGCCCTCACAGGAATATCCGAATAAATCACTAATACAACGCCAAGTTCCATTACAGTTGCACGCACAGTCATATTCTAGACCTCTTATGGCTACTTTGAATTGTGGATTTCGTTCATATGTTTGTCCAAATATATCACAACCTTGACAGGCCGGTCGAACATTTTCCGGTTCACATCTGTGTTGACCGCTGCAACTGCATTCGCAAATGAACGGTTTTCTGTTTCTGTATATTCGATACCTGTCATCCCCTTTGTGAGTTTCACCATCGTGGAAACATGACTGACATGCAGGTGGAGTTATATCTTCACAACTGTGAGAGCCATCACACTCACATCGGCACCTATACCTTGACCTACCCTCCACCTTCTCAAACACAGAGCCGTGCTTGTATTCTTGGTTGTTATGGAGACACGAGCGACAGCCGACAACGCTACAAGCGTCACCTCTGCAAGTTATTGTTATGGTAACGCGAATCCCCTGACATCTATAACTTCCGTCACAATTACACAAACAATTCATCCTTATTCCATCATAAATCTTCTCAAACTCAGTATTGGCTAGTCTTTCCCTTCCATCCGACAGACATGTGTTGCAACCAATTTGTCGGCAAGGCTCGTCCCTTAGACAGCTGAGTTCTGTGATTGTGTCTTCCCCTATACAATAATAGGAGGAATCACAGCCGCAGACGCAGTTCATCTGAATACCGTTGTAGACCGTGTTAAATCTGCTGTTGCCTGGGTACGTTCTTCCCTCATGACGACACGAGCGACATGGTGGAGGTAGACAACTTCTGCCTGCAACACAGCTTGTCACTTCATTCCCTTTCACACCAACGCATCTGTAGCTGCTATCACACGAGCATTCACAATCCATATTGTACCCTTGATATACAAAACTTTTGCGTGAATTACCTTCGAATTCTATCCCAAATATGTTGCACGATCGACAACCTCCTATCTGCGTACAGTCTCCACGTCTTGGACATGCGATTTGTATATCTATTTGTGTCCCTTGGCAGAAGTAGGAACTATCGCAGCCACATACACATCGCATATCTATTCCCTTATATTTGATAGAGAACTGGCTGTTTCCTGCGTATGTCTGGCCTTCAACAACACAACTGCGGCAAGGGGGCGGTAAACAAATCTTACCTGCATCACAAGAAGTGGTTATCGCCCCTTTTGTACCAACACACTTGTAGCTGCTGTCACAGGAACACTCACAATCCATGTTGTATCCCTGGTACACAAAACTTTTGCGTGAATTTCCTTGAAACTCAATTCCAAAGATACTGCAAGATCTGCATCCTCCGATCTGGGTGCAGCTCCCTCTTCTGGGGCACGATATGATTATATCCCTGCGTATACCTTCACAATAGTATGAACCGTCACAGCCACAAACACAGTCCATCTGTATACCTTGGTAGTCGGACTGAAATCTCGTGTTCCCGTCATATCTCACGCCATTTACTCTACATTTTCTACACCTCTTTGGAAGACATCGTCTTCCTACTCTACAATCGATCTGGGAATCTCCTGTGGAACCAATACATCTGTATGATGAATCACATTTGCAGTCACAGTCCATTTTTACGCCCTGATATACTATCGGGAAAGTAGTATCTCCAGCATAGTTTATTCCAAATATGTTGCAATTCCTACAACCAATGGGCGAGCAGACCTCTCCTATGCATGATATGGTAATAACCTCTGTTATTCCTTCACAAAACGACGATCCATCGCATCCACAATGACAGTTCATATCAATGTCCTTGTATTTACTTGGAAACATGGTCCCTGCCCTGTGTTCGCGGCCGTTGAGAATACAGTTCCTACACGTTGGCGGTAAGCAGCCTCGCCCATCTGCTAGACAATCAACAATTCTGTCGCCTCCAGACCCTGTGCAAATATAACTGCTGTCGCAACTACATCTACATTGAATTCTGACTCCTTTATAGATTAAAGCGAATGACGTTAACGCGCCATAGTCATTACCAAAAATGTTACAGTTCCTGCAGTTAATTGGTGAACAGTTTTCGCCAATACAAGATATCTCTATAAACTCCGTGACGCCCGTGCAGAAGGAAGATCCGTCGCACGAGCACGTGCAATCCATTTCGATTCCTTCATAGAGATACCTGAAGTTTGATCCAGCTCTATGTTCCCGCCCTCCAAGAACGCAGGTTCTGCACGTGTTTGTTAAACAGCCTCTTCCACCAGCTAAACATTGAACTACTACGGTGCCACTTGACCCTCTGCATACATAGTCTCCAAGGCAACCACATTCGCAGGTCAGTTTCATTCCCTGGTAAATAATGTCAAACCTGGAAAGAGCAGAAATCTCTCTTCCGAAAGTGTTGCAGCTCTGACACCCAAGTGGGGTACATTCTCCGTTTATACACCTCAGAACAGTGGAAACACCAATACCCTCACAAAACACAGACCCGTCACACCCACAGCGGCAACTGAAATCAATATTTTTGTACTGATACTTAAACACAGCTCTGCCTCGGTATAACTGCCCTTCAAAGTTACAGGAGCCACATTGTTGTGGAAGGCAACCAATGGAATCTCTGCACGTAATTCTTGTTGTAGTCCCTTCTCCTTGACAAATGTAACCTCCCAGGCAGTCGCACGTACATGTGAGCAGAAGTCCGTCATAAATGATATCAAGCGTGGACAGCCCTGGAAAATCACGTCCAAACACACGACAGGACTGACAGCCAACCGGACTGCATCTTCCGCCGATACATTTGACAATGATTTTTGTTGATATTCCTACGCAGTAAACGGACCCATCACAACCACACTGGCAGTTCAGATCATAACCGTTGTATAAATGCCTAAAGGTCGACCCACCACCATATGATTTGCCGTCGATGATACAAGACTGGCACAGCTGTGGAAGACAACCGCGGTTGTCAATACACTGTACTATAACAATGCCTGACTCCCCTATACATTGGTAACTACCGTCACAATTACATTTACACTGAAGCAATGTCCCGCCATAAATGATGTCAAAAGTTGACAAACTGGTGTATACCTCGTTATAGAGTCTACAAGACGTACACCCTACTGGGTAACAGGTGCCTCCGACACATTTGATTTGTATTTTCTCGATTACACCTTGACAGAAGTACGAGCCGTCGCAGCCACAAACACATTCCATATCAAAGCCGTTATACATATATGGGAATTTTGTAGTCCCAGCGAACGTGTTTCCGTCTATAACACAAGGTCGACACACCGACGGGAGACATCCGATTCCGTTTGCACACGTAATGACGGTGACCCCTGTTGAACCACGGCAAATATAGCTCCCGTCACAGTCGCATTCACATGTGACCTTTAACCCTTCGTAAATGATGTCAAACTGTGAGTTTCCAAGATATTCTGTACCAAAGATATTGCATTCTCCACACCCGATCCGTGTGCAAACACCCCTTATACATGATACCTCGATACTGGTTGTAATTCCAACACAATGGCTCGATCCGTCACAGCCACAGCGACATAGTATTTCGATGCCTTTGTAAAAAGTACGAAATTCTGATCTTCCAGCATAGGTTTGGTCGTTGACAAGACACGAGTTACACGTGGACGGGAGGCAGCCACGCCCATTTACACACAATACAGTCACGCCGGTTGATCCTGCGCATCTGTAGCTGGCATCGCACGAGCACTGGCAATGAAGAATAACACCTGAATATACGATATCAAATTTTGAGTCACCTTCGTACGTACGACCAAACAGATTGCAAGACTGACATCCTATTCGGTTGCAAACACCACCAACACAAAAGATTTCTATTGACTCGGAGACTCCAGCACAGAAGTAGCTGCCGTCGCATCCACACGTGCACAACATTTCTATCCCATTATAGTTGTACGAGAACGTATCGCCACCTTGGTATGAGCGTGAGTTCACAAAACATGACTGACAGGTTGAAAGGAGGCACCCCGGGCCACCATCTATACAAGACACAACCAAATTGCCGGTGGCTCCAAAACACTGGTAGTTTCCACAGTCACACTGACACCCCAACTTTAAGCCTTTATAAATGATATCAAAATTGCTATTTCCTCCATATGTAATGCCAAACACGTTACAGGAAGCACAACCAAGCTGTCTACAGCGCCCCAAGTAGCAGGATATAATCATTCCGCCAGCTCCTTCACAATAGTAGGATCCGTCACAACCACACTCGCACTGAAGTTCGATTCCTTCATAAATAGTTCCAAAAACGTCCCCGCCATCAAACTGTACCTCGTCTACAACACACCGAGAACATCTATCCACCAGGCAGCCAGATCCCCGGCTGCATTGTAAAATCATTTCCTCATTTGCACCGAAACAAGAGTATGAACCATCACAAGAGCACGTGCAGTCAACCTTTAATCCCTGGTATATCAAAGGAAACGAGCTTTCTCCTTCATACCTCCTCCCGAATAACGAACAGCCACGACAGGTCTGGTCCTCAAATACCTGTTCCCCTCTACAGTAGTAACCGCCATTACAGAAACACGTGCAGTTAAGTTCCATGCCAGCACGTTCTATGACGTAACTAGAATTCCCTTTGTAATATTTATTGTTCATAAGACACGTGAGACACCGTCCCGCACCGCTGCCGATTCCAGACCCGGAAATATCAACTGGTTCTTTGACCCATTTTATCCATTCACCAATGCATATGTAACTGCCATCACAGTTACACCGACATGTTAGAGTTAGCCCGCTCATCTCGAAATCAAAATGGCTGTTTCCAGGATATGACGACCCTCTGACGTCACAACTGCGACAATCATCTGGGGCGGTACAGGTATTAATAGGAATTGTGCTCGGGCATCTAGCCGCTCCATCGCATCCGCAGAAACACTTGTATTTCCAGCAACCATTTTCCATGTCGAACCTCTCGTACGAATCATAGACTTCTCCGTCCACGTTACACTTCTTGCACGCGTTACACGTGTCTATGGCGTTTTTACCAGAGCATGACCATTGACCGTCACATGAGCATTCACAGTCTCTGTAGATAAGACAATCTTCTTTAAGACTGAATTTCTCTCCCCCTTTGTATACGTTGTCGCCGATCTGACAGGACCTTAAACAGAAACAAAGATTGGGGTTACACATCTATCCCAAGCCCTAAAATAGGAACAAAGATGAGGATATATAAGAATCTGATATGAGGTTCTGTTGTAGATGAGCGTTTCCAACCCGAGGGATGACCGTGCTGAGCGGAACCGAGACTACGCCGAGATTCCGCTCAGCACGGTCATCCCGAGGGTTGGAAACGCCCATCTACAACAGAACCCCATATTGGATTCTTTTTCTTGCACAACACCTCCTTTTAGTTTTGACAGCTCGCACATGTATATTGTTTACAAAATAAAAGTAGTGCGGAAGTAGTTCCGGCAGTTGAATAGAATTGAAGTACATTTATGTTAGTTGCCTGTGTCGGAACACCAGGGTCAGAACATAAATTTCTATCACAGGGTAAAATCACGGATTTCCTTGTCTGGTGTGCAAGAAATATTAGTGTGTTTGTTTTTGGTTTAACGGTCCAGTCAACACTGTTTTGGCCATATCGACCCCGTCAGTTTACCTAACCAGATTTTCCCCGAGCAGGCATGAGGTGTTAACAGGTACAGTGAACATTCTTTCGCCCGAAACTGACAACTGACCTACTTCAATCAGTGGAACGGGCCTCCGTGGCCTTGTGGATAAGAGCGCTGACCCTTAATCATTGGATCTCTCACCGCTGTGGGTTCGAGACTCGCTCGGGTCATATGTGAAACGCCAAGTTCTGGAACGGATTGTCAGGTGGTTTTTCTCCGGGTACTCCGGTTTTCGCCCACCTCGGATTAACTATCGGCTCGATATGAGTGAAATAATCTTAAAAGGGCCATAAAACCAAAATCAACAACAACAAAAAAAAAATAAAATAAAATAAAATAAAATGAAAAGAATCAGTGGAAGGAAGAGAATTACCGCGGACTAGAATTCTTGATCAGTGTCGACGAAAGAATGTTGCCGACGCCAGCAAGTATCAAAACCCACATCCGACTGAACTATCGAGGCCTGCAAGGGACAGGTTAAATGAGACCGCCAAGCAAACACGTGTCTCCAGACATGCGCACAGTGAACTACGCCACATGTGACGCAGTTTACTGTGCGCATGTCTAAAAAAATCGGGCCAGTGGTTACCCATAAAACGCACAGAGAAGACTCTGATTAGCCCTGCGCGGATGCGCAGGTTGATCTGAGTCTTCTCTGGGCGCTCATGCTCGAAACGCACTTTCAGTGATGATGGAGACGATAAACTTAAAATCAAACAAACAGCGTTGTTGGGTTAGGAGAAAACTACAGTCAAACTTCAAAGGCTCGAACACCTTTTGGGACCATGAAAATATGTTCGAGACAGGGGTAGTTCGAGCCACTGAGGGCTAATGCCAGGAGGCATAACGACATACTTTAGGGCATCTTTTTCGGTGTTCTATAATAAAAATGTATGCTGAGTGTACTCATTAGAATCGCCTCATCGAGGCGATTCTAATGAGTAAACACAGCATACATTTGCAAGATAAAAGACTAAAATCTCCTTAATCATCCCCCACTATTTCTTATGTAGGCGATTTCGCTAGGGGCTCAAGAATGGGTTCGACACATCCATGGTAAACGAGCCAACGGTGTTCGAGCCATCGAAGTTCTACTGTATATTAGAAATTGCTGTTTCTGGAGTATATGTAAAACATTGGTTTTATTGTCGCAAAACTCGTTCTAGATTGGGCTTCACGGTGCTTCACGCAGGGTTGAAACCGACCGCATATGAGTACTAGCAATCCGCTTAGTAGGACAAAGCCTCCCCAGGCAAAGTGGTGCGAGTCGGAAGGTCCCTGTGTATAAACCCTATTGATTTTATTTGGCGGGTAAAAGATCATAAAATTGGAAACAACGTATCCAAAATGACCTAAATAGTGTTGACGGGGTGGGGGTGGGGGGGGTGGGGGTGGGGGGGGGGTGGCGTTAAACCTTAATTCAAACAAACGAACGGCGATGTGTCTGCTAAAATGTAATTTTCGCCGTTAAACCGCTGAAACCCCATCCGACTGGCATATTTCAATACTGTTATTCCCAACCTAAATGTACTTATTCATTTCTTTTCTGTAACAATGATTATAAATATAGATATGCACAAAACGGAAAGAGCTTTGTTGCCACCATTGCTGTTAAAAATGCATGATGGAAAATAATGTAGAAAATTTATTTATCATATGACGTCGCGTCCGAGAATGTAATCACGACATGTATTATTTTCGATAATCCACTAGTGGATTAAATATGTAAATTAGCTAGATACGTCCCGCAACGTTACATGTACGACGTCCTTAACGACGTCGCGTTTACTTATGGCGGAATATTGACATTTTTGTAAACAATCGTGAATAAAATGCGTTTTAAATGTCATATGATAAATAGAATCTTGCATTCGTGCTCGTGTATTATTGAATTTACTAAACTCGTTAAGGAAAAGGGATAAAATGCTCAGCAAAGCTTTGCATTTTATCCCTTTTCCTCAACTCGTTTAATGAATTCAATAATACATGATGTTATTGAATTTATTAAACTCGTTGGGGAAAAGGGATAAAATGCTCGGCAAAGCCTCGCATGTTATCCCTTTTCCTCAATTCGTTTAATAAATTCAATACTACATGAGCACTCATGTAAGATCCTCTATGTAGCATGAAGCACTACCAATTGCGATTTTCTATGGAGTTTCAATGGTAAACAGCATTTTGCACACATCTTCTTAGAATCGGAGGCCTATACGCGATCTTCTGTTTCTCTTAGAAAATGCAACTAATTTTCCAAATCTTGTGTGAATAGACATAAAGGGTACCTAATAAAATGTTACATGTATCAAATTTTTTAAATCTTGTGCTAAGTGTAATTTTTATGGTGTCAAATCTTGGCTTTTGTAATGATTTATTCTGCAAAATTGATTTATTCTGCGAAGTGACCCTTTGGGTTTTTAAAACAATAGCCAGGGCTGGTGAGTTTACATAAACAAAAACAGTTTAGGCTTTTGCATGGAAAAATGAGTCCTCTAACCAAAACAAAACACATTTTGTGTATTTTTCATGTGTAGCAACTATGGTAACACAGGCTATTTTATGTATAAGGAGTTTTTGATCGAGTATATAATTAGAACTAGGGGATAGGAGACTAAAGAATTGTCACTTTGGGGTGGGGGTGTAAATCGTCAGTTTCATCACGTGAACAAGTCCGTGAAATAAAGACCCCCTAAACCCCACTTTATATAGAGAAAACTGGGGTTTACGGGGGTAAACATGATTTTCCTTATTTCTGCTCCAAGACATAGGTTGTGGGTACTCGTTAGAACCGCCTCATTGAGGCGGTTCTAACGAGCACACAAAACCTATGTTTGGTGTATAAATAAGAAAATTATCACAAATTTTCATCATAAAATTACCTTTTTTGAGGTATGAAATAATATACTCTACCACACGGATGTGTTATCGTAATGTTACAGTCTAGAATTTTGATTGACGCGATCCGTGTCAATGCAGCTTACAATCTAGGTTACCAATACAGGGCACATTCTTTCGCCAGAAACTGACAACTGCCCTTCTTTAATCAGCGGAAGAGAGAAAATGACCATAAAAAACGTATTATTATCATTCTTCGCGAAAAACTGTTGTCGAACCCGGCAGGTTCATATGTGGGTGGGCACATGTGAGACGCAATGTTCTGCAACGGTAGGCCAGGCTGTTTTTCACCTGGTTCCCCGGATTTCGCCCACCTCTGATTTTTATTTTATTTTTGTTTTGGTTTTACAGTGCTTTCAAGATTATTTCACTCGTATCGAGCCGATCGTCAATCAGAGGTTGGCGAAAACCGGAGTTCCCGGAGAAAAAGCACCTGACCTTCCGTTGCAGAACTTGGCGTCTCACATGTGACCCGAGCTAGGCTCGAACCCACAGCGGTGAGAGACCTAATGATTAAGAATCAACGCTCAATCAACTAGGCTACGAAGGCCCCACCCCTCTGATTAATGATCGACCTGATATAAGTGAAATAAATTTGAAAGGGCCGAAAAAACTAAAAAAAAAAAAAAAAAAAAAACATGCACGGATTAGCTTACCTGCAGTTACCACAAATGTCCTTGACCTCTCTACAGAAAGTGTCTCCACATTTGCATTCACACTGGTTATACTGATAACAATCACTCCGGTAGCTGAACGACTGACCCGGTCTGTACCGCTGTCGCTGAACAACGCAGTCTCCACACCCAGCACCTGTAACAGTAGTGACATTATGTAAACCCTTTTTGTATAGTAGTCGCAGATAAGATTGACTAGGCGGAGCTATTCAGGTGTTGTCAATATATGTCAAATTCGCTGAGTCCACCAGAAGAGTCGGTAGAGTGCCTTTCGCACGCTTTCTACAAGCGGACGAAATGGTCATATACGCCACTGCTATGCTTGTGTTGCAGTTGAATTCACACAATCGGGTGACTTGGTTTACCTTTTTGGTAATGGAATATTCCTAAGGCAGGTACAAACGATAGCTCCGCCTAGTCAATCTTATCTGTGACTTCTATACCAAATGGACTCTTTCTCCTTATACACACCAAAACCTCTTTATAACACTACTAATGGGGTCCAAAGTAGAAACAGCGTTAGTTAAACAACCGTGTTATATCCAAACAAAAATGTACAGATTATATAGAAAAATGACCATTTATGGTCATTTTTCTATATAATCTATACATTTTTGGATCGATCGTGAAACCGAGTTATATCCATAACCGTGTTATAATGAACCGTGTTATAATGAGGTTGTGGTGTATATGGCAGGGAGTCCATTTCAAAATTTATGGGTGTCAGGTTGTGTTATCCTTATTTTTTCCGAATATAGCTGAACTTTTTGCAAATAGTGCAGACCCTGATCAGACGCCGCGTTCTGCTGCGTCTGATCTGGGCCTGCACTGTTTGCCCGATTTGGGGTTCCGGTACAAAATGGGTTAACATTTCCTAGGACAATTTACACCTATGGCTCTAGTGGCATAACGTTTACATGCCTAGAAAATAGAGGATCTTACCTGAGTGTTCATGTTTTGAATTTATTAACGAGTTTAGGAAAAGGTTTAGAATGCGAGGCTTTGCCGAGCATTTTATACCTTTTCCTCCACGAGTTTAATAAGTTCAGTACATGAGGCCGAATGCAGGATTCCATTTATCACAATATTATGACATTTAAAACGTATTTAATTCAGTTTTTTTTTTACAAACATTTCAAAATCCGCCATTAGTAAACGTGACGTCGTTAAGGACGTCATACATGTAACATTACGGGGCGTATATAACGTATCTGCATATTTAATCCCCTAATGGATTATTGAATTTATCACATGGCGTTATTATACGTCATATGATATAAAACATTTTATTATATTAGACAGCTTAACGTTTTGTCATTTTAACGTACCGGAGACCTTTCTAGCTTGCAGTGCAAGTGACATAATCTTACACACCTAATTTTTTGTTAAGCATTTCTTGTTCATGTTATGTCATGATAACGTAAGGAAAATCATTCAATTCAGCAGTGTGGCTACCACAGCCAGTACATTAGTGAAATAACCTTCACATTATGTTGTTTTGTTTAACGTCCCCGTCAACACTCTATAGGTCATTTTGGAGACGTTGTTTCCAATTGTGTGGGACTTTTACCCGACAGTGAGATGAAATGACATCTCAAGCCCTGTCACCTAATGAAACCAATAGGGTTTATAAGCATGGACGGACCGACCCGCACCACTTTGCATGGGCAGGCTTAGTTAGACCTTCTAAGCGGGTTACCAGTATTCATGTGCGGTCGGTTTTGCTCTGCGTGGAGGCATCATGTAGCCCAGTCTATTTCTTCAAGCCCCGATGGGCGAGGGCCGATCATTATGTTGTACTAGGCTTGTTCACATACTAGTATGTTAGCTTTAGGAGTACATTTCTAATAATCAGTATAGTAACTATATCAAATACACTTTTAAGACCACCTAAAATTAAGACTAATTCTATTTTAAAAAAGCTTATTTAGAAGGACACAGTTATTCTTTATTTGTGTTTTCTGCACACAGCTTCCTCTGGTCAGGGACCAAACTTGGGACTGTTCAAAAGTGGTCTCAAAGACCACTTTTGAGGAGTCCCAAAGGTGGTTTTCAATAGGAATTATACTATAGCTTTAACATTAGTGACGTCACACTAACTTGCCTAGCACAGTATTTTGGTGTGCTGAGCAGGCTGACATATTGCCACATTGAAGCAGAAAGCAACAGTTACTGCAGAATACCTTTATTTTCACCTCCGAAAATGGCGGACCTCGACAGAAGTGACGTCACACCGACATAATTAATTACGTTGGTGACATTGCGTTAACATGTATACCGCTCACTATTTTGATGTACTGTACATGATAACAAAAGTAATGTTAACGTAAACAGCATCGTTTTGGTAAGCAATATGGTTTTTGCACCCAGCACCTTCAAATTATCAGAAACAAGACTAGCGCCATAGAGAATTCTTTAATGTCTATCCTGCTAAAATTTGTAGATATCATTCGTTGCCCTGCGCGTGACATCTAAAGATTCTTTCAGTGAATGCAGATGTACTTTTGAGCAGTGGCGTCAGAAGGGAATATTGCAGGCTGATATGATAATTTATTGCCCGGCGTAAGGCATGCTCTCGATCAATCTGAATTGTGAATAGCTATTAACTCTTCTCTTGCTGAATATTCAGTTTAGCCACACCCATTTCTGACTTTGAATCAATCAGATTACTTGATGTAATTAATTCCTACAAAATCATAAATTGAATGTCAAACAGTGTAGATCCTGATCAGATGGCTTCTTCAGAAGTCATCTGATCTGGATCTACACTGTTTGCAAAGATAGGGATTGTCGTGAACAGCATGATAAGCGTTAAGTAGAAGTAAAACAAAGATCTGGAATCGATACAATTAACTTACTCCACCCATCAAAGACACCAAAGGGAAAGAAACACATGTGGTATAATATTTTTTCTTATCTGTGCTGCAAACATAGGATGCAGGTGCTCGTTAGAGGCGGTTCTAACGAGTACCCCAATCTATGTTTTGAGCAAAAGTAACACTAGGACATCTGCAAAAGTATATGTGTCTCCCATGACAATAGGGATCAACTCTTAAAGGAAAGAATTTGCTCCTGGGGAGCAAATTCTTTCCAAATTCTTTCCTTTAAGAGTAGACCCCCCTTTTCATAGAAAAGCAAACAGGGAGGCCGGAAATTGTCTACAATGTATCTCTGTAAAATGGCGGAAAAAATCTGCCGGGTGTATACATTCTTAAGTTGCTTTAAAAGCGTTTTCTTCTATTGATGTTGCCGTTGTTGTCGTTTTATTATCATTATTATTATTATTGTTTTGTTTTGAACGCTAGGCAAGGCATTACGGTAACGCATCCGTGTGACATAATTCAATCTTTCATATATCCAAAATGGTTAGTTTCTGATGAAAAAAGTTGTGACATCTTTCTCATTAGAACCGCCTCATTGAGGTGGTTCTAACGAGTACCAACAACCTATGTCTTCGAGCAAAAATAAGAAAAATAATGTATACATCTGAAAACCACAGCTTTCTCTATATAAAGTGTGGTGTGGTGTATTTGTGTGTATTGTTTTTAGTTTACGTCCCAACAACAACTAAGGTGATACGTAGACGGGACCTCGGTTTAAAGACTCATCTGAAAGTCTGGAGAAGCCCAGGATCGTACCCACGACCCCTGGTTTATGAGGCTAGTAGCATAACCACTACACCACGGAGGCTTCAAAATAACGCATACCTCGGTATAACCCGGCCCCCGCCAATCGGGGCTTGAAGAAATAGATGCCTCCACGCAGAGCTGAAACCCACCACCCTCGAGTACTGATTAACCGCTTAGAGGATCTAAGCCTGTCTAGGCAAATAGTGCGAGTCAGACCGTCCATGCTTATAAGCACTATTGGTTTCATTTGGCGACAGGGCTTGAGATGTTATTTCATTTCATTGTCGGGTAAAAGTCCCACAAAATTTGAAGCAACGTCTCCAAAATGACCCATACAGCGTTGACCGGGACGTTAAACCCAAAATCAATAATAAAAAAAACCTCGGTATAACCCTAGTTTTCTTTATACAGTAGAACTTCGATGGCTCGAACACCGATGGCTCGTTTGCCAGGGATGTGTCGAACCCGTTCTTGAGCCCCTAGCGAAATCCTCTACATAAGAAAAAGTGGGGCATAATTAAGGAGATTTTAGTCTTTTATCTTGCAAATGTATGCTGTGTGTACTCATTAGAATCGCCTCGATGAGGCGATTCTAATGAGTACACACAGCATACATTTTCATTATAAAACACCGAAAAGATGTCTAAAAGTATCTCGTTATGCCTCCTGACAGTAGCCCTCAGTGGCTCGAACTACCCCTGTCTCGAACAGATTTTCGAGGTCCCAAAGGTGTTCGAGCCACTGAAGTTCGACTGTATAAAGTGGGATATAGAGGGGCGCTCATTACAAAGACTGAAGATCGTGTAAAGGACTATTTCGTATTCACCAGTCCAGCACATTGTTAAGTTTCGTAACAAGAAAACCAAGGATAAATAAGTCTGATTCACAGAAAAACTAGCTGCTCGGTATTTGTAACAGTTGTGTATAACTGACAGTAGTTTGACAGATCGCCAGGGAACATCGCTGTTTCCCTGTTGATATATATTCATGATAATATCATGAAAATGAGCTGCGCAAAGGGAAAAAATGTCTTCAACATGAGCGCCCAGCGAAGACTCAGATCAGACTGCGCGAATGCGCCTTAGGGATGGATGCTCCACGACCGAAAGTTTCTTAATACAGAACACAGACCGATAATGTTGTATTTTTCTCTGTTTGTGTCCGTGTTTTACGTCCTCGTCAACACTGTTTGTGGTTATTTTGGAGACATTGCTTCCAATTTTGCGGGACTTTCACTCGACATTGAGATGAAATGACATCTTAAGCAATATCGCAGGGTTTATATGCAGAGACGCACCAATTTGCCTGGGCAGGCTTAGGGTCACTGATGAGGCCTAATTCGCCGAAACTAGCTAGTCTGGTCCAGACATTCTTGTACAAGCTATACGTTTCATTTCTGTGGTGAATTCTTTGCTTCCAAAGGATAGCTCTTTTATAGAACTTATTAGATCTTCGGTCGAAATCAGCTCTGCACGGAAGCACCATGCAGTCCAAACTTTTTCTCAAAGTCCCGATGGCTTCAAGTCTCGATGGGCGCGGGCGCCCAAGAATGTTACATAATAATTGAGTGGGCACGCAAGCTGAGTCTTGTGCTCGAAGACAATTTTTTGCTTTGCGTGGCTTACACTATATGACGTGTGACGAGAAAACGTAACTTGACTATCTACGGAACGTCGAAACAGTGATCGCACAGATCGAGCTGTGCATTTGTACAGCCAGATAGGAGAGTTTGCTGTTCGTATTAGATAATGAATGTGATACGCTGCCCAAAGAATAGGACACACTGCCCGGCAAGCTAAGAATCCCGGGCCAACGTCGTGTTACAGCGATACGCTGTTAGCCCGACGTTGGCCCGCTGATTTATGCTGACTGGTTTCATGTGGACAGTGAAGTCTCTGACCGGACTGCGCGGACGCGTCTTCGCTAGGCACATGCTGTGTTTCTGAAGCCATTTTCACACATTGCGGCTTACAAACAACGACTGTTCATCATGAACGACTGTTCAAGTGCAGTCTGATCAATCTTTGCATGCTGATTTCGGCATGTACAGTTAACCTCCATGTAAAAACAATGTTTTTCCCCGATCTGTGCGTTAATTGTAGAGTGCAAAGCTGACTAATTGATTGGTTGATTGTTTGGGGTTTAACGACTCGTTAACCCTTGTGGGTCATTTTGTATCGCCTCCCAGTGCAAGGGAGAAAAGTGATAGAAGATATAGTGGAGGGGATGAAAGTGATGGACGGGAGAAAGATAAAAATGAAATGGCAGTATAGAGTCAGAAGAAGTAACAATGCTCTCCCTCTACCAATGCAAGGACAACAGGCCTTGTCCAACTGACTTATTGAATGAGCAAAGAGATGTAAATACGGGATCCCTGCGCATGCGTTATGCGTTGATACGACGTGTAACGTAATTTGCCCGGTGGGAAATGACTGCCCATGCGTAGCTGTCTTACTTAAATCATTCGAGTTATTGTCTTTGCATACTTCTTGAGTTCACGTCTGCAGTCTGCGATATCTTACGAGTATGCTGCATGCACAGTAAAATTCCTACATTATGACCACATTTGGGACTGTTCAAAAGTGGTCTTTAAGACCACTTTTGAACAGTCTTAAAGGTGGTCTTACTAAATAAGCTTAGACTGAATTTTAGATGGTCTTAATAGCGGAATTTTACTATATATTTGTAAACTGTGCCGGGGGTTGGGCACCAACAAAAAGACGTCTAAAGAAGGCAATTGCGACCAGCGAAGTCTCAGATCAGCCTGCGCATTCACAGACTGATTTGAGATTTGGCTTGAAGCACGTGCTATAGTGTACATGTAGACTTTATTGTGCCCTGGCTGTGATATTTAGTAAATCAGTGAATATTGACACGCGGCTTGCAATGTGTGTCAACCATCTTAATGACAATATTATCAATCAAATTATTGCATTCACAATAAACTCGAATATATGACTGTTCCCTGAAAGGCCCTCGCCCATCGGGGTTTGAAGAAATATATGGGCTGCATGATGCTTCCACGCAGAGCTGAAACCGACCCGCACATGAGTACTGGTAAACCGCTTACAGGATCTAAGCCTGGCCAGGCAAAGCGGTGCAAGTCGGCCCGTCCATGCTTATAAACCCTATCGGTTACATTGGGCGGCAGGGCTTTAGATGTCATTTCAGCTCAATGTCGGATACAAGTCCCACAAAATTGGAACCAAAATGGCCTTTAGAGTGTTGATGGGGACGTTTAACCTCAAATCAAACAAAATTGTTCCCTGAAAATATTGTTTCTTCATCTCCTGCAAGGAATGCATATAACCCTTAAAGCCCTAAACATTTGGATACAACAATGTCCCTCGTTTATGTGTTATTGTTTTGATTGGGGGTTTACGTCCCTTTCTAATCGAGCCGATCGTTCAATTGAGGTGGGCGAAACCGGAGAAGAATAACATGGCATACCGTTACAGATCTTAGCGTCTCGCTTGTGACCGTGACCAAAACACTAGGCCACAGAGGCCCTTTAATATCATATTTAAAGACAAAATGCTCCCTCTTCATATTTTATTCCGTTCGTTCGTCCGTTCGTTTGTTTTATTGAGTAACACATCTGTGTATGTAAAACGTGACACTGGCAAAGACTGCAGGACCAGATCAGACGCCGCATTCTGTTTGCAAAACATTCAGCATTTATAAAAATAAATCAACCTATAACCCAAAAATTTCGAAATATGTTTATAAGGCGAAAGACTCTTTTCTGGACGAAATGCGTTGAAGGTCACAAACTGCTAAGGTCATGTCGGGACTTTTGTTCTTAACCTACCGTCAACTGGCTGGTCTCCTCTCCCCCGGGTGTAGACACCGCCCCGACACACCCACTTCCCGTCGCACTCACAGTCACAGCGGGAATATCTCACAAAACCAATGGTAGCGGGGAATGATGACGTCTCACCCTCATAATACTGATCCCCTATTTTACACATTCTGAAATATTCATAATGCAAAACGTCAAAAACGATAGGTTACTTACTGTGGAACACCACAACCTCTTTATATAGAGGATCTTACGTGCGTGTTCATGTTTTGTTGAATTTATTAAACGTGTTGTGGAAAAGGGATAAAATGCGAGGCTGTGCCGAGCATTTTATCCCTTTTCCTCAACGAGTTTGATAAATTCAATAATACACCAGCACGAATGCAAGATTCTATTCATCACATGACATTTAAAACGCATTTTATTCACGAATGTTTAACAAAAATGTCCATATTCTGCCATTAGTAAACGCGGCGTCGTTAAGGACATGTATCGTTACGGGGCGTATCTAACTAATTTGCATATTTAATCCACTAGTGGACGTTAATTACATTTTCAGGCGCGGCGTCATATGATAACATGCGTGTTATATCCAAACAAAAATGTACAGATTATATAGCATTTTTTCTAAATAATGTATACATTTTGGGGATCCATCTTTGTGTTATATCTAAAAGACTTGCATCGTGGTGAGGCCGACCGTAATCGCGACGGTGACAACGTAGTCACGACGGTGACAACGTGGTCGTGACGGTGACAACGTAGTCACGGAAGTGACGGTGACAACTTAGTCATGACGGTGACAACGTAGTCGCGACGGTTACAACGTAGACATGACGGTAACAACGTAGTGATTTTTGGGCCGATTATTTGTCATTCGATCCTTGTAAACAATATTTCAAGCATTCATCGCCCATGTTTACTCGATTATCTTTAATTTGTGTAATGTTTAATAAACAGTGAAACAGAGAAAAAAAGTGCATGTACTGTTTTATAAACAAAGCACAACGATAAAAATGACCCGAAAGTACCGAAATTTGTCTTTCGGTATTAACCAGTCAAGTTCAAAACCATTTATTTCAACCGATACTCGGAGACAACCTACCCAACGTTTACAGTTTTGGATCTGAAGAGTTCTGGATTGTATTCCTTTTTTATACTCGACACAGGTAAGCATAAAATTTGTGTTGCTCATACATATTGAGATACAAGCAAAAGAAGAAATTTTCCTCATCAAGTTAACAAGTCCGTGTAATGAACGCATCTTTATATATAGAGGAAAGTTGGGTTTACAGGGGTATATATAATTTTCCTTATTTTCGCTCAAAAACACAGATTGTGTGTTCTATTGAGTAACCACAAGCTATGTTCGAACTTAAAATAATGAAAATATACATATAAAAATCTGAAAATGCTAGTTTAAGGGCAATCATTGACGCCATTTTAGCACATGTATGTGTTATCGTAATGTGCTCGGGCGAGCAATAATTGTTCTTTATCCTGGTCATAAACGTTTAAAATACCAGTTATTATAAACTTTGCGAGCAGGACAAATCATGTTCAGTTAAGCTGAGAATGAAAACGCTTATATACTCTCTTTCTGGTTATCTAAAACACATAAGCTCCTTCTCTCAGAAGCTCACAGTCAAAAACATGTCTCATAAATTTCACCAGAAATGGCCGCACTTGTAACATACATGTACAAGCAGGCTCACTGACACTGTATCGACTTTGCCTACACGCTGCCGGACAGCCAAATCTAGCAACGGTTTATCAACACTTACCTACACAGCCCACAGACATCTTCTATATCATCCCCAGAACAGCTCCACTTTCCTCCACACTGACAGTAACAGTCATTAAACGTTTCACAACCACGTGTTACCCGGAAGGTGGAGTTACCAACGAAGGTTTTACCATCCACTTCGCAACCACTGCAATAATCCTCAGCGTAGGATCCGTCACCACAGTCCCAACCACCGTCACAGTAACAGTTGCATTTGTAGATTATGTTACCAATCTGAAGCGAAACATAGAGAGTCTGAGAGTAACAGTAACATTTGTAGATTACATTACCAATATGAAGCGAAACACAAAAAGTCATCACCCTACTACTACCATATTATGACAGAAGCAGTTACATTTGTTGACAACGTTACCAATCTGAAGCGAAACGTAGAGACATCACCATACTACTACAATATCCTGACAGTAGCAGTTACACTTGTAGATTACGTTACCAATCTGAAGCGAAATATAAAGAGTCATCACCATACTACTACCATATCATGCGAGTAATATTTGTAGATTATGTTACCAATCTGAAGCAAAACATAAAGAGTCATTCACCATACTACTACCATATCATGACAGTAACAGTTACATTTGTAGATAATGTTACCAGTCTGAAGCGAAGCATAAAGAACCGCCATAATATGACAGTAACAGTTACATTTGTAGATAATGTTACCAATGTGTAGCGAAACATAAAGAGTCCTCACCATGCTACCACCATATCATGACATTAATAGTTACATTTGTAGATTATGTTACCAATCTGAAGCGAAACATAAAGAGTCATCACCATACTACGACCATATCATTACAGTGGCAGTTACACTTGTAGATTATGTTACCAATCTGAAGCGAAACATAAAGAGTCATCACCATACTACGACCATATCATGACAGTAGCAGTAACACTTGTAGATTATGTTACCAATCATAAGCGAAACATAAAGAGTCATCACCATACTACCAACATATCATGACAGTAGCAGTTACACTTGTAGATTATGTTACCAATCTGAAGATAAATATAAAGAGTCATCACCATACTACCAACATATTATGACAGTAGCAGTTACACTTGTAGATTATGTTACCAATCTGAAGAGAAACATAAAGAACCATAACCATACTACCAACATATCAAGACAGTAGCTGTTACATTTGTAGATTATGTCACCATTCTCAACCGAAGCATAAAGACTCATCACCGTACTACTACCATATCATGACAGTAACAGTTACAATTGTAGATAATGTTACCAATTTGAAACGAAACATAAAGAGTCATAACCATATTACTACCATATCATGACAGTGACAGTTACATTTGTAGATAATGTTACCAGTCTGAAGCGAAACATAACACTCATAAACACACATTCGCCCCCATATCACAAACAGAACTACAACTGTACATGAAGATAACGTGACCAGTCTGGTAAGGAACATAAAACCATGACTGCATTGACACGCTCCCGTCACAGTAATATCCACAGTACCAGATTACGTTACCATAATTAAGAAAAAAAAACGTAACATAATGCCCATAACCATACTTCCACCATATCTTCACAGTAACAATTACATTGGTAGATTACGTTATCAATCTGAAACGTAATACGTGACATGTACAAGACTTATCACCACACGGTCACCCACCAATTACAGTAGTTGTAGATTACGTTTCGAATCGGACGAAAGCGTAAGACCCACCATGCCCGTAGGCTGGGTTACGACAAGGCACTAGCTAAGATGGGGTAACAAAGGCTATTCCTTTTATAGAACATACATGTATTTACGACAATGCGCGTGACTTGGTGATACAACGCAAAATGAAATAATGATATTTTTTTTTTTTCATTTTGAACTTTTTATATCATTTTGCATTGGCTTAGTCGATGCGAAAAGAAATATAATGTAGTTTTTATTTCAGTTGTGTCGATACTATGAGATTTTATCAAAAGAAAAATTTTGTCATTTTGCGATAATAGGTGGCATACTTAATTTTGTATTTTGCTTTGAAAGATTGCACATCTTTCAATCATCACGGAAACATCTCCGTTCAAAAGTGTAGGAATGTGCAATCTAGTTTTTGAATATAAAATTCAGATGCTAAGGTGTCTAACTAACATCGGTGTGTTAGCTCGACGGTTGTTTTCTATAGAATGCTCAGGTATGGTGGATCAGTTATGAACAGAATTAGACATTTTGGGACGTTTCTTACAAGGCGAGTAGTTAAAACTACAACAAAGAATTTGGGACTTTTCGCATCGAAAGAAAATGCTGCAAGAAGAAATTATTATTATTTTTTTTTTTTTTTTTTTTTTTTTTTTTCATATCCGAAAGGTTTTTTTTTTAACATTATTTCATTTTGCGTTGTCCTTATACAACTCAAAATGAAATAATGTATAATGTAAAATTCGAAAATATTTGTTTTTGTACTAAAGAATGCAAAAAATTACCGCTAGAGGTGGTTTATTTTGAACAAAATAAGTAATTCGAGACTTTTCGCATCCAAATTTAGTGCTACAAGAAGAAAGTAATCAATAATTCATACCCGTCAAGTTTTTTCTACATCATTTCATTTTGCGTTATGCAGGTAAAATGCAAAATGAAATTATCTAAAACTAGGATAACTCTCTTCAGGTTTGTTATCAATAAAATGTACGAACAAAATGAAAAAAAAAAATCGGAAGTTTCGTGCCAGTTGGTCCTTTTAAATAACAGTCAATTATTCGGGACTTTTCGCATCGAAACAAAATTCTGCAAAAAAAAAAAAAAAAAAATCATTCAAATTATTCATTCCCGACATATTTTTTACATTATGTAAAAAGCCTTAATGCACAGATGGGCATGGCACCAAAATACCTTAAAGACGTTCAGTTTTAATCCTACATTGCTTCCTAAGCCTAAGACAACTATATTCTTCTAACATTATTTATTGTGCGTCGATGCGAAGCATATTAACGCAAACTGGATTTTTTTTTTATTTTTTTTTTTTTTTTTATATTTTCATTTCATTTTGCATCAACTTTGCCAACGCAAAATGAAATTTAAAAAATCAAAATGAAATAAAATTATTTCATTATTTCATTTTGCGTTGTATCACTTGGTAACGACAATGTGGATTTGGCTCACATTTGGCAATCATTTTACCTGGAGTTGGAACTCCTCATTTGGGGCAAACGTGCCGTACGATTGGCGATCTACAACAGCGTCACAACGCTGACACTGGGGCTGTCCACTACAGATCCATTCACTCCGTTTTGAGGGGCAGTCCAGGGTGCCATTGCAGAAGCATTCGCAATTAAGTTGCCAGCATACTTTCTCGATCTGTACAGGTCCATTGTCGAATTCAGTACCTGAGAAGCGAAAATGTCAGTCTTTATGAAAACACGACTATACAAATGCATTGTAAACAATACCGCCCAAAAAACAACATTTCAGGATAATTTCTTTTTATATTTTCCTTATTTCTGCTCAAAATATGGATTGTGGGTACTCGTTAGAACCGCCTCATTGAGGCGGTTCTAACGAGTTCCCACAATCTATATTTTGGAGCAGAAATATGAAAAATAAAGTTTACCCCTGTAAATTCCAGTTTTACTGTATAAAAGTGGAGTTCAAGGGGGTCAAAATTATATAGCCGTGTTTTCGTGATGGTTATTATAACATTGCTGTTACTCATATTTACTGGATAACGTCTTGCCTGAAAAATCACATGACCACACACATAATAATAACACATGGTTACTGGCGCGTAACGTCATGTCGCCGTCCGTAACAAATCCATGCTTTAATTGTGTTTTTTTTTTTTTTTTTTTTTTTTTTTTTAATTTCGTCGGTAAAATAAACCGAATTATACACTCGTGGTCCGCATTCAATATGTAGAGAATCTTACACGAGTGGTCATATCATATTAAATTTATGAAACGAGCCTTCGGCGAGTTTCATAAAATCCATGTGAAATGACCACGAGTGCCGTTTATCATATATTTACATTTCCAGTGTAAAGTCTAATGTAAACCTGTAGAAAACAATGTAGTTCATACTTCCATGAACACAACGAGTCACATGATTTTCAGTGACGTCATGTGACGTAAGTCTAGACTCTGGTTCTCTACGGGCGTTGGTGATGTCAACGCTGTTCTTCTCCTTGTAGGAAAAAAGCGTGTTAATGTTTTACAGCTTTAAACGTTAGCCCTATAAGCATTTTGTCGCACAGTGATGAGAGACAAAGAATGTAAATATAAAAAGTAAACTTAATTTTTCTGCTTTTCATGAAAGAATGAACATCAGCGGGTCGCTAGTAAAGTTTACATGAACCCCTTTTGGGTTCATTTACTTTGCACGCGACCCACTGCGTTCATACTTTCATGAACAGCAAGAAAATAAAATTGATTTCTTAAATGACCACACATATAATAATAACACATGGTTACTGACAAGTAACGTCATGACGCCCACCGTAACAAGCCCATGTTTTTAACTGTTTTTTTTTTTTTTTTTTTTTTTTTTTTTTAATTTCGTCGGTAAAATAAACAGAATTTTACACTTTAGGTAATTTAACATATGAAATTTGTGAAATAACCACATGTGTAAGCCCCTTTTTTTGTCATATGACATCATGTCAGAGAGTTTAATAAAGCCATGTGACATAGTCAATGCGTCATTTTTCTATATACATGTACCGGTAACCTGTAGACGGTGAAAATACGCCATTTAGACCACCTAAAATAAGACTAATTCTGCTTTAAAAAGCTTATTTAGTGACTGCAGTTATTCTTTCTTTGTGTTTTCTGCGTACAATGTCCTTTGGTCGGAAACCATGTAATGAACTGTTCAAAAATGGTGTTAAAGACCACTTTTAAGACCACCTTTGAACAGCCCCCACGCTGGTCTAAATACAGGAATTCTACTGTATTTTGTATGTGTAATAATATCATGTTTTGCAGTGAACCCTATTTTCTCTGGATCTTATCCATCACTACACCTACAGTTAAATTCCGCTATTAAGACCACCTATAATTAAGACTAAATCTGCTTTTAAAAACAATTGAATAGGTTTCAGACAATCTTTCTTTGTATTTTCTGTACCCAGCGCCTCCTAATAAGGGACCACCTTTGGGTCTGCTCAAAAGAGGTCTGGGGCCAGTTGGTCAAAACTAACGACGTCGTTAGTTAATGTATCGTTAAAACTTTGATCATTGAATATGGCAAATATGCTGAAAATTTTGCTGAAAAATGTGAGCAGCTTTTAGCAAAAATACCAAAATTTACGATATTGTACTTCCTAGAAGAGTTAACTGTATGACCACTAACGAGCTCATTTAGATAACTATTCTTTGAACACTTGGCCCCTTAAGACCACAGTCCCAAAGATGGTCTTAATAAATGAATTTTACTGTATTTATTATCAAAACGACGTACCTTCATGTTCACACCTTCTACACGTTGAAACCTGGGTGCCACCTTGACCATCAGTACGAGATGATACAACTGAAATGGAAATTGTGACAGAAAGATAAGATATAGTACAAAAGACTGATCCCCGCCCATCGGGCCTTTGAGAAATAGACTGGGCTGCATGGTAAAACCGACCACACACGAGTACTTGTTTACCGCTTAGAGGGTCTAATCCTGGCCAGGCAAAGAAGTGCGAGCCGGTCGCCCATGCATATAAACCCTATTGGTTTCATTGGGCTACAGGGCTTGAGATGTCATTCATCGAAATGTGGGTTAAAAGTCCCACAAAATCGGAGGCAACGCCTCCAAAATGATCGGAGGCAACGCCTCCAAAATGATCCATATAGTGTTGAAGGTTCGTTAAACCTCGAATCAAACGCAAACAGTGCACCGGGTAAATTATCTTATCATCATGAAAGCACGCCTGCATAATTTTAACCCCTTTTATATAGTAAAACCTTATTTTTCTTATTTCTGGTCTAAAATATAGATTATGGGTACTCGTTTCTGGTCTTAAATATAGATTATGGGTACGTGTTAGAACCGCCTTGATGAGGTGGTTCTAATGTGTACTAACTGTATATTTTGAGCCAAAACAAGAAAAATATCACAATTTATCATCTTGAAATTTTCGTCTTTCCGTGGTAAAATTTACAATGTATTTGTATAGGCGTGTTTTCATAATGTAGCTATAACTACTTGATCAGGGAAGAAATGCGCGATAAAATCAGAGGTTATATCGTGCTAATATCAGGGTCAAATATGGATGCTTGCACTAAAGTTTATATCCCTAGATGCATGTTTGTACCAAATATAATTAATGAGGCTCTTACAGTCCTTGAGAAATGGACTTGAACGGTAGAGTAAAATCTAGGGTTGTTAATTGTTCTCAATATCAGTAAACCACGAAATATAGGTCAAGGTCAAATATGGATGCCTGCATTTAAGGCATCGCTAGATGAAAGTTTGCACCAAGTATCATTAACGAATCTCTTTTAGGTCATGAGAAAAGGGTGGAAGCAAGGATTGACAAAATAGTTCATTAAATCTGTGAACCATAAAATGTAGGTCAAAACCAAATATGGATGCTTGCACTAATGTTGTCATCCCTAGATTCCAATATGTGCCACGTATCATTAATAATGAGGCTCTTAAAGTTCTTGAGAAATGGATGCTCTGTCTTTGGTCGGGCCAACCGGAATCCAACTGTTGGTTTTCTATTGCTCTCATGCTATGGAGTTTCATGAAATTTATGTTCTCGAAGATGTGCACTGTTGAGTTAGAAATCCTTCATGCGGACTTAACAAATTATTTGCCTAAACCACGAAAGAGCCTGGGGCGAGGATTGTGGCCACCTACATTTGTAAAATCGATTTAAGGCCCAAGTAAAAACTTTTTTAATGACAGTTCCAATGCAGTTTTTCTGTTATTGTTTATGATAGTTATAGTTCGTATATATTGCTAACATCATTTTATTTTGGATAGGCGTTTGTCCATTTTGTGGGAAAAGAACTGTCCTTTTGGCTTTCCGCTTGTGAAGTTTCCATTATGGTAAAGCTGTTTTATGTTTGTATTTCTTTACATTTGGCGTCTTAGGCTGGAGGGGTGAGGTAGCTGTATCGATTCCTGATCATTGCCTTCACTTCTACCTAACATTAGGATGAACGCTATGGTGGTCGCTAATGTCGACGAAAGAACGGACATCCGAACTCCAATATTGCGCCATGCTTAAAGCAGGCGCGACAGAAACTAAAACTTAAATGAGTGTTCATTTCATATGAAATTCAAGAAACTCGCCAAAGGCACGTTTCATAAATTTCATACGAAATGAACACTCATTAAAATATAAAACTTACTTCTTCCGCTTGGCCCTTTGCATTTGTCTTTGAGTTTCGTCCTGTAAGCCGGACAGTCATAAGAACCATCACAATGACACGTGCACGTGAAAATATTACATCCAGATTCCCGCGTAAATTCATCTCCAACTTGATATGTTTTGCCTCTAACTCTGCATGGGGTACACCCCCTTGTTTGTCTTGGTACACGTGAATGCCGATGCTCGGATGGATCCTGATCACTCGATTCCCCACTTAAGGTTATGACTTTGATGTCTTCAGTAGGCTTAAACTGGAGTGGCCCCTTGTCTGGTTTTTCCTGAAAGATTGCACAGAAATATTTAACAAATACAAGAATTCCGCCGAAGGCTATGTCGCGCCTGTGTGCAAAGTCATCGAACCATGATATCTAGGCCAAGGTCAAACATAGATGCTTGCATATAAGTTGCCATTCTTAAATAAAAGCTTGTACTAAGTATCATTAATGAATCTCTAATAATTCTTGAGAAATGAACTTAACCATTAGGGTGAACGCTGGGGTGGTTGCAATATTTAACAAAGATAGTGAACCATAAAATGTAGGTCAAGGTCAAATATGGATGCTTGCATTTAAGTTTCCATCTTCAGATTCAAGTTTGTACCAAGTATCAATAATGAAGCTCTTATAGTTCTTGAGAAATTAACTTTACCATTTGTGTGAACGCTAGGGTGGCGCAATATTTTACAAAGTCAGTAAACCATGAAATTTAGGTCAAGGTCAAATGTGGATGCTTGCATTTACATTGCCATCCCCAGATTCAAGCTTGTACCAAATAGCATTCATGAATCTCTTATGGTTCTTGAGCTGTAAACTTGACCATTAGGGTGAATGCTAGGGTGGTCACATTATTTTACGAAGTCAGTGAACCATGAAATGTAGGTCAAGGTCAAATATGGTTGCTTGCATGTAAGTATTCATCCCGTGATACAAGTTTGTACCAAGTATCATAAATGAAGCTCTTATAGTTGTTGAGAAATAAACTTGAACCTTAGGGTGAACGCTAGGGTGGTCGCAATATTTTACGAAGTCAGTGACCCATGAAATGTAGGTCAAGGTCGAATATGGTTGTTTGCATGTAAGTTGTCATCCCGTGATACAAGTTTTTACCAAGTATCATAAATGAAGCTCTTATAGTTCTTTAGAAATAAACTTGAATCTTAGGGTGAACGCTAGGGTGGTCGCAAATGTTGACGCCTTGACAAACGGACGGACGGACGAACGGACGGAAAACCGGGCGCCTATATCGCGCTATGCTAATAGCAGGCGCGACAAAAAATGATATTTCGCATATTTTCAGAATGTAAAAAATAACATGACCATGCTATTTTCAAAGTAGCAACCTTGACTACTGATTAGACGTATATAATAATAATAATAATAATAAACTTTTTTTCCACAAAACAACGATTAATACCAAAATAAAATTTACTGCGTGTCTTGGAAACATCACAATTATTTTCACTCGCACTTGTGAAAAAATCTGATATTTGTAAAAGTAAATATCCTCTATATATAGGTATGCCGTATGTACGGTGAAACTTCGATGGCTCGAACCCCAATGGATCATTTATCATGGCGGACTCGAAATTGATTTAGGGCTTGGAGAAATCGATTGGGCTGCATGGTGCTTCCCCGCAGAGCTGAAACTGACCACACTTAAGTACTGGTAAACCGCAGTGGACAGGGTCGGCAATTTTGATCATTAAAACATTCCTTCGATCATTCTTGCACACCAGATAAGGAAATCCATAGTTTTAGAAATTCTGTTCTATACCTGCAGTTCTTACCAAAATCGAATAGATCTATTCTCGCGTGTTCGATAAATGTACTGGTTAAATACGACCTCATATGCGCCGTCGTTAAGACTGACCTCACAGCACGTTACGTGACGTAATAACTAAACATTCCTGTAGTTGGCGGAGGTCGGCAACAGAAGTGACTGCAGTTTTAAAAGCCAACGCTCATAAATAAAAAGAATCCTACATGGGTGTGAGTGGTGGATAGAAAAATCCGTCCCTCAGGATCACTGTCCGGCATCACTCGGCAAGCCTCGTGATGCCGGACAGTGACCCTCGGCTCGGATGTTTCAATCCACCGCTCACACCCATGTAAGATTCTTATATTCTCTCCCTTCTGCTGATTCAAAAAGGGTAGTTGTTAGCTTTGGGCGAAAGAATGTGGACTATACTATTTAACCGCTCATGTATAAGTTAATGCATAATATGTTCTATAAAAGGGTTATCCTTTGGAAGCAAGGAATAAACCACAGAACTGAAAAGTATAAGAGTGAGAATGTTTTCTGTGCCATACTAGCTAGTTTCGGTCAATTATGACTCATCAGTGACCCTAAAAAAATTTAAAAATTTCACTATGGAATCAATGATTCCAAAGGACAGGAAAATATAATCTACACTATAATGAAGGGCAGGGGGGCATTTTACGACTACCTCACATTCCATTGACACCAGGAAACCTGTCCAGGAAAAGTTGGGTAGGTGAATTGACCGGCTCGATATAACCTACATAGTGCTTGACTGTGCCTTTAAACTCTAAACCAAGGCGCATTCGGGTGCAGATATACTACTCGCTTTAGTGGCATTTTCAAGTTTATCAGGTACCCCCTATATTAATTACATTGAAACACCTTGACTTGATGAAAAATATGCTATCACAGGACAAGTGAGCTTTATCAGATTAACGTGACATTGCACTTCTATGAACTGGATTACTGGAAAAAATGGCAAAATGTAAAATTATACAAGGGGATTAACTGATAAACAGAATACCAGAGACGTGTCATTTGATATCAAGAATATCAGGCTCGGCTTCGAGAACGCTTGTAGAATCGCTCGGCAAGCCTCGCGATTCTACAAGCGTTCTCCAAGCCTTGCCTGATAAACTTGATATCAAATCACACGAATCTGGTATTCTATTTATCAGTTTATCCCCTTCTACACTCTTAAATTAACAATATACAATCAGTTATTGATGATCCTCAGTGCATCCCAGCATTCTAGCGGTCGATATATTCGGTATCAGCTGATCATATTTTCCTATGAGATTTTTTTTTGCAGGAATTTTTTTCCATTTTTCCCAGTAACAATAACATTTTGTCATTTTTCCAGTAGTCGGGTTCTTTCGTAAAAGTGGTCTGTCACGTTGACGTGATAAAGCTCACTTGTCCTGAGAAAGCATATCTTTATCAGGTCAGTGCGTTACAATGCCATATATTTTGAGGGTAACTGATAAATGATACTAGCTGGCATTAGTGACATATTCCATTTTACCTCTCCTTTTGTGTCCGTGTGGCAGACATATTGTACTTTCTCTGGTGGACACTCGTAGGTGCCATCACAGTTACACTCGCAGTTATACTGACGACATTGTTCTGTGTGAGTAAACACTGAGTTGGGTGGGTAGACCTCACCAAAAACTTTGCACTGCCGGCAATTCTGGTCAACTTCACTATCTGAAACAAATAGAAAGCGTCATAACTGATACTAGGGTTAATAGTTAACCCATATCCCGCTGCATAATTAATTTAGCCACACCCATTTCTGACTTTGAACCAATCAGATTACTTGATGTGAATTACTCCTGCAAATTCACCAGCTGGATGTCAAACAGTATAGATCCTGATCAGGTGGCTTCTTCAGATGCCATCTGATCAGGATCTACACTGTTTGCAAAGGTTGTGATGGTCTTGAACGGCAGGAAAAGAGTTAAAAGGGTACAGTTACACCCTTTCAAAAATATTTATGTCACCCTTGTCAATATTTGTCGTAAGGGCCTTACGATACTAATAATAACAAATGTCGTCTGCTTGGTCGTCTGCTGGTAACTTAAAAGTCGTTGCTGACAAATGACTTTTAAAACAAAGCAGGCGACAATTTGCTGCAAACAGTGTGGGCCTAGATCAGACTGCGCCTAGAGGAGCAGTCTGATCAGGGTCCACACTGTGTTTATCCAAAACTATATAATATACGCAGCAGACGACATCAACAGAGGACATTTTCAGATGTAGCTTTTCTTGGCATCTTAAAGGTTAGTTTATAGTTTATACTAATTTATTTTAGTTCGATTGCGATGAAATCGCTCTCGAACACTAATGCCAGATGTTATCACGCGCGCGCGAGTGAGGCTTTGACTTTTAAACCACTGCTACACTGTAAAAAATCAATGGAAACATTACACCAAAAGAGCTGCCACCAGTTTTGGTGTAAGTTATCTCCATTGTATGCTCGGTAACTTTTCACTGAATAGCCGGCTATTGATCCAGATAAATGGTGTAATTATGCACCTGAAAATCGACAGAAAGTTTATACCATAGTGTAACTGATCTACTTTACAGGTGTAAATGTGCCATCATATTTTGAAGGAAACGTTTCCTGGTGTAATGTTTCCTTCATTCAGTCGGTGTAACATTACACCTATAATTAAGACTGGCTACACCACAGCGTACATTTGTATAGTGTAAGTATTTATTTATTTCTGTGCTTCATTGGTTCAGAACTTATCCTACTCTAATACCTCCTTTTTTAGGGTACCTTTGATACACTTCTTATAGGGTATCAGTTACCATTTTTCAATGGTTATGTTGGAGCTTTCGTAAAATGCTGGTGTAATAATCTGCTTTTTCCATTAGATTTTGCAGAAATTCTTTATTAAACAGAAATTGTGTTTATAATGAAATGGAGTTTTCCTCATTTGAATCTTATTTAGCAGGATTTTCATTACGCATGAAACAACCCTATAATCAATATTAATAATTATAAAATGTGTATGATATTTATGCCGTTTTGAGCTATATGGCACGAACGCGAACAAAATAACATAATGTCGTACATATAACGCATCTTTTACGGCTAGTTACACCATTCGACAAGAAACGTTAACTTACGTCACGACGAAACAAAACACCAGTGTTGGTGCAGCAAGGCACCGACAAGCTGGAGAGATAACGCTTTCAGAGTGTAATTACTTTTTTACACTGAACATAACAAATATTATCCATTATTTGAAGAAATATTACACTGATAGTTAGTTACACTGAAAAAGGTGTAAAGTTCACAGTTTCACCGCCCTTCAAAAAATGTTACCCTGTAGTTTGACTACAATTACCTTATTTAGTAGCAAACCTTACACCATAAATAGTGTAATTATTTCAAACACCAGTTGATACGAAACGTAACACTTGTTTTACAGAATCGATACACCAAACACCAAATTTGCAGCGCTTCACCAATTTTTGATTAAACTATACAAGTTATCAGTGTTTTGTTACTCAAAGTTACATTTCACACCCAAAATGGTGTATGGTTCGAATTCACACGAGTTTTAGTGTAAACTTCACTCTGTCTTTAGGTATAATTAACACTAATTTTTTACAGTGTACCCATTTACACCTGGGTCGAGTGGGGCATTGTCATAAAGTGTCTTGCCCAGGGACACACCTCGGCTCCGGTGGCCGGATTCGAACGAACAAGCCTCTCGATTATAAGTCGAACACGCTAACCAGTACGATAATTAACAACTTTAAGAAGCGGCATAAAAAAAGTCAAAGCGCTGACACGGCCCCGCCCAAAAGGGCTTGAAGAAATATATACGCTGCATAATGCTTCCACGCAGAGCTGAATCCGGCCTGCACACTAGTACTGGTAAACCGCTTGGAGGATCTAAGCCTGTCCAGGAACCGCGGTGCGAGGCGGACCGTCCATGTTAATAAACCTATTGGTTTCATTGGGCGACATGGCTTGAGATGTCATTTCATCTCAATGTCGGGTAAAAGTCCCACGAAATCGAAGCAACGCCTCCAAAATGACCTTTACAGTGTTGACGGGGACGTTAAATATCAAATGAAACAAACAAAGCGCGGACAGCACTGATTGGTCGATTGTCTTTGGCTGTAGGTTGAAAAATGGTCTTGAAGCCGTACTAAGACTAGTTCGTCTAATACAATAAACAAACAGTGTATAGTAGCCTAATGCATGGGTAAGAGCGATTACATTGTAGGTCTCTCGCCGCTGAGGCCCGAGCCACATGTGAGACGCCAAGTTCTGCAAGGTTAGTTTTTTTTTCTCCAGGTACTTCGGTTTTGCGCCCCCGAACATCGGGGCTTCAAGAAATAGATTGGGCTGCATGTTGCTTCCACGCAGAGCTGAAACTGGCCACACACGAGTACTGGTAAACATCTTAGAAGAGCCTGCCCAGGCAAAACAGTGTGGGTCAGACCGTCCAGTGCATATAAGCCTTTTGGTTTCACTGGGCGGCAGGGCTTGAGAAGTCTTTTCATCTCAATGTCGGGTAAAAGACCCACACAATTGGAAGCAGCGTCTACAAAATGACCTAAATAGTGTTGACGGGGACGTTAAACCTCAATCCAATCAAACTCCGGTTTTCGTCCACCCCTGATTAACAATCGGCTCGAAATGAGTGATATAATCTTGAAAGGGTCTTAAAAACAGTAAAGACTGATTGGATGCCGCGTTCTATGGCGTCTGATCCAGGCAACCAAAACCGAACTTCCGGTACATCCGGGTCTTTTATTCAAGAAAAAAGTTTGAAATACCTCGCTAGGAATCATATGGGCCCCGTCAAGCGATTTTGGTACTTATCGCCTATGCGTAACGGGCCTCCGTGGCCTAGTGGATAAGAGCGCTGACTCTTAGTCATTAGGTCTCTCACCACCGTACTAGCTTCGCTCGGGCCACGTGTGACACGCCAAGTTCTGCAACGGAAGGTCAGGTGGTTTTTCTCCGGGTTCTCCGGTTTTCGCCCACCTCTGATTAACGATCGGCTCGATATGAGTGAAATAATCTTGAAAGGGCCGTAAAACCCAAACCAAAAAAAAAAAAAAAAAAATCGCCTATGCGAGCAGCGATGGTTCAGGTGAGCCTGCGCATCCGCGCAGTCTCGCCAGAACCTTCGCTGCTCGCTCATACAAGCAGTGAATCAAGAGGAACCTTCAGACAGAAAGCCATATCCCTGGCCCCTCTGAATGGCTGGGCATGCGCAGTTAAAATTTGTCATGACGGAATGCTCGAAGACACAAATTCGCTTGGCGGGGCTCATATAATGTCGCAGTTATTTAGTGGATTAATAACACATGTTTACTGGCGCGTAACGTCATGACGACGTCCGTGATAACCCTATGTTTTATTTTAAACATCTTTGGCGATAAAATCCGAGGCTCGTTTGATAAAGTTTATATGAAATGACCACTCGTGTAAGATCCTATATTTTTATCGGAAAACAGTCCTTTTGTACTCAAGATCGATTTTGATTCAACCGTGGTAAATTAAACATCAGTCCTCGAATCACTGAAGCTTTCATGTTAATTGAAAAACGTCAATCTTTACACGAAGACACGCCTATTTAAGTTATTGAAAAACTTTACCACCAAAAAATGAAAATTTTCTGATAAAGAAAAAAAACAAACAAACAAACTGATATGTTTCATAATTCTGCTCAAAACATAGATTATGGGTAACCGTTAGAACCGCTTTGGCGATGCGGTTCAAACGTAAACAAACATGTTTCTGAGCAGAAATACGAAAAATAACGTGTACCCCAGTTTTACCATATAAAAGTGGGGGTTAATATGGGTCAAAATTATAAAGGCGTGTTTTCGTGAATCCAGACCCTGATGGTTCATCCTTTTTGGGGTATATGCAATTACGAGAGTTAAGAGTAATTACGTAGAACAACACACTGCCTGTCATTTCCTGCTGATAAGCGAGCAGCTTTTACCTATGCATCGGATGATTCATCTTGATTTCTTTTGACATTGACATGCTTTGTAACAAGCTCAAAAGGTGAATGTCGGTGTATGTGTAATACGTCACCCACTTTAGTTCCGTAAATTACCTAAAAACTGGGAAACCTAGATAAACAAATGCTATTCGTAAAGAAAATATACAGTTTGTTTGTTTGATTCGAAGTTTAACGTCCCCGTCAACACTGTGCAGGTCATTTTGGAGAGGTTGCTCCCAATTTTGTGGGACTTTTACCCGACATTGAGATGAAATGACGTCGCCCAATGAAACCAATAGGGTTTATAAGCATGGACGGGCCGACTCGCACCGCTTTGCCTGGGCAGGCTTAGATCCTCTAAGCTGTTTACCAGTACTCGTGTGCGGGCCGGTTTCAGCTCTGCGTGGAAGCATCATGCAGCCCAGTATGCAGTGAAATTCCGCTTTCAAGACCACCTAAAATTATGACTAAATCTGCTTTTAAAAGATTACTGAGAGGATTTCAGCTACTTTTTTTCTTTGCATTTCCTACACCCAGTGTCTTCTATTAAGAGACCATCTTTGGGTCTGTTCAAAAGTGGTCTTAAGACCACTTCTGAACAGTCCCAAAGGTGGTCTAAATATAGGAATTTCAATGTACAGTGTATATTGTGAGGATAACCCTTAATTATCACTGGTGTTAAGGGGGTGTAAGGCAGTCAAAAAGGATTTCCATGACCTCCATCAAAGTGTTGATTATATTTTCTATTCCTTTCGGTTTATTTTTGCCCCCGCCCATAGGGGCTTGAAGAAATATATGGGCTGTAAGATGCTTCCACGCAGAGCTGAAGCCACTAGTACTGGTAAACCGCTTAGAGGATCTAAGCCTGTCCAGGAACCGCGCTGCGAGGCGGCCCGTCCATACTTATAAACCCTATTGGTTTCATTTGGCGGCAGGGCTTGAGATGTCATTTCATAATGTCGGGTAAAAGTCCCACAAAATTGGAAGCAACGTCTCCAAAATGTCCTTTACAGTGTAGACGGGGACGTTAAACCTCAAATCAAACAAAGCAAACAAAATCACTACAGCTGGTGTAAAGGGGGTGTAAGGCGGCCAAAAAGGGTCTCCGTGCCCTCCATCAAAGTGTTGATTATATTTTCTATTCCTTTTGAATTGTTTCCATTCACGGTGGGAAATTGTAAAATATTTGTTCGAAATAAGGGAAAATTCATTCTAATCATAAAAAAAACCTGAAAAATAACTCTATATTGATATTTTTATAATATTTATTTGTTTATTATTTATATTCTTTAATTTCTCCAATAATCTTGTGCTAAGGATTCGTATACAGTCGAACTTCAATGGCTCGAACACCTTTGGGGCCTCGAAAATCTGTTCGAGACAGGGGTAGTTCGAGCCCCTGAGGTTACTGTCAGGAGGCATACCGAGATACTTTTAGACATCTTTTCGGTGTTCTATAATGAAAATGTATGCTGTGTGTACTCATTAGAATCGCCTCATCGAGGCGATTCTAATGAGTACACACAGCATACATTTGCAAGATAAAAGACTAAAATCTCCTTAATTATGTCCCACTATTTCTAATGTAGAGGATTTCGCTAGGGACTCAAGAATGGGTGTTCGAGCCATCGAAGTTCTACTGTAATTAGATCCCTTAAACTTTTCACTTGAATCATAATTCAAAGATCGTTAAATAAATTGCATCTATTACTTATTTCTACATTATTTTCCATCAAATGTGTAACAAAAAACTCTGGTTTGAGGGCTAAAACTGAATAAATAAGACAATCGCAGATCATTGCACGCAGTTTTCTTAGTAACAGCTGACGTCATATCGTCGCCTTTGCCCAATCATATTTGTTTGTTTGATTTGAGGTTTAACGTCCCCGTCAACACTGTAAAGGTCATTTTGGAGACGTTGCTTCCAATTTTGTGGGACTTTTACCCGACATTGAGATGAAATGACATCTCAAGCCCTGTCGCCCAATGAAACCAATAGGGTTTATTAGCATGGACGGTCCGCCTCACACCGCAGTTCCTGGACAGGCTTAGATCCTCTAAGTGTTTTACCAGTACTAGTGTGCGGGCCGGATTAAGCTCGGCGTGCCCATATATTTCTTCAAGCCCCTATGCGCGGGGGCTTGCCCAATCATATTGCACAGAACTATCGGTTGTTTTGACGTCACTCAAGTCGTCTGAATTAAATGTATTCAACCGGTTTTCTGGAAATGCACTAAGAAGTATATGAGTTATTCTCAAAAATTGGAGCAATTCGTGTCTGAAGTGATTTTCTTGGTCAAAGTCAAGTGATTACTAATGTTTCCCCATTATATGAAGAAAACTCGTAATGGTTATGTAGATCTAGTTTGACTACATTTCTAGCAGGCAAAAATATGATGCAAAACGTCTTTTTTTTCTTCTTCTTTTTTAGCCTTCTAATCATGTCTCACGTGTCGGGTCGGTTGAATTGTAATTTCATATTATATACTAAAGAAATTTGTCATCCCGTTTTCGTATTAGAGCATCGCTCAAACATTTGACATTATTATCTAAAACAGTACCCTGTGGAAATAGGCATGTCCAACGAAACTGTGTCAGCGCAGTTACAGCAATAGAAAATTGAGTACACCCAGATTTACCTTACCCGATTAACTATTGAAATAATGATTTCTCCACAGCAGTTGGTAAGAACTTTGGATTGTGATAAATAAATTACAAAAACAGGTTTGCAAATGGGTGTTTACTTTTTAAGGTTGTCATTCTCTCCCATCCGCTGATTCAAGAATGGCAGTTGTCAGTTCCTGGCGAACGAATGTGCACTGTATTACGTATAAGCTTGCCCAGGAAAAGTATGGATAGGTAAAACTGAACTGCTCAAAAATTAATTACCTAAAATAGTGTTGACTGGGTCGTTAAACTCCAATACAAACAAAATCTTTTACGGCTTTCAGTGCAATCGCGGTGATAATGTCCAATTATATGAAATATTATATTTTTTTCACATCAGTAAATTTCTTTTGAAAGCCCATTCACCATATTTCCATTATTTGCTGGATCCCAGCTTGCACATTGTCAATATTGGAAAAACAGGTAATCAGACCCCCCTGACCTTTCAAGGTCAGGGGGTCTGGTTACCTGTTTCCCAATACTGATAATCCTCAGACTAGGAACCAGCAATTATTGCAAATAAGGTCAACTGGAGCAGCAGACGACATTATGCATTAGTGATCAAGCCTGTCGGAGTAAGTTACAGTGAAATTCAAGCGTACGTGTCAGTGCTGTCATGGCTCACGGGCCTCCGTGGCCTAGTGGATAAGAGCGCTGACTCTTAGTCATTAGGTCTCTCGTCGCCGTAGGTTCGAGCCTCGCTCGGGCCACGTGTGAGACGCCAAATTCTGCAACGGAAGGTCAGGAGGTTTTTCTCCGGGTGCTCCGGTTTTCGCCCACCTCTGATTAACGATCGGCTCGATATGAGTGAAATAATCTTGAAAGGGCCGTAAAACCCAAACCCAAACCCAGTGCTGTCATGGTCAGTACAGTCACTTAAAATCAGTTTGGAATATTGGCTAAATTAAAAGCAATGTCACAGACATAGCCTCCATGTGTCGTTAAGTGACTAGTTTCAGTGACTGTAAGCACTTTCTTTTATATTATGATTACATGTAAATGCCATACAAATAAACAAAAAAAAAAAAAATGCATTTGATCTTTTATTTGTTCTATTTCCGGCTTTCCATCCTGCCAAAAATTTTGTTTACAAAACACCAATAGTGCGTTGGAGGCAGCCATTGTTTTGACCTACATATTTCAAAACCGGAAATTACAACTGACAAGAATCGGTGACCTCATGGTACCGTCACTATGCAAAATTATGTTATGAACATGTTGTGAGGGTAAAAACAACATTACTACAAAACGTTAACTTTCAGAGAACACATTTATAAATGGTAAAATAGATATTCAAATTGAATTACTTTTCAGCATGTCAGGGACACACGAATCTATTATACCATTTTACAACCCTTTGAGTGTAGCAATATATGAGTTGTATCCAGCGTTTCATAGGGGTATGTAACACGAAATCCACTTTTTTATGACTTAAGAAATGTAGTGTTTTTGTTAGTCACCACAGCTTTTTGGGGCTGCATCCGAAAAAGAAGAAACAAGGTATGTTTTTTTTTTATTTTCGAACTGCACAGCAGAGACAAAAGTTCGGCACTGTCATCGATTTTGAAGCAGTCCCTGTTGATAAAAATGGAAGGCATGTGACTTGAAGTAGCAGAAGACAGAAAATGTTGTGATGGGGAAAATATGTCAAAAAAATTATGTCTTTTGGTAGGCACATTAGAACATATTAAAAAAAGGTATTAAGGAAAACAGCCAAAATATGCAAGGAAGTATCAATTTATTTTTAACTCACATCTTTGAATAGAATTTTTCGAGGTTGTTGACAGAAATGACAGGACTTTATTTGTACTTGAAACAACTGGATGTAATGACGTCACAGCGGATCTCATTTTACTAAGACACTAACACGAGGGAACTAAGTGTCACCGAAACAAGTCAGTCACCATTTCTGGGCATCCTACGATACCATATCTCGAACCATTTTAGGCACATATTTCCATTTATAAATTGTGTTCTTTTTTTAATAGTTACCTTCGAAAATATCTTAAGTAAAATTTGTCATTGATGACGACATCTGTTTGCGTGTGACGAGTTAAACAAGGTACCGGATAACTATTTATTTAGTTTGTATGAAACTGAGCAGAACAAGAAATTATATCAAACCCACATATCATGCATTTCAATTATTTCAAAATAATTTGGAATGCATTACATCTCTATGATCGTTTTGGATTGCTATGAATCAAGAATCGAAGTAAGGCACTTTGCACTCCAGTTATTCACACCTTGTGCATCTAATGCAATGCTGTTATCAATTTCATCCCTATATAGGAGCAAATTTCGTGTTTACACACTGTAAGCCCTCCGTAAGGATTTGATCTTAATTCTAACACAGCGCGCCTATATAGGCAATGGAAAATAACTGTGTTTTATTCTGCAACAAATCTCAGCTCGGAAGAGCGTGACGAGTGACGTCATTAAAAACTGCAAATTTATGACGTCACTAGGCGATTTCCTTGACGTTAGACGGTGTAACGTCATTTTCTCGCATCGAAAACGTAAGAAAAGGATATAAATGCATGTGTTTCAGTCGATAATTTTAGCGGGATTTCTTCTAACAATGGCGAAAGGTTGTGAGATTTTGAAGGAAACAACAACATTATTGCCGATTTTCAGCGTGTTAGAATCGAAATAGATCAGCTCTTGTCTGTGATTTGTTGAGTAATAAATCACAGTTTGTCGGTCAGTTGTAAGTAGACAAATCACGCGCGCTACGCGCTTGTGATTTGTCTACTTTACAACTGACCTCCAAACTGTGATTTATTACTCAACAAATCACAGACAAGAGCTGATCTATTTCTTAATTGAAAAATGTCATGGTAGGCCTAATTCAATAAAAAAGAAAATAGCAGAAGACTATGTGAAACGGCTGGAGATAATTTGATGTTTATCTATTATGTCCCCTTGTCCTCTTGCGCAACGCCATTCTGTATCCCGCACGTGTATTTTAGAACGAGGCTCATAGTTGGAGCTCTTCCAATGAAAGCCGTTTCCATACAAACATGATATATGATCTAGATCGATGACTGTTTACTGAACACTACGTCATACGGACTATTCCATCGGAAAACGTTATGTAGGGGTTACCAACTTTTCCCTCGGTTAATTCACAAAATCTTTGCTGCATATTATTCTGATAAGACATGGTTGCAGGAATATGATGTGGCGGTATTGGTTAGATGCATAAACTTTAACGACCTAGTTCCCGAAGGTCGTAGGTTCGAGTATCAAATTTTGAATAACATTTTTATTTTTATGCCCCCGCATCGGATGATGCCGGGGGCATATAGTTTTTAGGTTTTCCGTACGTGCGTCCGTGGGTACGTGTGTACGTGCGTACGTGTGTACGTGCGTACGAGTGTCCGAATGTACGTCCTTCTGTACGAAAGTGTGTACGTACGTACGTAATCCTGTTAGACTCGGGTTAAGGTTTTTGTACAAGGTAGAACTTGAGCTCATATTTTCCAAACCATACAATAGATTTAGTTTATATTTAGTATGATGATAGATATAGGTCCAAAGTTTTATTCAGCAATACCCCCACCCATACCCATAACCTCAAGGTCAAGCTCACGAACTTAGAAATTTCTAACGTTTGAGACCCAGGTTAAGGTATTTGTACCACGTAGAACTAGAGATCATATTTTCAAAACCATACAATGGATTTGGTTTGTATTTAGTATGAAGATAGATATAGGTCCAAAGTTTTATTCAGCAATACCCCCACCCATACCCATGACCTCAAGGTCAAGGTCGTGGACTTTGAAATTTTTAATGTTTAACACCCAGGTTAAGGTATTTGTACCAGGTAGAACTTGAGCCATATTTTCATAACCATACAATGGATTTGGTTTATATTTACTATGATAATACATATAGGTCCAGTGGTTTATTCAGCAATACCCCCATCCATACCCATGACGTCAAGGTCACAGAATTAGAAAATTTTTAATGTTTAAGACTTTGGTTAAGGTATTTGTACCACCAATTTCAATATAAATTCACACAAATGTTCCTTATAAAAATATCTCGTGCAAGTTCGACTTTTAAGGTCATGGCCTCAAGGTCAAGGTCACAGTGGCTATTTTTAGAAAAACTTTGTCATTGCTCTAGCGCCTACATTTCTTCACTGATTTCAATATAACTTCACACAAATGTTCCTTATGACAATATCTTGAGCGAGTTAGACTTTCAAGGTCATCACCTCAAGGTCAAGGTCAATGTGGCTATTTTTAGAAAAACTTTGTCATCGCCCTAGCGCTTACATTTCTTGACTTATTTCAATATAACTTCACACAAATGTTCCTTATGACAATATCTCTAGCGAGTTCCACTTTCAAGGTCACTGTGGCTATTTTTAGAAAAAACTTTGTCATCCCTCTAGCTCTTACATTTTTTCAATGATTTCAATATAACTTCACACAAATGTTCCTCATGACAATATCTGGAGCCATTTTGACTTTCAAGGTCAAGGTCACTATGGCTATTTTTAGAAAAACTTTGTCATCGCGCTCTAGTTTATATTATATTTTTTGAAGGCTCATATTTCTTGAACCATGTGATGGAGTTGCTACATATTTGGAATGATGATAGATACATGTCAGAAGTTTCATTCAGCCATAACCCCGCCCCCGCAGCATGACCTTAAGGTGATTGGGGGGGGGGGGGGGGTGAGGTAGGTCCCTGGGCGGGGGCATTTGTGTTGTATTGACACATTTCTAGTTCGTTGTTTTTTTTTTTCCTTTAATACACAGTTTTATGCAGCCTGTGGAAAGAAATGTTCAAGCCTGAGCTTTTGGAACTTTGCAAACGAAATAAAACAGCTCCTCCTTATCGAGTTGACCAGCTTTTGAAGAGACACGGGCTCACAATTCTGCGGCTTTCACCATACCATCCTGATCTGATTGCCAAAAAGATGATATGGGGGAAATTTGAAAGGTTATGTTGGCCAATGAAAATTTCAGCTTCGCGTGGCAGATATAAAGGCTCTGATCGAAGAAGGCATTGGAAGCATTGTTGAAAATAATGGTCTGCTTGCTTAACACATGTCGAGAAGGCTGAACAGGAATATTGTTTTGTTTGATTTGAGGTTTAACGTCCCCGTCAACACTGTATTGGTCATTTTGGAGACGTTTCTTCCAATTTTGTGGGACTTTTCCCTGACATTGAGATTAAATGACACCCCAAGCCCTGTCGCCCAATAAAACCAATAGGGTTTATAAGCATACAGACTCGCACCGCTTTGGCTGGGCAGGCTTAGGAGGCCTTCATGCGGACTGAACAAATTATTTGTCTTAATCGCGACGGAAGTAAGGGCGAGGATTGTGGCCACGTAAAATCGATTTAAGCGCCCTAGTGAAATTCGTTTCCGCTGACCTTTCCAAGGCGGTTATTCTGTCGCGGTTTATTTTTGTTATGGTTTGTCTTTTGATGTTTGTGTCACTTATATTATTTTATTTTGGATAACCTATTGGCCTTTTTTGAGGGAAAGTAACTGTCATTTTGGCTTTCCGCTGTTGGTGTTTCCATTGGAGCCTGTTGTTTCATGTTTGTGTTTCTTTCCGTTGGGTGTCTCAGATGGGAGCTGTGGGTTAACTGTATCGATTCCTGATCATTGCCTCCACTTCTAGTTTTAGATCCTCTAAGCAGTTTACCAGTACTCGTGCGGTTGGTTTCAGCTCTACGTGGAAGCATCGTGCAGCCCATCTTCAAGCCCAAATGGGCGGAGGCCTGAACAGGACAATTGTAAAAGTGGCATCGCTGTTGAAATGGAACGAATCATTAACACATGCACTCTGACAGTGACGTTAGAGATTACAGAGACTGCATCTGAGGGTGATGAATCTGCCGACACTGTCGAACAATCAAAACTGTTTTTGTAATGCAATTTCGAAATATGAAATTCTAAAATTATGAAATTCAAGTTAATATGAATCGCTGAATTTTGAAAATAATGAATTACATACTATTATTGAAAAAAAATAATACAGATAAAAAAAGTTTTAAAATAATTACACCGTCCGAGTGTCTCTTCCAACCCCTCGCCCTCAACAACCCGAGTACTTTAATGATTCTGAGTAATAACTGTAACCACTCGGCTATTTATTATTCACGAGCATTTTTGCGCACAATAAATCTACATTCAAAACGATGCCTACCATCAAATTATTGCGTAAGGTATTTGTTTTTAAGTTTTTAGTTCTTCTCGACAATTTTGTCATATTTTTTTTATTTTCTATCTTTTATAATTCACACAATGTGTTCTATTGTTGCGCATGAGAATGAGTTTCAGCTTTTATTTAAGAAGTTTGCATTCACTGGTGACATTGTCATCCCTAGATAACGGTATTAGATGGACCTGTCCGTGTGACGTAATGTTCAGTAAACATTCATCGACCTATACAAGATGGGGTCTGAAAATATTTGTATACTGCAATAGTTTTGTTAAACCACTGTTTGGTTCGAGAAATGGTCCCGGCCGAGAAATGGTCCTGGCGACATTTTTTCCAGCAGGCACACGTCGCTAAGGCAACGTCAGATCAACGTCGATGCAACGTTATGACGATGCACCGACGTAGATGTGACGTTGCATAAACGTCATGACGTGGCACCGACGTTACTGTGACGTCACGATTACGCCATGTGTCTGCTGGGTTGTGTTTCACAAACACATCTTGTGTCTTATTGACATTGTCATCGCCATAATACCGTAAGGTTTGAATGGTTCTTTCTGACATTTACTTTCAACCAAGTTTGGGATATTTGAAAACTAACAATGTTGGCATATTTCTCATATAAATATGTCCCTTTCTTTGCTGAAAAAGCTTATTTATTGGACCTTACATCACCAAACGTCATTCAGTTTTGATCGGATCTTCCTGAAAGTTTCATATTAGTGGGTTGGGGTGTCCCAATTCACTACACAAAGTGCACTGACATTTCAGCAAGGGCGGTGGTTGCATACTTGACTGATTGTTGTTTGGCCCCCGCCCATCGTGGCTTGAGGAAATATATGGGCTGCATGATGCTTCCACGTAGAGTTGAAACCGACCCGCGCACGAGTACTGGTAAACCACTTGGAGGATCTAAGCTTGCCCAGGCAAAGCGGTGCGAGTCGGCCCGTCCATGCTTATAAACCCTATTGGTTTCATTTGGCGGCAGGGCTTGAGATGTCATTTCATCTCAATCGCTGGTAAAAGTTCCACAAAGCTGGAAGCAACGTCTCCAAAATGATCTTTAGATTAGATTAGATTAAACATATTTTATTGCATGAAACACAATGGGATTGGATACAAGTTATACAACATTAGTAAATCCTCTCCCTAAACATTAACAGATAACAGCACATATGGTACAACGGTGTGACAGGAATGTTTTGAAAATAATAAAAATGAGATACAAAACCAACAGTAAGACAAGTGGTAATGGCACAAAAACCTATGTAAACATATGGATGTGATTCATTTAAATCTTCCCGTTTCCTTTACAAATTGTAGCACAGACTTACGTATTTGACGATTTGTTTCTGGATTTAAGAATTCATTACCATTAATAAGCAATTCAATGTTGATATCCACCTGGGGTAGCGACGTTATTAATCGGTTTCTGGGAATCAGGTACAATGGACAGTTAAGAAAGTAATGATAAGCATTTTCAATGTTTGGTCCACAGGTACAAAATGGACTCGGGACAATATTAACTCGGTTTAGATCGGCATTTAAGCTGCTGCAGTTGTGTTTGATTCGTACTAGGGATATTTCGTGGGTTCTTTGTCCGACAAAAACGTAGCTTGTGGGTTTTTCTTGTATGGTTTTTATTTTCCGTTTAAACTCCATCAGCGAAGATGAATTTCTTGTTTCTAGGTCTAGACCATTCCATAGTCGTAAAGTGGATGGAAAGAAGGAATTTTCAAATGAACATAATCGAGAAAAGGGGACATCGAAGTTTTGATTATTTCTTAACTGGTATGGTGTTTGTTCATTTACTCGATTAGGCATGAGATTAATGAGATAACTTGGAGCCTCATGATTTACTATTTTGTACATTAATGAAAGTTTCTTATTTACTCTTCTCACTGATAAGGTTTCCCATCCAGTTTCTGCGTAAAGTGAGTTAAGAGAAGCAAAAATTGGTAGGCCGGTAACTATTCTGGCTGCATTTAATTGGACCTGTTCCAGTCTATTTGCATCCGTTTTGGTACAGCCATCCCAAACTTCACTGGCATACTCTAAAAGCGGCCGTATGTACGAGCAATATAGGGTATTAAGAGTGTCTTTAGAAAAACGATATTTAATTTTCCTTAAAAATGATACTTGCTTAGATGCTGATTCTATTATTATGTCGATGTGTTTGGACCATTTATTTGTTGATGATAGGTTTACTCCTAAGTGTTTATGAATTTCAACAATTTTCAAGATTGTGCCATCCATGGTCAATTCAAAGTTATCATCATGGAAAATGTTCGAAATTAACATGACTTCTGTTTTAAGCGGGTTGAAGAGTATCTGCCATTTCTTTGCCCACTCACTAAGTTTGCGTAAATCTTCATTCAATACAATTTCGATCTGCTGTAGGTTTGCGGACGAGTAACTCAAGGAAGTATCATCTGCAAACAGTCTGGCTAAGCCATTTAAATCATCTGAAATGTCATTAATATAAATTAAAAATAACAGTGGACCGAGAACGGATCCTTGCGGGACACCTGCCGATAAAAGTTTCTCAGATGAACATATTTCATTAACTAAAACTTTTTGTCGTCTGTTGTTTAGATAATCTTCAAACCAGTGTAACATGTGCCCATCAATTCCATAACTTTCCAATTTCAGTAATAAACCTCGGTGCCAGACCCGATCGAACGCTTTAGAAATATCGCAAAAAAATTGGCAATTGGTTTCATATTTTTCTAGCGCTAAACATGTTTGGTGAGTCAGTTCAATCAGGTGATGTACAGTAGAGTGACCGGGTAGAAATCCTGACTGGTATTGATATATAAGTGAATTAGTGATAAGGTGATTATATACATATTTAAATACAACTCTTTCGAATGCTTTACCAACGCAGCTTACAAGTGATATTGGTCTATAATTGCTCACAACCGACCGATCTCCTTTTTTAAAAATGGGCATGACATGTGCAAGTTTCCATAAAGCTGGAAACGATTTTGAACGAAGTGATATATTAAATAGTTTGCATAAAGGTACTGCAATTGTTTTAGATGTATATTTTAGCATACGGTGACTGAAATGATCTTTACCGTGTTGACGGGGACGTTAAACCTCAAATTAAGCAAACAAACCGACAGATTGTTGCTGTATATCTCTGTTAATAAAATGATTCCATAAAATTAAAGAAAAAAAAAAAATGAATATATTTTTTGTGACTTTACAAACCCTGGTTTCTCTATTTTTTTTTTTAGAATGAATCAAATATCAGACTTAATGCAGTTACACAATCTGACATAGATTCATTTAATTAGGGGTTTATCAATGCTGCATAATAGAATAAGTCGGCTGTCTGACATAGTAATTATGAAATTAGTGAAGAAATTATGGATGTTATGTTAGGTGTTTCAGGCGAATTAACCCTGAAGACGCCGAGAAAAACTACATCTGAAAATGTCGTCTGCTTAGTAATCTGCTGAATGCTTTTGTAAACATTTTAAAAAATACTTTTGCGTACAGGCAAACAGTGTGGACTGCTCACAGTCTGATTTGGGTTGACACCAGCAGACGACAAACAGACGACAATTGGTGTCAGTCGCACCGCTTTACCTGGGCAAGCTTAGATCCTCTAAGCGGTTTACCAGTACTCGTGTGCGAGTCGGTTCCAGCTCTGCATGCATTGAAGCATCATGCAGTCCATCTATTTCTAAAATCACCGGCCCCGATAGCTCAGTTGGTAGAGGGTCCGCTCCGTGGAACGGGAGGTCTCGGGTTCGATCCCGGGCCGCGAGATACCAAAGTCGTTAAAAATGGTACTAGCTGCTCCTCGTTGGGCACTCAGATTTACGGGGTAGAGCTAGGACTGGTCGATCCAGTGTCAGGATAATGTGACTGGGTGTGGTATCATGTAATGTGTCTGGGACATGATACTTCAGTGAGGCAGCACTATAAACGTGAGCATTGAGCTCCCTGTCGCAACCAGACACCGTCGTGATATGACTGAAAAATTGTTGAAAGCGACGTTAAACCCGAATTCACACACACACTCTATTTCTAAAGGCCCCGATGGGCGGGGGCCAATAAAGAGGTCAGTGACCGTCAGTCTATAATCATTGACAGGTTGGCAGACAGTGTCGATCCTGATGAGGTGCCACGTATCTAGATCTACACTCTTTTTAGCCGGATGTCTACCGGTCTACGGGACTAAAGTTTTATGTTTATTTGTTTTGGACATGTGCTAGGTTTTACTTTGCTTCGGCGTTGTTATTGTATGACAAGATAAGTAAAGAAAGCTGGCCGCGCCGAAACGAAATTTATCTTCAAACATGTGCAAAAAGCGAAGATACAGATCAGCCTGCTGATCTGAGTCTTCGCTGTGCGCCATATGGTTGACGTATCTTCCATGTTTTTTTTTCAATGGATGATAGAGATTTCTAATTGAAATCTAAATGGTTGTCTTCACTGTTTCAAACAGTGAAATACGATTTTTTTTTTATTTTTCACTGTTTGTGAATTCGATGTATCCAAAAAAACAACAACATATATTCTCTGTTTGTGAAAAGTCAATTAACTAAACGGTATTACTGTGTGACATTCATTTGGTGAAATAAAATCAAATATTCTATATTATGTTAAGTCCATGCAATGACCATCCCTCTAAACCCTATTTTAAATGGAGAAAACTGGAGTTTGGGTGTGTGGGATAAACGTTGTTTTTCTTATTTCTGCGCCAAGACATGGGTTGTGGGTACTCGTTAAAACTGCCTCAAGGAGGCGGTTCTAACGAGAACCCAAAACTTATGTTTGGAGTATAAATAAGAAAAATGTCACAAAGTTTTATCAGAAAAAAACAACCTATATGAGGCATGAAATAATGCACTATATGACACGGATGTGTTTCCGTAATGCAGATTAAATGAGGCTTTATTTTGTTTGAGTGGGCGCGCAGTCTGATTAGAGTCTTTCCCGTGTGTATTTGTCTTAATAAATATTTTTGTTTGATGTAACAGAGATAATACAGAAAAATTCCTATGATTTAGACCACCTTTGGGGAGGTTCAAAAGTGGTCTATAAGACCACCTTTGAACAGTCCCAAAGGTGGTCTCTGATCAGCGTGAGGACTCTGTAAGTATAAATGAAACCTACTAAATAAGCTTTTATACCAGAACAAGTCTTAATTTTAAGTGCTCTTAATTGCGGAATTCTACTGAATATCCGAAGTATAACAGCTGTTATATTATTAAAACATAATTTTCGCAGTTATGCGCCTTTTTTTCAGATATTAGAAGTGCATGCAACCAGTACCTGAAATGGGGAGTCAAAAGTGTCTAATTTCTACTTTTACTGAGACGGTATATGTTGTTGTTGTTCTTTTCCATCACGTAAACAAGTCCATGTAATGAACACCCTCTAAACTCCGCTTAACCCTTGTCCTGCTGAATATTTTAATATGTCACACCCACTACTAATTATCAGCCAATCAGATTACTTGATGCAAATTATTGCAACAAAATCATAAACTGGATGGCAAACAATGAAGATCCTGATCAGATGGCTTCTTCAGAAGCCATCTGATCTGGATCTACATTGTTTCAAAGATAAGGCATATCCGGGCTCAGCAGGACAAGGGTTAATACGTAGGAAACTGGGATTTACAGGGGTAAACATTGTTTTGCATTATGTTTGCTCCAAAAACATAGATTGTGGGTACTCGTTAGGACCGCCTCATTGATCTATGTTGAAAGTAGAAATTAGAAAGATGTTAAAATTTTTAGCTAATATTTGTCATTTCTGACACCATGTTGGACGCCATTATTTCACATGGACATGTTGCCTAATAGATATTACAGAAATAAAACATCCAAAGTATAACAGCTGTTATGTTATAAAAACATAATTTTAGCAGTTTTGCGCCTTTTTTTCAGTCTGTTGCATTGTGATATTAGAAGTGCATATCTGAAATTTTGAGTCAAAAGTACGGGAGGCGGTAGGTGACATTTTACTAAGACTTTGGTTTAATTCGACGTCACCGATCGACTTCCGTACTAAACAGTTATAACACGCCTACGGAACGATAGAATGCGTAACCATTGGTTAAGAACGTGAAGCAATTAGAGCGACATCCGGTTAGGAATTAGATCCCTAAAAAAGGTAAAGAAACTGTGCAGTTTCTGCGTTTCATAAGTTATATAATTTTTACGAGGAAGTTATTTAAAAAACGGGGAATTACATTCAGGAGCCCATTGATGTCGGCATCTTTGGAGTAAATACCAAATCCCGTACTTCACACATTTTGGCTAAATTTAGTTTCTCCTGCTGAAGGTGAACTCAAGCCTTAGAAAACGAGTGGTTTTTCGAGGTGTTTGTTGCCTTTTATTTATTACTGCGCTTTGCTACAAGTTCAGCGTATTAACATGCACACACAATAAACATATATGGTTAAATGTGTTGTGGATATTTTGCTTGGCAATGCAGCACTAGCGAGAAATAACCACGGAAAAGGTCGAAAATGGTTGGTTACGCATTAGATCTATAGAAATGATAACAGAACTTGCAACTATAAAGCGGATCTGTTTTCATCTCCACAGCCCCAGAATCACCCGCACCTTGTTCTACGGAACCATTTTTAGCCAACCTGATAAGCAGTGCGCTATTGATTCGATAATGACATAGTATTTTATGGAAACATTTTCAGTCTCCAGAATCATAGTACCGAATGATTTTCACGGACTTTTACGCTGTGTTTGTTTTATCAATGGTCCGGTAATTGACTGAAATGAAATAAAACAGGTTTTGGAGTTCTAATTTCTGCGAAGAACTCCTCATCTGCCAAAATTTGCTGGTTAAGCATTAGATCGTCTGGTTGAGCATTCGATAACCAGACGAGAAAATCAAACCAGTTGCTGCCTAAATAAATGCCAGCAGCTTACTACAATAAAAGGTGGTCTACATATGATTTCTGAATTGTGTTAAAATCACCAGAGAAAGATAGCTGTGATGAAAAATACTTTTCTGGACAAGACCATTAAATGTCCGGGTATCATGCTTATCTGACCGAATGACGCGCCGATTCATAAATAAGAGGTCATTACTTGCTTTTGTAGAAAACAAAATGGCAAGCTTACGCTTTGTAATGGCGATTAAAACTATATCCGGATGGGACGGCCATTAATGAACCGTCTCATCCGAGAATCAAAGCTGTTCGCCATCCTGTAAATGAATTTGACTAAATCCCCTATTAACAAGAATTGCCCAAAATAAAAAAAAAATGGAGAGAACCCGTTTAAGAAACTCAGGCGTGAAAGGCTAAGGGTAAGATCGTTAACACTACAGATACGAAAGCCTATTTGGCTTATGTAGGAGAAAATAAAATACCGTAAAGGCGTAGTAACGCGACACAAAAGACGTAATAACGCAACAAAGGCGTAGAAACGCAAAACAAAAGACGCAGTAACGCCAATCAGAAGGCGAAGCTACGCAAAAAAAGGCGTAGTAACGCAAAAACAAGGCGTAGTAACGCGAAAAAGTGCATACTAATGCAAAAGAAAGACGTAGTAACGCAAAAGAAAGGCGCAGTGATGCGAATCAAGGCGTTTTTACGCGAATCAAAAGGCGTAGTAATGCGAAAAAAGGCATTGTAACGCAAAAGAAAGGCGTATTTGTTTTAGCTCGCCTCTGCAAAGCAAATAGGTAGCCGGAATATCCTACTCCTGGGACTGCGCATGCCCCCAAAATATATGTCTGTATCATGATCGATAACCCAGATCGGAGATCCCGTGAGTTCTATGCTAACTGTCAAAACGATAAGATAAAGATATTGTCTAAAACCAACTTCTTATTAATACAAACAGCGCAAGAATGACACACCATGTATTCTTAATCATGTTAATCAAGACGAACTAGAATCCATTTGTAAAATTTATAAATTTTGAGTAAACAGGAGGACAGGTGCGTTCATTAAATAAATTGAGAGAAGTAAGTAAGTAAGTAAGTAAGTCAGTCAGTCAGTAAGTAAGTAAGGACTTTATTTAGTGAGGGTAGCAACATTTAGCACATACAAAAATACATGTAATAGCTAATCTTCCACGAGGCCCTCAGCTAATCTTCCATGATCTAATCTTCCTTTTTAATAAAACATACACGCTATAACATTTTGTTTCATCGGCAGTGTCATTTTTAGACATGAGGAAAAATATAGACCTAATAAATTGATAGAACATACAAGTTATAATATTTTCTTCCACCTGCAGTATCATGTTTAGATATGAGGAACTTTTGAAACCGTTTTGAATATGGAGCAATATTTTCTCACGGATGTATCTAGGCAGTGATTAGGCAGTTTACATTAAGCCAAAAGTCCAGTTTTTTGTTCACTATCGACCGACTATTGATAATATTGTATTTAGTACTAAAAAGGTTGTAGACATTTGTTTTCTCCACATCATTTAGTTTCTTTGAATAATCATTACGAAAACACGCCTATACAAATACAATGTAACCTTTATCGCCAAAAAAACGAAAATTTTAAGATGAAAAATTGTGATATTTTTCTCATTTCTGCACAAAATATAATGTGATTTAAAAAAAAAAAAACAAAGGACTGGTGGGTCTATTGCCTCCAAGTGTAGGTAGGAGAAATAGTCTTAAACTGTTTCATTCATCTCTTAAATTCCAGTGTCCAATCAAATAGTTTTCATTCATCTCTTAAATTCCAGTGTCCAATCAAATAGTGTACATCTTCACCAGACGCCGGATTCTGCAGCGTCTGATCAGGGTCTACACTCTTTGCCAAGCCCATCCTATGTTTCCAAGATAACCATCTTTAGTTTTTCACAACAGACTGACCTCACTGCGACTATTTTCATTCTAATAGTTTTCCCGACAAGTCAGTGATATTCACGTGAACTTAAGCATAGAACAGCTTTTCTTCTGAGCACCTTTGGGTCGATTGACAAACAATTTCCAGTGGAATTCTTTTCACTGACTGTTACAAGGCGGTTCTTCTATGACGGTTTATTTATGTTATTGTTTGTCACTGATTGTATGTATCGCATTTTGGATAGCCAGCTGGTATTGATTCCTGATCATTGCTTTACTTCTATTTTTTATAAGCACCAAGTTTATAATCATGGGTGTCTTATGCTCAACCTGGCTCTCTAATGCTTGACCATAGAAACACGAAGACTGAAAATGTTTCCATAAAATACTATGTCATTATCGAATCAATAGCGCACTGCTTATCAGGTTGGCTAAAAATGGTTCCGTAGAACAAGGTGCGGGTGATTCTGGGGCCGTGGAGATGAAAACAGATCCGCTTTATAGTTGCAAGTTCTGTTATCATTTCTATAGATCTAATGCGTAACCAACCATTTTCGACCTTTTCCGTGGTGATTTCTCGCTAGTGCTGCATTGACAAGCAAAATATCCACAACACATTTACCCATATATGTTTATTGTGTGTGCATGTTAATACGCTGAACTTGTAGCAAAGCGCAGTAATAAATAAAAGGCAACAAACACCTCAAAAAACCACTCGTTTTCTAAGGCTTGAGTTCACCTTCAGCAGGAGAAACTAAATTTAGCCAAAATGTGTGAAGTACGGGATTGGGTATTTACTCCAAAGATGCCGACATCAATGGGCTCCTGAATGTAATTCCCCGTTTTTTAAATAACTTCCTCGTAAAAATTATATAACTTATGAAACACAGAAACTGCACAGTTTCTTTACCTTTTTTAGGGATCTAATTCCTAACCGGATGTCGCTCTAATTGCTTCACGTTCTTAACCAATGGTTACGCATTCTATCGTTCCGTAGGCGTGTATAAGTTCCAGAATATTTCAATTTAAATGTGCGTTTTCCAATTACAAACATTTCAATGAGCAAATCCATTTTTCCCAGACTGTTGCATAGTGATAGGTAGTGCAGACTTTAATGAAGTCATAAGAGTTACGAGTTTCAAGAATATTTCCATTTTGAATGTTTTTTTTTTGTTTTTTTTTCAATGTTAAATTTTTCCATTATTTTGTTTTTGTTTTGTGACAAGAAGTGCGCATCACATTGACGTCAAAAGGGATATCAGTTTCCAGAAAATTTCAGGCTTAAAATGACTGCTTTTTACAATGCCTCTATCCATGAAATGGGTCGGTTTGGTGAGGTAGCATGCATCATTTACGATCACGGCGTCCTTCAGTCGAGAAAGACCCCTTGCAGCAGGCTTATTCACTGTTGACATATGGTGATATATTTTCGTACTTTTAATTGAAAATGGGTCGTATTTTTTTCAATCTTCACTCAGAGACAATCAATCACCATGCAGTGCTGTCAGTACTTTGATTTGAAACAGTTGTCTTCGAATTACCCTTAACCCATAAAATGCCAATCACGACAATTGTCGTCTGCTTTGTCGTCTGCCGGTTACTTTAAAACTGATTATTACGAACAGTATGAACCCAGATCAGACTGCTCCTCTAGGAGCAGTCTGATCTGGGTTCACACTGTTTGCTTATATGCAAAAATATTTTTAAAAAGTTTGCAAGGGCTTGAGATGTATGTCATCTCAATGTTGGGTAAAAGTCCCACAAAAAATGGAAGCAACGTCTCCAGAATGACCTTTACAGTGTTGACGGGGACGTTAAACTTCAAATCAAACAAACACACAAAAAAAAGTTGCAAGAAGATTCAGTGGACGACATAAGCAGACGACATTTTCAGATGTAGATTTACTCGGCGTTTTAAAGATTAAACAACATCAGTATATTCCAAGGTTTTATGTTTTATGACAGGATGATGGGTGTAATTATTAATATCCTGCTACATCTGTTTACTTGGAGAGAGAAAGAATCCATTCATTGGCTTATAATTCACCAACGGATGATGAGTTCTATATAGGAAAAACAAACATCAAAGTACAGACAGTACTGGGGGTCTTTGTTTGTTTGATTTGAGGTTTAACGTCCCCGTAAACAATGTAAAGGTCATTTTGGAGACGTTGCTTCCAATTTTGTGGGACTTTTACCAGACATTGAGATGAAATGACATCTCAAGCCCTGTCACCCAATGAAACCAATAGGGTTTATTAGCATGGACGGTCCTTCTCGCACCGCTTTGCCTGGGATGGGTTAGGTGCCCTAAGCCGTTTACCAGTGCTCGCGTGCGGTCGGTTTCATCTCTGCGTGGAAGCATTATACAGCCCATATATTTCTTCAAGCCCCGATGGACGGGGGCCGTTGTACTGGGGAACGCTTGTCTCAAAAATTGTCCTAAACGAGAACTTAAACTGTTTCGATTAACCGTTAAATTCCTTTACTGTAAGCAAACTGTAGACTCTGATCTTTCTGCGGCGTCTGATCTGGTCTGCACTGTTTGCGAAACCCAACTAATGATTTGTCGTTAACGAGGAGTTAGACTGTTTCCTATAACCCTTAAATTCCTTTACTGTAAGCAAACTGTGTAGACACTGATCAGACGCCGCGTGTTGTAGCGTGTGATCTGGGTCTACATTGTTTGCCAAACCCAACACATGCTTGGTCGTGAACGAGGAGTTAGACTTTTTCGTATAACACTTAAATTCCTTTACTGAAAGCAAACTGTGTAGAGCCTGATCAGACGCCGCGTTCTTCGGCGTCTGATCTGGGTCCACACTGTTTGCAAAGCCCAACTCATAATTCCAGTTTGTATTCTATGGGCAACTCTCTTACGCAACACTCTATCACAGGGATAAGAATAGTGCAGCTATTTTCTATAAATAACCGTTACCCGGATTTCCGACTAATTCAGTGATAATCACGTGCACTTCAGGTTTGAAAAGCATATTCGCTTTATAAATTTTGATGGACTGATAATCAATCGACCCAAAAAACAAAGTACCAACAGCACTGGGATCGTATTTGGTTTGTTTGGTTTGAGGTTTAACGTCCCCGTCAACACTGTAAAGGTCATTTTGGAGACGTTGCTTCCAATTTTGTGGGACTTTTACCCGACATTGAGATGAAATGACATCTCAAGCCCTGTCGCCCAATGAAACTAATAGGGTTTATTAGCATGGACGGTCCGCCTCGCACCGCGGTTCCTGGACAGGCTTAGATCCTCTAAGCGGTTTACCAGTACTAGTGTGCGGGCCGGATTCAGCTCTGCGTGGAAGCATCATGCAGCCCATATATTTCTTCAAGCCCCTATGGGCGGGGGCCCCCTGGGATTGTAGGATGGTAAAAGGGTTCTAAACAGTAGTGGGGAACTAGACTATATTATTTAATCCTTAAATTCCTGTATTTTAGGCAAACACGCCAAACCGTATATACCCTGATCAGACACTGCGTTGTGCAGCTTCTGATCTGGGTCAACACCGTTTGCAGTAGTCCCAGCTAATGGTTTAGTGTGGTTGAGCGGGGGCGTGTGGGTGGGGTACGTTGTAAATATTATGGATATTCAAAGACTTACCAATGACATAAATAGTGTTGATGGGGATGGTAAACCCCTCACGAAAACACGCTTATACATATTTTTCACACCCTTGAACCCCACTTTTTTATAGTAAAACTTGGGTTTACAGCCTTATTTTGTTATTTCTGCTCAGAATATAGATTGTGGGTAACCGTTAGAACCGCCTCAATTAGGCGGTTCTGACGGGTTCCCATAATCTATATTTTGAGCAGAAATAAAACAAGAGGCCCATGGGCCACTATGCTCACCAGAGCTCAGGTGGGCACTGCCAAATTGCAGCCATGTATTTTAACATGATGTCATTTTAATCTGCCAAATGAACCCCCATATCCAAATGAGCATCCATTTGGACTCAGTATATGAAACATTAGGCCTTTTATGAAGTAGAGGGGGTAGGGCATGGACCCAATGGAGCCCTGGTTGGTATCACTAAATGTGTCTTATCACAAAGAACAAGAATATATATGGTTTAGCAGTGGGGATCTGCATGGCTGGAGATATAAGTGGAGGGGTTGGAGCATGCCCTGTCGTTCCCAGGAAAGCCCAAGATTGTTGTCCCTAAATGTGTCTCATCATAAGGACCAAGTATATATATGGTTTAGTGGAGGGAATCTGAACGGTTTCCAAGATATCCTTTCATGAAGTGGAAAGGAGAGGACTGGCCCCTGCGGACACCCCTACAGTAGGTGTGCTAATAATAAGGAACAAGAACATATATGAATATGGGGTGGGGATTTAATGGTTTCTGAAATATATGGCCTTTATGAAGTGGAAGGGCGGGGTACATTGCCTCAGCACAAAGAGACCCCCAAGTTGGTGTGACTGAATGAGTCTTATCATAAGGAACAAGAATATATATGGTTTAGGGGTGGGGATCTGAACTATTTCTGAGATATGTGGCTTTTAATGAAGTCAAGCCGTGGAGCAAGGCCCGGGCATGCCCCGGGGACTCACAAGCTGGTGTCAATGAATGTGCCTTATCATAAGGAAGATGAATATATATGGTTTAGGGGTGGGGCTCTGAACAGTTTCTGAGATATAAGGCCTTTTGTGAAGTGCAGGGGTGGGGCAAGGCCCAGGGAGACCCCCAGGTTGGTGTCAATGAAAGAGTCTTATCATAAGGTACAGAATATATATGGTTTAGGGGTGGGGATCAGTAAGGTTTCCGAGATATTGTGATATTATGAAATGGAGGGGGTGGGGCATGGCCCCAGCACATCCCTGGGGACCCCCAGGTTGGTGTCACTGAATGTGTCTCATCATAATGAACAAGAACATATATGGTTTAGGGGTGGGGATCTGAACAGTTTCTGAGATATATGGCCTTTTGTGAAGTGAAGGGGTGGGCATGGCTCCGGCGCACCCCGGAAGACCCCCAATTTGGGGTCAATGAATGCGTCTTATCATAAGGAGCAAGAATATATATGGTTTAGGGGTGGGGATCTGTAAGGTTTCCGAGATATTGGGCCTTTTATGAAATGGAGGGGCGGGACATGGCCCCGGCGCATTCCGGGGGACCCCCAGTTTGATGTCACTGAATGCGTCTTATCATAAGGAACAAGAGTATATAGGGTTCAGGGGTGGGGATCTGAATGGTTTCCGAGATATTGGGCCTTTTATGAAGTGGAGGGGGTGGGGCATGGCCTCGGCACATCCTGGAGGACCTCCAGGTTGGTGTCACTGAATGCGTCTTATCAATAGGAACAAGAATATATATGGTTTAGGGGTGGGGATCTGTAAGGTTTCTGAGATATAAGTCATTTTATGAAGTACTGGGGGCGGGGCATGGCCCCGGCACAACCTACTGGACCCCCAGGCTGACATAACAGCATATGGCTGAGAGAAGTTTACTAAAGGAACGTTTCTATGAAAGTTTTGTCAAAATATCTGCAAAGGCTTTGTAGTTAATGCCATTTTTCAATTTTTCCCATTATAAGTCTATGGAAAATCTAAGTTGCCATAGCAACCAAACTAAAGAGCCGAAGTTCATAAAAAACACAAAACCTGTAAAGGCAAATATGGTGAATATTTCCATAAACTTTCAGCCTCATAGAGCATACGGTTTCTGAGGAGATGATTTTTAAGTATTTTTTTTTCTAATATTTTTGCATTTTGGTTTCCATGGCAACCATTAAAATTGAGCAGTAGGCCTAAAATCATATGGTAGATACTAGATTGCTTAAGGAACATTTCTATGAAAGTTTTGTTCCAATATCTGCAAAGGCTTGGCAGTTAATGCCATTTTTCAATTTTCCCCATTATAAGTCTATGGGAGCTATAAGTTGCTATAGCAACCAAACTAATGGGCCAATTTTCATAAAAAACACAAACTTTCAATCCCCCAGCCCAAGGATGCTACAGATGAAATTTGGACTCAATCGGCCCAGTGGCTTCAGAGGAGATGTCGTTTGAAAGTGTTGACGACGACGCAGACGACGACGACGACGACGACGACGACGCCGACGACGACGGACAAATGCCTATCCTATAAGCTCCCCCGGAGCCTTCGGCTCTGGTGAGCTAAAAAAATATCATAATTTTTCATCATAACGTTTTCGTTTTTTCGGCGGTAAAGTTTACTTGTATATTTGTATAGGCGTGTTTTCGTAATGATGATCTAACAAACAAACGAACAAACAAACAAACAAACTAAGACTTACCAGCAGAACAAGTAACAACTAAAACAAACAGGAATGTTGTAAGTATATGGACAATCTGAAATATAAAAGTAATGAAAATGAGGTGTGTTCAACAAAGCGGGCGCCCGCCACGCGCTCATTTTGTTGCCTATGGAACGTAGACAACAAATTGAGCGCTCGGCGGGTGCCCGCGATGTGTAACGCAACTCCGGTACATTTATATCTTATGAAACCGTAAACAACAGTTCCGTTTACCCATTTTGTACCTGAAACCCTCAAATGGGTAGTTGGCAAACAGTGCAGGCAAAGATCAGACGCCGCAGAACGCGGCGTCTGATCAGGGCCTGCTCTGTTTGCAAAACGTTCAGCCAGTTTCCAAATAGATTTGGAAGAAAACACAACCTGAGTCTCCTAAATTTTGGCATCTACTGCCGCTAATATAAGGGGGAAGATTCCATTTGCTACAAAAATGCTTCATAAATAAATCAAAGCACTGACAGTACTGGTGGGTCGAACGTCTCTGAGTGTAGGCTGGGAAAAGTGTCGTGATCGGGGACTTAGACCCTGTACTGTATGTAAACAGTGTAGACCCTGATCAGATGCCGCGTTCTGTGGCGTCTGATCTGGATCGAAATGTTTGCCTTCGTCCAAGCGCATGCGCCTGTCAGTGTTTTACAATAAGCTTTCTTTTACATAGCACTCTGACGTCACAGGGTTAAGCAATTTGCGGCTATTTTCTAGAAATAACCGTTACCTGGATGTCCTACAAATAAGTGATAGTCACGTGGACATCATCACTGAGGAGCTTCTATACTTAGTTACTTTGGATTGATTTACAAGCAATCGACACAAAACCCCTTGCTTTAAGCAAACATCAATGATAATTCCGACAAATAGAATCATCCACCCGATAGCCGCCATGTTCCAAGGGAGAGTACTTTTGAAACTTCCTATTTGATTTGCTCTAAGCGGAGACCCTCTGGACAAGGGTCCACTCTTAAGGAGTAATTTGCTCATAGGGAGAAAATTCCAGACCCACTGTTCAAAAGAGGCTGAATGTTTTTAAGAGTCGCTGGCCAAGGGGCAAGTCTAGCCAAGGTATCTGCACTCCCTCCAGGAAATAATTCACTGGTCGATCTGGTCGATTGTTTATCAGTCGACCTAAAGTTACCAATCACAGAAGCTCTCCAGCTCTGTTGTCCACGTGACGTTCACTGATTTGTAGAACAATCCAGTTTACAGTTATTTATAGAAAATAGCCGCGTTATTCTTACCGATGTGAGGTCAGAGTGTTGCGGAAAAAGGTTTTCTATACAATCGGGACAGGAATCATGTGTTGAGTTTGGCAAACAGTGTAGGCCCAGATCAGACGCCGGAGAACGCAGCATCTTATCAGGCTGTACACTGTTTGCTTACAGGACAGGAATCCAAGGGTCAGACGCCGCAAAACGAGGCGTCTGATCAGTGTCTACAGTCTACAAATATGCTAACAGGAATTTAAGGCTTACATGAAAAAGTCCCGTGCAGGACCAATTTCCAAGCCAATACTAAGGCACGATCGACCAAGCAGCGCTTTGATAAAAAAAAAGCATCATTTGTGGTGTTGCAGAGGAAATTTTATGACTATAATGATGGAAACAGACAAATGCAGTTTGAACACACCAACAGACATTTGTTTTTTATTTTTTTTTTTTTGTATTGGAGTTTAACGGCCCAGTCAACATTTTTATGTCATTATTGAACCGGTCAGTTTACCTATTCACAATTTGCCTGGGCAGGCTTATACGTAAGCGGTTAACCAGTACAGTGCACATTCTTTCTCCGGAATCTGACAACTGCCCTCTTTGAATCAGCGGAAGGGAGAACTTAGACAACGGCCCCCTCCCTTCGGGGCTATAAGAAATAGATGGGCTGCATGATGCTTCCACGCAGAGCTAAAACCGACCCGCACATGAGTACTGGTAAACCGCTTAGATCCAGGATCAAAGCCTGCCAAGGCAAAGCGGTGCAAGTCGGACCGTCCATGCTTATAAACCCTATATTGGTTTCATTGGGCAGCAGGGCTTGAGATGTCATTTCATCTCAATGTCGGGTAAAATCCCACAAAGTTGGTAGTAACGTTTCCAAAATGACCTTAACAGTGTTGACGGGGACGTTAAACCTCAAATCAAACAAAGAAACAAACAAAGGACTCAGCAGTGCTGTCGGCGCTTTGATTAGCTTTTTGATGACAAAAGCAGAGTTTTGCGGTATTGCAGAGGAAATTTTATGACTATAATGATAGAAACAGAAAAAAGGCAGTTTTAGTTTGAACACTGCAACAGACATTTAGCGCCATTGAAGGTGCAACAATAATCTTCCTTATTTTTTGTTTGAAGCATATGCTGTGGGTACTTGTTAGAAGCGCCTCACTGAGGCGCTTCTAACATGTACCCACAACATACGTTTTAATTGAGAGGCAAGGAAAAATATCACCCAATATTTCTTATGTTATATTTATATCCGTTTTTCAGCAAATCCAGCACTACGACCGCTGGTGGGGTGATTGCCTCTGAGTGTAAGAACCGAATCTTAGACTGTGAGCAAACATTGTAGGGTTTTACACTGCTTAGCCTGTGCCCAAGTACACGAAACCAGTCCAAACAGCACTCTGACGTCACAGTAGAAAGACTAGAGCCAACTAAAATAACTTTAACGGCCAGCGGTAGTTAGTAACTTTGGGTCGATTAATAAACAGTCGGTCGATTAATAAACAATCGACCCTTAAAAGTCAAGCATTTAAAAAGAATGGCTTTGCAAACTGAAAACTGTAGCTCAAATCAATCAATCAATCAATCAATCAATCAATCAATCAGTCAATCAATCGATCAATCAATCCATCGATCCATCAATCAATCAATCAATAAGTCAGTCAGTCAGTCAGTCAGTCAGTCATTCATTCAATCAATCAATCAATCAATCAATCAATCAATCAATCATTTTGATTATTTACAGTTATGTAGCAATGTAGTCGCCGATAGCTATTTCGGATCTTGACATGGCCTCAAAACACGTTTTGACCTTTTTGACGTGAGCGGGTTCTGTTGCTTTGTTTGCAATGATTTGTTTGGTTGTTGGATTTGAGGTTTAATGTCCCTGTCAACACTGGGACATTTACAAGACGTTGCTTCCAATTTTTGTGGGACTTTTACCCGACATTGAGATGAAATGACATCTCTGACAGCCCTGTCGCCCAATAGGGTTTATAAGCATGGACGGTCCGACTCGCACCGCTTTGCCTGGGCACGCTTAGATCCTCTTAAGCGGTTTACCAGTACTCGTGTGCAGGTCAGATTTAGCTCTGCGTGGAAGCATCGTGCAGCCCATATATTTCTTCAAGCCCCGATGGGCGGGGGCCATTGTTTGTAATGACACGACGTATTATAGACCCCTAGCTCCTTGAATCTACGTAAAATCAAAGCCGTGTGTCTGATATAGATCCTTATCCCCCGCCTCGTGAGAATAACGTGCTGGAATTCCTCGGTAAGCAATGTTGATAAAGTGCCTAGCTCAAGGACACAGCGCATGATGTCTAACGTGGGACACGAGTCCAGAACCCCGTGATCACGAGTCACTGCGTACCATTCTAGTCGTTCCTTTTGCTTCCAGAACACCGCAATAAAACAAGAAAATTAAGTCAATTAAACATGGACAGGATGAATAAATGGAAAGAAGGTAAACAAAAGAATCCTACCATTATGGCGGGTAATATCCGCTTTTGTTAACTTTCACAATCCGACAGTTTCATAAGCAGCCGCATACCCCTGACTGAGATAGGTGAAACAAAAGCTGAATAATGACAGAATAATCAGCTTCTTAGTTTTATCTTAGCATCTCTTCATGTTGGCTGTGTTACAGATAAACTTATCTTAGGCGGTGCAGCATCACAAGTGGCAAAGGTATCTCACCATTGCCCCATGTCGGCCGTGTTACAGATAAACTTATCTTAGGCGATGAACGTGATGAAGCAACTAAAGTGGTAAAGGTATCTCAGCATTGTTCCATGCCGGCCGGGTTACAGATAAACTTATCTTAGCAGATGCAGAGTCAACACAAAGAAGTATCTGAGGTTGAACATACTCTAGGCGATGAGCCGCTCAGCTTCGAATATACCGTTTGTTTGTTTGTATTGGAGTTTAACGGCCCAGTCAACACTATTTATTCTAGGTCAATTTTTAGCCAGTCAGTTTACCTGTCCACACTTTTCCTGGACATGCTTTTACGTAAGCGGTTACCAGTGCATTTTCGCCAAAAACTGACAACTGCCCTTCCTGAGAGAATGCCCGTAGAAAAGACTTCATGATCAATCTCCACGAAAGAATGATACCGACCTCGGCAGGTACCGATCACCAGTCAGACGCGCATCCGACTAAGGTACCGAGGCCTGCCGACTATACCTTTAAAGAATATAAAATGCATCGCAGGATCACGGTCCGTAAACGCAGCTTATTAAAGTACGGAACAGTGTGGATTATATTTTCTAGACATTCCACTGCGAAATTTCGAAAATATCTGAGTGTCACTGATGAGACCTAATTGGCCGAAACTAGCTAGTGTGCACCAGAAAAAAGTATACTCTAGTTGTAACCAGTTCTAAGCACAGAAGCTTTTCGTTGTTGTTGTTCACGTGACTTTCACTGATTGGTGAGAAGTCCAGGTAACGGTTATTTATAGACAATAGCCGTACTATTATTGTCGCTGTCAGGTCAGAGTGTTGCGCAACCATCACGTTAATCGGCCCCGCCCATCGGGGCTTGTAGAAATAGATGGGCTGCATGATGCTTCCACGCGGATCTGAAACCGACCCGCACGCGAGTACTGGTAAACCGCTTAGAGGATCTAGGCTTGCCCGGGCAAAGCGGTGCAAGTCGGACCGTCCATGCTTATAAACATGGTGGTTTCATTGGGCGGCAGGGCTTGAGATCTCATTTCATCTCAATGTAAAAAGTCCCAGAAAATTGGAATCGACGTCCAAAATGACCTTAACGGTGCTGAAGTGGACGTTATACCTCATATCAAATAAAACAAACATAACCACCACGTTAACAAGTCCGTGTAATGAAAAACACTGTAAAACCCACTTTAATTAGAGAAATCTAGGGTTTACATGGGTTCACGTTATTTTTCTTCTTTCCGCTCCGAGACATAAGTTGTGGGTACTCGTTAGAATCGCCTCAATGAGGCGGTTCTAACCAGCACCCACAACTTATGCTTGGTCCATAAATAAGAAAAATATTACACAATTTCATCAGAAAAATTACCAAATTTTCATCAGAAAATATCAAAGTTTCATCAGAAAGAAAAATGCCTTTTCATAGATATGAAAGAATGTCTATGCCACACGGATTCGTTCTCCTAATGTATCCCAATGACAGGTTTATCTATAGAATCTGTACTGGAATCATGTCTTGAGTTTGGCAAACAGTGTTTGTAGGATACTTCCTTTTTACATGTCCATGCTAATAAACTCTATTGGTTTCATTGGGCGACAGGGCTTTAGAAGTCATTTCATCTCATTGTCGGGTAAAAGTCCCACAAAATTGGAAGCAACGTTTCCAAAATGACCTTTAAAGTGTTGACGGGGACGTTAAACCTCAAATCAACCAACCAATCAGCCTTTTTACATTAGAAGGAGGCAAATTAGTGGGACTCGGGCCGTAGATGCTAATAAACCCTATTGGTTTCATTCGGGAGACAGGGCTTGAGATGTCATTTCATCTCAGTGTCGGGTAAAAGTCCCACAAAATTAGAGGCAGCGTCTCCAAATGACCTAAGCAGTGTTAACGATGACGTTAAACATCACTTCAAGCAAACCAACAGGGCGGAGCTATCGTTTGCACCTGCCCTTGGAACATTATATCATCAAAAGGATAGATACTCAGGCCTCATATTTTTCAAGCATATACAGGGTTTCAGGGCTTGATTGTTTCTTGATTTTTTCTTGATTTCAGGCTTTTTAGATTTTGATTTTTTCCTCTTATATTCTGTTTAAAATGACTATTGAACACTTATCCTCTGAATAAAATTATTTTGCTACACCCTTTTCTGCCTATACACCAATCAAATTATTTGATATTATAATGTATTCAAGTCACAAACTGCATTACAAACAGTGTAGATTCTGATCAGATGGCTTCTTTAGAAGCCATCTGATCTGGATCTACACTGTTTGCAAAGGTAATGGTTGTCATGTACATCAGGATGAGGGTTAAGGCTGCAAAATCAGGTCTTTTCAGGCTTTGAAATGCTTGGTCAGTGTGAGGCCTGAGATATGTGAATTAAACTGTAACATAAACAAAAACATAGTGTATATTGCCATTTGATCCACCGATAGGCACTCTACCGATTCTTCTTGTGGACTCGCCCCCCACCCCCACCGCCCAGAGGGGCTTGAAGAAATATATGGGCTGCATGATGCTTCCACGCAGAGCTGAATCCGGCCCGCACACTAGTACTGGTAAACCGCTTAGAGGATCTAAGCATGTCCAGGAACCGCGGTGCGAGGCGGACCGTCCATGCTAATAAACCCTATTGGTTTCTTTGGGCGACAGGGCTTGAGATGTCATTTCATCTCAATGTCGGGTAAAAGTCCCACAAAATTGGAAGTAATGTCTCCAAAATGACCTTTACAGTGTTGACGGGGACGTTAAACCTCAAATCAACCAACCATCTTCTTGTGGACTCAGCGAATTTGACATATATTGGCAACATCTTAACTGACCCGCCCTGCCAGTCTTGTCTGTGACTACTACAGTCGAAATTCAATGGCTCGGACACCCTTGGGACCTCGAAAATCTGTTCGAGACAGGGGTAGTTCGAGCCACTGAGGTTACGGTCAGGAGGCATAACGAGATACTTTTAGACATCTTTTCGGTGTTATATAATGAAAATGTATACTGTGTGTACTCATTAGAATCGCCTCATCGAGGCGATTCTAATGAGTACACACAGCATACATTTGCAAGATAAAAGATTAAAATACCCTTGATTATCCCCCACTATTTCTTATGTAGAGGATTTTGCTAGGGGCTCAAGAATGGGTTCGACTCAGCCATGGTAAACGAGACATCGGTGTTCGAGCCATCGAAGTTCTACTGTATATTGACAACATCTTAACTGCCCCGCCCCGCCAGTCTTGTCTGTGACTACTATACACTTCCTGTTTCGTGTTCATGTCCTACATGTCGGTTTGAGATGACTGTTTTCAGTAATCGCGGCTATTAATTATTCAATGATCGTGGCAGTGATCGTGGCTATCCCTTTCCCAGTGATCGTGGCTATACTTTTTCAGTGATCGTGGCTATTCCTTTATCGAGCGATTGTGGCTATTCCTTTATCAGTAAAAGCTGCCTTTCTTTTTTCAGTGATCGTGGCTAATCCCTTTTCAGTGATCGTGGCTATCCTTTTTTCAGTGATGGCGGCTATACCTTTTTAATTGATTGTGGCTATTCCTTTTTCAGTGATCGCGGCTATTTCTTTTTCAGTGATAGTTGCTATCCTTTTTCAGGGATTGTTGCTATTCTTTTATGAGTAATCGTGGCAATTCTTTTTTCAGTGATTATGGCTATCCCTTTATCAGTAATCGTTGCTATTTCTTTTTCAATAATCGTTGTTATTATTTTTTCTTTTTCAGTGATTGTGATTATCCTTTTATCAGTGACCGTTGCTATTACTTTAAGAGCGATCGTGGCTATCCATTTTTTTTCATTGATCGTGGCTATTCTTTTTCTTTGATCGTGGCTATCCCTTTTTCTGTGATCGTGGCTATCCCTTTATCAGTGATCGTGGCTATACCTTTTTCTGTGATCGTGGATATCCCTTAATCAGTGATCGAGGCTATATATTTTTCAGTGATTGTGGCTATTCCTTTTTCTGTGATCGTGGTTATCCCTTTTTTGTGATCGTGGCTATCCCTTTTTCTGTGATCGTGGCTATACCTTTTTCTGTGATCGTGGCTATTCCTTTTTTCTGTGATCGTGGCTATACCTTTTTCTGTGATCGTGGCTAATCCTTTTTGTGTGATCGTGGCCATTTCTTTTTCTGTGATCGTGGCTATCCCTTTTTCTGTGATCGTGGCTATCCCTTTTTCTGTGATCGTGGCTATTCCTTTTTCTGTGATCGTGGCTATCCCTTTTTCTGTGATCGTGGCTATCCCTTTTTCTGTGATCGTGGCTATCCCTTTTTCTTTGGTCGCGGCTATCCCTTTTTCTGTGATCGTGGCTATCCCTTTTTCTCTGATCGTGGCTATCCCTTTTTCAGTGATTGTGGCAGTCCCTTTTTCAGTGATAGTGGCTATCCCTTTTTCAGTGATCGTGGCAGTCCCTTTTTCAGTGATAGTGACTATCCCTTTTTCAGTGATCGTGGCTATCCCTTTTTCAGTGATTGTGGCTGTCCCTTTTTCAGTGATCGTGTCTATCCCTTTTTCTGTGATCGTGGCTATCCCTTTTTCAGTGATCGTGGCTGTCCCTTTTTCAGTGATAGTGGCTATTTCTTTATAAGTGATTATGGCTATTCCCTTTTCAGTGATAGTGGCTATTCCTTTTTCAGTGATAGTGGCTATCCCTTTTTCAGTGATCGTGGCTGTTCCTTCTTCAGTGATCGTGGCTATCCATTTATCCGTGATTATGGCTATTCCCTTTTCAGTGATTGTAGCTTTTCGTTTTCCAGTGATCGCGGCTATCCTTTTATCAGGGATCGTTGCTAATCCTTTATCCTCATCGTACCTATTCCTTCACCAGTGATCGTGGATATTCCTTTTTCAGTGGTTATGGCTACCGTTTTCAGTGATTATGGCTACCTTTTCCAGTGATTGTGGCTATTCCTTTACCCGTGATCATGGCTATTCATGAGAAACAGGATAGGGTTGCTGCGATGATATTATCCACGAAGAGTTACCCTCCATGCTGGATACACCCAGGCTGATTTTCATAGGCTCAGAATGAACACTGAGCAAAATGTTCTTGAAATGAAGGGATTTCCGTTAAAGCAATGCGTGCCTCATTCTTTTATATCAATAGATTGTTTATTAGGTTATTAATTTTTAATCCCTGTATCTGTTTGTCCTTCAGACATAAAGTGAAGAAAAATGATCAAAATTGTGGACAAAAACAAGTCTGGTGCTCAAACATGGTAGATTATCACATGAAAAAGTCCGTGAAATGAACACCCCCTTACACCCCACTTTGTATAGAGAAAATTAGGGTTTACGGGGGTTAACATTATTTTTGTTATTTTTACTCCAAGACATAGGTTGTGGGTACTCATTAGAATGAGGCGGTTCTAACGAGCACCCATTACCTATGTTTGCAGTATAAATCAATAAAATATCGTGGATTTTCATCAGAAAAGTAGACATTTTGGAGACATGAAAACATGCACTATGTTGCACAGGTGTGTTAGCGTAATGTCAATGGAGAAAAATCTTAGAAAACTGCATGGTGTGCAATCTCTCAGTTCCTGGGTAACAGGATAGGGTTGATTGTTTACCAATTCTAATGCACTTGCGCAGGGCTGGCTAATCGGAGCTGAAAAGATAATCGTTTATCAGTCCTGTCGGTGCGATCGATAATCGATTAGTAATCGCTGAGGTTTTTGTCATAATTTTACCTATCTGGCTTTCTGTCTGAGCATGACTCTTACCATATTTTGCACTTTACCATATGTATATTTGAACAGACAGGCCTGAGCAAACAGTGTAGACCCAGATGAGACGCCGCAGAATGCGGCGTCTCATCAGAGTCTGCACTGTTTGCCACTTATCCAGCTATTTTAGGCATAACTTTGGGTAGTAATCGATTAAAAGCAAATCAAGTAATCGATTAAAACCAAATCAGAAATGATAATCATTTGTGTTGAATGTATCGATCGATTATACGATTAATCGTGTCAGCATTACATTTGCATATTTAACGCGACGTCTAATTGGATAAGGTCAACATTTGCGACAGTATCTGCCGGAAACCCGACGTCATGATGTAACGTCGCTTTTCATTGGGTAGCATTTGGTTTTATACGCATCTCTTAGTGCTTGCCGGTACACATTTTGAATAATTGAATGAGCAACCAAAGTGGTCGTAAACCAGATTTTCAGATAAAATATAAGACCATCGAAAGTTGTCCCTCAAAAATGATATTCAATTGTTACTTCATTATCAATTTCATCATCATCAGCATCATCATCATCATTCTTCTGCTTCTTCGTCATCATCATCATCATCATCATCATCATCATCATCATCATCATCATCATCATCATCATCATCATCATCATCATCACCACCATCATCATCAATGCAAACATTATCATCATCATCAGTCATCATAATCACTCACTCACTTTTTGTACATCATCACCGTCATGTTCATCACCATACTATTCTTCTGCTTCTGCTTCTTCTTCGTCATCATCATCATCATCATCATCATCATCATCATCAAAACAGGAATTCGAATGAGTTCGTAGAACATGTACAACTCTAAACACCACATCAAATTTATTAATTTATTCTAGCTAGAACATGACTAGATTGACAGTACACCATGATAAGTCGTTTTTTATGATGAAGAAAAAACATTATTAACATTTTTCATTGTTCAAATTCGTCGTCATCATTTGAACAGTCGCCATGTAGCAGTGGACTAAACTGCATTAAAAGATGACCTCTGTCGTAGCTTATCCTGAATGATTGGTAAAGAAAACAGTTACACCTGTGGACACAAAAGCGTTCAAACTTTGATGAGCTTCATTTCATTCTGACTTGAAACATCATTCAATATATCCTAACATCCTATCAGTCAGCTGCCAGACAGAAATAAATTCAAAACACAAGGTGGTGTACATTTCATTGTCGACTCCTGCACTGTCCAATCAAAATACATCTCAGATGTCACTCACAAAGTATTTTCCAAAATGAGACCAATCAATGGCTTGATTTAGTTTTAGAATTCTTTGATGAATGACATTTGCTTGTCAAACTAACTTGATGCAAAGAGATTCATTGAAAGTTATTTCATAGGAGTTTGAACGCTTTTGTGTCCACATGTGTAGATACACAACTACATGTTTATTGGAAATGTTTAGAAAGCCACCTTAAGTAAGATCTTCCGGTAATTTATTAATTGATTATCCTATATTACACAAGGTCAGCCAATATTCAAAAATCATAAATCATGTTTTAATTGCGTCAATTAATAAAATTGTCATTAATCAAGTAATTTCGTATTGGCCCAGTTACAGGTCCTCGGTCAGCTGTATTGGCCTCGGCCTTCGGCCTCGTGCCAATACAGCAGACCTCGGACCTGTAACTGGACCCATACGAAATTATTTGATTAATAACATCATATTATAATGTCGACATTACTGGATATTTCACACCTATGTGACATAGTGCATTTTTTTCATATCTCGAGAATGGCCATTTTCTGGCGAAATTTTGTCGTATATTTCTTATTTATACTCTAAACATAAGTTTTGGGTGTTCGTTAGAACCGCCTCATTGAGGCGGTTCTAACGAGCACCCACAACCAATATCTCTCAGCAGTACTAATAGAAATAATATGTTTACCCCAGTAATCCTTAGTTTTACAGACTTGCTTTTATCTTTTATTCTGGGCAGCCATTTGTCCATTTTGTGGGAAATTAGCTGCTAGTGGTGTTTCCATTAGGGGTTAGTTTTTTCATGTTCAGGTTTTACATTGAATTTTGAAACTAAATCGGAATGGCGTCTACAAAACTTAGAAAAAGCTCTGCGTAGTTTATGATACCTACAACCTGATTAAGAGGTTTAGCAGTTAACAATTTATTACGAGTGTTGAAGTCAGTTACATGATTAGACTCTCTGGCAAATCGTATTAATTGCGAAATAAAAACGCCATACGATGCTTTACGAGGAACAAGAAAGGAAACTTTACAATCTCAAAATCAAATGCCTATACAAAATCAAATGCCTATTCAAAATGAAATGCCTATACAAATACATTGCCACCTTTATCGCCGAAAAAATGAAAATTTTATGATGAAAAATTGTGATATTTTTCTTATGTCTGCTAAAAATATAGATTGTGGGCACTCGTTAGAGCCGCCTCATCGAGGCGGTTCTAACGAGTACCCACAATCTATATTTTAGAACAGAAATAAGAAAAATTAAGGTATACCCCCGGAAACCACAGTTTTACTATATAAAAGTGGGGTTCAAGGGAGTCAAAATTATATTATTTGCAATGAAACTGTCATATGTCTCCACATGTTTTATGCCCCCAACTTCGAAGCTTCTGCCCTGTCCGTCCGTTCGTCCGTCCGTTACGCTTTAAGTACCTAGGTAAACTACAGAATGGCTTGAGCTAGGACCTTGACATTTCATATATGGCGTGAGCATGAAAAATAAGCGGACCCATAATTTTTTTCTTTTCCGTCGGACTTGTCCTTGCGGAGCTATGCCCCTTTTTGACTTATGCATTGTGGCTATAGGGAAATCTTGTGAACAAAATATCTGGAGAACCGCTTGAGCTAGGCTCATGATATTTGGTACAGTTTGGGTCTAATGTGTACATGACCTGATTTGTTTTTGATGAAATTCCGAAAATATTAAATGGAGTTATGCCCCTTTGTGGACATGCATTGTGGCTATAGGGAAAACTTGTGAACAAAATATCTGGGGAACCGCTTGAGCTAGGCTCATGCTATGTGACATACAGTTTGGGTCTAATGTGTAGATGACCTGATTAACTTTTGACGAAATTCAGAAAATATTTAATGGAGTTATGCCCCGTTTTGGACTTATGCATTGTGAGTATAGGTAAACCTTGTGAACAAAATATCTGGAGAACCGCTTGAGCTGGGATCATGATATTTGGTATACAGTTTGGTTCTAATGTGTTGATGACCTGATAAACTTTTGACGAAATTCGGAAAATATTTAATGGAGTTATGCCCCTTTTTGGACTTATACATTTTGGCTATAGGGAAATCTTGTGAACAAAATAACTGGAGAACCACTTGAGTTAGGCTCATGGTATTTGGCAGTCTGTTTGCTATTAAGGCAAAGATGAGCTGAATAACTTTTGTTTAAAATCTGTTAATATTTGACAGGTTTATTTTTAATTTGACTTATGCATTGGGGTTATTTGGGAAACCTTGTGAACAAAATATCTTTCTTTGGAAGATCCTGCTTTTGTTCTCCAGTGGGCTTAAATACTGTTATTGAGAGTGGTAGTTGCAAGCACATACTAGAGTCGATTTTTTTTTCTTTTTTTTTTTTGCCGCGTTTTTCGGCGATAACTTCTTTATTTTGTTATTTTTGATCAACACATCCACCAAGACAGCTGTAGGAGAGAAGCTCCACCAACTTCTCAAAAAGGTTTCATGCCCTTCAGTTTCATGAGTAGAGCTGTAATCTACGGAACCTGGGAAGGGACATGATTTTTTATTTTTATTATGTTGTGCGAACAGGATAATATCTTGAGCGGACAAGATATTATCTTGTTCGGACAACATATTATCTTGTTTGCACAACATAGATCTTGGGAAGTTGTGCGGACAAGATATTATGTTGTGGGCACAAGATATTATCTTGTTTGCACAACATATTATCTTGTTTGCACAACATAGAATTTTGGAAGTTGTGCGGACAAAATATTATCTTGTGCGGACAAGATATTATCTTGTGCGGACAAGATAATATCTTGTGCGGACAAGATAATATCTTGTGCGCACAAGATCTATGTTGTGCAGACAAGATATTATCTTGTGCGGACAAGATAATATCTAGTTCGCACAACTTAATTGCTTGTGCGGACAAGATAATATCTTGTCTGCACAAGATAATATGTTGTCCGCACAAGATAATATCTTGTGCGAACAAGATATTATCTTGTGCAGACAAGATATTATCTTGTCCGCACAAGATAATATCTTGTCCGCTCAAGATAATATGTTGTCCGCACAAGATAATATCTTGTCCGCACAAGATATTATCTTGTGCGCACAACTTATAAGATAAAAAAAAATCATGTCCCTTCCTGGGTTCCGTAGTAATCAGATGGAGATTTCTTCAATTTCAAGCTTGTGCGAAATTGTCTCTTTCCACTAGTCCCACATTGACGGTGTGGTTTTGTGTTCAGTGCTTGACTGAAGAATAATTATGTGGGTCCGGGTTTTTCCACCATATTGCGTGTTTACAATGCGCAATTCGAGACTGGAACAGAGTAGCAATGACTGGTATTTCAACACTATAGATCAAAGACATTTTTTTTACAATATAGATACATGTAATTTACTAGTGGTTTGCCTTCTCAATCTACGTTTTTCATGTTTTACCGTCTACGAATGCTTTGTACAATGTCACTCCTGATGTTTCCATTAGGGTCTGTTGTTTCATGTTTGTGTTTCTTTCCCTTTGGTGTCTCTGATGGGAGCTGTAGGTTAATTGTATCGATTCCTGATTATTGCCTCCACTTCTATTTGGCTGCACGGAATGTATCCGTATATGGATCTCGTTTTAAATAGGCTAGTCATTTGTTTACATGTCGACAGTGTGAATGGTTGTTTTTATCGAAAAATTCGAAACTTGCAAAAAGTCCATCTGATTAGAGCAAAAAGTACACAATTCTAGAGGCTGACTCATTTACGAGAAATTGGCGGAGTTTCTCCGCTGGATTCGTTGATCAAACATCAAAAATAAAATAAAAATATCGTCAAAACAAAAACAAAAAGGTTAAAAAAAAAACAACTTTAGATTTGAAAGATCTTTTCAATGCGTTGATATCCACCCTGATTAATTCTTCTTGTCATCACGAAAACACGTACGCCTATATTATATATTGACCCCCTTGAACCCCACTTTTATAGAGGAAAACTGGGGTTTACGGGGGTAAAACTTATTTTTTCTTATTTCTGCTCTAAAATATAGACTGTTTGTACTCGTTAGAACCGCCTCACCGAGGCGGTTCCAACGAGTACAAACAATCTATATTTTGAGCAGAAATAAGAAACATATCCCTTTTTTTTTTTCATCTTAAAATTTTAGTTTTTTTCGGCTGTATAGTTAACACTGTATTTGTATAGGCGTGTTTTTGTAATGTTTCCTGCATCTGTTTCACAAAGCACCTAGAGTGGTCTGCATTACAACATTTAGAGCATACTATTTCTTTGTACTGAGAGCAAAGAAATTTAACTGCAACGGGGCTTGAAGTAATAGATAGGCTGCATGATGCTTCCACACAGAGCTGGAACTGATCGCACACGACTACTGGTAAACTGCTTAGAGGATCTAAGCCTGCCCAGGCAAAGCGGTGCGAGTCGGACCGTCCATGCTTATAAACCCTATTGGTTTCATTGGACGACAGGACTTGAGACGTCATTCCATCTCAATGTCGGGTAAAAGTCCCACAAAATTGGAAGCAACGTCTCCAAAATGACCTGTACAGTGTTGACGGGGACGTTAAACCTCAAACAAACAAACAGACAAACTAGTACTAATCTTCCATGTTGCCCGCTTCCAGTACTTAGCAATGTGGATAAAATAGAAGTGGAGGCAATGATCAGGAATCGATACAATTAACACACAGCTCCCATCAGAGACACCAAAGGGAAAGAAACACAAACATGAAACAACAGACCCTAATGGAAACATCAATAGAGGAAAGCCAAAAGGACAGTTACTTTCCCATAAAATGGCCAATAGGCTATTCAAAATAAAATAATATAAGCGACACAAACAACCAAATACAAACCATAACAAAAAAAAAAAAAAAAAAAAAAAAACAGAAGGTCAGCAGAAACGAATTCCACTGGGGGCTTAAATCGATTTTAAATGGCCACAATCCTCGCCCTTACTTCCGTCGCGATTAAGACAAATAATTTGTTCAGTCCGCATGAAGGCCTCCTAACTCATCAGTGCAACATCTCCGTGAACACAAAAATCAAACAACCACAGAGATGAAACAACGGTGAGTACTCGACAGCAAGAAACCATTGAAATAAAGTCTCTTGCTCAAGGAAACAACACTTTCGCTTGCGGAGATCGAACCGGCTACCTCTCGATCTCAAATCGGATACTTTTCCACTGCACCACAGCGCTAAGGCACTGTTGACATTTTACATTTATTTTAGAAACACAGGATAAATACAGTTGAACTTCAAGGGCTCGAACACCTTGGGGATCTCGAAAATCTGTTCGAGACAGGGATAGTTCGAGCCAATGAGGGCTACTGTTAGGAGGAATAATAAGATTCTTTTTGACATCTTTCCGGTGATCTGCGATGAAAATGTATGCTGTGTGTACTCATTAGAATCGCCTCATGGAGGTGATTCTAATGAGTACATACAGCATACATTAGCAAAATAAAAGACTAAAATCTCCTAAATTATCACCCACTATTTCTTAAGTAGAGGATTGCCCTAGGGGCGCAAGAATGGGTTCGACTCAGCCATGGTGAACGAGCCATCGATGTTCGAGCGATCGAAGTTCTACTGTTGTGAGATTCCGATATTAAGACCACCTAAACTTAAGACTTATTCTCCTGTAAGAAGCTTATTTAGAAGGGTACAGCTATTCTTTCTTCATGTTCTCTGCACAAAATGTCATATGATCAGGGACCACCTTTGTGACTGTTCAAAAGTGGTCCTAAAGACCACTTTTGAACAGTCCCAAAGGTGGTCTTAATAGAGGAATTTTACTGTATATCTCGTACAGTATAGTTCACGAAACTGGCCAAATTCGATAGATTTTCTTCTGCACGTCCCCTTACTGTTCGACATCATCATTTTCTGAAAAGATGGAAATATATATTTTGTTTTTTATTTATAATTAGGGGATAACTGTACTCAAAATTGTCATTTGGGGAGGTAAATCGGAGGTTTTACGGTCGGAAATTTCGTTTTACGGTGACGCGTTAGCGGGCCCAAAAACGGAATTTGCGACCGTAAAACCGACGATTTACCTCCCCAAATGACAATTTTAAATACAGTTATCTCCATTCTAATGCACTTAGTCACTTTTTTTTTGTTGAAATATTGCTCTCTTTGCCCAAAACGTCAAGTACAATCAGTTGCGTAAAACCACATACTAACCAATGAAAAGGGACGTTACATGATGACGTCCGGTTTCCGACAGTATATCGCAGAATATAGCGTCGCAAATTTTGACGTTATCCAATCAGACGTCACGTTACATACGCAAGTGCATTAGAATGAAAAATACGAACATTTTTCACATTAGTTTCGACGTCGAACACATCACTCCCAGCAGGCACATGACGTAATTGTGTCTCACATCAACGTCGGTACAACGTCATGACGTTTATGCAACGTGAAATCTACGCAACGTGAAGTCTACGTCGGTGCAACGTCATGGCGTTTATTCAACGACACATCAACGTCGCTACAACGTCATGATGTTTATGCAACGTCACAGAAAACGTCTGTACAACGTAATGACGTTTATGCAACGTCAAACCTACGTCGGTGCAACGACGTGACGTTGCACCGACGTTGATTTGACGTTGCCCTTCTGAGCTGATACTAAACTACCCCAAATTCTGCAGATAGAAAATAAAGCGCAGTGTTAAAATCAAAGCACTGAGAGTACTGGTTGGTCGATTGTCTCTGGGTGTAGTTAGTAAAAATTGGCCTGAGCGTGGACTGTTTCGTTTAACCCTTAAACTCCTTTTATACTGAAAGCAAACCGTGTAGACCCTGATCAGACGCTGCGTTTTTCGGCGTCTGACTCTTTAATTCCTATACTCTAAGCAAGCAGTGAAGACCCTGATCAGACGCCGCGTTCTGCGGCGTCTGATCTGGGTCTACACTGTTTGCCTAGCCTAACCCATGATTCCAGCCCAGATTTTACAGTTAACCTTTTCACGTAAACACGCTGAGCTCACTGCGATAAAATCCTATAAATAATCTGCGTGGATTCCTACAAATCAGTGATAGTCACGTGGACTCCAGCACTAATAGAGGTTTTGTCCTTTATACCTCTGGGTCGTTTGCTAAACAATCGACCCAAAACTAACTGACCAAGAACAGCTACTATCAAAGCTCCATTACGCAAACATGCCTATACAAATACATTGTAACCTTTATCGCCGAAAAAATGAAAAATTTAAGATGAAAAATTGTGATATTTTTCTTATTTCTGCTCAAAATATAGATTGTGGGCACTCGTTAGAACCGCCTCATCGAGGCGGTTGGCGGTTCTAACGAGTACCCACAATCTATATTTTAGAGCAGAAAATTTCTGCTCAAAATAAAGATTGTGGGCACTCGTTAGAACCGCCTCATCAAGGCGGTTGGCGGTTCTAACGAGTACCCACAATCTATATTTTAGAGCAGAAATAAGAAAAATAAGGTATAACCCCGAAACGCCCAGTTTTACTATATAAAAGTGGAGTTCAAGGGGGTCTAAATTATATAGGCGTGTTTTCGTGTTGTCAATGTCCACGCATTTCACCATAATAAGATAATTTACAGATAAGGAAAATGTGTCCAGTTTTCTCGGCCCCTGCCCGTCGGGGCTTGAAGGAATAGATGGGCTGCATGATGCTTCCACGCAGAGCTGAAATCGCCCGTACACGAGTACTGGTAAACCGCATAGAGGATCTAAGAATGCCCAGGCAAAGCGGTGCGAGTCGGACCATCCATGTGGTTTCATTGGGCGACAGGGCTAGAGATGTCATTTCATCGCAGTGTTGGTTAATTTTAAGTCCCACAAAATTCGAAGCATCTTCTCCAAAATGACCTACACAATGTTGACGGGGACGTTAAACCAAAAATCAAATAAATAAATTGTCTTGTTTTCTTTACTTGTCTACTCTTAAAAAAGAAAACGTTCCTAGACAGCCAGCTTACTGTCTGCAGCCCTACATGTCCGGGACCAAATCAATTTCTTACAATAAGCGTACAATGAAATTCCACTATCAAGACCACCTAAAATGAAGACCAATATTCTGCTTTAAAAGGCTTTGTGCCCGATGCTCTGTCTCTGGTTGGGCCCATCGGAGTCTAACTGTTGTTTTTCTTTTACTCTAGCATTTCAGTGTTTTTTTGTTGGTTGTGGTTTTACGGCCCTTTCAAGATTATTTCACTCATATCGAGCCGATCGTTAATCAGAGGTGGGCGAAAACCGGAGTACCCGGAGAAAAACCACCTGACCTTCCGTTGCAGAACTTGGTGTCTCACATGTGACCCGAGCGAGGCTCGAACCACAGCGATGAGAGACCTAATGATCAAGAGTCAGCGCTCTTAACCCCTAGGCCAAGGAGGCCCGTCAGTATTTCAGTGGTCTCTTGCAGTAGAGTCCTCACGGTTGTTTCATCTCTGTGGTTGATTGATTTTTGTGCACACGGAGATGTTGCACTGATGCGTTAGGAGGCCTAAATGCGGACTCCCCCGGGAATTCAACGCAGTTTCTACTTGCTCCTCATAGCCTGCGGTATGGTGAGCCATTAGTGACACAATTAAATGAACGCCCCTCGTATAGACACATCCAAACACTACGTCATCGCTCAATAATACTATTTGCCGGGACGTACCGGTGGTGGGCAAAAAGCGTCTTTTGCTGTTTATCGCCATTGAAAATGCGATGTTATTTTCTGCAAACTTGTATTTTGTTTGGACTAAAAACGACAAATTTGAGCTTTAAACCTTTATAATAGACATTTCTTAGCTAGTAATTATTGGTTTCTACAAGATTTGAGGATGTTTTTGATGATAATTACCTGTTAAACTTATGCAGGTATCGAGGCGGGACGGTCTTAATTATTTGTAATAAAAATGCGCAAAACGAATGACTAAATGCGGAAGATGCATGAATGAACTCAAAGAAATATATATATATATCCATTTAAAGTGTAATTCGATCGATATTATGTGACAGTCAACTAAAATATGCCCGTAATATTAAACCAATTTACAATGTGTTTATATGGAACCAGGGGCTTTTTGCCAACCACGAAACTTCGTTATCGGAAGGAAAAGTAATTTTGCGCATGCGCAATGACAGGTAAACAAGGTCACATGTCAAAACATTGGATCCGTCTATATATTGTTCAGTCTATTTCCTACAAAGATTATTTCATTTGAACATTCAATTCATACTATTCTTGCAAACATCCTATTAAAATGCTTAGATAGAAAAGAAATTTCATTCCTCCTTTGCTTCGCTTTCAGGTTATTTAAGCGAAAAGGTGTTTATATTTATATTGCAAGCCTAAACACATCATTTTGCATTAGTCTTAAGGGGAATGGGAACACCTAGCAAATTTTTCCGCCATTTTTCAAAGGGAGAGAACTTTCGGGACTTCCTGTTCGCTTTACTATAAGCCCTGTCCCACTGAGGAGCAAATTCTTTCCTTTAAGAGTTGACCCCTATTGACTTGGGAGACAAAAATACTTTTGCTGGAGTTGCCTCCCTTGAAGGTGTTCCACTTCCCCTTAAGTTTGGATGACATTTTTACCCCTTTTTTGTTGTTTTCCTCATTGTATGTTACTCTTCCTATTGGTGCCTTTGGTAGGCTGTTATCTTTGATTGTGGTTTTTCCTGGGCATCTATTTTTATATTTTTAACCTTTATCTTGGTGAATATTCATTTAAGCCACACCCATTTCTGATTTTGAACCAATCAGATTTCTTCATTTAATTTATTCCTACAAAATTATAAACTGAATGTCAAACAGTGTAGGTCCTGATCAGATGGCTTCTTCAGAAGCCATATGATCTGGATCTGCACTGTTTCCAAGGCGTACAAGGCATCTATTTCTATGTTTTTAACCCTTATCTTGGTGAATATTCATTTAAGCCACACCCATTTCTGATTCTGAACTAATCAGATTTCTTCATGTAATTTAGTCCTACAAATTCATAAACTGAATGTCAAACAGTGTAGGTCCTGATCAGATGGCTTCTTCAGAAGCCATCTGATCTGGATCTGCACTGTTTCCAAGGCGTACAAGGCATCTATTTTTATATTTTTAACCTTTATCTTGGTGAATATTCATTTAAGCCACACCCATTTCTGATTTTGAACCAATCAGATTTCTTCATTTAATTTATTCCTACAAAATTATAAACTGAATGTCAAACAATGTAGGTCCTGATCAGATGGCTTCTTCAGAAGCCATCTGATCTGGATCTGCACTGTTTCCAAGGCGTACAAGGCATCTATTTCTATGTTTTTAACCCTTATCTTGGTGAATATTCATTTAAGCCACACCCATTTCTGATTCTGAACTAATCAGATTTCTTCATGTAATTTAGTCCTACAAATTCATAAACTGAATGTCAAACAGTGTAGGTCCTGATCAGATAGCTTCTTCAGAAGCCATCTGATCTGGATCTGCACTGTTTTCAAGGGGTTGTCGTGAACAGCATGATAAGAGTTATGATTTGTTTGATTTGATGTTTAACGTCCCCGTCAACACTGTAAAGGTCATTTTGCAGACTTTGTTTCCCATTTTTGTGGGACTTTTACCCGACATTGAGATGAAATGACATCTCAAGCCCTGTCGCCCAATGAAACCAATAGGGTTTATTAGCATGGACGGTCCGCCTCGCACCACGGTTCTTGGACAGGCTTAGATCCTCCAAGCAGTTTACCAGAACTAGTGTGCGGGCCGGATTCAGCTCTGCGTGGAAGCATCATGCAGCCCATATATTTCTTCAAACCCCTATGGGCGGGGGCGGCATAAGAGTTATGAATGGAGCTAAAAGAATTTGTGGTAAATTTGGCTCTTACCCTTTTTCATACATCTGTGGAACTCATCACAATACCCGAGATAATTGTTGCATGGTGTCCCTGCAATATGACGTTTATTTTAGTCATAGTACAGTATAAGTCCGCTATTAAGACCATCTAAAAATTAAGAATAAATGTGCTTTTAAATAGAGGATCTTACATGAGTGTTCATGTATTACTGAATTTATTAAACGAGTTGCGGAAAAGGGATAAAATGCGAGGCTTTGCTGAGCATTCTATCCCCTTTCCTCAACGAGTTTAATAAATTCAATAATACATGAGCACGAATGCAAGATTCTATTTATCATATGACTTTTAAAACGCATTTTATTCACGATTGTTTACGAAAAATGTCAATATTCCGCCATTAGTAAACGCGACGCCGTTATGGACGTCGTACAGTTAACGTTACGGGAACGTATCTAGCTAATTTGCATATTTAATCAACTAGTAGATTATCGAATTTATTTCATGGCGTTATTACACTCTCAGACGCGACGTCATGTGATAAAAAAGTTTACTGAGAAGGCTTCAGTTATAGTTTCTTTGCGTTTTCCGGCTATGCTGAGTGTCTCCTAATATGAGACCATCTTTGGGACTGTTCAAAAGTGGTCTTTCAGACCACTTTTGAACAGTCCCAAAGTCGGTCTTAATATAGGAATTTTACTGTATGTCAGTAAAATGAAACAATGTGTATTTAATGGTGATTTTCGCAATTAAACTATTGGGATAGCACAGCCATGCGAGATCATAATATCTTTCATGTTTCTAAATCTGAAATACCCATGCGAGATCATAATTTCTTTCATGTCTTTAAAAGTGACATACCCATGCGAGATTAAAATTTCTTTCATGTCTTTAAAAGTGACATAACCATGCGAGATCAAAATTAAAAGTGACATACCCTTGTGAGATCATAATTCCTTTCATGGCGCTAAAAATGACTCACCCATGCGAAATAAGACTAGTCCATGACTCGGAGAGTGAAACATCTGGGCGAGTTATTACTTTCTCGCATGGCTGTGAAACGAGAAACACCCATGCGGGCTAAGACTTTCCTAAATGCCTCTGAAAGTGACACGCCCATGCAAGATAAGGCTCTTCCGCGGACTGAAAGTGACACACCAATGCGAGATAACACACTTCCGTTAGTCTGAAAGTGGCACATCCATGCAAGATAAGTCTCTTTCATGACTATGAAAGTAAAATACCCATGCGAGATAAGACTCTTCCATAACGCTGATAGTGGCACACCCATGCGAGATAAGACGCTTCCATGACTTAAGTGATACACCAATGCGAGATAAGACTCTTCCATGACTCTGAATGCGACACACCCTTAAAGTCACTCACCCATGCGAGCTAAGACTTTCCCTGTCTCTTGAAGTGAACACCAATGCGAGATTATAAGAATCTTATATGGGTGTATAGAAAAATCCGTCCCTCGGGATCACTGTTCGGCATCACTCGGCAAGCCTCGTGATGCCGGACAGTGTCCCTCGGGACGGATTTTTCCATCCACCCCCCAGACCCATATTGGATTCTTTTTCTTGCATACCTTCCATTTCTATTGCGAATTTTTAATGCTGCTGTCACTTCGGTTACCGACGTCCGCCATTTTGTGATGACACAACAAGAATGTTTAGTGACGACGCCGCGCATGAGGTTGTAATCAACCAGTGCATTTATCAAACACGCGATTATATTCGATTTGGGGTCGGAACACCAGGGTCAGAACATAAATTTCTGTCCCAGGGTAAAACCACGGATTTCCTTGTCTGGTGTGCGAGATAAGACTCTTCTCTTTCCTAAAAGTGACACAACCATGCGAGATAATACTTTTAATGACTCTTAAAGTGACACTTCTCGGATAAAGAGTCGTTGTATAATATTTATGTTGTAAACAAAGATTGCGGAGCCCCAATCGACAGACAACTAGAAATTATAAATCGATTAATGGAAAAACAACTTAAATTTTTAAAGATAGATAATTTAGATAATTTATTTTCCTCCACAATTGGAGAGCATAGCAACTGCAAACAGAAAAACAATGTGACAAACAAACAGTAAACGTGAGAGTACAAACGGCTAAACAAAACATAATATACAAATATATACATGAACTATAGAAACTATAATTATTATATTGTGGTATTTTAAATACACCATAGGTCGGCCATGCCCATCGAGAAGACCACCAGGATCACTTAAATTTGTACCTCCTTGGCCTGGAATCTCCTGTTTCACACAAGAAAAGGAACATTTTGACTCTTGGAATTAGCTGATCAATATTGATTTACTAATGAATAGCAGAACGCTTGCTACCAAATACTAGTTTCCTTGCCGAAACGAAATGCAAGGGAGAACTTAGCTGGTCAATATTGATCTATTATCAATGAATAGCAGAACGTTTGCTACCAGATACTAATCTCCTTGCCGAAACGAAATGCAAGGGAAAACTAAGTAGAGAAACGTTCTACTAAAAAAACTCAGCGTATTGCCAAATGTATATTTGTAATGTTTAGTTTGTTCATGAAATTCATGAAAGTTGTATGTGCTGCACAAAATGAACTCCTCTCAGGGCTTTTATAAATAGTTTTAAACAATCTTTAATTTCGTCATCATCTTGCAACATTATTTTACATCCGGAAAATAAACTATCTATTTGGCTTGCCGGAGATAGCGATATAAACTTTCTGAAAAAGACAGCACCAAATCGAGATATCATACGCATCCAAAGTTTGTTGCGGAAGGTTTCATTCTCTTGACAGAATAAAATGACATGTTCGGTTATTGCATTTGTTAAACAGCCACATGAGCGGCATGCCGTTCTGTTTTTTCACCGCAAAACATTAAGCTTAAGAGGCGAACCGCCATCTTAACATATTTAAGCAATTTTGGCGATTCCTTACATATTTTGTATAGTATATAAGGTCCATCCACACTATGAATGCCTAGAAACCTGTTCAGAGACAGAGATACAGACGCATTCTGTAACATTTCATCTCTTCCAAAATTCGCCAATGTTTCGGTCAAAAGCCTTTTCCATGCATTTTTTGATAAAAACGAACCATTGTCCAAAAATCCATGTAAAACATATTTAAGTGAGTATTTTTGAAGTATTCTGTGTATATCTGGTATAAAGCCATAATGACACCTAGGATTGGCTAAGTAATTTATCAGTCTATTAATAAAAACTTCTTTAATTCGTACATGACTGGGCAAGTTGCATAACTGACCTAGAAATATCAGCTTACGGCGGTCTATTTCAACCTCTATTGGTTTGCATCCAAGCAAGGACAGAGTTACTTCATTTTTGGTGTTGCGTGGTAAGAATTGCATAAATTTTATACAGAAGCGATGGGCCCGTTCCAATGATAAAATTTGGTTTGGTAACATATTTGACCATAACTCACACCCGTATAATGCTTTTGGTAGGACCACAGAATTATATATATGTATGGATGTAATTGGGTTTATACAATTTTCATACAACCCACAGTTAACGATGCTAAGAAAGGCACCTTTCAATTTCTTACAAGCACCTTCAACTACGTCATTTAAGTTTAGATTTTTGTCACATATAATACCTAAATGTTTGTATTGCTCCTTTTCTGGAATAAATTCGCCACCAAGTTTCCAAGTTCGTTCAGCCTGCAAAAAGTCATTTCGTTTCTCATTCATAACCAATACAGCACTTTTGGCAGCCGCATGTACAAATCTCCACAGACAAGAGTACATATAAGCAATTCTTATCAGCCCATCCGCACCTGCTTTTGAGTATGATGCGACAAGCATATCGTCTGCCACAGTTGGGCTAGACAATTTTATATTATTAATGCATATCCCTAAGCCTGACCCTTCTAATTCATATAATAAATCATTCAGGTAAATCAAGAACAAGAAAGGGGAGATAACTCCCCCTTGACGTGTACCTTGTAATATTGGAAACCAGTCTGACATACACCCTTGAACTCTTACACAGCTTGTCATACCCTTATAAAGATTTTGAAGTACTTTAAAAATAGCATTATCTATACCAGCATTATACAGTTTATAGAATAGGCCATCATGCCATACGCAGTCGAACGCTTTCTTTACATCAAGAAAACAAACGTATAAACGACTCCCGGTTTCTTTTGCAAAATATGCAGATTCCCTTAATGCAAAGGATGTCATAAGACAGCCGAAACCTTTTTGAAACCCACCTTGTAGGGGATGTATCGGCGGATGAATATTATCAAAAAGCTCAATACGAGTCAACAGTATTCTCTCAAATAATTTCAGGATAACGGAAGAGAGCGTTATAGCCCTATAGTTATCCGGGTCATCCTTTCTCTTATTACCCCCTTTAAATAAAGTTATAATAATGCCCTTTTTCATATCGTTCGGGGCATGAGATAGTTTAAGCATTGCGGTAAACAGAATAGCAAGTAGGGAATTTAATACTTCGCCACCATATTTAATATGCTCATACGTAATGCCGTCTTCACCTGCGGCTTTACCTTTCTTGCCAAGACGTACAGCAGCCCGTACCTCCTCTGCATTTATGATCGGCGGTTCTGGAAATGACAAATTTTCATTTATTATTTCTAACTGCCTCGAAATGTAATGTTTATGTTCATTATCAAAGCGAATATCTTCGGACGGTTTATATAGATTTGTAAAATGTTTCGCCCATTCATGTGTAATTTCCTGAGGACCAGCAGCCAACGTACCCTGAAAGTTGATTTCCGATCCAGGTGCTGTCCCTGACTGTTTACGTCGCGCATTAACATATTTCCAAAATAAGCTACTGTCGACTTCTGCTAACCGATCTATTTCTTCAATTTGACTTTTCATATAAGCTTCTATTGTTTGACGATGTTTTCTTCTAAAATTGCGTTTAGCTGATTTATAAAGATTGTAAGATCCTGAGTAATTTCCCCTTGGTTTTCCACTATTTACCCAATCAAGGCGTTTTTGTTTCATTTCCTTATGTAATTGGGAAAGACTTTCGTTCCAGTACGGTTTTAAACAATGTTTAAAGCTTTTGATTGGTAAACAATCTACAGCAGTATTCCTTACCACAGTGACTATTGTAGAATATGCACAATCTATGTCAGTTTCAGAAGTTATATTATTATTTACGAGGCTTTGCAACAAGTAATTGTTACTTAAACATTGCTTATATTCTAACGTTAACTCGGGCGTTACTTTCTTCCAATTAATATTCCTATTATTATCTGTCTCTGCGTTCTCTATCAATACCTGATGGGTTGGTACTCGCAGCCGGCAAAATACCGGCCTATGTCTAGAAACATTAAGACAATCATCATCACATATTTCACATTCCATGATATATGGCAGCTTTTCAATCGGAAGTAAAATATGGTCTATTAGTGATTCAGAAGCATTGTCATACGAGACAAAAGATGACCTGGCTCCCGTACAACTCTCTAAAGTGTCTAGAGAAACCATATTACTATCTTGTAAGAATTCAATAAACGCTCGTTGTCTCCCAGAAATATTATTCTGTAGAACATTTGGGGCTAGATTAACGTTCATATCCCCCATTAATACCACCATACCTCTCTCGGCGTAAAGATTCATTACATTTCTTAGTCTATCTATATAATCCACAAAAACAGCAACGGAAAAGTTTCTACACGGCAAGTACAATTGAAATAGATAAATATGACAATTTAAACCACAGTCATATTTTATACCAATAATTCTATCGTCATCTAGATACAGCGGGGTAATATTTTGGTCATGCCGTTTGTGCCACATGATGGCAACTCCCCCTTTACCGACCTTTCGTCTGCTCGGAACATTTAGGCCAAAGTCCGATACAGCATGACAACGATATCGGGTATCTAGTTCGTTCAAGAATTGTAAATCTTTTTCATAAAGCCAATGCTCTGAAATACCGCATATATCGACTTGTTTCTGATTCAGAATACGACAGAGGTAAGTTGCACTTGACATAATGCCGGTAGCGTTCCAGCTAAGAATACTTAATTTTTCGGAAATATTGGCATCCATGCGACTTGATATTTTTACTCCAAATGTGTAATCTCTTAGACATTAGCATAGTCCCGCAACGGCGAGTAGGGATTATACTCATCAATATCGGATCGACCGTACAATTGTCGACTAGACTTCGCTTGGTAGTCGCTTCGCCGATCGGTGCCGTCCCCCCATTTATCTACCCAGGGCCTACACTTTACTCCACGGGGCCAAAATGTGGGAGAGGTGACCCGGTCTGCAAATTCATTATCTTCAACATTTAACCTAATAACAACATTATTCCTGTTGCGTCTGCTTGACCAGATACGTACCCAGGTCACCGTTGGGCCGCGTTTACTTGCATAGTTCCTAATAAGATTCTGTGTGACTTCCGGTTTGAAGCCCCCAAGGTAGAAACGTTTTGGTTTCTTCTTCACATACTGAAGAAACTCCTCATCATTATCAACAACAGCCCCTAATGCCTCAGCTGTTTCATCTATATCCGGAATGTTAGCCGATCGCGACTTTCGCCCAATACCTGTACTACTGGTGTAAACGTCACCAGGGCTTGGAATCGATCCTACATGGCAATTAGCTAAGTTCGGACCAAGTGTCTCAGACCGACTTTTTTGAAGTAATGTACCAGCCCTAATAGAGTCTGTTAATACTGCTGACGTCTGACCATAATGTATTGCATTGCCATTTTCATGCATAAAATGGGTGTTTGCAATGGTAAAAGAAGAATTCATATGATTCCGTGTATGAATCGGTCGCGTCTCTGTAGGTATTACATTTATGTTCGGAGCATTTGTAACGGTTCGAGTGGCTGGACATCTAGCAATATCACTATACAACGCATTCTGGATTGTATTATAATTTTCAGTTACATTTACCGGGGCACCACAGTTTTTATTAATGCCGCATGGTTCTGCTATAAGTGGCTCGCTCGTCATAAAACCAGGTGAAAAGGCTGACAGCGGTACGGTCGTGCTTACGCTCGGCAAACCGTCGGCGCTGTACGCCTCATCACTATGTGGCTCACTATGAGGTTGTACCCCGTTTTCATTATAGCCGCCATTAGGCAAGTCAGACTGGGATCCGTAACTCAACTCATTTTGAACAGTCCTATCTAAATCTATTGTTTGGGCTTGCACACCAATGCCACTGCTGTTTATGTAACTAGCACTAGTACTCAGTGTATTAATACACTCAGCACTCGCACACTCCGTAGTAGTCGCACCGCTTGCCCCTGCACGTTGTATCCCTTGATCGTTGGATATGCGCTTAACCTTTTTACCCGAACTGCCCTTCCCTTTTGATGAAGCATAACGACTACCCGGAGAGGACGAGTTCCCGAGCATTTCAAGTGAGTCCTGCATATCTTTAACAGTGTCTTTAACAACTCGCAGCTCGCTTTTTAGGCTAACAACACCCATTGACCTATCTGACTCAAGACGCTCAACAGCCTTTTTAATGTCTACTACAGCTCTCTCGACCGTGGAGGACAACGATGTTAATTCAGATTTTAATGACAAAACTGTAGATTTCATAGTCTTAATTTCAGACGACCGTGTCGATTCAATAGCAACCAGTTTCTGTTTGAGAGTTAGAATTTCAGCTTTGGCTGCACTCATATTCTGAGAGAGTTCCTTAATCTCAATAGAGAACTCACAAGGATTTATAGTTGAGTTACCAGCACCTGCCGTGGAATGTGATTGCAGACGCTGGCTGCTTGACTTATTAGATCGAAGCATATCTTTAATTTCGGAATACTCTCCACCATCGTGTACCGCCATCAGAGAATGAATGTCATAAGCCAATTTAACTGCAACAGTGTCACCATTTCGAGTATGCACGCGCCGCTTTAATTCGCACTGTAACCCAAATGGAAAATCGTCCATCTCTTTTATCTCTTCAAACAGGACCGATCTATAATTTTCAAGTGTTATTTCACAAGATGCTTCGTTGAGCAATATCCTGTTTACAAACATTTCTTTCGGGAGCTCTCTGAAGAGGTCTTGGAATTTTTGGATGACCTCCTGAAACTCAGATAGTTCCTCTTCAATCTCATTGTCAAATGCCATCGTATCGGAATCTTCGTGTAGAAGATCCATTTTCACCGAAAAGACATCATCTTGGTGTTCCTTAGCAGCATTATATGGAACCTTTACTTCCGTACACTGACCACGTGACGACTCCAGCACTACCGGAGTTAATTCCGCATATGCCCTTGGAGACCCTTTGTTTTGATCCATATCCGTATCTCAATAGCATACCTCGCACGTCCGGATCAATTAAGACGTACTACTGTCCCTAGTGTGTTCATTTGGTTTAAGCCGGGTACCAATGATCCCAATAAGTCAAGCGTGACGATTTGGTTGTCGCAGCCCCGGACTGTTGCCACCGTTAATCTCTTTTCAAATACAATAGTAAAAAGGCCTTCAGGGCAAAGTTAGTGGGACTAGAGTTATCAATAAAATTATTAGTTTGTCTTTCCGATATAGAAACTAGGCTCAAAAATCATATTTACATATAAACATCATTCCATGTTCCAGCAATCGCAAGTTTATCCACTTATTAAGTCCTGACACAAAATTTAGAATTTTTAGTCATGTTAAAATAGTCAAAAATCTTTAAATTTGTCCAGTCTCAAACACGCTTCGACTTATTTCAACAGTCACGTGCGTCAACTCCAAAGTGACACTTCTCGGATAAAGAGTCGTTGTATAATATTTATGTTGTAAACAAAGATTGCGGAGCCCCAATCGACAGACAACTAGAAATTATAAATCGATTAATGGAAAAACAACTTAAATTTTTAAAGCGATTAATCGATAGGTAACTAGAAACTGCATTGCGATTGATTGATAGACCACTAAAGTTGTTTACTGGTTCCCGGATTGCTGATTACTGGCCTTAGACCAATTGTTTTAGTGAAAATTGTAATCACCTGGTCGAAGACTGATCCCATGTACATACAATTCTCCAGCCAGTTCTTCTAGCATTTGTTTATAGTCCGGGTACATGTCAACGTCTTCGTCGTAGGAAGCAATGCAGGTTCCATTTTTCTCTGAAATAGTGCATAAGAAGAAGAATATGATTGTTCATGTATTATTAAATTTATTAAACGTGTGGAGGAAAAGGGATAAAAAGCGAGGCTTTGCCGAGAATTTTATCCCTTTCCCTAACCGAGTTTAATAAATGATTGGTTTAGAGGATCTAACATGAGTGTTCATTTATTATTGAATTTATTAATTGAGTTGAGGAAAAGGGATAAAATGCGAGGCTTTGTCGAGAATTTTATCCCTTTTCCTGAACGAGTTTAATAAACTTATTGAATTTATTAAACGAGTGGAGGAAAAGGGATAAAATGCGAGTCTGTGCCGAGCATTTTATCCCTTTTCCTCAACGAGTTTAATAAATTCAATAATACATGTGAACAAATGCATGGTTCTATTTATCATATGACATTTAAAATGTATTTCATTCACGATTGTTTACAAAAATGTCAATATTCACTCGTTAGTAAACGTGACGTTGTTAAGGACGCCGTATATGTAACTTAACCGGACGTATCTAGCTAATTTGCATATTTAATCCACAAGTGGATTATCGATAATATTACATAGAGGATCTTACACGAGTGGTCATTTCATATGAAATTAATGAAACGAGCCTTCGGCGAGTTTCATAAATTTCATATGAAATGACCACGAGTGTAAGATTCTGTTTATAATATGACCACTTTAAACTGGATTTTATCGCCTTTAAATTTGACAATTTCTGAAACAAAAAATGAATGGTTGACATGGACGTCGCCATGACGTTACTTAATCCCGCTAAAGTGTTATTACACGTGTGGTCATACGATTTTTCTTACATGACGTTATCCACTGCTTATCAACGACGTCGTATGATAAATGACGTTATTACACTCGCAGACGCGACGTCATATGATAAAGTGCAGTTTTTTTTTTTGCAATGTTTAATCATATCGAATTATTTCCTATTCTCAATCATTTTGGGCCATTTGATTGGTTGAAATAAAACAAAATAGGTTCCGTTAAAACTGAACATCACCTCAGTTTCATGGAGGATCTTACATGAGTGTTCAGGTATTATTGAATTTTTCAAACGAGTTGAGGAAATGGGATAAATTTAATCCCTCTCCTTCAACGAATTTAATAAATGATTGGTTTAGAGAGAGGATCTTACACGACTGTTCAAGTCTTATTGAATTTATCAAACGAGTTGAGGAAAAGGGATACTATGCGAGGCTTCGATGAGAATTTATCCCTTTCCCTCAACGAGTTAAATAAATGATTGGTTTAGATGAACTTACATAGGTGATTATGTCTTATTGAATTTATTAAACGAGTTGCGGAAAAGTAATAAAATGCGAGGCTTCGCCGAGCATTTTATATCTTTTCCTCAACTAGTTCAATAAAAGATTGGTATAGAGGATCTTACACGAGTGTTCATGTATTATTAAATTTATTAGATGAGTTGAGGAAAGTTGATAAAATTCAAGGATGTGCCGAAGCTTGATAAACTTAATATCAAATGACATATTCTTTTTATCAGTTAACCTCCTTGTACACTCAGAATTCGGTGGATTTTTCCAGCAGTCCTGTTCATAGAAGTGCAATGTCACGTTGACCTGATAAAGCTACTTTGTCCTGAGGTAGCATATCTTCATCAGGCCAATGTGCTACAGTGCAATTAATTTAGGGGGTAACTGATAAATATCTCTTTCTAGTTCTTAAGTGTCCATAACACTTTACTTTTTCCTGTCATACTTGAAACACTAGGAATCATACAATACTTTGCATAGATATTGATATGAATAGGCTGTTATCGATAGGGAACAATCGGGGTCCATGTATCAATATTTATATACAGTCGAACCTCGATGGCTCGAACACCGATGGCTCGTTTACCATGGATGTGTCGAACCCATTCTTGAGCCCCTAGCGAAATCCTTTACATAAGAAATAGTTGGGGATAATTAGGGAGATTTTAGTCTTTTATCTTGCAAATGTATGCTGTGTGTACTCATTAGAATCGCCTCGATGAGGCGATTCTAATGAATACACACAGCATACATATTCATTATAGAACACCGAATAGATGTCTAAAAGTATCTCGTTATGCATCCTGACAGTAACCTCAGTGGCTCGAACTACCCCTTGTCTCGAACAGATTTTCGAGGACCCAAAGGTGTTCGAGCCATTGAAGTTCGACTGTAGTTATTCCCATTGGTAATGCTTGAAAACTTTTTTTTTTTCTGCAAACTTCGATTAATAATACTAGAAATCTTATCCCTAAAGTTGATATTCATGAGATATGGGTCAATGAATAAATACTGTTAAATTTGAACCCCCAGGTAATTCTTTAATGTGCATGACACTTTCTGTTTATTTTAAGGAAAGGTCTATTGCCAGTTAACTGGCAATAGCGGTTTTACGATAAAATCGCTATTGCCAGTTAACTGGTAATAGCGGTTTTACGATATAATTGCTATTGACAGTTAACTGGTAATAGCGGTTTTACGATAAAATCGCTATTGCCAGTTAACTGGTAATAGCAATTTTAACGTAAAATCGCTATTGCCAGTTGACGTGCAGAATTATTCCATTTACAGTTATGAATGTAATGGCTTAAATGCATGTTTTTGTTTTTCTGCTTTGACCAAGCATTTCCATATTTTGCATATGTAATCCATAATCGCCCCAGCTCATCGGGGCTTCAAGAGAAATAGAATGGGTTGCATAATGCTTCTATGCAAAACTGAAACCAGCCGCATGGCATATGAGTACAGGTAAACCACTTAGAAGTTTAAAGCGTGATGCGAGTCGGACCGCCCATGCATACAAACCCTATTGGTTTCATTGGACGATAGGGCTTGAGATGTCAATTCATCTCAAAGTCCGGTAACAGTCCAAGAATGCGGGTTATTGATAAAACCAGTTCTTTGAAGGGGTTCTAGTGAGTCTAGGGCAGAAATATGAAGTATATCAGTAAATTTAGACAGTAAATGTTTATAGGCGCGTTTTCATAATGAATTGTTATTCCAAACATACATTACAAAAACACGCCTATACAAGTACATTGCCAAATTTTGATCAGAAATGGAAATTTAAGAAGCTAAAAGATATTCTTCATACATCTGTTCAAAACATTGATTGCTGGGACTCGATAGAATCGCCTCGACAAGGCAGTTCTATCGAGTATCCACAATCTATGTTGTTCAACATGTATTTCATGTAATCCCAGCCAGCTAGATTACAAAGACATGTTTCATGTAAGTGAATTCCAGTTCTCGGACAAAAGTAAGACTTCTTACTCGTAGCAAAATAAAGACTGAATTGTTTTTAAATGTCTATCTATCTATCTATCTATCTATCTATCTATCTATCTATCTATCTATCTATCTATCTATCTATCTATCTATCTATCTATCTATCTATCTATCTATCTAGCTATCTATCTATCTATCTATCTATCTATCTATCTATCTATCTATCTATCTATCTATCTATCTATCTATGCCCTCATGGGCATTTTCGGCAAGTGTTGTCTACATATTAATCGTGTAATGCACAGTTGATGGTCCTTCATACACAGGGGAGCCTCCAGTTAACGTCGTGACACAAAGGACGGTGCATATTATTACATTTCACCCTGCAAATGATGCCAATTTAGCGTGTTTGGACACTGAAATTTTATCAACGCTGGCTGACAGGGATCAAACCCAAGACCTCTAGCATCAGAGGCAAGTGCACTAACCACTTGAGTCATCACGCTCCTTGTAATATGTTTAGATAGGCGTGTTTCCGTAATTGTTCTACAATATAGATCATGTAGGTCCTAAACCCCACTCCACATTATTGTTCATATTTCTGTCCGAAACCAAATGTCATTCTTTACCCGTTACTCGTTAGAACCACCTCGATGAGACAGTTCTAGTACCTATATACTGTGTTGTTGGAAGCAGTAGGAACATACCTTTTACATATTTCTTCCGAAAATATTCGCATATATGTATGTCTACGTGTCAGAAATTCATTCATTTGTTTATTTTCAGTAGTTCGTTTTCATTCATGCTTCAATAACAATAAAAAATTGTCATAAGATATTTTATATTAATCTTTTAACTGGTAATAGCGGTTTTACGTTAAAATGGCTATTACCAGTCAACTGGCAATAGCGGTTTTACGATAAAATCGCTATTACCAGTTAACTGGCAATAGCAATTTTATCGTAAAACCGCTATTACCAGTTAACTGGCAATAGCGATTTTATCGTAAAACCGCTATTACCAGTTAACTGGCAATAGCCACTTCGTTATTTTAATCACCATTACCTTGCAGATGGGAATGGTATAGTATTCGCAGATAAGATTGACTTGGCGGAGCTATTGTTTGTGCCTGCCTTAGGAATATTCCAGTAACAAAAAGGTAAACCAAGTCACCTAATTGTGTTATTTTTCAACTGTAACACAAGCATAGCTGTGGCGTATATGGCCATTTCGTCCGCTTGTAGAAAGCGTGCGAAAGGCACTCTACCGAATCTTCTGATGGACTCAGCGAATTTGACATATATTGTCAACACCTGATGGACTCAACACCTGATGGACTTCTGATGGACTCAGCGAATTTGACATATATTGTCAACACCTGAATGGCTCCGCCTTGTCAAATTTTATCTGCGACTACTATATCTAATAAGCAGTTCATATTCATGTTTTAATATTAATTATGAAAGGTTAAATGGTAAAAATTGAAGGCACGAAAGTACTTACCACATGCTAACATACACTGTTGTTTTGAGTTTCCCATTGCTTCTGTTATAAAACATGGACTCCATCCTATCTTCTCGCATAGTGATCCGTCACACACCTGAATAATTATATTTACAACGAAAATTTATTCTAATGCACTTGCGTATGTAATGCCACGTCTGATTGCATAACGTCAAAAATTTGCGACAGTATATTCTCCGATATACTGTCGGAAATCCGACTTCATCATGTAACGTCGCTTTTCATTGGTTGTCATTTGGTTTTACGCAGCTCACTGTGCTTGCCGTTTTGGGCAAAATGAACATTTTTTTAAAACAAAACAAGTGAAACAGTGATTTAGAATGGGGATAACTGTATTAAAAATTGTCATTTGTGGAGGTAAATCGGCGTTTTTACGGTCGCAAATTACGTTTTACGGCTCCGCTAACGCGTCGCCGTAAAACGGAATTTCCGACCGTAAAACCTCCGATTTACCTCCACAAATGACAATTTTCACTACAGTTATCCCCTAAATAGCTCCAACATCTTCGAGCCCATGAGAGTTTGTTTGAGCCACACAGAAGATTAATCATAATGTCTTATCCGGAGCCAATATTATATAAGAATAACGTTGCCATCATCTATATATAGATCTAGCGCATGCCAAAACCTACAATCAACTTTTTGCTATGGTCGAAGACTCAGTTCAGCCTGCCCGTCTGGTCAGCCTGGTAGGAGCATTCTCTTGTTCCCCTTTGAATAGTTGAGATGCTATTGACGGCTCATGCGAACAGCGAAGACTCTGATCAGTCTGCGCGGATGCGCAGGCTGATCTGAGTCTTAGCTGGTCGCACAGGTCTTATTGTAGATTTTGCCATGCACCGGCTCTATCATAAATATATGTTAAAGCGCCTCGTCGTCGCGATTTAAGGAGAAGGTCCACTTTTTTTCCGAAAAGTTTAGATCGGTTACACCAAATGGTCATTTGAACATATTGTGAACGGATTGGCGGACAGAAGAACGGACAATGACGATGAACGGTGACCAATCACATTCGAATTCGGCACATTTACCTTATTTGCATTATCTGCTGGTTCCTAGTCTGAAGGTTTTCAGTGTTGGAAAAACAGGTAACCAGACCCCCCTGACCTTTAAAGGTCAGGGGGTCTGGTTATCTGTTTTTACAATATTGACAATGAACAAGCTGGGAGCCAGCAAATAATGCAAAACTGGTGAATATGAGCGAAGTTCTCCCGTCCATTTATCATTGCAATCCGTTGTTTGATCGCGTTTTACATCTTAAAATGTTCTATTCACCATATTTGCATTATTTGCTGGCTCCCAGCTTGCAAATTGTCAGTCTTGGAATAACAGCTAACCAGACCCCCCCCCGACCTTTCAAGGTCAGGGGGGTCTGGTTACCTGTTTTCCAACGCTGATAACGTTCAGACTAGGAACCAGCACATAATGCAAACAAGGTGAATATAAGGGGTAATCCTTTGGAAGCAAGGACTACATCATAGAACTGTAAACCAAAGAGTGATCAAGCTTTTTAGCTCACCAGAGCCGAAGGCTCTCGGGGAGCATATAGGATAGGCAGTTGTCCGTCGTCGTCGTCGTCTAGCGTCAACACTTTCAAAGGACATCTCCTGTGAAGCCACTGGGCCGATTCAGCCCAAATTTCATCTGACGCATCCTTGGGCTGAGGGGATTGAAAGTTTGTGTTCTTAATGAAAAGCGGCTCATTAGTTTGGTTGCTATGGCAACTTAGAATTTCCATAGACTTATAATGGGAAAATAGAAGATTGGCATTTTCTGCCAAACCTTTGCTGATATTTTGACAAAACTTTGATAGAAATATTCCTTTGGTGAACTTCTTTTAGCCACATGCTTTTATGTCAACCTGGGGATCCCCCAGGGTGTGCGGGTCCATGCCCTACCCCGTCAAGTGCATAAAAAGCCATGCGATCTCAGAAACCATTCAGTTCCCCACCCCTAAACCATATATATAAATTCTTTTTTCTTATGATAAGATGCATTCAGTGACACCAACTTGGAGGTCCCCTGGGATGTGCCGGGCCCATGTCCACCCCTCCACTTCGTAAAAGGCCCAATATCTCAGAAACCGTTTAGATCCCCACCATAATACCATATATATTCTTGTTTCTTATGATAAGAAGCATTCAGTGACAACAACCTGGGGGTCCTCTGAGATGTGCCAGGGCCATGCCCCCACCCCCACCACTTGTAAAAGACCCAATATCTCAGAAACTGTTGTGATCCCCAGCCATAAATCATATATATATTCTTGTTCCTTATGATAAGACGCATTCAGTGACACCAGCCTCGGGGTCCCCTGGGATGTGCCTGGGCCTTGTTCTACCCCCTCCACCCCATAAAAAGTCAAATATCTCAGAAACCGTTCAGATCCCCACCTTTAAACCATATATATTATTGTATACCTTATGATAAGACGCATTCAGTGATGTCATCCTAGGGGTCACCCGGGGTGCGACGGGGCCCCACCCATGCACTTCATAAAAGGCGATATATTTCAGAAACCTTCCAGATCCTCACACCAAAACCATATATATTCTTGTTTCTTATGATAAGACGCATTCAGTGACACCAACCTGTAGGTCCCCTGTGATGTGACCAGGCCATGCCCCACCCCTCCACGTAATTAAATGCCCAATATCTTAGAAACTATTTAGATCCCCACCCCATAACCATATATATTCTTGTTCTTTTTGATAAGAGGCATTCAGTGATACCAACCTAGGGGTCTCCCAGGGTGCGCCGGGGCCATGCCCCACCCCTCCACTTCATAAAAGGCGATTTATCTCAGAAACCATTCAGATCCCCACCCCAAAATCTATATATTCTTGTTAATTATGGTAAGACGCATTCAGTGACACCAACCTGGGGGTCCCCTGGGATGTGCCCGGGCCATGCCCCAACCCTCCACTTCATAAAAGGCGATATATGTCAGAAACCATTCAGATCCCCACCCAGAACCATATATATTCCTGTTCCTTATGATAAGACGCATTCAGTGACATCAACTTGGGGGTCCTCTGGGATGTGCCGGGGCCATGCCCCATCCTCTTCTCTTTGTAAAAGGCCCAATATCTCAGTGACCATTTAGATCTCCATCCCTAAACCATGCATATTCTTGTTCCTTTTGATAAGACACATTGAGTGATAGCAACCTATAGGTCTCCCAGGGTGCGCTGGGGCCACGCCTCTATCCCTCCACTTCATAAAAAGCCATGCATCTCAGAAACTGTTCAGATCCCCACCCCTAATGCATCTTTATTTTTGTTCCTTTTGATAAGACTCATTCAGTCACATTAACCTTGGGTGTATTTGTGCTAGGACAATGTGTCGATGCCATGAACCACCCCTCCACTTCATAAAAGGCCATATATCTCAGACACAATTAAGATCCCCAGCTATGGCGGGCCTCCGTGGCCTAGTGGTTAAGAGCGCTGACTCTTGATCATTAGGTCTCTCACCGCTGTGGTCCGAGCCTCGCTCGGGTCATATGTGAGACGCCAAGTTCTGCAACGGAAGGTCAGGTGGTTTTTCTTCGGGAACTCCGGTTTTCGCCTACCTCTGATTAACGATCGGCTCGATATGAGTGAAATAATCTGGAAAGGGCCGTAAAACCACCCCCCCCCCCCAAAAAAAAAAAAATACCCCCTCATAATCATATATTTTCTTGTTCCTTGTGATTAGACACATTCAGTCGCACAAACTTGGCAGTCCACAGGGGCCATTCCTCTCTTCTTCACTTCATAAGAAGGCCTCATATCTCAGAAACAGTTCAAGTCCCCACTCCTAATCAATATATTTTCTTGGTGCTAATGATAAGACACATTCAAGGACAACAATCTTGGATTTCCTGGTGTCTGCCAGGGCCATGCTCCAACCCCTCCACAGCTTAAAAGGCCTTATCTCTTTGGAACTGTACACATCCCCACCCCTCAATCATTTATATTATTGTTCCTTATGATAAGACGCATTCAGTGATACCAACCTGGGCTCTGTTGGATCCATGTCCCACCCCTCAACTTCAGAAAAGGCCTAATATTTCAGATACAGAGTCCACAATATATGGGGGTTCGTTTGGGAGACTTTATAATCGATAAATTGAAAACATTCATGGCTGCATGTGGGCAGTGCCCGCCTGAACTCTGTTGAACATACCTCTTGTTACTTGGCAGAGAAGTAGGTTTCGGCCAATTGGGCCTCAGTAGTGACTCATCTTCAAATATTTTCAAAACCGGTTGTGTATTTCCGTTCTTGGCGGGAAAGAAGCTGTTTGTTTTGCTTTTCGTTGCGTGTGCTATTTGTTTTTGACTTCATCTATTCATATGGTTTTCATAAGCAGACAAAACATACGGATAAGAAATTCGCCCCATCGCCTAAGGCTGACACGATTAATCGTATAATCGATTAATCGGATCGATAAATTCCACAGAAATGATTATCATTTCTTATTTCCTTTAATCGATTACTTGATAGGTGCAATTTATTACTCAAAGTTATGCCTAAAATAGCTGGATGCGTGGCAAACAGTGCAGACCCTGATGAGACGCCGCATGGTGCAGCGTCTCATCTGGGTCTACACTGTTTGCTCAGGCATGTCTGTTCAAATACACATATGATAAAGTGCAACATATGTAAGAGTCGAGCTCAGATAGAAAGCCAGACAGGTAAAATTATGACAAAAACCTTAGCGATTACTAATCGATTATCGATCGCAATGACAGGACTGATAATCGGTTATCTTTTAACTACGATTAGCCAGCCCTACCATCGCCCGTTTCTGCAAGCTTTAACAATGATTGAAAATGTCTTTTTTGTGTAGTCATGTAACTGACTTCAACACTCGTAATACATAGTTAACTGCTAAACTTCTTTAGGGTTATCGGTACAATAAACTACCCAAAGCCTTTTCAAAATTTTATAGACGCCATTCTGATTTAATTTCGAAATTCAATATTGGACTTAAATCTCTTCTGCAACAAGGTCTATCGGAACCCTAATTTAATGGTGACTTAGTATATAAATTCAGAAAAATATATAACCACATTGATTTCAGTACCCACTTTCAGACTGCATGCATAGTAGTTAACCTAATCACGGTTGACAGCTTTGCTTTCCTTTTTAATTGCACGCCGTTGGGTCGGGCCTCAGATTCTATGGCGGTTTGAGCTTAAAGGCTTACTGAGAATTAGAGAGATCTAATTCTTTTAATGTTGGTTGGTGCCTGGTGCTCTGTCTCTGGTCGGGCGCCCATCGGAGTCTATCTGATAGTTTTCTTTTGCCCCAGCATTTCAGTTGTTTTCTTGCAGTCGAGTCCACACTGTTCTGCGGACTGAACAAATTATTTGTCTAAATCGCGACAGAAGTAAGGGCGAGGGTTGTGGCCTCGTTAAATCGATTTAAGCCCCCCACCCACCTACCCCCGGTGGAATTTGTTTCACTGACCGTTCCAAGGCGGTTCTTCTGTCGCGGTTTATTTTTGTTATGGTTTGTCTTTGAGTGTTTGTATCACTTAATATATTATTTTGTTTTTGATAGCCAATTGGCCATTTTTAGGGAAAGTATCTGTCCTTTTGGCTTTCCGCTATTGATGTTCCCATTAGGGTCTGTTGTTACATGTTTTTTTTTTATTTCCCTTTGGTGTCTCTGATTGGAGCTGTGTATTAATTGTATCGATTCCTGATCATTGCCTTCACTTCTATTTTGACCCTGCCGGTCTCGGTAGCTCTGTCGGATGCGCGTCTGACTGATGATCAGGATGACGCGGGTCAGATTCCTTCCGGGGTCGTCACCATTCTTTCGTGGAGATTGATCATGAAATATTTGCTACGGTCATTCTCTCCCTTCCGCTGATTCAAAAAAGGCAGTTGGCAGTTTCTGGCGAAAGAATGTGCATTGTACTGATTAACCACTTACGTATAAGCCTGCCCAGGAAAAGTGTGGATTGGTAAACTGACCGGCTCAAAAATGACCTAAAATAGTGTTGACTGGGCCGTTAAACTAAAAAAATAAACAAAATCTAGTTTGATCCTACCCAAATTGCGTGAAGAAATCGGACAGTAGATAGTTTTAAAGTAACTTACACCGTTGTTGCAGGTGGCAGTTGAATTGGCACAATATATACTATCGTTCTTGTTTTCAGTTGTACAATCAGTCGTCAATCCCGTTCCGGTTGTCAAGGAAAACCTTGGGCTTACATTATTTGGTTTAAGTAATGTTGGTAAGTACCCGATTCTCTGTCTCTGGTCGGGCTCACCGGATTCTAACTGTTGGTTGAATTTCGCTCCAATTTTGGTTCCCTGATCGTTTCTCGTTTTATCATATGACGTCACGTCTGAGAGTGTAATAACGCCATGTAATATTTTCGATAATCCACTAGTGGATTAAATATGCAAATTAGCTAGATACGACCCGTAACGTTATATGTACGACGTCTTTAACGACGTCGCGTTTACTAATGGCGGAATATTGTCATTTTTGTAAACAATCATGACTAAAATACGTTTTAAATGTCATATGATAAATAGAATCTAGCATTCGTGGTCATGTATTATTGAATTTATTAAACTCGTTAAGGAAAAGGGATAAAATGCGAGGCTTTGCCTCGCATTTTATCCCTTTTCCTCAACTCGTTTAATAAATTCAATAATACTTGAACACTCATGTAAGATCCTCTATTTAATTTTCAATTGTTTGATGCTATCGAGTCCGGATCATTGTTTCATCTCTTTGGACGTTTGATTTCTAATTTCTTGAAGATGCAGCACTGAGGAGCTAGAATACCTTCGTACGAACTGGGCACGTTTTTTTTCTAAACCACGTCAGAGACAAAGGGCGAGGATTATGGTCATGTAAAATCGACTCATGCCCCCCCCCCCGCCCACTCCACCCCACCCCCAACCGCCCTGTGAAAAACTTATCACTGACTGGCCCATAGAGGTACTTCTGTCGAGGTTTATTTTTGTTATAGTTTGTCTTTGCATTTATGTTTTCCTTATATCTTTTTTTTTTGGCAGCCTTTTAGCCATTTTGTGGGAAAATAACTGTCCTTTTGGCTTTCCGCTCGTGATGTTTTCATTAAGGTTTCAGTTTTTTCATGTTCGCGTTTCTTTCCCTTCGGTGTCTTTGATGGAAGGTGTTGGGTAACCGTGTCGATTCGTGATCATTCACTTCTATTATGCACGACTTTAGTTTCAATGTGTGCGGTCGGTTTCAGCTCTGCTCGGAAGCACCATGCAGCACACTCTATTTTTCCAAGCCCAAAGGGCAGAAGCACTCAATGAATGGTGCGCTGGATTTTGCCACAGTGTTTCAAAGGCAGGCGAATTTTGTACAAATGATTTAGATTTTGAATTCCACGTTTTATGTTTCGGGCCTGTCAGTATAACGCGCCCTTATCTGAAGATAAAACCTTTTATTTTTGTCAATATAAATTCAACAATACATAATTTGTTAACTCTTAAACATTAAATGGCAAATAAATCCGGAGTTCAATCAAACATTGTTGAATCGCCTTATAGAGACAATTTCATGGTAAAGAAAACATATACATTAAATGAGTATCCCTTAGTTTTTCCTATGCTATGAAAACAATTACCGTAGTTCCTACGCTGTGCAAACAGCGTGAGGATTATACATGGCGGGCGCGATATGACGCCAAAATAAAGAACATACACGCCTTTCAATTCCCCTGCAAATGTAAGACAGCGCCTGATTGGAAAACGGCAAATATACGTATCTTCTCCTTTCGAAACCTCGACGTCATCGTGTTACATCGCTGTTTAATTGGCTGAGACCTGGGTTTATGAAGCTGGGAGTGCTAACTCTTTTGTCACAAGATCGAATGTTTTTAATACGATTTAATCCAAGTGCACTAGAAAGCGGATAGCTGCACTGACATTTGCGGCATTAAGAGGCAAATTGTCGTTTTGATATCGATCAGTATTAATGCTTGCACGATTAATAGGAAAATCAATTATTCAATCGATAAACACAAAAATGATTATCATTACTGATTTGCTTTCAATCGATTATTTGATAAGAGCAGTTTTCTACCCAACGTTGTGCCAAAAATAGCTGTACGAGTGGCATACAGTGCAGACCCAGATGAGACGCCATGTTCTATGGCGTTTCATCTGGGTCTTCAATGTTTGATCAGATCTGTCTGTTCAAATACATATGGCACGGGCCTCCGTGGCCTAGTGGTTAAGAGCGCTGACTCTTGATCATTAGGTCTCTCACCGCTGTGGTTCGAGCCTCGCTCGGGTCATATGTGAGATGCCAAGATCTGCAACGGAAGGTCAGGTGGTTTTCCTCCGGGTAGTCCGGTTTTGTCCACCTCTGATTAACGATCGGCTCGATATGAGTGAAAAATCTTGAAAGGGCCGTAAAACCAAAACCAAAAAAAAAAAAATACATATGACGAAGTACAGTATATGGTAGGAGTCATGCTCAGACAGAAAGCCAGACAGGTAAAATTATGACAAACTCTTTGGTGACTACTATTCGATTATCGGTCGCAATGACAGGAATGCTAATCGATCATCTTTTCAGCTCCGATTAGTCAGCCCTAATCAATATATCTACGGGATAATTATCGCACTTTCGTGTTAAGGCGACCCGTTAGTAAAATCTTTTATTTTTGTTATAGTTTGCCTTTGAATGTGTGTATCGCTTATATCTTTTTGTTTGGAATAGCCAACTGGCCATTTTGTGGGAAAGTAACCGTGCTTGTGGCTTTCCGCTATTGATGTTTCCATTAGGATCTAGTTATTTCATGTTTGTGTTTCTGTCCCTTTACTGTATCTGATGGGAGATGTTGGTTAATTGTGTCCGTTCCGGATCATTGCCTTCACTCCAAGATGACACTTTTGAAAAAAAGAAATGTCAATGATCAGGTATTTATCATATGACGTCACGTCTGAGAGTGTAATACCGCCATGTAATATTTTCGATAATCCACTAGTGGATTAAATATGCAAATAAGCTAGATACGTCCTGTAACGTTACATATACGGCGTCCCTAACGACCTCGCGTTTACTAACGGCGGAATATTGATAGTATTGTAAACAATGGGGAATAAATTGCATTTCAAATGTCATATGATAAATAGAATCTTGCATTCGTGCTCATGTATAGTTGAATTTATTATACTCGTTGAGGAAAAGGGATAAAATGCTCGGCAAAGCCTTGCATTTTATCCCTTTTCCTCCACTCGTTTAGTAAATTCAATAATACATGAACACTCATGTAAGATCCTCTAAGTCAATAATTTATTAAACTCGTTGAGGAAAAGAGATAAAATGCTCGACAAAGCCTCGCATTTTAACCCTTTCCTCCACTCGTTTAATAAATTCAATAGCACATGAACACTCATGAAAGATACTCCATTTATTCGTACAATAACATAATACCAGAGAGATAAAATATCTTACACTCGTATTTTTTGGTGTCTCTAATGGGAGCTTGTGCGGCAATTGAATCGATTTCTGATCATTGCCTTCACTTCTATTTTTAATGTGAATCATTAAAGTGAGTCTCCTCAATTACTTAAAGGATATGTGCATTGCGAGGTCAGAGTGCAGTCTGTAGCATTTTTACAAACATGTCCTGCAGGCATATACCGGCATGTACTGGAACAGCAAGGACCTTGAGATGGACTGAAATGGAAATTGATGTTGCATGAGTATGGTTATAAACGTTTCTTATGACATCACATTAGTAAGTCCTGCAGGCATATACTGGCATGTACTGACCCAGCAAGGACCTTGAGATGGACTGAAATGGAAATTGAGGTTGCCTTTTATGCATGAGTATGATTATATAGTGGATCTAACATGTGAGTTCATTCATGTATTATTGACTTTATTAAAAGAGTTGGGGAAAAGGAATAAAATGCGAGGCTTGTTCGAGCATTTAATCCCTTTTCCCCACCGAGTTTAATAAATTCAATAATACATGAGCATAACTGTAAGATTTTGTTTATCATATGGCGTTTAAAACGTATTTAATTCACGAGTTTGTACAAAAAGTCAATATTGCGCAATTAGTAAGCACGACTTCGTTAAGGACGTGGTACATATTCACGTAAAGTTATGGAGCGTATCTGACTACTTCGAATATTTTATCCAGCCGTAGATTACCGAATTTATTACCTGAAAATATTACATTCTTAGACGCGACGTCATATGAAAAAAAAAAACAAAAAAAACAAAAACAACGAAACATATGCCATTACATTAGTAAATCCATTTGAAGACTATCTGTAAGTAGTTAGTACCCTGGACAGGGAAAAGTGTTCAGTGTTTTCCAGGATGTACATTATTTACCTTTTTCAGACCAAATGCAAGACTCTCATTGCAAATTAGAAATACATCAGATTTTCACTTGATATTCAGGCACATTAGCCTAGAGCTCCTTTTTAATCGGTTGTATACGTCATCGGCTACCAAGGTCAAATGAAGAATTTGGAACAAAAGTTTCCATATTCAAGTTTTTTTTTATATCCTGCCCTATATGTAACGCTATAAGTTGGAAACAGAACTCCCGTTTCCACATCCAACAAAAAAGCACGTTAGTCAGTAATTAACTAATCATTTTAGATTTTATTTCGGTCACTAATTAACATTTCAAAAGCATTTGTTACCTTTTGTATTACAGTCTGTTTTTTACATTTACAGGTTTATTTAGATTTTAATTGTAGACAGTATTAGAGTCTATTATTATAAAGGATAAGGCATAACTGTCCCTTACAATAAGTTATTAAAAGTGTGCCATCTTACCTACAAACGTTGCCACCTCCTTCATTAAGTTTGCACGTGACTGGGTTGCAACACTTTTCCTCACAGTCATCCGGGTACCCACAGTCACATTCTTCTCTTTCTTCGATTACATGGTTCCCACAGATTGGATTGTTATCTAAATAGAGGATCTTACATGAGTGCTCATGTATTATTGAATTTATTAAACGAGTTGAGAAAAAGGGATAAAATGCGAGGCTTTGCCGAGCATTTTATCCCTTTTTCTCAACGAGTTTAATAAATTCAATAATATATGAGCACGAATGCAAGATTTTATTATCATATGACATTAAAAGCGTATTTTATTCACGATTGTTTACAAAAATGTCAACATTCCGCCGTTAGTAAACGCGACGTCATTAAGGACGTCGAACATGTAACGTTACGGGACGTATCTAGCTAATTTGCATATTTAATCCACTAGTGGATTATCGAAAATAATACATGACGTTATTTCACTCTCAGACGCGACGTCATATGATAAAAAGTATATAGTGGTCATTTCACATGAAATTAATGAAACAGGCCTTTTGCGAAGTTCATTTATTTCATATGCAATCGTGACGAGTGAGATATTTTTTATCCTATGACCATTTGTCTTTGAAGGTTTACCTATTAAGTTGGCGACAGCTTGTAAGAAACTATTTCGTCGTTATTGTTTTGAAATCACCACGAGTGAAAGACTTTTTTATCATATGACCATTTATCTTTGATTTTTTAAGGCCCCGAAGGGGGGCATATAGTTTTTGTACTGTCCGTTTGTGGGTTTATGCGTTTTTAAGTCCGTACTTTTTTGTGATGCGAACTTCTTCCACATTTCTCCAACGATTTAGCTGAAACGTTGCATATACATTCCTTGTGACGTGAAGGGATGCGTAACACAATATTCACGTTGGTCCTATCATTTTCGAAGGAATTACGACCCTTTCATCAAATTGGCTCCCACAGGGGCATTGCTCACTTATAGTGACAGCGAGTGCTGGCTAATCGGAGCTGAAAAGACAATCAATTAGCAGTCATGTCATTGCGATCGATAATCGATTAGTAATCGCTAAGATTTTTGTCATTATTTTACCTGTCTGGCTCTCTGTCTGAGCATGACTCTTACCATATGTTGCACTTTACCATATGTATATTTGAACAGACAGGCCTGAACAAACTGTAGACCCAGATGAGACGCCGCATAATGCGGCGTCTCATCAGGGTCTGCACTGTTTGCATCTCATCCAGCTAATCGTGGCAGCCTTAGTGACAGCTCTTGTTTCTGTCAAATTGAAAAAAAGAGAAACGATCAAGAACTGATACAATCACATCCCAAATTCTTCCCATAATATCACTGGGGAAAGAAGTCAAATCATGGAGTGACGACAGTAAACAAAATAGATGTGAAGGCAATGACCAGGAAACGATACAATCAACCCACAGGGTCCACCAGAGACACCAAAGGGAAAGAAACATGAACATGGAACAACATACCCTTATGGAAACATCACTAGCGGAAAGCCAAAAGGACAGTTACTTTCCCACAAAATGGTCACTTGGGTATCCAAAACATAAATATTATAATGTTATTCACATTCAAAGACAAACTATAACAAATAAACGACTATACTGACGGGACGCCTTAACACGAAATGTGCGATAGATATATCGATCGATATGAAAACGACAATTTGGTCTCTTCAAAAACAAAACAAAATAATAAGCAATACAAACACTCAAAGATCAACCATAACAGAAATAAACCGCGACAGAAGACTCGCCGGGGGCTTAAATCGATTTTACGTGGCCACATTTGGTTAACCACCACGCATGCAGTCTGTCGTATAACATTTTATGTTGTACCAATCTTTTTATATTGAAGAATGAGTTTGCTGAAGTCATTGGGGTAACCCTTTTAGAGAACAAATATATATATATATATATTTCTGAATTTATATACTACGTACGTCACCATAAAATTCGGTTTCCGACAGACCTTGTTACAGAAGAGATTTAAGTCCTACATGGAATTCTGAAATTAAATCAGAATGACGTCTATAAAATTTTGAAAAGGCTTTGCGTAGTTTATGGTACCGATAACCCTGATTAAGAAGGGTTAGCAGTTAACAATTTATTACGAGTGTTGAAGTCAGTTACATTACTACACACACCGGCAAATCGAATTAGCCGGCCTCGGTAGCTCAGACGGATGTGCGTCTGACTGGTGATCAGGAGGACGCTGGTTCGATACCTGCCGGGTTCAGCAAACTTCTTTCATGGAGGTTGATCATGGAATCTTTTCTACGGTCATTCTCTCCTTTCCGCTGATTCAAGAAGGGCAGTTGTCAGTTTCTGGCGAGAATGTGCACTGTACTGGTTAACCACTTACGCATTGGCCTGCCCAGGAAAAGTGTGGATAGGTAAACGTTTTTAGTTGGCACCTCCTCGCCTTCTGACATCATGTACATATCGTGCAAGATATATTTTTTTATAAAATTGATATGTATATATACGCTTGCGGAAGCGTGATGCATGTATGTATATATATTTTAATGTATGTGCTTTCCATTGAGATGCTTATTTTTTAATGCATGTATGTACGGATGTATGTATGTATGTATGTATGTATGTATGTATGTATGTATGTATGTATGTATGTATGTATGTATGTATGTATGTATGTATGTATGTATGTATGTATGTATGTATGTATGTATGTAGCGGTACTAGCTCAGTGATTAGTAAAATATACGACAATGTATATCAATACATGTGTATATGCATGTCCGCGCGTGCGCATGTGTGCATTTGCACGCACCAAAATACGCACGCACTCATTTAAGAAATTAGTTTTATCCCTCCGCAGTCCACGAGAGCAAGAACGCGGCGGGCCGCGTGCAAAGTAAATGAACCTCGAAGAGGTTCATGTGAACCCCGTTGGCGACCCGCCGCCGCCCACCCCAAATGAAAAGCAGAAATATTAAGTTCATTTTTATATTTACATTCTTTACGCCTCGTCAGTGCGCTAAGAAATGCACACCTGGGAATTTTTTAAAACTGAGAAGTATTTACACTCCGTTTGCTACAAGGAGCGGAACAGCGTTGGCGTCGTGTGGATAGGTAAACTGACCGGCTCAAAAATGACCTAAATAGTATTGACTGGGCCGTTAAACTCCAATACAAACCAACACACAAACAAATCGAATTAATTGCGAAATATTAATGCCATAGGATGGCGCACGAGGAACATCACCATCCAAAAAAAGTGAAAAATTTACAATCTCAAAATCAAAATCATCGCGTTTATCATATATCTTGCAAGTAATAAACCCATCTACAATAGGTAGATGTAAAAACAAATAACGGGGTCTCGGTATCAGAAGTTTTTTGCGTTATTTAACTGAAGTTCTGGGTGCGTTGGTTAATTTGACTGATCAAACCATCAAAATAGGTATTGTCAATATTTAACAAATCATCCAAATATCGAGAAGTCGAGCTAAAAGCTTCAATGATTTCAGATTGATTTTCAGCAAAAAGGGACATCATGAAATCTCTCTCAACAGAACGGCCACAAGGGGTGCGCAATTAATACCCATCGGAATACCAACAACTTGTCTAAATAACTTAGTACCAAATCGTATGTAAATATTGTCAAGTAGAAAGGTAAGAGCTTCATACACTTTCTGACATGACCATAAAGTATATTTTTAATGCTCTTCAGAAGTAAAAAAGTACATTTATTTCATTACATGCAAGATAGAGGGAGTCTTCCCTATGAAATGCCTATTCAATTAAATCATTATGTTTCATATTATAAGATTATGAGGAAGTGTAGTGTAAAGAGTGGAAAAATCATAAGGAGACAGACTTATGAAACTACGTAGCCGAAACTACGTAGTATGACCCATCTTATTTCTTATGAATGTTTTCATTGCTCTTAAAGAACTCATTTTTGATTTTTATTTGCCTTCACTGCAGCTGGTGTTGTGCCGTGTGGCGGCCGTAAAACGTCTCCCCGTACATCAACCATAGTGCAGTTTATATTTTCCTTTTGGTCCTTTGAGATCAGCGTGAATATTCTGAGAAATCAGAAATCAATTAGTGGTTTAGACTCATATGCTTGACAGGCTTTTAGTTGTTTGGGCCCCATTTTGATTTATATCAGTCTTTGAATCGACTGCCTGTTTGGGGCTCGCAAAATTGCGGTATGTTTCCTTTGGCTTTCTTTGCCGGATCATTGCGGGGTCACTGGTGAGGCTTTATTAGCCGAAACTACGTAGTATGACCCATCTTCTTTCTTATGAATGTTTTCATTGCTCTTAAAGGAACTCATTTTTGATTTTTATTTCTTATGAATGTTTTCATTGCTCTTAAAGGAACTCATTTTTGATTTTTATTTGCCTTCACTGCAGCTGGTGTTGTGCCGTGTGGCGGCCGTAAAACGTCTCCCAGTTCATCAACCATAGTGCAGTTTATATTTTACTTTTGGTCCTTTGAGATCAGCGTGGATATTCTGAGAAATCAGAAATAAATTATTGGTTTAGACTCATATTCTAGACATGTTTTAATCGTTTGGACCCCATTTTGATTTATATCAGTCTTTGTGTTGTTTATTTGTGTTGTTGTTTGTTACTTACTGTGTGTGTCACTTGTGTCTTTTAATTTTGGATGGCCATTTGGCCATTTTGTGGGAAAGTAACTGTCCATATGGCCTTCCTTTGTTTAGGTTTCCATTATGGTCTTGTCGCTTAATGTTTGTTTTTCTTTCCCTTTGGTGTCTTTTATGGATGGAGTAAATTAATTGTATCAATTCCTGATCTTTGTTTTACTTCTACTTTGAATCGACTGCCTATTCGAAATTCGCAAAATTGCAGTATGTTTCCTCTGGCTTTCTTTGCCGGATCATTACAGGGTCACTGATGAGGCTTTATTAGCCGAAACTACGTAGTATGACCCAACTTCTTACTTATGAATGTTTTCATTGCTCTTAAAGGAACTCATTTTTGATTTTTATTTAAGCACGAAAACGTCTAGATTTCAGTTTATTTAAAACTTAATTAGAGTTTGTTATAGGCCAAAACAGAAACATAAGATCATTTGTCTATTGAATTTTTCCTTTAAAGTTCGGGTTCTCTCTATCTTGCATGTAATGTCAGAAATGCATTTTTCACTTCTAAAGAGCATAATAATTATACACTTTGGTCATGTCAGAAAGTGTGTGATGCCCTCACCTTTCTACTTGACAATATTTATATTAGATTCGGTACTAAGTTATTTAGACAAATTGTGGGTATTCCGATGGGTACGAATTGCGCACCTCTTGTGGCTGATCTGTTCTTGTATTGTTATGAAAGAGACTTCTTACTAACCAAAATGAGTATTACAAATACATTTAAAATATCAATATCACCCCTTAGGTTACACTCTGCTTCTTCTGTACGGATTCCCCCTTCTATTAAGAACTTTAATACTATGTTGCCTTCGGTATTGGTTAGACCCTTAAATTTGTCTTCTGTAACTTCAGTTAATCTCAAAGGAGCAGGCAATACCAATATTTTTGGGAGTAGTCTTCGTATAAGACTATCTCCTCTCAAATCACCCATCCTTCGAAAATATACTAATCCGTGGAAAAGAAGTGGAATGTATCCTAGTATTTCTAAGTGCAATGCCAAGAGGTGCAGATGTTGTTCGCATTTAAGCACTGCGTCTACCGTTACTTCATCTGTAAACGGTAGACGCTTCTCTGTAGTTAACATGTCTGATTTGACATGACAGTCTACAGATTTAATTTATCTAATTACTTGACGTGCTGCAAACTGTAATATGCAGTACGTCGGTCAAACTAACCGCATGCTTAAAACTAGATTGAACGAGCATTATCGTAGAATGAGTAAGCCTAAGAAAACTGACACTTTCTTGTACCGTCACTTTCGACGTACAGGTCATTCTGTAAATAACATTATTATACAACCAGTGGAAAAACTTTATTACGATGCAAATTCTACATCTAGATTCAAAATAATCAAAAGACATGAAGCTGAACTGAAATGGATTAAATTTTTACAGACCGCTTTTCCACTGGGATTTAATGACAACATTTATCATGAGGGTAATATTTCCAGAATGCCGGACTTTGATATTTTCTCACTCCTGGAATGTCGAAAACGCAGAACTAGATCTCACGGCACCAGGAAAAATGGTAACTTTAAACGTAAATCACGTGCGTTTAAACGAAACAATACTAGACTGAAGTGACTGTCAATTATATTATTAAATCATGGACGCCACTCTATGCTTTCATTTTTAAGTTCATTACCCGTTTCTGTTTTACGTCTTCTGGACACCGAGGCGAATAAATTCTACGATAGTTCTCATCAGTTATATGATGCGGCTCTCTTAACTAGAGGCTATACTCAGCATACTCTCCGTCCTTACATTGATTCTGAAATTAATCATAAACGTCATTTCTTCAAAATATCCTTCATTAATAAGGGTATGGATTTTATAGATTTGCCCAGTATCTTCCGTGAGAGATCGGTGCTTTCTTCCATTCCTGCTTATTTTCAAAATACTGAAACACCTATAATTTGCTATAAATATAACAAACCTGTTAGATCTATCATTTTTAATTTCAATAAACTTGTTTCAGATCTTGATATTGATACTAATACTGCTGATTCATGTGATTGTAAAAACTCAAAGTATTGCTATCCTGCTGCTGGTCATGTAATTACTGGCAATTTGAAAATTATTCCTGATTCTAGGATAAGGAATATAATTTCTAAAGGACCGAAATATCGGTTTCCTTCTAAAATTGATTTAAGTAAATGTAGAGATGAAATCGCTGCTTCCTTGAATGAATTCGGTAATCGATGGTGTAAGCGAGAGTATGTTGAGTGTAAAGCCCTAAAGGACTGGAAACTTAGCATTTTAAGACTAGTGAATAAACGCATTTCTTTCTATTCTCAAAATACTAACTTATTACCTCCTAAGCCCAAGACGTCTTTACGTCATCTTAAACTAGGTATTCAAGAATTTCATAAGAAGTTTGTTTTGGCCCCTGCAGACAAGGCCGCTAACAACGTCGTCGTTGTGTGACGGCTCCACTATGTTAACACGCTTAAGCAGGAGCTTGGTGGTACTAAGGCCTATGAACTTCAGCCTTTGGCTGACGAGAGAGCTATAGTAGATAAACATGTTTGTCTTTCAGCCACCAAGTTTGCTGTGTGTGTTAACGAAGGCCAAGACAAGCTTCCTACGCTATACTGGTTACCAAAACTTCATAAAAAACCTTACAAAGCACGGTTTATTGCAAATTCTAGTTCTTGCACTACCACTGAACTTTCTAAATTATTAACTTCCTGTCTTACTGCTATTAAAACGCATGTAATTAAATATTGTGATAAAGTCTTTGAAAGATCAGGAAGAAATCTGTTTTGGTCTATAAAAAATTCGAATGAGGTTTTAAATAAATTGAAATCTAGACAGTTTCGTGCTTCTAGTCTGTCTACCTACGATTTTTCCACTCTTTACACTACACTTTCTCATAATCTTATAAAAGAAAAGCTTAATGATTTAATTGAATGGGCTTTTCACAGAGAAGATTCTCTCTATCTTGCATGTAATGTCAGAAATGCATTTTTCACTTCTAAAGAGCATAAGAATTATATACTTTGGTCATGTCAGAAAGTGTGTGATGCCCTCACCTTTCTACTCGACAATATTTATATTAGATTCGGTACTAAGTTATTTAGACAAATTGTGGGTATTCCGATGGGTACTAATTGCGCACCTCTTGTGGCTGATCTGTTCTTGTATTGTTATGAAAGAGACTTCATTTTGTCGCTTTCCATTGATAACCAATCTGAAATTATTGAAGCTTTTAGCTCTACTTCTAGATATTTAGATGATTTATTAAATATTGATAATACCTATTTTGATGGTTTGATCAGTCAGATTTACCCCCTAGAACTTCAGTTAAATAAAGCAAATTCTTCTGATACCGAGGCCCCGTTTTTGGATTTACATCTATCTATTGTAGATGGATTTGTTTCGTGCAAAATTTATGATAAACGCGATGACTTTGATTTTGAGATTGTAAATTTTCCTTTTTTGGATGGTGATGTTCCTCGTGCGCCATCCTATGGCGTTTATATTTCGCAATTAATTCGATTTGCTAGAGTGTGTAGTCATGTAACTGACTTCAACACTCGTAATGAATTATTAACGGCTAAACTCCTTAATCAGGGTTATCGGTACCATAAACTACGTAAAGCCTTTTCAAAATTTTATAGACGCCATTCTGATTTAATTTCAAAATTCAATATTGGACTTAAATCTCTTCTGCAACAAGGTCTATCGGAACCCGAATTTTATGGTGACTTAGTATATAAATTCAGAAAAATATATAACCGCAATGACTTCAGCACCCAATTTCGTAAAATCATTCTTCGATATAAAAAGATTGGGTACAACATGGATATTATACGACAGACTGCATGCATGGTAGTTAACCCAATCACGGTTGGCAACTTTGCTTCCCTCTTTAATTGCACGCCGGTGGGTCAGGCCTCAGATTCTATGACGGCTCCAACGTAAAGGCTTATTGAAAATTAAAGAGATAATGTTGGTTGGTGCCTGATGCTCTGTCTCTGGTCGGGCTCATCGGAGTCTAACTGTTGGTTTTCTTTTGCTCCAGCATTTCAGTGGTTTCTTGCTGTCGAGTCCTCACCGTTGTCTCACCTCTGTGGTTCTTTGATTTCTGTGTTCACGGAGATGTTGCACTGATGAGTTAGGAGGCCTTCATGCGGACTGAACAAATTATTTGTCTAAATCGCGACGGAAGTAAGGGCGAGGATTGTGGCCACGTAAAATCGATTTAAGCCCCCCAGTGGAAATCTTCCACTGACCGTTCCAAGGCGGCTCTTCCGTGGCGATTTATTTAGGTTGTTGTTTGTTACTTACTGTGTGTATCACTTGTGTCTTTCAATTTTGGATGGCCATATGGCCATTTTGTGGGAAAGTAACTGTCCATATGGCATTCCTTTGTTTAGGTTTCCATTATGGTCTGGTCGCTTAATGTTTGTATTTCTTTCCCTTTGGTGTCTTTTATGGATGGAGTAAGTTAATTGTACCAATTCCTGATCTTTGTTTTACTTCTACTTTTCATGTTGTCGCTTTCCATTGATAACCAATCTGAAATTATTGAAGCTTTTAGCTCCACTTCTAGATATTTAGATGATTTATTAAATATTGATAATACCTATTTCGACGGTTTGATCAGTCAGATTTACCCCCCAGAACTTCAGTTAAATAAAGCAAATTCTTCTGATACCGAGGCCCCGTTTTTGGATTTACATCTATCTATTGTAGATGGATTTGTTTCGTGCAAAATGTATGATAAACGCGATGACTTTGATTTTGAGATTGTAAATTTTCCTTTTTTGGATGGTGATGTTCCTCGTACGCCATCCTATGGCGTTTATATTTCGCAATTAATTCGATTTGCTAGAGTGTGTAGTCATGTAACTGACTTCAACACTCGTAATAAATTATTAACGGCTAAACTCCTTAATCAGGGTTATAGGTACCATAAACTACGCAAAGCCTTTTCAAAATTTTATAGACGCCATTCTGATTTAGTTTCAAAATTCAATATTGAACTTAAATCTCTTCTGCAACAAGGTCCATCGGAACCCGAATTTTATGGTGACGTAGTATATACATTCAGAAAAATATATAACCGCAATGACTTCAGCACCCAATTTCGTGAAATCATTCTTCGATATAAAAAGATTTGGTACAACATGGATGTTATACGACAGACTGCATGTATGGTAGTTAACCCAATCACGGATGGCAACTTTGCTTCCCTCTTTAATTGCACGCCGGTGGGTCTGGCCTCAGATTCTATGACGGCTCAAACGTAAAGGCTTATTGAGAATTAGAGAGATCTAATTCAAGGTAATGTTGGTTGGTGCCTGATGCTCTGTCTCTGGTCGGGCCCATCGGAGTCTAACTGTTGGTTTTCTTTTGCTCCAGCATTTCAGTGGTTTCTTGCTGTCGAGTCCTCACCAATGTCTCACCTCTGTGGTTCTTTGATTTTTTGTGTTCACGGAGATGTTGCACTGATGAGTTAGGAGGCCTTCATGCGGACTGGGCAAATTATTTGTCTAAATCGCGGCGGAAGTAAGGGCGAGGATTGTGGCCACGTAAAATCGATTTAAGCCCCCCAGTGGAAATCATTCCACTGACCGTTCCAAGGCGGTTCTTCTGTGGCGGTTTATTTATGGTGTTGTTTTGTTACTTACTGTGTGTATCACTTGTGTCTTTTTATTTTGGATGGCCATATGGCCATTTTGTGGGAAAGTAACTGTCCTTATGGCCTTCCTTTGTTTAGGTTTCCATTATGGTCGGGTCGCTTAATGTTTGTCCTTCTTTCCCTTTGGTGTCTTTGATGGGTGGAGTAAGTTAATTGTATCGATTCCTGATCTTTGTTTTAATTCTACTTTACTTATGGCGGAATATTGACATTTATGTACAGAAAACATGAAAAAATTGCGTGTTAAATGTCATATGATCAACAGAATCTTGCATTCGTGTTCACAATTTTTTTAATTTATCAAACTTGCAGAGGAATAGGCATAAAATGCTAGGCAAAGCTTCGCATTTTATCCCACTTCCTCAATTTAATAATACATGAACACTTATGTAAGATCCACTGTGCAGCAGACAGTTTGAAAACTATTCGCTGCATTGCTATGTGACGTCACATTTAAGTTAAGTAATGAAAAAATGTAATGTTGCTAGAACTCTAAAAAAAATGGTAGACATATACTGAGTATGTTCCCTAAAGGGCAATCCTTTGGAATCAACGACTATAGAACGGAGCTGAAAACTGTAGAGTACACAAGTTGTTCCTGGACAAGACAAGCTAGTTTCGGCCAATTAGGGCTCAATTAGTGTTAATGCTGGTAAGACATTACGAAAACATGCCTATACAAATACATTGCCACCTTTATCGCCGAAAAAAGAAAATTTTATGATGAAAAATTGTTATATTTTTCTTATTTCTGCTCCAAATATAGATTATGGGCACTCGTTAGAACCGCCTCATCGAGGCGGTTCTAACGAGTACCCACAATCTATATTTTAGAGCAGAAATAAGAAAAATAAGGTATACCCCCGGAAACCAAAATTTTACTATATAAAAGTGGGGTTCAAGGGGGGTCAAAATTATATAGGCGTGTTTTCGTGATGACAAGTTGTTCCTGGACAAGACAAGCTAGTTTCGGCCAATTAGGGCTCATCAGTTACCCTCAGATATTTTCAAAAGTAGAGTTTGTAAATAAACAAAATATAAAGGTTGCAAATAAAATAAAAGTAAAGGGAACGATTGTGTCAGTGATTGCTGATTCGACAGTGCTATTACTGGTAAGAGTACGGTTGCAGTTTCTCTCATCACGCAAACACGCCTATATAAATACATTGCCACCTTAATCGCCGAAAAAATGAAAATTTTAAGATGAAAAATTGTTATATTTTTCTTATTTCTGCTCCAAATATAGATTATGGGCACTCGTTAGAACCGCCCGATGAGGCGGTTCTAACGAGTACCCACAATCTATATTTTAGAGCAGAAATAAGAAAAATAAGGTATACCCCCGGAAACCAAAATTTTACTATATAAAAGTGGGGTTCAAGGGGGGTCAAAATTATATAGGCGTGTTTTCGTGATGACAAGTTGTTCCTGGACAAGACAAGCTAGTTTCGGCCAATTAGGGCTCATCAGTTACCCTCAGATATTTTCAAAAGTAGAGTTTGTAAATAAACAAAATATAAAGGTTGCAAATAAAATAAAAGTAAAGGGAACGATTGTGTCAGTGATTGCTGATTCGACAGTGCTATTACTGGTAAGAGTACGGTTGCAGTTTCTCTCATCACGCAAACACGCCTATATAAATACATTGCCACCTTAATCGCCGAAAAAATGAAAATTTTAAGATGAAAAATTGTGATATTTTTCTTATTTCTGCTCCAAATATAGATTGTGGGCACTCGCCTCATCGACCACACTATATTTTAGAGCAGAAATAAGAAAAATAAGATATACCCCCGGAAACCCCAGTTTTACTATATAAAAGTGGGGTTCAAGGGGGTCAAAATTATATAAGCGTGTTTTCGTGATGTTATCCACGTCTTTATTCTTTGATTAGGTCCTGCAGTACATATATTAACCCTTTTAATGCCTCTTACGACTATAGTTGTTGTCATTTGCATCTTTTTCCTATTTTTTTTTTTTTCAAGAAAAAAAATCAAAAAAAAAAAAATCAACATACTTTTCATGAGAATCGTATACTGGTGTATACTGTGCATGAATAGCTTAGCCTCATTTTCTGACACAATTGGGTAAAAAACTATAGAGGATATTTGATTTTTTCAGTGTAAGATCGAATTTTATTTCATCGAATGAACACCAAAACTGTTATTTTCACGAGTGGCGTAGCCACGAGTGAAAATAGCAGTTTTGGTGTTCATGAGTGAAATAAAATTTGATCTTGCACTGAAAAAATCAAATTTTCTGTTTCTTACATGCTTCAAAAGGCAATATTTAGCGTCTTTAATGGTGTCGCTCACATTCGGAGAAAATTATCTTTGTTCCTGTTCGTTTCGCGTCAATTTAGTGGTGTCCATCGTGTTTAGTGGGTATACTATTGGGTGAAAGTTTGCACCTGAGAAATGGCCTGGGATGGTATTATTATGAATGATTAATGAAATAATTGAGAGAGTAGTTTCCAAAGAAGTTGCTGGCAAGTCTAACGTCGCGCGACAAAAGACGTGACGTCAGCGTCATAAATGACGTCAGTAACGTCCCCGTCACACATGAACGGGCAATGCGTCAATTAGAAAACATTTCAGTATTGTTCAGTTATCTGATAAAGATAAAATTGAAATTAGAGTTAGATTTGAAGAAAAAAGTAGTCCCAAACAGTGAAAAATAAAAAATCGTATTTTCACTGTTTGAAACAGTGAAAATATCGATTTATATTTCACTGATAAATCTCTATCATTCATTGAAAAGCATGTAAGAATAAGCCGTCTGCTTTAAAAAAACGCATGGTACTAATAGAGGATCTTACATGAGTGTTCATGTATTATTGAATTTTATTAAATGAGTTGAGAAAAAGGAATATAATGCGAGGCTTTGCCGAGCATTTTATTCATTTTCCTCAACGTATTTAATGAATTTAATGATACATGATCACGAATGCAAGATTCTAATTATCATATGACATTTAAAACGCATTTTAATTTCGATTTTCAAATAAAATTGTCAACATACCGACACAAGTAAAAGTGACTTTCCCTTTGGTGTCTTTGATGGGTGGAATAAGTTAATTGTATCGATTCCTGATCTTTGTTTTACTTCTACTTTGTTAAGGATGTCGTGCATGTAACGTTACGGGGCGTATCTAACTAATTTGCATATTTGATCCACTAAAAGATTACCGAATATATTACATGGCATTATTACATTGTCAGGCGCGATGCCATGTGATAAAAATATAATAGATTTATTTATCTAATTATAACACAATGTTTAAATGACGGATATTCGTTTTACATTTTAAAAGGCTAAAATGATGTTTTCATAAAGAGTTAAGTTCTTTCGCGTTCGTGTTTCTTTCCCTTTCATCACGTGATCAAGTCCGTGAAATAAAGACCCCCCTAAACCCCACTCTATATAGAGAAAACTGGGGATTACGGGGGTAAACATCATTTTCCTTATTTCTGTTCCAAGACCTAGGTTGTAGGTGCTCGTTAGAACCGCCTCATTGAGGCGGTTCGAACGTGCACCCAAAACCTATGTTTGCAGTATAAATAAGAAAAATATCACAAATTTTCATCAGAAAAAATACCTTTTTTGAGGCATGAAAATGCACTGTATCACACAGATGTGTTATCGTAATGTATTCCTTGGATGGGAGGTGTGAGGTAATTGTATCGATGGCTTGCCATTGCCTTCACTTCTGTTTAAAAAAATAATAGCTAAATATTTATCGACAGCACAGTGTTCAACTAATGGGTATTCATTATCCATTCTAATGCACTTACGTATGTAACGCGACGTCTGATTGGATAACGTCAAAAATTTGCGACAGTATATTCCACGATATACTGTCGGAAATTCGACGTCACCACGTAACGTCGTTTTTCATTGGCTGACATTTGGTTTTACGCAGCTCACAACGCCTGCCGCTTTGTGCAAAATAGTACAATTTTTAACAAAACAACCGAATAAGTGCATTAGAATGGGGATAACTGTGTTGAAAATTGTCATTTGGGGAGGTAAATCGGTGGTTTTACGGTCGCAAATTCCGTTTTACGGCTCCGCTAACGCGTCGCCGTAAAACGAAATTTCCGACCGTAAAACCACCGATTTACCTCCCCAAATGACAATTTTGAATACAGTTATCCCCTAATTTTAAGACGCGTGTTTCATCTGATAATTCTTGAATTTTAGCCAATAGATGTGCGCAAATATGTGCGAGAAATATTTCCATTATATCACAAAAAACGAGAAAATAAAAAAAAAAAAAAAAACAAGAAAAAAAGAAGAAAATAAACAAACAGTGATGTAAATAAAATGAAGAAAAAAAAGCCGAAATTCGTATTGTGCGGATGTATATTTAATAGGTGATGGTAGCCACAAAGAACTTTGAAAATGTCTCTGGTAGCTCTGGACTACAGACTGAAGCTGTCACTTGAAATATTAAACGTTTTGCATTGTTTGTGATACCGAAAACCAAATGTAGTGTGCGTTATAATCTGTGGTGCTGCTGTAACCTTCAGCGTGATGTATGCGCATTGATTCGCCCAAGGGGGTAGTCCTACTTGAGCAACTCATCACGCTTATAAGAAAGCAAGTACACTCCATTCGAGAAAGTTCTCCTATACAAACAGGAGAGATTGTTCCTTCTTACAAAGACACAGGTTTACCCACATTACCGGTTGTTTGATTTTACACCCGGAAATGGCGTTAAAATTGACGATCGTTTTCTAACAGGCTCCCCCTTACCTGTTTTATCACAATTTTGTGCCTACTACACCCAGTCTTGGTAACCATTACAAGGTAACAAGCTATCGTTTTTATCCTACAAAACACCCACTGAGCGCTATTAGCTTGTAATTCTTTTTAAGTGTTTTAAACGGTTCCCAGTCAGATCACACGACCGCCATTTATGGAAGTCACGTGAACCATAATACTTCCAGTAGAAATGGCAAAAATGGCTTGCCCATAGTATGTCGAAGTATGAGCAGAATCGGTTCAGGTTTAAGGAAATAAACGCTGCTGAAATAAGGGTAACCCTATAAAGAACAAGTATTGAATAAATCTCAGCATGCAAAAGGTTAAAGTCATCAACATGTCCCTCAAGCCACATGTACAAGCTGTGATATGTAAGCCCCATATGGCAAAACCGTTTGGACGTCACAATCCAATAAAGCGAAATAATCCCAAAATAATTATACTCTTCCATTTTATCGTAAATTTTAGGCGACCATTTTCATAAGATAGGAACAAAATAATCTTACAAAATAGGGGTTCATAAATGTTGAAGCAAAAATTTTGTCAATCGATAATTGCTCAACTAAGAAAGTATTGTTTTTATTTTAATGCTCATCCTTAGAACGACAATAAGAAATTAAGTCCCGAGTGTACATTAGGGTATCTTTGGGAAGGGACAACGTAAAATCCTACGGGCGATTAAAAAGACTTGGAGATCAAAAAGTCGGTGTTAAACTCATTAGCGGACACAAGTAAAATGATTTCTTACCGACGAGACAATCTTCTTTATAAGGACTATTTAGGACTCTTGTTATATTGTCTTTGCTACACGGAGAGAACTGGTCGTTATTTGGTCGCTCTCCCGATATCACGCCAGTAAACATGATGTAGTTGCCATCGGAGCTTCCAGTTCCATCAGGTACGCAGACATCGCCCGAGTCGTGCTGGATTATAAGAATCTGATATGGGTATGAGGGGTAGATGGAAAAATACGTTCCTAGGGCCACTGTCCGGCTTGCTGAGTGATCCCGGACAGTGATCCCGAGGAATGGATTTTGTGTCCAACCCTCAGACCCACGCTGAGTCTTGCTTGATTATAAGAAGCTGGTATCCGTTTCGAGGGTCACTGTCCGGCATCACGAGGCTTGCCGAGTGATGCCGGACGGTGATCCCGAGGAATGGATTTTGTATCCACACCTAAGACCCATGTTAGATTGTTTTCCTTGCATACATGTACCTTTCATTTCTGAGCGTGGACTTTTAATAATGTAGTCACCTAGGTTGCCGTCGTCCGCCATATTGTGAATAGCAAATGTGTGATGTTTTGTGACGTCACGTAATGTGCTGTGACATTAAACTTAACGAGGTTCGCATATGAGGTCGTATTTAACAAGTGCATTGATTAAACACGCGAGAATATTCGATTTTCACCCTCAACCCGGGTTAGAACGCCAAGGTTACCTAAACTCGTCGTAAATAGTTTGGCCAAACTTTCATTTTTCATGACAGCTTACGTTCGCTAGCATGCACTAGAGCGAAAAACATTACAGAATTTTCACCTGCTCATAAGGGGTTGTAGAAAAGAAGTGAAGGCAATGGTCAGGAACCGATGAGATTAACCCACAGCTCCCACCATAGACACCAAAGGGAAAAAATCACAAACATGAAACAACTAGACCCTAATGGAAACACCAATAGCGAAAAGCCAAAAGGACAGTTACTTCCCCACAAAATGACCAATTGGCTATCCAAAACAAATGAATATAAGCGATACACACTCTCAAAGACAAACCATAACAAAAATAAACCACGACAGAAGAACCGCATTGGAACAGTCAGTGACACGAATTCCACTGGTGGGCGTAAATCGATTTTCCGCCCATCCGTCGCGATTTAGACAAATAATTTGTTCAGTCCGCACAGTCGAACTGTTTGTTTTCTGTTTTTCATGCTGTCGAGACCGCATCGTCTTTTCACCTCTGTCTTCCACAGCGTCGCTTTTACTTTGGTTTATCATTAACATTGTTTGTAATTTAATGTACAGTAAAATTCATATATTAAGAGTACCTTTGTAACTGTTCAAAAGTGGTCTTAAAGACCACTTTTGAACAGTCCCAAAGGTGGAACCTGACCAGAGGACATTCTATGCAGAAAACTTGAAGAATGAAAAACTACATCCCTAAAACTAAGCTGTTTTAAGCAGAGTTGGGCTTAATTTTAGGCGGTCTTAATAGCGGAATTTAACTGTATATCTTCGTTATAATTTTGACTTTCAATGATTGTTTTGCTTGAAGAAATAGATGGGCTGCCCGATGCTTCCACGCAGAGCTGAAACCGACCGCACTCGAGTACTAGTAAACCGCATAGAGCATCTAAGCTTGCCAAGGCGTCCATGCTTATAAACCGTATTAGTTTCATTGTACGACAGGGCCTGAGATGTCATTTCATCTGAACGTTGCGTAAATGTCCCATAAAATTGGAAGCAACGTCTCCAAAATGACCTAACAGTGATGACGGGAACGTTAAACATCCAATCAAATCAGTAGCTGTTTTGGGAAAGGAACTTTAGCTTTTTATTTTACCTCACTGCAGCTGGGGTTTAGTGCCGTGTGGCGGCTGTAAAAAGTCTCCCGGTGCTTCATCATAGTGCAGATTATAAGAATCTTATATGGGTGTGAGGGGTGGATTGAAAAATCCGTCCCGAGGGTCACTGTCCGGCATCACGAGGCTTGCCGAGTGATGCCGGACAGTGATCCCGAGGGACAGATTTTTCTATCCATCCCTCACACCCATATTGGATTCTTTTTCTTGCATACCTTCCATTTCTATTGCGAATTTCTAATGCTGTTGTCACTTCGGTTACCGACGTCCGCCATTTTGTGATGACACAACAGGAATGTTTAGTGACGTCACGCATGACGACGCCGCGCATGAGGTTGTAATCAACCAGTGCATTTATCAAACACGCGATTATAATCGATTTGGGGTCGGAACACCAGGGCCAGAACATAAATTTCTATCCCAGGGTAAAATCACGGATTTCCTTGTCTGGCGTGCAAGAATATATTTTCTTTTTCTTTGGGTTCACTGACTTCATTCTGGTCACTTTGAAAATCGAATATCGCTTAGGCCGGTACTAGGAGGCGTATGCAGCCGTGCAAAACTATATTGCTGTGTATGAAGAGACTCTATAAAACCGAGTCTCCTATTTTCGTTCTTTTACGTGTTATTTGTTTCAAAAGGCAACATTTTAGCTTTTTATTTATGTTTGTGCTTCCTTTCCTTTTGTATCTCGGATTGTGTAAGGTAATTGTATTTATTTAACCCTTGACCTGCTGAATATTCAAATTTGCTCCATCAACAATGATTATCAACCAATCAGGTTACTTGATGCAAATTATTGCAACAAATTACAATCTGAATGACAAACAGTGTAGATCCTGATCAGATGGCTTCTTTAGTGATCTGATCTGGATCTACATTGTTTGAAAGGTAAGGCATATCCGGGCTCAGCAGGGCAAGGTTTAACTTCCATGTTTAAGCCTTAATATGTGACCTGCGACCCGCAAGATTAAGAAAATGGAATCAAATGAGCACCCAAGTGGTATTCACCTTATTTGCATTATCTGCTGGTTTCTAGTCTGAAGATTGCAAGTGTTGGAAAATCAGGTAACCAGACCCCTCCCCCCCCCCCTGACCTTGCAAGGCCAGGGGGGGGGGTCTGGTTACTTGTTTTTCCAATATTGATAAAGTGTAAGCTGGGAGCCAGCAAATAATGCAAATATGGAGAATAAACTTACCGGGGATCCGAAGCTGTGACCAATTGTATGTGCAAAACTCAGGTGGGAAAGTCTCACGGGAACTTCAGTTCCATAGTTTGCCATAGTAACTACACCTGTGTTTAAACTTTTCCATACATCTTTGTTAAGTTCAGTATACATCTTATATTTTTCACATATTCCTCCGCTTGCTTGAATATAAATAATTTCATTGAAAGACAATGTAAACATGACAGTATATAAATAACCTCCTTTTAGGAAAGTAGTTCTTGCACGTGTTCAACTCATATTTTCTTATCAATGTTTTGAAACAGAAAGAGAAAACCATAGCGCATAGCCCCTCAGAAGTTCATTTTGGGGCCGAATGACAGTGTTTGCTGCATTATAATTTGTCTCACTACTTTGATAAGTGACAGTTTACACAAGACATGTCTGTGCCATTAGTTTTCGTGACTGACAGTTGGTGCCAAATAGTAAACTAGGTGAAATTATCAGGTTGGGCTTAGCATACACGGTTCTCGTATACACTGTATTTTTTCTTGAGCTTTGTGTTTTGTGTCTTTATTACGATAACACACCCGTGCGACATAGTGCATTTTTTTCACATCTCCAAAATGGCCATTTTTCTGGTGAAAATCCGTGACATTTTTCTTATTAATACTACAAACATAGGTTGTGGGTGCTCGTTAGAACCGCCTCATTGAGGCGGTTCTAACGAGTACCCACAACCTATGTCTTGGAGTAAAAAAAAAGAAAAATAATGTTTACCCCCGTTAACCCTAGATTTCTCTATATAATATGGGGTATAGGGGGTCTCCATTTCACAGACTTGTTCACGTGATGCTTTATATTCTCAGACTACACAGAGCCCGGTGGTGTCTCTACAAACTCTGTGGTAGGTCTACTGGCTGTGGAATCAGAATTGTTTACTGCAATACTTGTCGCAATGGCGTGTGGTAATCTCAACTTGAATATCCCCTCTTTCATGCAGCTGATAGGGTTGGTACTGTTGAAATTAGTTGCTACTGAGTTTTCGGCTGATGCAAACTTTGATTGTAAAGTCAAGCAAAACATCTTGGAATGGCAAATGCCTGGATACTTGACAAGCGTAAGGAGATTAGGTAACCGTAGAAGCTTAGAAGGTCCACGGTGTTTCTGTCCTTTCAAAGGAACGAATATTTTGGTTCTGCTGATTGTAGCTGGGGATGTCGAAACAAAGCCAGGTCCCAGGTCTAAATGTCGTCCCTTCAATAACTTTGCAAGACGTCGGATAAGGTTGTGGAGTGTATGGACTGTGGAAAGCGCTTTCATTCGACTTGCAACAAGCTTGAAGAAAATGATTTTGAGTTGATCAAATCATGGGAACCTGATAGGTACTGTTCGGAATGCAAAGCAGACTGTGGTCTTTGTGACGGTGCAGTGCTGAATCGTCACAAGGCAGTTCAGTGCGATCGGTGTAAACTATGGATCCATATTGAATGTCCCTTCATTACTGGGGCACATATAACACTTTAGAAAATTCCAAGATATGTCCAAAGTGTGAATTCTTTAACTTTTCAGATCTTTCTTTGTTGAAAACTTGAACTTGGAATACTAAAATAGCTTTGAACCCCTCTCTGGTAGAAAGAGAAAAAACGACTTGGTTTCGAACACAATCAACTGGACTCCAAAAACGGTTTAAAACTTGTGAGCATTAACATGAACGGCATACGTGGCATAATGCTGGAAATGATAGCGTTTCTTGACATTCACAAACCTCACGTAGTGGCCATCCAGGAGACAAAAATTGACAGTTCCATTGCAACTTCAGAACTTTTCCCTGAAACTTGTCCTTATAATGTTTACAGGAAAGACCGAAACCTCCATGGAGGTGGGATGATGCTACTGGTTCATGAGGACATCTCCCATATGCCCTTAACAGATTTGGAAAACGACCCGGAATCAGTTTGGATAAAATAAATTGCTCATTATCTTGCATCTTGGTATCGCCAACTTGGAAGTTCGATTGAAGACTTTCAACTTTTTCGGGAGCAACTAGACCTTGCCAGGGCACAGCACAAGAGCAAGAAACTCCCCTCGGTTCAAAAATCGTGATTTCAACTTCTGAGACATATCTTGGCCGGACAGTCTTAACAAAAATGGTTTTACGATAACTCAGTCAGAAGGACAAATATTGATTGACATCATGAATGATCATAACTGGGAACAATTAGAGCACTTTGCAACTCGGGAGGAAAACACTTTGGATCTCATTCATTCAACTCTGCCTGGTTAGTTTCAAGATGTCCACTCCCCGGACAAATTAAACGACCATTCTAATGCATTTGCGTATGTAACGCGACGTCTGATTGGATAACGTCAAAAATTTGCGACAGTATATTCTGCGTTATACTGTCGGAAATCCGACGTCATCATGTAACGTCGCTTTTCATTGGTTGCCATTTGGTTTTACGTAACTCACCGAGCTTGCCGCCTTGTGCAAAATAGCACAATTTTAACTTAACAACCAAATAAGTGCATTTGAATGGGGATAACTGTATTGAAAATTGTCATTTGGGGAGGTAAATCGTCGGTTTTACGGTCGCAAATTACGTTTTACGGCTCCGCTAACGCGTCGCCGTAAAACGAAATTTCCGACCGTAAAACCTCCGATTTACCTCCCCAAATGACAATTTTAAGTACAGTTATCCCCTAATTATGTGATAGCAGCAACATAAAAGGTCTTCCTGTCCCCACAAAATAAACCTAGGAGGAAAGTGTATTTGTATCAGAAAGGTGATTTTGAGTCTATGAGAAAAGATGCACAAAACCTTGCCAAAGAAAAATATTTCAACTTCAGTCTTATTACTTCTTCTATACAGGAAGCAGCAGATAAATATATCCCCTCAAAATTGAGCAAATCGAAATCTTATGTCCCTTGGATCTCACCTGAGATTAGACGAAACATTCGCAGAAAAACTAAGACTCACGCAAAGGCTATAAAAACTGTCAGTAAGTAAATTTGGCCAAAATTCCAGGATCTGAGACGGGAAATAAAGGCAGATATTAAGACCTAGCATGGTGTGAATAACTTGGTTGGTTACATCAAGTCATCAAGTCCAATCATCGAGATTTTTATCGGTACATTAATGGTCAAAAGAAGGACACTCAGGGTATCCCCCCGTTGAAAACGAAATGGAATAGGCATCACTGAAACCGAGGCAGAGCAAGCAAAGGAATTAAAGGGTCAGTTTTCGGATGTTTTCAACAAAACAGGGCACAACCAGGTTCCCTTGCTTGAAAGGTCGGTCCCGTTCATGGAGAACATTGTTGTAGCTGAAGAAGGTGCAATCAAACTTCTGAAAGGCCTGAACCCTTCTAAAACATTAGGACTTGATGAGTTGCATGCCAGAGTCCTGAAGGAAATTGCAGATGAATTAGGTCCGGTTTTGCTCACCTTTTTCAACAGTCACTTGGTTCGGATGAAATTCCTAAGGAATGGTCTTTATCATATGACGTCGCGTCCGAGAGTGTAATAACGCCATGCATTATTTTCGATAATCCACTAGTGGATTAAATATGCAAATTAGCTAGATACGTCCCGTAACGTTACATGTACGACGTCCTTAACGTGGTCGCGTTTACTAATGGCGGAATATTGATATTTTTGTAAACAATCGTGAATAAAATGTCATATGATAAATAGAATCTTGCATTCGTGCTCATGTATTATTGAATTTATTAAACTCGTTGAGGAAAAGGAATAAAATGCTCGGCAAGCCTCGCATTTTATCCATTTTCCTCAACTCGTTTAATAAATTCAATAATACATGAACACTCATATAAGATCCTCTATTTAGCCAATATATGCCCATTGTACAAGAAAGGAGATCGAACTTGTGCTGGAAATTATCGCCACGTATCGCTCACATGTGTTCCTTGCGAGCGTTTGGTGCACATTGCTTGTTCAAATGTAATGACCCACCTTGATCAATCTGATAGATAGCATGCTTTCAGAAAGAACCATGGCTGTGGAACACAACAAGTGACAGTAATAGATGATTGGGCTACAATCTTGGATAATGATGGACAGATTGACACTTTCATCTTGGATTTTGAGAAAGCTTTTGATACACCTCCTCATGAGCTTCTGAAAAGCAAACTTTATGGGTGTTGCATTGGTGGCACAACTTAAAATGGAATGACGTTTTTCTATGCCATAGAGAGCAAAGGGTGGTTGTTAATGGAAGTAAATCTGATAGGGCCCCTGTCAAGTCTGGAGTCCCACGGGGGACATTTCTTGGTCCGCTTTTGTTTTCCCTTTACATACATGACATTTCACAGGAAATTGATTCAGAAATAAGGCTCTGATGCTGATGACTGTGTTTGTTACCATGAAATAAAAACTTTGGAAGATACAGTGAAACTTCAGTATGATATTGACAAATTGGGTAGCTGGGCAAGGAAGTGGAGAATGCGGTTCCAACCCAGTAAATGTAACATGATGCATCTTTCAAGAAAGCGGATCAGAAGGATCAATGTTACCTATGTATTGGAAGGAACTCTCCTTGAAAATATGGAAAGCATTAAATACCTTGGTGTGACAATCACGAATGAATTAATATGGAACACTTACATTAGAAATGTTTGTACTAAGGCAAATAGGGCCCTTGGCTTCTTGAGACGGAATCAGTCAGCATGCTCAAAAGACGTAAAAGAAATGGCAAACAAGGGACTGGTTCGTCCCGTCCTGGAAAATGCAAGTACATCTTGGGATCCACCTACTGTTACCCTCCAGGAGGAACTTAATAAGGTAATTAGTAGCTCTTCTTGTATCCCCTGACTGAAGCACTAAAGGGGAAAATCAATAATGTACTTGATAATGATGATGATTTCGTGTTTAACGACGCGTCAACCCTCTTTACGGGTCATAAGCGTCAAGCGGTTAATGGTTAAACGGCATGAAGAAATATGAGGATATTAAAAGTAAAAACCTTTTAAGGTAGCATGATATGTATAAAAATCTGAAACAGTTAAATCATATGAAAACGTCCAGTTTCTTTTAAGAATAAAATAATATTATCAACAGGTACATCTTGAAACAACTGTTGCATCAATAATGTACGTCAGTCAACAGTAGTACATTATTGATTTACCCCAAGGAGGCCCCTTACCTGTTGAAGACGGAGGACTTCTCTTCAGTCAGCTCCGAGGGCTAGATAACACAATATGGACCGGGTGTAGGGCCCCACCAAAAAAAATTTTTTTTCTTCGTACCCCCTAAAAAAAACACACCCCTAAAAAAAAAAAAAAAAAAACACCTCTGGGTCCCCCTTAAAAAAACACACCCCTAAAAAAAAAAAAAAAAACACCTCGAGAAAAAAAAAAAAAAACACCTCGAGAAAAAAAAAAAGGGTAAGGGAGTACAGTGGGAAAAGTGATGAAAGGGGGTGGTGAAAAAAAAAAAAAAAAACACCCCTAAAAAAAAAAAATACACCCCTAAAAAAAAAAAAACACCCCTAAAAAAACACACCTCGAGAAAAAAAAAAAAAATGCTTTTTCTCCTAACACAAAAATAAAAAAAAAGTGAAGGGAGTACAGTGCAAAAATGATGGAGGGGTGGGGGTGAAAAAAAAAGTGAAGGGAGTACAGTGCAAAAAATGGCTGAGGGGGTGAGAAAAAGAAAAAAAAGATAAAATGAAAAAAGTGAAAAAATATAGAGAAAGTAAAACTCCGATAAAGTGAAACAGAACTTACCTTAATCTTCAATTTCTCTTTTTTTATTGTCTATATCCCTAGTTTGAGAATTTATCTTAATTTCACTCTTTGCCAACAATGATTCAAATTTTTCTATTTCATTTATCACTTTCACAAAATCACGTCTGTTTAACTCAGAAGCCATTTTAGAAGTATCTCATTTTTTGTTTTGTATTTGTTTACCCGTCTCCATTTCGTATCTAAACAGATGTTTACGCGTCTCCATTACGTTCCTAAGCAGATGTTTATTGAAATGTTTATCGCCTCAAAGCAAATATTTTCTGCAACCATGCGATTGTTTATCGTCTCTATGCAAGGCTATGCAATATTTTTTTTATCAGTGATACAGCAAAGAAATTTCTAAACAGTTGTAACTTATACTATATACATTTTCGTAAGCATATAACATTTCTCCATACTGCGTTTACCCTAAATATCTGGACACCTCCGCAATTTCTTTAACAAACTTTACCATCTCCAAATTTGGACATGTCCATTTGTCCTTTCCTAACCTGTCAACCAAACAACATGGTAGACCCTGATGAGACATCTTCCAAGTCATATCTGGGTTTACACAGTTTAGTCAGGCATCACTGTCCCAATATTTAGGGTCAGTATGGTATTTTTCAACCTAATACTCTTATCAGAGGAATTTCTAAACCCCATTCATAAAACTAATACGGTGACGTCAATCGATAGCTAAAAATCACATTATTTCTTACTGTCATTCCCTATTCAGAATATTTCAATAACTATTCAGTGGAAGCATTAATCAAATTATTGGATCAATACACATTATAGCAGGAAAAAATGTACCTTTCTCGAAACCACAAATAAGAGAAAGTGTGCCTTCAGCCAGTTTGGCTGCTACAGTAAGGCAGATTGAACGCATATGATTGATGTCATGTGAAAAAGGTATCTTTTAGCATTTATGAATAGGGAAGACCCTGACCAGACCCTTACAGTCCGATCAGTCTTGTCAGAAAGGCTTGAAAGTCGTTATGGATATAATCAAAGTACAGAAAGGCCTGAAAGTCGTTATGGATATAATCAAAGTACAGAAAGGTCTGAAAATCGTAATCAAAGTACAGAAAGGTCTGAAAGTCGTAATCAAAGTACAGAAAGGTCTGAAAGTTAATCAAAGTACAGAAAGGACCGTGTATGCGTAGCTTTTAACAAATGCATATTTAGTTTATGTGAGAGTTAAAAATAGGTGGGAGGGGGGTCGTTTACTATTATAATTTTATTAAATGAAATCAAGCTTCTCCTATTTTTTTTTTTTACCTCAGCTAAAGCCTGGGCCTTGCCTTCTTCAATAAGTTTTTTTCTTTCCGTCTCACTTAATCCTGTTTGTTTTGAATGTATACCATCTTTCAGTTTATTATATTTGTCTAATTCATCTAAAATCAATTTAAATTCATTTTCAGATATCTGCCCATCTGTCAAAGCCTTAGAAATCAAGTCTTTAATACTATTCAACTTACTATCAGCAATAGTTTTAATCTCATAATGTTTTTGTGTTTTTGTGTGTAATTTGCGTCTCACTAACTTAACACAAACACCCAGAGATCCACACACAACAGCAGCAATTTCCAACGGCAACATAATTGGAATAGTTAAACCAACACCAGCCATAATAACACTTGAAGAAATTAATGCAGTATCAACACAATCAGTAATATTAATTCCACGTTTATACTTTTTGTATAATGCCTTTCTTACATCTCTCTCTTTTATTAATTGTTTTTCTATTTCTGATATCTTTTGTAATCTATAATTTTGTCCGTCTTCATTAGGTAAATCTGGATATATACTGTTTGCAAAATTCGGGGCTGTCGGTTGCTTCATTTTTATATATATTTTTTGAATTCAATTAATAACGAGGCAACACTATTAACTACAGTTTGATTAGCCCCCAGACTTATAAAATTAATAACACTTCCAGCTTCAACATAAAATGGTTTATCAAAATTATTATGTTTTCTTGGTATTGTTGTACGCAAAGTAATCTCACACCCCCTCATAACCACCCCATCCACCAACACACCAACTCGCACTTCGCCACTTGACCTTTCACTCGACAGGCTAATACCTGTAATATGACCACGTCTCATCATAACATATCCGACTTTTGGCTCTCTACCTGCATTTCCAAATGAAAACACCTCACCTCTAATTAAAGGGCCTTTTGATTCAGCACTTATTGTAATGTCTTCATTTGTATAAGCGTTTTGTAATCTACTATTTAAATCTGTAAATTTTCTATGCAAATCATTAACACGTAAAGTCAAATCATTCGATGTAGAATCAAATGTTGTAAACTTTTTAACACCAAATATACTCATTTTTATACAATAATTATATAATTTCTAACACACAATTAATTGGCAATCCATTGTTGTTTATTTTTTCTCCAAGAGAATCACAAACGCTTATACTTAATTCTGAAATATCACCATGTGTCAATTGTTTATATTCCGGATTACTAAATCGTGTATGAACAATATCACCAAACGATTTATTTTCAACAGAAACAACACCAAGAATATTACTAGGAGCACCATCAAAGAAATTGTAAGCACTATTTATCTGTTCAAGATGAATATATAGTTGTTTATAAGGTGCACAATTTAACGGTTTTTCTCCCTCATATGTTTGATTTGCGTTAAATCGTCTTTTATTTCCGAAGCCTAACATCTCTTTTAATTCTTTGCTTATTTTTAAATCAACGGTCGATGTCAAAAACACTATGCCATTTGTTTCATTTACAGATAATACAATATTATTACTTTGAAATATACCTGCTATTTGTTGGAAACTGTAAAATCCTGAAGGTAAACGTATTGCTTTATCTGTTCCTTTTTGGATAGATTCATCAATTAAGTTATACCAACCTATGGTATAAGTAAAACTCTTCAATCCAATTCTCTTATTTCCACATTTATTATCTATATATTGTTGTAAATATATTGTTTTATTAATATCGGAAATTGTGTGATACATTTTTTTATGTATAAAAATGATTCCAAAAGAATTCAAGTTAAACAAGGATTTATCATATAATCCCAATACTAAATATAAAACCAAACATGCAGCTGGTTCTTTACTTGTAAACCAAAAAATTTATGCTAATGAAAAGGATAATTTTCCAGTAACGTTTCTCAACTTATTTCAAAAATATCAAAATCCAACATTACACACCAATGAACCGTGGAATACATGGCTTCATTCATCATTTGACTGGTGGCAATGTCAATTAAATTTTGCTGTTTGGTTAGCTACTACAGGATGTGGTGTAAGTTACCAAGACCATTTACAAGCTGATTCTCTACAAACTAGAACATTATATATATTTCATGTTTATTATTGTGTTGCTCGTATTTTGAAAGAACTTAAAACACCTTTCCCAACAGATAATACATTCTGTTATTACCAAAACCCATACGATAAAAAAGCTTATCAAAATATCTGCCATGAATTCGGTATTTCACCTAGCACGGATTGGCGTCAAAAACTGGAAAGTAGTTCAAAATGTAGTGGTCTCGGGAGTTACACACAATATTTTAAACCAGATGGAAAATACAGACAAGATCATCAAAGTGATGGGCCATTCTTTAATATAAACGACAAAATAGAACATACAGTAGATATAAGTGATGCATGGACAACGTTTATATTAGACAAATCAGAAGGCTTCACAAGCCATGGGGTTGTACGAATTAATGAAAGTATCAGAGTATTTGTATGGGCTCTATTAGCAGCACAATCTCAAACACGAGCATCCGTAACAACCCTAGGAAAAGGATTAGATGCGCAAAAACAATTCGTAAATAATATTCAAAAATTTATTAAGGCTCCGGAAGATATACCTACCCAAGTAAAAAATTATGAAGATCTGTTAGAACACGCAAGCAGTAAAGTTGATTATGTTTATGGCAATGGTCTCTATATGGCCCCTAGTAATATGGTATTACAAATTGGCGTTATCGTCAATTATAATAATAAAATTAAAATTGCTGACCCAAAATATAAATTTGAACTTGGCTACAACAGTGATGTAAATGTTAAGCCTGTTGTTCCTACAACACCATCTAATACCATAAATGGTACACCAACAAAGAAATCTCTGCCAGAACCAAATATGAGTAAATTAAAAAATATGCCAGAACCTCAAGATACAAAACCAAAACATCACCATCACTCAAAGGGAAAGAAACACGAAGACAACAAAACAGCAATAATAGTAGGAAGTATTGTAATAGGTATTGTTGCACTCACTATCTATGAGATTTACTAATATACTCTCTTGCAGCTGCATACAATAACCCAACAACAAGGACAACCAACGCCCAGAGATGTTCGCCAAACCAGTTAACCACTTTTCCAGTAGTAGACAACAGCCAAGACACAATGGCACCAATAATACCCGGTAGTGCTGCTGCTGCTTTACCTGCTAGATTAGCTAATAGTTTAGCAAGATTACTTAATTGTTTTTTTACCCATTCTTTTACTCCACCCTGTGATGAAGGTGGTTTAGGTGTTATAGATCCACTACCAGTAGTAGGAATAATTGCCTCAACAATAACGCCAATAATCATTCCAAAAGCAGTTAAAATACTAACAATTGTAATTCCTTGTTCTCTGAATAATGTTTTAATTCTCTCACCTAAAGTTGTGTCTTCTTTTAATACTTTAGTTATTGTTTCCTTTATTCTATTTACCTGACTACGTAATTTATCTCTATTAATATCTATTACTTCTAAGTAACCACTTCTCTCAATCTCTAAATCTCTTATTCGGTCGCTTATCCTCTTTATTTGATATTTATCGTTGTCTGCTTTGGCTCGTTCTAATTTTCTCTCTTCTTTTTTCAAGTCTTCCTCTGTTTCATTCAATTTAGACAATGTCAATGCTATCTCTTCTTTAACAGTTGTCATTGCTTCTTTAAGACCATCATATTCTCTTTTTGGCATAAATGACATTTGTTCCCCATCTTCATCAATTAATGATGTTTCCATTTCTTCTATTTCTTTAACAGCAGTTTCGGCTGCATTAGGCAAATTATCCATTTCTATTGTATCAACATCAGGTAATTCATTTCTTCTGTTTTGTAATTTTGCAATATTCTGTGGTGTTAATAATGGTTTTTGAGTTTTGTAATGAGGTAAGAATAATAATTCTCTAACTGCTCGTGTTCCACCCGTACCGATTTTACCCGCTAAAGTACTCAAGCTTATAAAACCAACACCTCTTTTGGCAGTAAGTTGAAATTTTTGATCCCCAACCACTAAATATAGTGTTTTATAATCATCACCAAGTTCAAAGTTTGAATAATCAATATATTCTGAGTCTAATCCTGTCTTTTCCTTTATAAACTTGTAATATTCTTTAACTGCATATTGTTTCTGTTCTATTTTTATCTTTGTTCTTGTATCAACATCACTGCCGGCATTATTAATAGCATCAATTCGGTTTTGCATAGTTCTATTAAATTCATCATTATCATCTTCATCTTCATCTTTATCTTCATCATCATAATCATCATCTTCAAATGTAGGATTCTCAAAATTAAATCCTTCTGCCATTTTTATATATTAAATTTTTCCTTTTAAAAATGTCGACCTATGGAAATAAATTAAACCCTTACAGAAAAATAAGAGAACCACGTGGGGTAAGAGGAATCCGCCAAAGTGTAGTGATAACCAATAATCCATCAACTATTGATCAAAATCAACAATTGTTAGTGAGATTCCCCAATCTCTCCGGAAATGATGTTATTGTTCCCGGAACAGTCAAATTAGCATTTGAAATTGAGTTAGATTCTAGAGATGTAAATGCAACTATTTATCAAAATATTGGAAGAGCAATAATTAAGAAAACAACAATTCGTATCTCTGGAAATGAAGTTATGTCAATTGATGATAGTGACATCTATCATTGTTATACTGATTTGTGAAAGACTCCTACAGAACGTATAAATATGGCATACCAAGGCATTGGCAAACCAAACATGTTGAAACATAGAGTTGGCGCAGAAAATGCGACAGCGGATAAAGAAGATCAAGCCATCGCAAAAGCATATGGAAACAGGTTTTGTATTCCACTTGATTTCGAATTATTGGAAACCCATATGCCTTTTTATCAAGCAGGACTCGGCGATAGACTTGAATATGAACTTACATTCAATGATTATAACAAAGTAATTCAATCAGGCGACGCAGGATCATCTTATATAATCAAAAATATTTGTTTAGAATTCGATGTAGTTTCTGACCCTTATTTATCAAGAGAAATAAGACAGCAAGTTGATGGTAAAATGGTTATTTTGTATGACCGAATACTAAGACACAGAAAAATACCAAAAAATAAATCTGATACACTATGGAATATTAATTTAAATGTCCCAGCTAGAAGTATGAAAGGGATTCTATTGTTATTTGAAGATCCTGAAAGGACAAGTACAGAACACTATTACAATCCAGAAATAACAAAAGTAGAAATGACAATAGAAGGAATCCCAAATCAATTATACAGTCAAGGAATGAAAGCATATCAACAGTGGGACGAGATAAATAAATTCTTTGCGTTAAATTCAAAAAGAAATAGAGAAACAAGTATGGTCATTAAAGATTTATATTTTACTGATACAACGTTAGAGAAATATCTTACGACCAATTATGCATTATGGTTAGATTTACGTTCAACGGATGATAATACACTTCACGGTTCTGGGAGAAGAATAGAAAATGCATCAGAAGGCATCACAATACAAATAACGAAAGAAGCAAAAGCAGATGCAGCAATAAATGTTTATCTATTTGTAATACAGGATGCACAAATTAATTTTGAAGATGGTAGATTTAAAGAAGCCAATTATTAATCAATTAAAATGGAACTACCTAAATATCCACACAGTGCAATTATTTGTGGCCAAACTGGCTGTGGAAAGACTGAATTTGTTTTAGACTTACTTGAAGATGAATATAAAGGTATATTTAGTTATATTGTTATACTTTGCCCAACCATTCAATGGAACAAGGCATACAAAAATCGTGATTGGATTGGTGATGTTAGAAAACCAAAAACAAAAAATATTATAATCGTGAATCCTGTAATAAAAGATGGAACAGAGAAACTTCAAGAACTGTTACGTTTGTTTTTTAATAAGTTTGCAGGTAAACCAACCCTGTATATCATCGATGACTGCAGTGCCACAAAAGAACTAACAAAGAAAAAAGACATGTTATCCGAACTAGCATTTTCTGGTAGACACGCAGAACAATCGATATGGGTTATATCGCAGAGATACAATTCAGTTTTAAAAGATTTAAGAGAACAAACAAAATGGTTATGTATTTTCTATATGAAAGATAGAGATAGTTTTGAAAATTGTTTGAGAGAGAATGATGTTATTCCTACACTGGAAGACCGACAAAGAATAAAGGAAGAACTAAAAAAAAAGAAACATCGTAAATTAATTTTGAAAACCGACCAACCTACTGATTATTGGGTAGTTGATTAAGTAATGCTTAAGTAATGCTTAAGTAATGCTTAAGTAATGCTTTAGTAATGCTATAGTAATGCTTTAGTAATGCTTAAGTAATGCTTAAAAATAAGCAATAAAAAAGCAATGCTTCTTGAAACACTAACAATTATAACAAACACTGCTGTCTTATCAATAGTTGGATATATAATATTTAATTATTTTAAAATTAAAAATAAATTTTATAAAGTAAAAAATAAACTATATAAAATGAACGCCGAAGAATTATTGAAAGATGTTGAGTTACCAGAACAGAAAGATGACCATGAAGACAAAAAACGTGAAAGATTATCAGCCCTTGTTGCTGGTGGAGGAAGCAAACAATATCTTGGTAAAGACTTACAAATGTCAGACATTGATACAATGACATCAGAACAAATAGAAAAACTATACCGTAGATACGAAGCAAGACTTGGTGCAAGTATGACTAAGACGTTGGGGAATTCTTTTATTAACTTATATGTAATGGGTGTGTCAAAGTATCTCAATGTTACTAACCCACCTAAATTAATACAAGACTTAGAGGAAGACCCTTTTATCAATCATGCTTTAACAAGTACTTGTTGTGAATTGTATTATAGATATGGAATGTATCTTGCTCCTTTTACTGCAATGTTAACAACAGCGAGACATATTGATTTCACTGATAAAAAAAATGAAAATATTGACTTAAAAAAAGATGAATGAAATTGTTGAAATTGAAGAAAAACCTAAAATAAAAAACCCAAAAAGAGTATCTGCTGGTAAAAAAGGTGCAGAAGCAAAAAAAATGAAAGCTGAATTAAAAAGAAAAGAAATAGAAACAATGAAAAAAGAAAACATACAATTAAAATCTAAAACAAAAGATAATTTAAAAATAACAAAAGATGATAATGAAGTTTCAAATAAAGTTAGGGATGAAGTTCAAGAAGTTCAATACAAAAAATATATACCTTTATGTGTTGTAGTAGTGGTTGTTGGATTGGGATTATATATTTATACTGCTAAATCAAATAAACAAGTTACTACACCAGAACCTGTTCCAAAGAGAAAGGAAAAGAAAGAAATAGATCCATTTGAGTTTAAGTAATCAAAAAAATTCTTATAAAAATGGCAACACAAATTGATGGAAAACAAATAGTAAACATGTTATATCATGCCGGAGTGGAAACAGTATTAACAGTAGGGTATGCGGAATTAGGAAGAAAACTATTGAAAAGACCACCACCAAAAGTAGATTTAAATATGGCCGATATTGGAATGTTATCTATTGATATATTACTTGCAATGGCTACCAGAGATATGTTAATTAAACACAAAATTATTCCTGCTGATATTATGAAATAAAATATTTATAAAATGGCGAGTGCAATTGCGATGATGATTGGTGGAGCAGTAGTAAATGCCTTTTCTTTTTCGGGTAGTAATTATTTGTTTTCACATATTGGAAAAGATGATTCAGAAGAAGAGAAAGAAAGGCATGATAGAGCAATGGAACAATTAAGCAAAGCACAAATTGAATGGAATGAAAAAAGATCAGGAAGACAAGATTTTCTTAAAAAACAAAAGGACAAGAAGTTTATCAGATGTACGACGATGGTGATCAATCAATGAAGTTATATCAATATGCTACTAGTAAAAATCTACAAGCAAATCCTACATTAAATGATTATTATACCCCATCTGAATCCACACAAAAAAGAGAGATTTTATTTGTTGTTTGTGGTATGGCATTAACTGGATTTGTTGCATGGAAAATACATAAAATATAAATTAAACAAAATATTTATTGAGGAGCAGGTTCATCATAAACATATTCCCAAACTTTATCTGGTCTAATAAAAGCATCCCATCCTGCAGGAAACTTTGATAATTTTCTACCTTCAAACTTATCCATTATTAATTGTTGTTCATCCGTTAAATAACATTTACCAGTATCTTTTAACATTTTCTTTTGGATAAAAGATAATAGTATTCTTCCTAATATAACTTTAGCATCAGGATCTTCTGCATCATAAGGACTAACAGTTTTTTTATTTCCATAAAGATGTGTTTTTCTCTTCATTTTTATAGTATACTTTTTTAGTAACCATAAGGAAAACTTCTAATTAAATTTTCATTTTCATAATAAGTCATTCTTTTATCAAATTCATAATCATACATTTTAACTCGTTCTACGGTTTTTAAATTTCTATCTTTCTTATTTGTGGTAATTTGATTATATGTAATTGTTTCATATGATTCATTTACATCAGTAATTAGTTTTACTTTTTTATCTAATGTAATCTTTTCTTCTACTTCAGCATTTAATCTAAAACCTTTACAACAACTAACTATTTTACTTGTATCTAATTTCATAGAATAATCTTTTGGCCCTGATGAAGCAAATTGTACTATATGATTAGCATTATGTTTTGAAACAATTTCATCTGTTAAATCACCTAGTTTATTACCAAACATAGATTCTATCTTTTTACATGCTTCTGACCCATCATCTTGATAAATACAGGAATCACTATCTAAATACATAACTCTTTCTTGAAGTGTATCTAATAACTCATATAATTTTAATCTAGCATATGCAGTTGTATACAAGGCTATATAAACATTTACACTTGGGTTAGGTTTAGAATATTCTTTTTTATTTTGATATTCAGTTAATACTGTATCATTATCTAATACCATTAAATCAACATCTTCATATTTATCATTAAACACTATATTTGTTAATTGATCTGAATTATAACAATATTCCTTTTTTGTAAAAATATCTTTCATTCCAAAGTGGCCCCATAAAGAGTTCAAACATATTTTAGCTATAAATCTTAAACCAGCATTATGCTTTACTTTATCAATATCTAAATCATATGATGCATTATCTATAAGATATTGTATTTTTGTTTCACAATTATTATCATTTTTACATCCAGGTTTACAATATTTAGGATTACAATTGCAGCCCGAGGCTTCTTGCTTGTACTTCATAAATGTATCAACATATTTTTTAAATACCTTTGTGGATGTATTTTCAAAATGTTCTAACTCGTATATTTTTAATAGTTTATATCCTTTTTCTATTGCTTTATTTATTTCAATAGTTGTCCAAGTTCCTATAATAGCTCTTTCTTTATCTGAATGTTTACATTTTTCATTTCTAATATTTTTACATTCTTTACAATGTTTTATAGCATGTACTTTATCATGTGATGAATCAAACTTTTCTGTTATATGATCACATTTAATTTCTAATCTAGACATACAAGTTTTACATAACCCAAATATTAATTTATGAGAATTATTGCACGTTTGCTGTTTATAGGGTAAAACAGGATGATATAACTTTCTTGGGGGTAATATTTTACATTTCATTATTCCAAAGTATTTATTTATTAAATACTTTTCAATGGAGACATCGATATACGTAACAGGATGACCTATTGGGTATTCACAATTTTTATTAACCCACGGATATAATGAACAAAAATCTACATATCTTGCTTTTAAATTAGGAAGATTATTATATAATTGTATAGTTTCAGTTCTACCACCGTAAAATGCATCTCTTTTATCAATAGATTTTAATTCTATGTCTACCTCTGGATATTTATTTTTATCAAATTCACATTCCCAAATTGTATGAATTTTAACTTTTTCTTCTGAGAAAGTATCTTTTATAATTTGTAGTCTATTCATTGTATTATTGTATAATTCTTTCATTGTTTTCTTGGTTCCCATTTTACAAATTTCATTCGGTGAATAACATTTTGTGCATCCATGAAAATAACAACCAAAGAATTCATATATATGATGAATTCTATTTTCTTTATCGTAATAATAACCATCATATTTATATTTTTTGAATCTTTTTTCTTTACCTCTTTTAGCATGTTGAATAACTATTTTGTCTTTCTTAGCTAAATATTCCAACCATTGAATGGCTTTATTAGAATGAATATCTTGAAAAGTAGAACTTTTATGAATACCCAATGTGTTTTTTTCTAACATTAATGTTTTAAATATTCTAGTACAACACTGAGCAATAGTTATAGATTGAAAAGGATCAATACAATTATTTGTTATTTTTAAAAATAGATCTTTATATATATTACAACCTTTAGTTAAAATTAAAACATCTAATAAACAATAATAAAATATTTCTCTTTTAAAGTTAAATATTTTATCTTTAACATTATTATACCATTTATCAAATAATTCTTTATTTTTAATTGTCATAGTATTATATCCATAATATTCTTTTGTAGGATAAATACCTTTATAGTTTTGAGTGTCTGTTGTATTAAAATAATGAGGAAAGTAGCCTTTGTTACCTTCAAAACCAAATGTTTTAGGAAATGCAGCTAATCCACATAGAGTAAAATTAATAGAATCTATAAATCTTAAATTTATTCCTTTAACATTAATTGTTGTTATTTTTAATCCTGAAGAAATATAACTATGCTCTATTTTATTTTTTACTATCCAACCTAGAATTGGTTGCATATCATAACCTTTACCATAATGAGAAATAAATGTATAGTTTTTAAACTTATCTCTTATAAAATATTTACAAAAGTTATCTATTACAGAATCAGATTCGTGTTCTATTTTTACATCATCAAAACAATCATCAATATCCAATTTTGATAAGTCGATATCATTAATATTAAAATTACATTTTAATCTTTTTATGTAGTTTTTTCTAAAACAATAAATATATTCTAAATCATAAGCTATACAAAAGTTCATGATATGAATACCTGTTTCTTGATTAGCTTCAAAATCAAAATAAATATATTTATTATCTTTTACTTCCTTTGGTATTAAAGGTTTCATATAACATAAATGTTCAGTACCTTTCATATATTTTTCATAACATATAGAACAAGTAATTTCATCACATATATGTTTTTCAGGTTTTTGATATTTTATAGAAAAAGTTTTATTACATTTTTCACATGCCCATTGTTCTAACTTTGATTGTAATTTACCATCTTTACACGTGTGTTGATTACTATATCCTATTAAACATGTTTTACAAAATCTGCGTTTAGCTAAAAATCCTGTTACATTAGTTATTACATCAAAATGATAATCATGATAATATAAATATAATTGATTATCAAATTTTTCATTACCGATATATAAAATATTTTCAATATTATTCGATGTAAAAACAATTATTCTAACATTCAGATAATTTTCAAAAATCTTTAAATCATCTAAATCGTTACCTTCTTCTTTTATTTCTACCTCTGATTTTTCATGTAAATCTGTAGCCAATCTTCTTTGTAATGGTCTACCTTTTTTGACATTTTTCTTCTGTGAATCTGTTAAATCATACCTTTGAACTATAGCCGTTACAATTGCTCTTGCTAAACAAATTGTATCATTATTTTTTATTTGAATTATACTTTTTTTATTAATTTCATTTAATATTTTTAAAGCATTTTTACCTTTACCTTTTTTATTAGGTATTATAGATACTTCAAAAATAACATCTTCTAAGTTTAATTCTTCTGCACTATTTAATAATCTTTCTATTCTATTAAAAAAGAATTCTTTAATATTATCATATGTTCTTATAGGCCATTTATTATGTTTTGTATAAATAATTTCATGTATAGGAACTATTTTAATTCTCCCATTTGGAAAATGTTTAATAGAATTATCTATCATCTTATTAAATGCTTTCATGAATACTTCTTTTTGTGGATCTAGTATTTTTATCTTATACTTAAAGACAATAATAGTTGTATTATGTTTATATTTTTTTAATAAGATAACATAATATTTTTTATCGGATAAGGTACTAGTAGCACCTTTACCTGATGTACTGCGAGATTTTTTACCATCCATTTTTAAAGAAACAATTTTAATTATATTAAAAATGGAACATCCAAAAATTTATTGTTTACGTTGTAAAAAGCATACTGAAAATGATTCTGTGAAACAAGTAACAACAACTAATGATAGACAAATGTTAAAAGGTAAATGTTCTGAGTGTGGATCTACCAAAAATAGATTTATATCCAAAATAACAAATAAATTAGCAGATGAATTACATCAAAGAGTTATAAAATCTTTTCCTAAAAGACGTGTTTATGTTGATTCAATAGATCAAACATGGGCGGTTGATTTGGCAGATATGCAACAATATTCAAAACAAAATAAACACTATAAATATTTATTAGCTGTTATAGACGTTTTTAGTAAATATGGTTGGTTAATTCCATTGAAAAATAAAACAGGAGTAACAGTAAGTGAAGCATTTAAAACATTATTTAAAGAAAGAAAACCGATGTATATTTGGTCAGATAAAGGCTCTGAATTTTATAATCGACAAGTAAAAGAATTATTAAAAGATAATAATATAAAATTATATTCAACTGAGAATGAAGAAAAATCTAGTGTAGTGGAACGCTGGATAGGAACAATGAAACAACATATGTATAAATATTTTACTGCAAATGAAACTACTAAATATTATGATATATTAGATGAATTAGTTGAAAATTATAATAATACAGTTCATTCTTCTATTAAAATGACACCTGTTGAAGCGAGTAAAGTAGAAAATGAATTAACAGTGTATGAAAATTTATATCTAGAAAATGATGAGAAAATTAAAAAACCTAAATTCAAAGTTGGGGATAGAGTAAGAATAGCAAAAAAGAAAGGTAAATTTGAAAAGGGTTATACAACTCGTTGGACAAGAGAAATATTTGTAATTGAAGAAGTTTTAAATACAAATCCTGTTACTTATAAAATAAATGATTTAAAAGGCGAAGAAATCAAAGGTAGTTTCTACGAACAAGAATTACAGATTACTGAGTTTTAGATCTTTTTTCATTTTTTTTTTTTCATTTTATCTTTTTTCATTTTTTTTTCTCTCTCCCCCCTCCACCACTTTTCCCACTGTACTCCCTTTTCCTTTTTTTTATTTTTTTCTTGTGTCCCCCTCCACCACTTTTCCCACTGTACTCCCTTTTCCTTTTTTTTATTTTTCTTGTGTTGGACCCGCCCCTACTTTGTCACTGTACTCCCTTCCCCATTTTTTTTTTCTCGAGGTGTTTTTTTTTTTTTTTTTCTCGAGGTGTGTTTTTTTTTTTTTAGGGGTGTGTTTTTTTTTTTTTTTTTTTCACCACCCCCTTTCATCACTTTTCCCACTGTACTTCCTTACCCTTTTTTTTTTCTCGAGGTGTTTTTTTTTTTTTTTTTTTCTCGAGGTGTTTTTTTTTTTTTTTTTAGGGGTGTGTTTTTTTAAGGGGGACCCAGAGGTGTTTTTTTTTTTTTTAGGGGTGTGTTTTTTTTTAGGGGGTACGAAGAAAAAAAATTTTTTTTGGTGGGGCCCTACACCCGGTCCATATTGTGTTAGATACTATATTGTAATGAAACGATAGTTCTCAATAATTAAGAATGAATGCCTATAACACCAGCTCATCCAATATTAACCGTAGGTCAAGTGATATAAGGCTGAGGTCAAAAATAAATAATCATGTTTTTCAAATGTGTCAACTGATAAAAATGTCATTAGTCAAGTGATTTTGTATTTGCCCAGTTTCAGGTCCGAGGTTTGTTGTATTGGTCCGAGGCCGGGGCTCATAGCTGAGAAACGATGCGATTAAATATGTTGGGTATTGATCTCAGAAAGGTCAATATGATATAACTATTAGTGTGTGGGTGTGTGTCTCCTTACCTGTACCAGAATACGCCATAAACGCCTTTCCAAGCATACCGCCTTTAAAATCCCGATAAGTGAAAGCATACGCCAGACAAAACTCATCAAAATTTGTCATTGCGAATACGTTTAACATTGTCTTCGAGTCCAAAGCTGTTATGCAGAGTGGAAAGTCACAGGTGGTTTTTGCCACATTCACCTGGAAAATAACACTGCTATTCACTTGAAGTTCGAGCGTGTTGGGTTCGGCGTTTTTATTTGGGTCCCGTCAAGCAATTTTGACACTTATCGCCTATGCGAGCAGCGAAGGTTCAGGCGAGCCTGCGCATCCGCGCAGTCTCGCCAGAACCTTCGCTGCTCGCTCATACAAGCAGTGAATCAAGAGAAACCTTCCGACAGAAAGCCATATCCCTGGCCCCTCTGAATGGCTGGGCATGCGCAGTTAAAATTTGTCATGACGGAATGCTCGAAGACACAAATTCGCTTGGCGGGGCTCATTTTATTTTTGTTTTTGTTTTCTATTTATCGCCGACGTTATCACGCATAGCCTGGAAACCCATGACTGCGTTCACCTAATATTGAGCAATCCTGCTTTCAATTTTTTGTTGCAATAATGATTTTCTGCAGGTATTTTTTAAACATGTGACTTAATGTCTAAGAGAATATCAAGATTTAAGAAAATAAACAGCACATCTGTTTATTCTACAGCCTTCTAGAAATGCAGGGTGTGTTTGTGCATATTCCCATAAATCCGTTCACCTAAATTTATTTGATTAACATAAACAATCAGATTAATTCTGTGAGTATTATACATGATGAGTATTTTGTTATATGTTTTCGTGATGTGTACCTTTGATGGAAGCTGTTAGGTAACTTTGTATTTTAAGATCTCCGTTCTATGTTACAGGTAAAGCCACGTAAAATCCACGTTGATTGTGGCCACGTAAAATCGATTTAAGCCCCCCAGTGGAAATCTTTCCACTGACCGTTCCAAGGCGGTTCTTCTGTGGCGGTTTATTTATGGTGTTGTTTGTAACTTACTGTGTGTAGCACTTGTGTCTTTTTATTTTGGATGGCCATATGGCCATTTTGTGGGAAAGTAACTGTCCTTATGGCCTTCCTTTGTTTAGGTTACCATTATGGTCTGGTCGCTTTATGTTTGTGTTTCTTTCCCTTTGGTGTCTGATGGATGGAGTAAGTAAATTGAATCGATTCCTGATCTTTGTTTTACTTCTACTTTGTTGTCAATTGTGAGCTGCATTTGAGAAGCAGTGACCTTGACTTTTATCTGAAAGCAAGCATACCTGTATTTTCTTGATAGCCAGCCCTACACCCTGGTACTTTAATGATCCGTCGTAGGTCTGAAATGTTGTTCTTTGAAAAATTCTGTTAACAGTGTGGACATGAGCGGACAACGTTGCCAAAATTTCCTGACGAGCAACTTCGGCGTCCTGTCAGAATAAAAAGAAAATTCAGCTTCATTTTCCAACTCAAAAACAGTTAAATTGCTATTTACACTATCATAAAAAGGGAGACGCACAACAACTTAAAACAGTACAGTCAAAATTAAATGAGTCGAGCATGCAAAAACCTTATTCAAGAAAGGCATAGTATAGTTCAAACTGCTCTACACTACCTCAATATTATGTAGAAGAAAATCTTAATTAAGTATTTAATTGAATTCACTTTCCACTATTTTGGATTTAATTAAAGATTTTTTATTATCCGAAAGGCCTATAAAATATACATTTAAGTCATGTCGAAAAGCGTTTGACGAAGCTCATCCTTTCTACTAGACAATATTTAGAATGGATAATATATAATTTACAAAAGATTGGTACTTAGGTATTTAGACAAATTACTGGAATTCCGATTCGTACGAATTGCGCCGCGCTTGTGGCTGATTTCTTCTTCCATTTTGTTCCTCCCTGAAGAAAAGCAGTTTGTAGTTATTGAAGCTTTCAGGCCGTTTTTGCTCGCCTGAACCAAGTTCATGTAGAGCTATTGCACTACCCCTGGAGTCAGTTTTGGCGTTTGAATCGGCGTCGGCGTCCACATTTCAGTTAAAAGATTTTAAGATATCGTATTTTCCCAACTATAATATGATAGAGTTTGCTCATATTTCGTATGATGATAGATATAGGTCCAAAGTTTTATACAGCAATACCCCTACCCATCTCCATATCTAAAAAGTAGAAGTGAAACAAAGATCAGGAATTGATACAATTAACTTACTCCATCCATAAAAGACACCAAAGGGAAAGAAATACAAACATTAAGCGACCAGACCATAATGGAAACCTAAACAAAGGAAGGCCATATGGACAGTTACTTTCCCACAAAATGGCCATATGGCCATCCAAAAGTTGTATGGTGATCTATTTATCCTTTACCCGAAAAATTAATTGATTTACCCACTCCATTTTTGACCATCCATCATTCAATTTACTTGCTATAATGTATTTGTAAAATTCATAAAAAAACAAACTTATAAACAAAACCACGAAGATCCTGATCAACGCCGTTTGCAAAAGTAGGCGTTGTTTTGTTCCACAGCGTAAGACTTACTTAAAACTTTTAGGTAATGTGCGTCGGCGTCTGATCCTCTGTCCCTGGTCGGGCCCATTGGGTTCTTACTGATGTTTTATGTTGTTTTGTGTAAGAAATAGATCAGCTCTAACTGTGATTTGTTAAGTAATAAATCACAGTTTGGAGGTCAGTTGTAAAGTAGATCAAATCACGGGCGCGTAGATTTCTTACAACTGACCGACAAACTGATTTATAACTCAACAAATCACAAACCAGAGCTGATCTATTTCTTAAATATAACAACAAAAAACATTAGTTAGAACCCAGTCGGCCCGACCAGGGACAGAGGATCAGACCCCAACGCAGATTACCGAAAAAGTTTAAGTAAGCCTTACGCTGTTGAGCAAAACAATCATACGTTTGCATACGTCTGATAAGTCCTTCTCTTCAGGGTCCTCTCCCCCCTCCCCCCCCCCCCACACCTCCACCCTTTCTGTAGGAGACGATACAAAACGACCCACAAGGGCTGACATGTCGTTAAACCCCAAACATTCAGTCAGTCAAACACTATTGTTGTAATACTAGTGTTCCTCCTGGACTTTGCAAATACAAATGTAACTGAAATGACACGAACACCTTTGTTCGATGGTACTTCGAGTACGGGAATTGCTAACAGCTACAAGCTGGCAGGAGGCATAATGTTAACTTGTGTGTGTGTGTGTGTGTGTGTGTGTGTGTGTGTGTGTGTGAATTCGGGTTTAACGTCGCTTTCAGCAAATTTTCAGTCATAATCACGGAGGTGTCTGGTTGCGGCAGGGAGCTCAACGCTCACTTTTATAGTGCTGACTCACTGAAGTATCATGTCCCAGATACATTACATGATACCACACCCAGGCACATTATCCTGACACTGGGTCGACCAGTCCTAGCTCTATCCCGTAAATCTGAGTGCCAAGCGAGGAGCAGCTAGTACCATTTTTAACGACTATGGTATGTCGCGGCCCGGGATCGAACCCGTGACCTCCCATTCCCCGGAGCGGACACACTACCAACTGAGCTATCGGGGCCGGTCTAATGTTAAGTCGAGAATATCTTTGCGATGTTTTATTTAACAACGTTATATTGTGAGTTGTCATCAAAATTGACACGTAGAGATGTTTGAATTAAGTATACATGACATGTATTTGTTAGTTAAAAGAAGAAACTTTCTTGCGCACCAGATAAGGAAATCCTGGAATTAACCCTTGGATAGGCTGTTTTTATCCTGCCCAGGTACTCTTTCCAAGGGACAGGAAAACAATTAATAATTGTCAAGTGCTTGATGTGTACTGGTTGAATAGGATGTCATGAAGGCCGTCGCTAAGTCAAACGTCACTGTGTTTTATCGTATAACGTCGCGTCTGAGAATGTAATAACGTCATGTAATAAATTCGATAAGCCACTAGTGGATTTAATATGCAAATTAGCTACATACGCCCCGATACAAGTACGACGTCCTAAATGACGTTGCGTTTACTAATGGCGGAATATTGACTTTTTTGTTCAGTGAGTGAGTTTTAGTTTTACGTCTCACCAACAGCTAAGGTCATACGGAGACGAGACCTCGGTTTAAAGACTCATCCGAAAGTCTGGAGAAGCCCGGGATCGATCCTGCGATCCCTGGTTTACAAGGCGAGTAGCGTTACCACTGCACCACGGAGGCTTCTGACTTTTTTGTTCAACAATCGTAAGTAAAATGCGTTTTAAATATCATATGATAAATAGAATCTTGCAGTCGTGCTCATGTATTATCGAATTTATTAAACTCGTTGAAGAAAAGGGATAAAATGTTCGGCAAAGCCTCGCATTTAATCCCTTTTCCTCAACTCGTTTAATAAATTCAATAATATATGAGCATTCATGTAAGATCCTCTATGTCAATAATTTATTAAACTCGTTGAAGAAAAGGGATAAAATGTTCGGCAAAGCCTCGCATTTTATCCCTTTTCCTCAACTCGTTTAATAAATTCAATAATACATGAACACTCATGTAAGATCCTCTAAGTCAATAATTTATTTAATTCGTTGAGGAAAAGGGATAAAATGCTCGGCAGAGCCTCGCATTTCATTCCTTTTCCTCAAGTCGTTTAATAAATTCAATAAAACAAGAGCATTCATGTAAGATCCTCTAAGTCAATAATTTATTAAACTCGTTGAGGAAAAGGGATAAAATGCTCGGAAAAGCCTCGCATTTTATCCCTTTTTCCTCAACTCGTTTAATAAATTCAATAATACAGGAGCATTCATGTAAGATCCTCTAAGTCAATTCTTTATTATACTCGTTGAGGAAAAGGGATAAAATGCTCGGCAAAGCCTCGCATTTTATCCCTTTTCCTCAACTCGTTTAATAAATTCAATAATACATGAGCATTCATGTCAGATCCTCTATATTAAACGCGCCGCATTATTGTCCTGAAGCATCGGCGTTGAATTTCAGCCGTAAAACCGCCGGTTTACCTCCTCAAATGACCATTTTCAAAACAGTTATCCCCATTCCAATGCAAACGCTCGGTTGTGAAGTTGCTTTAAACCAAATTCCAGCAAATGAAAAGCGACGTTGCATGATGGCGTCGGGTTTCTGGCAATGTAACGCAGAATACACTGTGGCAAATTTTTGGACATTTTCCAACCAGACGTCGCGTAACACACATCAGTGCATTAGAATTTTTAAGATGAATAGTTAATAGTAGGTTAAGAATATAGTTTTATTAGTGTCAGTACTTATAAACGGGTCGAGCTCTGCGTTTTGACTTTCATAAGTTTTTTTGCCGATAATATGAGATGATTAGTACTACTTATGGTCTTACCCCACCGGATTTTTCTAAAAAATGATCCCAAAACAGCCAATCCGACAACAAATATAAAGTGCAAGTGTTCTTTGTCGTATTCGTGGCGCGTTTGTTTCTTTGATAACTATCTAGGATTCTCTTCTGATTTCTGTGTTGTCTCCGGACAATCTTTTTGTTCTGTAAGATACAAAGAGATCAACCGGCATATGAGGCTGTCGCATTAACCAACAATTTACCTACACTTTTTTTCTGGAACTAAGGGTGAATATAAAGCCCGTCATTACGCAAATACGCCTATACAAATACTTTGCCACCTTAATCGCCGAAAAAATGATGATTTTAAGATGAAAAATTACGATATTTTTCTTATTTCTGCTCTAAATATAGACTGTGGGTACTCGTTAGAACCGCCTCATCGAGGCGGTTCTAAGGAGTACCCACAATCTATATTTTAGTATAGACTGTGGGTACTCGTTAGAACCGCCTCATCGAAGCGGTTCTATCGAGTACACACAATCTATATTTGAGAGCAGAAATAAGAAAAATAAGTTTTACCCCTGCAAACCCTAGTTTTACTACATAAGAGTGGGGTTCGAGGGGGTCAAAATAATATAGGCGTGTTTTCGTATTGTAATGGATTTACTAGAATTAAAGGTAATGTCCAGGATTCGATACGATCAGCTCGCCTCCCGTCCAAGACACCAAAGGGACAGAAATACCAACATAAAACAAAGTATTTGTCTAAGCCTCGACAAAACCAAGGGCGAGAATTATGGCCGAGTAAAATCAATTAAAGCCTCAAAACTCCCACCCCAGTAAGCAAAACACTTTCAGTTACGGTCCTGTAGTCATGGTTTATTATTTTTACATTACGTAACGAAAACACACCTATACAAATACATTATCGCCGAGTGAGTGGGTGCAGTGGAGTTGGTATTTCAGTTTTACGTCCCACCAATAGCTAAGGTCATACGGAGACGGGACCTCGGTTTAAAGACTCATCCGAAAGTCTGGAGAAGCCCGGGATCGAATCTGCGACCCCTGGTTTACAAGGCGAGTAGCGTAACCCCTCGACCACGGAGGCTTCACATTATCGCCGAAAAAAATGAAACGTTTATGAAGCAAAATTGTGATATTTTTCTTATTTCTGCTCAACAATAGAGCAGAGATAAGAAAAAAAGTTTTACTATATGCGTGTACATGTACAAGTGGGATTCCTGATCATTGCCCTCACTTCTATTTTTCAAGGGGGTCAAAACTTAATACCGTTTTTTCGTGATGTAGTTTGCCTTTGCATGAATGTATTGCTCATGATTTTTTTCTTGTTTTTTTTTTTTTTTTTTTTTTTTTTTTTAGGTGGAGGGAGGGGGGGGGGGGGTTAAAGCAGAGCCGTTTTGCAATTTTATACCCCACTTTATATAGAAAAAAACTGGAGTTTCCGGGGATACATTATTTTTGCTCCAAGACATAGGTTATGGGTACTCGTTAGAACCGCCTCAATGAGGCGGTTCTAACGAGCACCCACAACCTATGCTTGCAGCATTTGTAAAAACATATCACGGATTTTCATCAGAAAAGTAGCCATTTTGGAGATGTGAAAAACTGCACTATGTCGTACGGGGGTGTATTCGTAATTATCCGTGTTTTTCTTTCCCCAGTGGTGTCTTGGATGGGAGATATCCAAACGGCTATCCAATGATGATGATGATGATTTCGCGTTTAACGACGCGTCAACCCTCTTTGTGGGTCATAAGCGTCAAGCGGTTAATGACTAAACGGTATGAAGAATTATGAGGATACTAAAAGTAAAAATGTCAGTATGATATGTATAAAAATCTGAAACAGTTAAATTTTAGGAAAAAGTCCAATTTCTTTTTAGAATAAAATAATAGCAAACACATGAAGTGTTTGCTTTACTGTAGAGAGGCTGGAACAACATACTTAGGCACCCAAATCTCGCCTGGAATCTCGTTCAAATTCTCGCGATAATCCGCCATCTTTACAGAGTTCATGAGAATTGTATTCACATCATAAAAAATACTTTTCAAAGCCAAAAGGAGTCAAGTCCCATTACAACCGAAACACCAAAAAGCATCGAAATAATTTTAAAAGGCTCTTTTCGAAGACCGTTCCATCAAACGCTGAAGTTTGATCGCGGGAAAGTTACGAATCTGCGTCACGCATTTAAATTAACTGAAACGTACCGCACTGAACCGAAAAGGTTAGCCGGTAAAACCCAGCACCGCGCTTGGACCAACGAGTTACCGGAGCATTTACCGGAGCTTCTCGGCAGGGATGAAAGCGCCACTCGTCTGGCCAAGCAATTAAATTCTTTTCACAAACTATTACTCAGGGACATAAAATAAAGCCCGGGCATAGTAAGAGGCACAATGAGCTATCTGACCACCTCTGGATTTCTACCTTCTCAAGATTTACAAAGTGATAATGAGGCCCAAATCCATAGCATATAGCTAGTGCTTCAGGATACTTTAACGTGTCCATGCTGCAAACTAACTGAGTCACACTGTCTAATTTTCTTCCCATGACGTGCACACAGGACCAAAACTGGAGCATCGACATACTAAGGCTATGTGCAAAGCGGCGGTGAAGCTCAAACAATTGTTTTGGGTTTAACGATACGACAATCCTGGTCGGTCATTTTGTGTCATCTCCCAGAGAAAGGGACTTAAGTGATAAAGAGGTAGAGAAGAAAGGGATGGACAGGGGAGAAAGGGGAAAATGAACAAAAGTGTACAAATAGAAGAAGTAACAACACTCCCTCTGTACCCCTACCTGCTGCAAGGACAGCAGGCCTTGCCCAACTGTAAGTCAATAGCAGTTTGACCCCCACCACCTTTGCCTCACAACAGAACAAATTAAAAACTTTGAAGAACAGTTTTTATGTAGTTAAAGGAAGATGCCCCTTGAAGCCCACAATGATCCCAAAAGTGACAATATTCTTTGGAAGTTGGCCCTTAAGTCTGATGCCCGTGTCGATTAAGGACAGCTGATAGTAGAACCTGCAAACATGGTTGTCTGCTCAACCCAAAGACAGATCATGCCCACGATTGACATCTTGATGGCAATGCTGGTGAGTTTGCCGGCAAAGGTGTTGTATCACTCGGGAGGTAATGCTGGTTGTGTGGTAGTCACCTCTGACAAACCGAGCTGCTCACCGTTGCACCGACTCGAGCTGCTGGATACTATATGCGGGTCCCGTGGTGATGTAGCATAATCCAGGATAACCTTAAGCATGGTCTCTACCATCATGCTTTAACATCTTCAGACCAGCTGGTTATCTTCCAAAGAAACTCCAGGCTGCTGTTTGCTTTGTAACAGTTGCATCAAAATGTGATTCCCATGACCTGCCTACCCTACACTACCCTACCCTACCCAGGACAAACGCCTACGTGGTACTCATGGCATTACGGTAAGGGTGGAGATCATTCTTCCCCGGCAGGGGTAGGGGGGCTCCAGTTAACGTCCCGATCCGAAGGACGGTGCACTTTGTGGCATTCATCCATTCAAACGATGCCAGTGGAACATGTTCGGATACCAAACTTTATTGTCGCTGCCAGGCATCGAAGCGGGTATTTTTGATGTTCAACCCACTATTCATTTTTCTATATATACTGCAACAACCTCAACGAGGATTACATGCAGGTGTACATTACATACACGCCAGGTTTTCAGGATGAAAGCCTACACAGTAATCATGTAATTACGGTAGGGATCATTTGCTTGCGGAGGGGATGGTTCTCACTGCACGGGGGGGGGGGGGGGGGAGGGGGGGGGGCTCCAGTTAACGTTCCGATCCGAACGACGGTGTACTTTGTGACATTCATCTCTGCAAATGATGCCAGTGGAGCGTGTTCGGACACCTCGATTTTATTACCGCTGCCTTGAATCGTACCGGGGGCCTCTAGTACACTAACCACTGAGCTACCACGCTCCTATATTCTGATACCCAACTTTATTTTCGCTGCCGGGAATCGAACCGGGGGTCTCTATTATCAGAGACCAATAGTCCAACAAGTTAGACGTACGCATGCACTCATTTATAGATTTGTTTATTTATAGATGTGCATGCGACCGAAGAATAACAAAAACATAAATATCAGCATATGAATGTAAAATATGAATGTCTGGAACGCAGAACTCTCATGTATGGGAGTACAGAGACCAATAGCTATTAACTACCTAAGGGGTGTAAATGAGTGTGTTTGCTCAAAAGGCAGTGTCTTTATTTCAAATTATTATCAACAGGTATATCTTGAAACAATCGCTGCAAAGTGTCAGCTTTGAAACTACGGAACCCGGGAAAGGACATGATTTTTTTTTATTTTATAAGTTGTGCGCACAAGATAATATCTTGTGCGGACAACATATTATCTTGTGCGGACAACATATTATCTTGTGAGGACAAGATATTATCTTGTGCGGACAAGATAATATCTTGTCCGCACAACATAACATCTTGTCCGAACAAGATATTATCTTGTGCGGACAACTTCCCAAGATCAGTGTTGTCCGCACAAGATAATATGTTGTCCGAACAAGATAATATCTTGTCCGCTCAAGATATTATCTTGTTCCCACAACATAATAAAAATAAAAAATCATGTCCCTTCCCGGGTTTCGTATGAAACGGCTATTCAAAACAAAAAGATCTTAGCAATACAAACATGCAAAGACAAACTAAAACAACAATAAACCACATAAGAAGAGACAGCAAACGTTTTTTTTTTTTTTTTTTTTTTGTTTTTGTTTTTACTGTTGAGCTGGGCTACAATCAATTTTGTTATACTGCAAAGGATTTCCAGCCTTTTTTTTGAACGGCGCAATGGCAATTACTTTCCATATACCCAGTGAGCAAAAATATATGCCACTCTTGCACTTGCCTTCGCTGAATTGCGATGTTCGCCATCCTGGATTTCCTGCAGTTGACAAAAACCTATAAGCAAAATAATTTCATGCACCACAATGAAATAGAAATTTGATAGTTAATCCAATCAAGGTTGACAACTTTGCTTCCCTCTTTATTTGCCCGCCGGTGGGTCAGGCCTAAGATTCTATGACGGTTCCAGCGTAAAGGCTTATTGATGAATTAGAGAGATCTAATTCACGGTAATGTTGGTTGGTGCCTGATGTTCTGTCTCTGGTCGGGCCCATCGGAGTCTAAGTGTTGGTTTTCTTTTGCTCGCGCATTTCAGTGGTTTCTTGCTGTCGAGTCCTCACCGTTGTTTCATCTCTGTGGTTGTTTGATTATTTGTGTTCACCGAGATGTTGCACTGATGATTTGGAAGGCCTTCATGCCGACAGACCAATTATTTGTCTAAATCGCGACGGAAGTAAGGACGAGAATTGTAGCCACGTAAAATCGACTTAAGCCCTCACCCCTAGTGGAATTCATTTCCGCTGACCGTTCCAAGGCGGTTCTTCTGTCGCGGATTATTTTTGTTATGGTTTGTCTTTGGGTGTTTGCGTCGCTTATATTATTTTATTATGCCCCCCCCCCCCCGACTTCGAAGAAGTTGTGGGGGCATATTGGTTTTGCCCTGTTCGTCCGTCCTCTGTCCGTCCCGCTTTTTACTGCATAGCATAACTTAAGAACCATGGGTGCTAGGTTTTTGAAAGTTCATATATGGATTCCTTATGAAAAAATAATTGACCCGTGATTTTTTTTTTTTTTATTCTCGTCAGGATAATGCCCCTTTCTGGAGTTATGCCCTTTGCAATAAAATACCTTGAAATATTGTAAGCAAGATATCTCAAAAACTGTTTGAGCTATTTCAATGAAACTTTACAGAATAGTTGGGGATGATCAGAAGATGAACTGATTAACTTTCGACAAAAATCCATTTTTGTTCTCGTCGGGATCATGCCCCTTTCTCGAGTTATGCTTCTTTGCAAAAAAAAAAAAAAAAAAAAAAAAATACTTTGAAATCTTGTAAGCAAGATCTCAAAAACTGTTTGAGGTTTTGCCATGAAACTTTACAGACTCGTTTGGGATGATGAGTGGATGAACTGATTAACTTTTGAAAAAAATCCGATTTTGTTTTTCTTGATTTATGGCCCTTTGAATTTTTTTAAGAATGTAAGCAAGATAACTAAAAAACTGTTTGAGCTCTTGCCCTGAAACTTTACAGAATGGTTGGGGATGATGAGAAGATGAACTGATTAACTTTTGACAAAAAAATCAAATTTTTTTAGCTCACCTGTCACGTAGTGACGATGTGAGCTTTTGGGATCACTTTTTGTCCGTCGTCCGTCGTGCGTGCGTGCGTCCGTGTGTAAACTTTTTCTTCAAAAGACATCTCCTCCTAAACCAGTGAATGGATTTTGATATAATTTCACAGGAATGTTCCTTGGATGACCCTCTTTCTAAATTGCCTAAATCATTCCGCTCCGTTAAACAAAATGGCCGCCAGAGCTAAAAATAGAAAAACCTTTAAATGACATCTCCTCCTAGGCAAAAGGCCTGATTTGAAAATAATTTCAGAGGAAAGTTCCTTGAGAAACCCTCTTTCAAAATTGCCTAAATCGTTCCGCTCCGTTAAACAAAATGGCCGCCAGAGCTAAAACTAGAAAAACCTTTCAATAACATCTCCTTCTAGGCAAATGACCTAATTTGAAAATAATTTCACAGGAATGTTCCTTGAGTGACCCTCTTTCAAAATTGCTTAAATGGTTCCGCTTAGTTAAACAAAATGGCCACCAGAGTTAAAAATAGAAAAAAACCTTTAAATGACATCTCCTCCTAGGCAAATTGCCCTATTTGAAAATAATTTCACAGGAATGTTCCTTGAGTGACCCACTTCAAAATTGCCTAAATCGTTCCACTCCGTTAAACAAAATGGCCGCCAGAGCTAAAAATAGAAAAACCTTTAAATGACATTTCCTCCTAGGCAAATGGCCCGATTTGAAAATAATTTCCCAGGAATGTTGCTTGAGTGACCCTCTTTCATAAATAACCTAAACTTTTCCGCTCTGTTAAACAAAATGGACACCAGAGCTAAAAAAAGAAAAACCTTCAAATTCCACTACAATGAAAAATAGCCTCCAAAGATAAAAGTCTGGTCCACATCTCCTTAAAGCAGTGAATCCTTCATTTCCATAAGCTTTGAAACATCTTAGATTCAGGTGAGCGATTCAGGGCCATCCTGGCCCTCTTGTCTATTAATATGTATCATGCTTGGATTCAGCTAATAAATTTATCCAATTTTTTTTTTGCATTAAAAAGGTGATTCCTATCAAACTTTGATTTTTATTTGTTTGATTTGGGGTTTAATGTCCCCTTCAACACTGTATAGATCATTTTAGAGATGCTGGTTCCAATTTTGTGGGACTTCTACCCGACATTGAGATGAAATGACGTCTCAAGCCCTGTCGCCCAATGAAACCAATAGAGTTTAACAGCATGGACGGTCCGACGCGCATCGCTTTGCCTGGGCAGGCGTAGATCCTCTAAGCTGTTTACCAGTACACGTTTGCGGTCAGTTTCAGCTCTGCGTGAGAGTATCATGCAACCCATCTAGTTCTTTAAGCCCCGATGGTTGGGGGCCGATCAGACTTTGAGTAGTATAGATTTTGAAGTCCCTAAATTTTGAAATGGACTCCTGCTTTATATAAGGAGGAAGATTCCATCTGTTACAAAAAGGGTTAATCAGGCAAGGCTTTCAGTAGTTTCGAACAACTCAGACCTGGTTTACAATTTAAATCTCTTTATATCATAAAACAGTTTGAGAATGTTCTTATTGCTTATTAATTCCTTTTACAAATTTGTTAAATAGCACTCATAATTCTTTACAAAACCATAACAACATCTTGCAAGGAATAGAAGAAATCTTTAAGTGATGTATTGATTTGTATTTCAAAAACCAAAATGGAAAAAAAAAGATCCACTTCATGTGAAAAAGTTTCTTCTTTTATAAATACAGAGGATTCGCGTTATAACGACAGTATTTGTTCCCTATTGTTGTGCCGTTGTAATGAAGTTGCCATTATAAAGAATCCCAGTCAGGATTATGATAGGTTATAAAAGATATTTTACCACATAATTGCTCCGAGAAACAAATGTTATAGACATTTGTTAGGATCGCCTCGATGAGGCGATTCTAACAAATGTCTATAACATTTGTTTCTTGGAGTATTAAATTACAATAATCTTTCTTGACTATGGATTCGATTTTGGCATATCAACCCGAGGGAAGCCAACGTCGCTCAGAATCGAGGCTAAACCTTGAGTTAAGAATTGTTTCCATTGAAAATGTCATTATAACGTGTTTTGCCGTTATAACGAATGTCGTTATAAAGCGGGTCCTCTGTACATGCAGAGCTGTAAATTAACATTAACAAGTAACAGTTTTGCTGCCTAAAGAATAAAGATTCAGTTTGCTATCTGGTCAAACAATTATAGATAAGTCGTGAAAAGTTGCTACTTGTGCCCCAAACAATATCAACTGCAAGATTTGTTTGTCTGCAAGAGAATGAAAATTCATTGTAGACCAGTAAAAGTTGACGAGTTGGGATGATGAGTAGATAAACTGATTAACTTTTGGCAAAAATCCGAAATGTTTTTCTTGAGTTATGGCCCTTTGAAATTTTTTTTGAGTTTGAAGCTTGTAAGCATGATAACTAAAAAACTGTTTGAGCTATTGCCCTGAAACTTTACAGTGAGTGAGTTTTTGTTTTACGTCCCACCAACAGCTAAGGTCATACGGAGACGGGACCTCGGTTTAAAGACTCATCCGAAAGTCTGGAGAAGCCCGGGATCGATCCTGCGATCCCTGGTTTACAAGGCGAGTAGCGTAACCGCAACACCACGAAGGCTTCTGAAATTTTTCAGAATGGTTGGGGATGATGAGAAGATGGAACTGATTAACGTTTGACAAAAATCCATTTTTTTTCTTGAGTTATGCCCCTTTGAAATTTTGCGCGATTTAAGCTTGTAAGCAAGATATCTCGAAAACTGTTTGAGCTATAGCCCTGAAACTTTACAGGCTGGTTCAAGATGATGAGTAGATGACCTAATGAACTTTTGGAAAAAAACGAAATTCGTTTCTTCAGTTATGGCCCTTTGAAATTTTTGTTTTGTAAGCTTGTAAGCAAGATAACTCAAAAACTGTTTGAGCTATCGCCCTGAAATTTTACTGTATGGTTGGGGATAATGAGAAGATGAACTGATTAACTTTTGACAAAAATCCAATTTTTTCTTGAGTTATGCCCCTTTGAAATTTTGTGCGTTTGAAGCTTGTAAGCAAGATATCTCAAAAACTGTACGAGCTATTGCCCTGAAACTTTACAGGCTGGTTCAGGATGAAGAGGAGATGAACTGATTAACTTTTGAAAAAAAAAATCCGAGATCTTTTTCTTGAGTTATGGCCCTTTGAATTTTTTTGCGTTTTAAGCTTGTAAGCAAGATAACTAAAAACTGTTCGAGTTATTGCCCTGAAACCTTACAGAATGGTTGGGGATGATGAGGAGATGAATTGAATAACTGTTGGCAAAAACCCATTTTTTTCTTGAGCTTTGCCCCTTTGAAATTTGCACGTTTTAAGATTTACTTCATCAGTAAATGGTAGAATATTTATTGCGAATATCCCATCTGATTTAGACTTGTATTTAAAAGATATAATATACTTATTATATCCAAGGCGGTTCTTCACTGGTGGATAATTTTATAGGTTGACTTTGTGTGTGTGTGTATCTATTATATTTTGCTTTTGATAGCCAATTGGCCATTTTGTGGGACAGTAACTGTCTTTTTGGCTTATCGATTGTGATGTTTCCATTAGGGTCTAGTTGTTTCAGGTTTGTGTTTCTCTCCCGTGGTGTCTCTAATGGGAGCTGCGGGTTAATTGTATCGATTCCTAATCATTGCCTTCAACTCTGTTTTTTATATTTAAAAGATATAATTCATTTTATTACATGAAACGCCACGAATTGTGGCGTTCAATATGTTGGTCAAACTAAACCCGCATTGAAAAGTAGAAGTAAAACAAAGATCAGGAATCGATACAATTCACTTACTCCACCCATCAAAGACACCAAAGGGAAAGAAACACAAACATGAAGCGACCAGACCATAATGGAAACCTAAACAAAGGATGGCCATAAGCATTACTTTCCCACAAAATGGCCTAATGGCCATCTAAAGTAAAAAGACACAAGTGATACACACAGTAAATAGTAACAAACAACAACATAAATAAACCGCCACAGAAGAACCGCCTTGGAACGGTCAGTGGAAAGAACTCCACTGGGGGGCTTAAATCGATTTTACATGGCCATAATCCTCGCCCTTACCTCTGCCGCGATATACACTAATTTTGTTTAGTCCGCATGAAGGCTTCCTAACGCATCAGTGTAACATCTCCGAGAACATACAAATAAAAAAACTACAAATATGAAACAAGGTTGAGGACTCAACAGCATACAACAACAGAATTGCTGGAGCAAAAGAAAACCAACAGTTAGCTCGCTTTGGAGAACATATGACTAATAAAACAACAATTAAATAAAAAATCTAATAAATTAAATAAATACATTTAACGATAATTTAAACGTACCGGTCACTCGTTGAATCATGTTTCTATTCAACCCGTGGAAGAAAGTATCCGCGATCAAATGGCAATCTGACAAACTTCAACATATCAAAAGATTAGAGGCTGAACTTAGTTTGATTAACGCTCTGCAAACACCTTTTCCTCTAGGTTTAAAAGATAATATCTTACACGGAGGCAATGTGTCTAAATTACCAGATTTTGATGTTTATACTCTTTAACCCTTGTCCTGCTAATCCCGGATATGCCTTATCTTTGAAACAATGTAGATCCAGATCAGATGGCTTCTGACGAAGCCATCTGATCAGGATCTACATTGCCATTCAGATTATGAATTTGTTGCAATAATTTGCATCAAGTAATCTGATTGGTTGATAATCGGTAGTGGGTGTGGCATATATAAATATTCAGCAGGACAAGGATTAAGATATAAGGAAAAGAAGTGCTAGGTCACATGGTTCTCGAGTGAACCGTTATATAAAATGCAAATCCCGTCATACTATGGCTCTTCAGGAAATGAATACTAGCTTGCAACTGTCTGGGCGACATGCTTTGCTTTCGAGTTTTTTCTTCCCTTTCAGTTGCCTAAAAACGTAAATTGGACAAAGAATTTGATTATGGTGATTGTAGACACCAGTTTCATGATGCTTTGTTAAATTTGTTTGATTTGAGGTTAACTGTCCCTATCATCAGTATTTAGGTTACTTTGGAGACGTTGCTTCAAATTTGTTAGGGCTTTTTCCGTCATTGAGATGAAAGGATATGTCAAGCCCTGCAGCCCAATGAAGCCAATAGGGTTTATATGCATTGGACGGTCCGACTTGCAACGCTTTTGTTGGGTAAGCTTAGACATTCTACGCGGTTTACCAGTACTCATGTGCTGTCAGTTTCAGCTCTGCTTGGAAGCATCATACAGTCTACTTCTCCAAGCCACGACGGGCGGGGGCAAGATATGAAATAGCCAGACCCTAACAGAAACATCAATAGCGGAGGGCCAAAAGGACAATTACGTTCTCACAAAGTGACCAGTTTGCCATCCAAAACAAAACGTACAAGCGATGCACACACACTCAAAGAAAGACAAACCATAAAAAATTAACCGCGACAGAAGAATCGTACTGGAACGGTCAGTGAAACGAATTCCACTTGGGGGGGGGGGGGGGGGTAAATCGATCTCACGTGGCCGCAATCCTCGCCCTTACTTCCGTCGCGACCAGACAAATAATTTGTTCAGTCCGCATGAAGGCCTCCTAACTCATTAGTGCAATATCTCCGAGAACACAAAAATCAAACAACCACAGAGACGAACCAAAGATGGGGACAGTAGTAGTTTTATTATGCTGTAGTTTTATGATGCAAAATTTCTTATTCGTTGCTATATTCAACAACATCGATTCTAAGATTAATCATGTGAGACATTTTCTGAAAATTCTTTTTGTCAATAAAGGTATTGACTTTATAGATTTACACAGCATATTTAGAGATAAACCATTATATCTTCTACATCAGCATATTTCAGAAAACACTGAAACCCCCATCATTTGCTATAAATAAAATAAACCTATTAGAAACACAATATTCAACTTCAATGAAATTGTTTCAGATTTGGTGTCTTTGATGGGTGGAGTAAGTTGATTGTATCGATTCCTGATCTTTGTTTTACTTGTACTTTAGATATTTAAGTTAAAACTCCTGAAACTGTCATTTTGTCTGGTCATGTACTTACGGGTAACCTGAAAATTATCTCAGACTATAGAATTCGAGCTGTCATCACAAAGGGACTTAAATATAATTTCCCTTCAAATATTGATTTTTCTAAATGTGGAAGTAATCGCAGATTCCTTAAATGAATTCTGTAAGTGCTGACGTAAGAGGGAGTATGTTGAAAATTAAAAAGAGAAACGATCAGGAACTGATGCATTCAGATTCCAAATTCTTTCCACAATATCACTAGGGAAAGAAGGCGACACATGGAGTGACGACAGCAAATAAAACAGACAACAGGTAATTCGAGCCGGCAGGTATTTCACAAACTCAGAATATCAACATCTAACTATACATAATGGGGGAAAGAATCAGAATCACCAGTATGGCAACCATTAAACTGGAGGGACAAACGTAACTAAATCAAAGCACTGAGAGTGCTGATGGAGCGTAGCTTTGATAATTTTATTTAGCGTCTGATTGGTATTTTAATTCAGGCTCATATTGATCCAATGAACATAGCTGTTTGAAGCTATTCTGGGCCAGAAGTCGTGTTAAAGCAACAAAACCTATATTGAAATTAACTCACGCTAAGGTGTAGACCCCGCAGCAACCATCACGAAAACACGCCTGTACAAATACATTGTCAATTTTTCGGCAAAAAAATGGAAATTGTAAGTTACAAAATTGTGATATTTTCTTAACTCTGCTCAAAACATTGATTGCGGGGACTTGATTGAACCGCCTTGACGAGGCAGTTTTATCAAGTACACACAATCAATGTTTTTGAGCAATACAGCAACCATGCAGTTCTACAGTTTACTTGAAGATTTCTGCTGAGCTATAGTTCGTGCAATGACTGCGGCTTGCGCAATTGTTTGGCGATTTTAAAGTTATTTTATTGGAAAGGTCCCTTCCACAGTTTTGATGTGAAATTTGAAGCATTTTCGCTCCAGTGCTGACTTCTCTCTACAACTTGCTATTTGCAATCACAATCGACGTGAGGAAACAATGAGAACCCGTCGAAAATTCGAAGGGAGGCTTCATTGTTCTATGCGGTATGTCTATTTGCCGAAATGAACGAAAATTACCAATTACAAGTATGAGTTTTTACAAACAGCTTGCCCTACGCTAGGAAGTGGCACAACATTCGTAGCACACCGTATCCTTCCGCAACTTGTAGAACCGTCTGGCAAAACCATTTTCGTATGTGTGACGCCGATTTGCAATGCACATGAGCTCACACAAAGCGAAATGCAAATCAAGGTGACCAGAAAGAGCAACATCAAAAACACCAGGCTACCAATGGCACAAAGAGGTAGAGCAAACCAAATAATACATATACAGTACAAACACAACGGAAAGGGAAGTAATCAGCTGCCTCTTTCCTAACAAGGAAACGTTGTTTATCAGCCGAAGCAAAAATAAATGAGATAGCCTAATGCCTGAATTCTTTATGGATAGCATCACTGATGCAAAATTTTCAGAAACTGAATATGGAGTATAGCCGCTAGGGGTATTTTGATAATTTTGGCATACAGAAAGATATTGACAAGATCTAACCGATGAGATTGTCTAATGCTTGATTTCTTTACAAAAGCGTCGCCGGTGCAATTTTTTAACTAACTGACACGGGCGTATAATTTTCAAACAGCTAGGAATAATTTTATATTTTTTGACAAACAGATGTATATTGAAAAGTTCTAATCGGTGCTATTGTTTAATATCAGATTTCTAAATACAAATAGCCACCCAAAGGCGAAACATTCGCAAACTGATAACATACATATAACTTTTGAACTCCAAGGACTATTTTGATTATATTTGGCATTCAAATATATATTGGCGAAACCTAACAAATGAGATTGTCTAATGCCTGATTTCTTCGTAAAAAAGTGAAGGAAAATGACCAGGAATCGATACAATTAATCAACAGCTCTCATCAGAGACACCAAAGGGAAAGAAACACAAACATAAAATAACTAGACACTAATGGAAATATCAATAGCGGAAAGTCAAAAGTTACTTTCCCACAAAATGGCCAATTGGCTATCCAAAAAAAAAAGATAAAAGCCATACACACACTCACACACATAACAAAAAGTAAACCGCGATAGAAGAACCGCCATGGAACGGTCAGTGAAAAGAATCTCACTGGGGGCCATAATCGATTTTACACGGCGAAATCCTCGCCCTTACTTCTGTCGCGATTTAGACAAATAATTTGTTCAGTCCGCATGAAAGCCTCCTCACTCATCACTACAAGATATACGAGAACACAAAAATCGAACAACCACAGAGATGAAACAACGGTGAGGACTCGACAGCAGCAAGTCACTGAAATGCTGGAGCAATTGAGAACCAACAGTTAGACTCCGATGGCCCCGACCAGAGACAGAGCATCAAGCAATGCATTACATAAAGAGTGAGTGTTTGAGTTTTACGTCTCACCAACAGCTAGGTCATACGGAGACAGGACCTTGGTTTAAAGACTCATCCGAAAGTCTGGAAAATCCCGGGATCGATCCTGCGATCCCTGGTTTACAAGGCGAGGAGAATAACCCCTACAATACGGATGCTTCTACATTACATAAAATTAAATGTACAAGTTGGCATTTTTAAAAAAGAATCCAATACCAAGGGTCAAGGATATGGATACATCGCCCTGGTTCTTGCTTGTGTATGAATGTGTGCGTGTGCGCGCGTGTGTGTGTGCTACGTGTATGCTATTCATATGGGAATATTATGGTGCATTCAAATCAGTATTAAATGCGTGCTGTTCAGTACTGGTACGTTCTCCACCCGTAAGGGTTGCTGTGCCTAGAATATCATTTGCATTGCTTATTTCATTGTATGTTTACAGTGTCTAGTAATTCGTTAACCCTAGACAACGAAGCAGACCATCGCGCCATTTACGTATTGTGTTGACAAATAAATGTAGCTCCCAACTTTCATTTCGCCACTACTCTATTACAGATCCCAAAGGCACTCCCAACAATTTTCACCAACTGATTTATGGACAAATTACTTTCAAACAACTAAAAATATGTCGATAAATTTTGACATGCAGATAGATACTGACAAAAAGTCTCGAGATTATCTAATGCTCAATTACATTATAAATAGCTTCACAGAGGCATAGTTTTCACTAACTGACACAGACGTTATCACTTTCAAACCTCCAGGAATATTTTGATCAGTTTTAGCAGGTTTTCTATTTCATTTAAATTTTACACGTGACCTTAGGACAGTGAGAAAGAGGAAATTTGTTCGAATGGTCCAGGACACTTGATCAAGAGGGGCGCCATACCCAAATATGTTAAAAACGTTAATAAATCTTCTCCTCCAGAACCACTGGGCCGATTGTTTTGAAACCTGGTATTTAGCACTGGGCGATTGAGTATTACCAAGTTTATGAAAACAATGACCTAATTTATGCAAAAGCCATATTTGGTTCCCTAGGCTTTACTGTGGGAAAAACGTAAAACAATGCATTTTCTTAAAAACTATTGTCGTCTATGACATGAGAGTATGTGCAATATAAATATATATGAATGTCATTGGTCAATGACATTCGATGACATTTGCCCCAGATCACTCTTATTGCAGGTGCATTGAAATTTATAATGACATTTTCTCTGAAACTGCGGAGCCAATATCAGTTTTATATGCAGCTTACTGACAATGGCAGAATGAACTTTCATTCGAATGGTTCAGGTCACATGACAGAAACGGCCGGCATGCCTAAATATAGTAAAACCTCTAAATACTTTTTCCAGAACCTTTTTGGTCAATTGTCTTGAAAATTAGTATGACGCGTTAGGTGACTAAGTATAACATTGATGACCCTAGTTTGACCTTGACCTGTCTTTGGACAAGGTCAAATTTGATCTCTCATGATTTTGAATAGGAATGAGGTTCAAAATGTATCTTTCGAAAACTGCTGTAACTATGAAATAAGAGGGGTACTGCATGAATGTCTTTGACTTTCTAACTTGTATTACTTAAAGATGGACTGTGTATAGATCCAGTCATGTGGCAGATGGTTCTTTGTAAATTTTAACAGTTTTGCCTTGTCAACAGAATGTCTCAAAATCCATTGGAGCTAAGCTTTGATAGTTGGTGACTAGATTGGTAATGGTGAGAAGATGGCCTGTGTGTTATGACCATTTGTAAACTTGGGCATGTCTACCTTGTCAGAAAAACATCTCAAAATCATAGGAGCTAGAACCTTGATATTTAGTGATTAGATTGCAAGTGATGAGCAGATGCACTGATGTACTTTTGAATAATCATTACGACAACATACCCATGCGACATAGTGCGTTTTTTCATAACTCAAAAACGGTTAATTTTCTGGTTGAAAATTTGTGATTACTTCCCTATTTATATTCTAAACGTAGGTTTCGGGTGCCCGTTTGAACCGCCTCGATGACGCGGTTCTAACGAATACCCACAACTCATGTCTTGGAGCAGAAATAAGAAAAAAACGTGTGCCCCCATAAATCCCAGTTTTCTGTATATAGGGGGTCTAGGGGGTGTTCATTTCACGGACTTGTTCAAGTGATGTTCAGAAAAGTACTTCATGAGTAATGGCCCTTTGTAAATATGGCCATTTTACCTTTTCAGCAAAATGTCCCAAAAAGTGTTAAAGGTAGAGTCTTGAAACTTGATGGATAAATAAGGGTTGGTGAGTAGATGACCTGGTTACCTTCTGCATGGGTTCTGGAAAAACAATCTTGAGTTTTGGCTCTTTTAACCTTTTATTCAATGCAGCTCAACAACTATTTATACTGATTCTTTGAAACTTGATAGGTTGATAGAGGGTGCTAAATAGATGACCTGACAAACCTAATTAAAAATTCTGAAATGTTCTCGAGTTATAGCCCTTTGAAATTTTCAGCATTTTAACCTTGTAAGCAAGTTATCTGAACAACTATTTAACTCAAGAAGCTGTGGGCAAAGTGTTTCATAAACGCCTGCACTGGTAATTCTGCTCACTAGAAAGCAGCAGACCTTTCCTTTGGATTCTTTTTAAAGAAGCCAACTTGTGTAATCAGTTTTTGAAAACTTACCTTGGGGAGGTTATTTACCTTGCATTAGACATTCTCCTTGGTTACGTCTTGATGATGTTTTTTCTTCATGTGAAAAATTATCATAATTTTCCCAGCAGTTTATAAGTTATACATCCGTAATCAGTCTTTAAGAATTGCCTCGGTGAGGTTGTTTATAAAGCTATCTGGCATTACACAATATCATTAGCTTGATCTTGTCAATTTACATCTGCAGGCAAAACATTATAATAATATACCGGTCCGTTTGAAAGTTGTACGACCCTGTCAGTGGGGGAATTTTTTACCTTGCCGAGGCTAAAATAAAGAAATTGGGCATTCAGGAATCGCGTAGGTTAGATCTGTACATTATCTATCTGTATGCTAACAGTTGTCAAAAATATTCCAAGTAGATTAGAAGTTACACTTCGAAATAATTTTTCAGTTTGCCTAGGCGAGGCCGTTTGTAAAGTAATTTGACATAAGGCAACTTTGTGGGTTATGTATTGTCAATATCAACCTGTATGCCGAAAATGATCAAAGTAGAAGTAAAACAAAGATCAGGAATTGATACAATTAACTTACTCCATCCATAAAAGACACCAAAGGGAAAGAAAAACAAACATTAAGCGACCAGACCATAAATGGAAACCTAAACAAAGGAAGGCCGTATGGACAGTTACTTTCCCACAAAATGGCCATATGGCCATCCAAAATTAAAAGACACAAGTGATACACACAGTAAGTAACAAACAACAACATAAATAAATCGCCACAGAAGAGCCGCCTTGGAACGGTCAGTGGAAGATTTCCACTGGGGGGCTTAAATCGATTTTACGTGGCCACAATCCTCGCCCTTACTTCCGTCGCGATTTAGACAAATAATTTGTTCAGTCCGCATGAAGGCCTCCTAACTCATCAGTGCAACATCTCCGTGAACACAGAAATCAAAGAACCACAGAGGTGAGACAACGGTGAGGACTCGACAGCAAGAAACCACTGAAATGCTGGAGCAAAAGAAAACCAACAGTTAGACTCCGATGAGCCCGACCAGAGACAGAGCATCAGGCACCAACCAACATTATCTCTTTAATTTTCAATAAGCCTTTACGTTGGAGCCGTCATAGAATCTGAGGCCTGACCCACCGGCGTGCAATTAAAGAGGGAAGCAAAGTTGCCAACCGTGATTGGGTTAACTACCATGCATGCAGTCTGTCGTATAATATCCATGTTGTACCCAATCTTTTTATATCGAAGAATGATTTTACGAAATTGGGTGCTGAAGTCATTGCGGTTATATATTTTTCTGAATTTATATACTAAGTCACCATAAAATTCGGGTTCCGATAGACCTTGTTGCAGAAGAGATTTAAGTCCAATATTGAATTTTGAAATTAAATCAGAAAGCCGGGTTTAGATGTTATACTCCGTATTCATTTTTAGCTCGTCTGTTTTTTGAAAAAAAAAACTTTCGAGCTATTGTCATCACTCCGGCGTCTGCGTTGTCGTTGTCGTCTGGCGTCGTCGTTCCAAAAAAACTTAACCTTGGCTATAACTTAAAAAGTATTAGACCTAGCCTCATGAAACTTCATACACACACTCATCATCACAAGAGCTACATTTTGACCAAGGACCATAACAACATTGTTGATTTTGGCTGAATTATCTCCCCTTTTCAGATTTTTTTCTGAAACACATTTTTTGCTCTCATTTTAATACTATTCACAACAGAGCCTTCAAACTTCTCCCCTTTTCTCTCCGTTTTTTTAAATTGTTTTTGTCTCTTATTTCAATACTATTCACAACAGAGCCTTCCAACTTCACATGAATGTTCCTTGGGACAAGACCTTTTCAGTCATACCACGCTTTTTGACCTGTGACCTTGACCTTTGAACTTTGACCTATTTTTCGAAAATTTAACCGAAAACCTTAACCTTGACCATATTTCCAAAAGTATTTGGCCTACCTTCATGAAACTTCATACACATACTCACCATCACAAGAGCTACATTTCCTACAAGTTTTATAACTCCATCTTGCAATTTGATTGAATTATCTCCCCTTTTCTCTCCGTTTTTTTTAAATTGTTTTTGTCTCTTATTTCAATACTATTCACAACAGAGCCTTCCAACTTCACATGAATGTTCCTTGGGACAAGACCTTTTCAGTCATACCACGCTTTTTGACCTGTGACCTTGACCTTTGAACTTTGACCTATTTTTCGAAAAATTAACCAAAAAACTTAACCTTGACCATATTTCCAGAAGTATTTGGCCTGCCTTCATGAAACTTCATACTCACACTCACCCATCATCACAAGAGCTACATTTTGTCTATGTGACATGGAAAAACAGACGAGCGTGGCGCCGCTTGCGGTGCTCTTGTTTTTATATTATTTTGCCTCGGCGAGGCCATTTATAAAGTAATCTTGTATAAAACAGCCTCCGAGTGCCAAAAATGATCGGAATATTCAGAGAGGTTTGAACATTATACTTTGTTATTATTTTCTAAATATATATTGCATCGGTGAGGCCATTTATGAAGTGATCTTGCATACGACAGTTTCTTGGGTTAGTTATTGTCAATATCAATCCATAGGAATATTTGAAGAGGTTTAGACATTATACTCCGTTATTATTATATAAAAATGAATTGCCTCGACGAGGCCACTTATGAAATGATCTGGCATTAAGGCAATTTCTTTGGTTAGATATTGTCAATACAGCACAGTGCACAGTCTTTTACCGGAAACTAACAACTGTCCTTCTTGAATCAGCGAAAGCGAAAGAAACACCGTGGAACAGATTTCACGATCAATCTCCTGGAAAGAATGTTGCCGAACCCGGCAGGTATCGAACTTGCGTCTGAGCTGATAATTTGCTTTATATATGGTCACATGCCTATGCCGCAGACAGGTTGCTTTGAAAAAGTAGCATTGCCCCCCCCCCCCACACACACACACACATTAACCCATACTCTGAGTATATGTCTAGCAGCCTTTTTAGGGACAAACATAGCAGACCCAGATCAGACGCTACCACAAGTGGCGTCTCGTCTGTGTCTAAACTGCAAAATTTACTGCTTCAATATAAGCATTGACGTTAACCCATTTTAAACGAATGGAATCTTCAACACCCTATATCAGTATGGAATGAGTTCATTTTTAAATCAGGGATGTCAGGTTGTGGCTTCCGCGAAATATTTGGCAAAAATGGCTGAAAGTTTTTGTAAGTATGCAGTGAAGGTCATAATGAGACTCCGCGTTCTGTGGTATCTGATCTGGGTTTGTTCTGTTTGCAAGTTGCCAGGTTTTGGATTTTATGGTATAAATGGGCTGTAAACTGGGTTATATGAACTGAACTATAAAAAGATTAGACTGCTACACAGTTCATCTTTTAAAAAATATCCATCTATTCCGTTTGAAAAAGGTGGTCTGTGAAGCAGTCTATAAGAAGATACCGCACGGCGTAATAATCTACTATGTTAATACGGGGTACTATGTTCTCACTGGTGATTGGGTCATATGCAGTAACACCGAAAGTAGTGCCGAAATCACTTATCATTTCCCTGGAGCTACGCTGCAGCAGCTACGCCCCAAAAATGAACAATCAGAACAGGGGAAGAATCAGAATCATCCGTGTAACAACATATATGATTAAGGAAATAATGAGAACCGCCATGGAACTACAGCAAAAGCACCGACTTGTAACGGTCAGTAAACTTACTGGTGGTTTTAAGTTGACTACGGGACCCCAACCCTCACTTTCACTGTGGTTCAACCTAGTACTTGCTTGGTCCGCATGAAGGTTTTATAACGCATCAGTGAATCAACTAGGTAAACAAAGAAGTCACAATTAAAGCCAGGTTGACACAAGGATGAGGACTTGATAGTAAGTCTATTGCTGAATTGCACCGCGTAAAATCGATTTAAGCCCCCACCCGCCCCACGTGATATTCTTTTCCACTGATCGTTCCAAGGCGGTTCTTCTGTCGACCCCCCCCCCCCCACTTCCCTCCTCACAGAAGTTTTTTTTCTACCAACCGTCCCAAAGTGGTCGTTCTCTTGCAGTGTCTTTTTTGTTAATTGGCTTTGTGCCGTTAGTTCATGTTTCGTCTCATGTTTTTGTGTGTGCCTCAATGTCGCTTGCTTTCTTTAGATGAGATAGCTGCGTTCTTTGATTTCGGCCTTACCTGAGTGACCTATTCTTACTTCTGTAGTTTAAATCCTTGTGACTTTGATTTGTTACCATAGGTGTAATTGAAGACGCCTTGGTCATGGAGGTTGGCGTTTCAAATCCAGTTGCCTAGCAACTGGAATAAACAGGTTGCCAAGGATATGGATGTCTGCGACTGAGCGGTGGACGTTATATTGGAGGATTCTAGGTGAGTTGAATAGTTACTCCGTTGGGTATGGCGCTTTAAATAACGGAAAATATGACCCCTTTCATCTTGGTAACTCTCACCGGTACAATTAATCAGTGGCGTTTGATGATAGATAAAAATGTAGATTTCTTATATCTATTCATTTTAATATATAGTAAAAAAGCAAACACTTTGTATTTGTACATGTTTTTGTTTGTTTCCCTTTTTTGTTAAAAGATTTGAGTGAGTGATATTTTGTTTATAGACACCTCAACCTATTGGTCATATGGTGACTAATAATTTTCTCTAAGACTGTTTGGGATAATGAAAACTGTTAAGACATTAAAAATTTAGACTCAACGTAGCTATTTACAATTTATTAAAAATCTGGATTTCTTTAAGAAATGATAAAATCTGTTTATAATGTATTTGATTCAAAAGTTCAAATATATTGTTAACATGATAAAATCTATCACGGATCAAAGTCAGCGCATTCAATTAAAATATGTTTAATGGTAAAGTCTTGTGCGCAGGCTATGCACTGCGGCTTATCTATATCTTTTAAAATGAAAGAATGCGTGATATGAGAATGACCTATTCTACATCGGGTCAGTATGACTTGCTCTTTTCGATTATTGGGATAGCTATATGATTGAATAAAATTTGGTTTGATTTCATGAAGTTTATTGAAATCTTGCTTATCCCATAAGTTCTGACAACGATTTTGTATATATTTTCGAATATGATGTTTAAAATCGGAAAAAGGAATCTTGATGTTAGTCGGCTGTTGATTTAATGCAGATTTAGCTTCCTTATCTGCTTCTTCATTTCCTTGAATGTTGATATGACCAGGAATCCAACAAAATAAAATGGTTTTTGTTGATGACAATTCAAAATAACGTTTGAAAATTTGTTGGATCAATGGATTGGGATGATCTAAATGTTGAAGTGATTTTAAAACAGAAATAGAATCCGAGAACATAATGAATTTGTCATAGTCTGTATCTCTTATAGATATGAGAGCAACATTAATGGCAGTAGCTTCAGCAGAAAATATCGAGCATTTATCTGGTAAACGAACATTAAAAGCTTCGTATCGGTTTGTGGCTGAGCATGCTACTTTGTCATCTTGTTTAGATCCGCCTGTATAAAAGGACATATAATCGTGATATTTAGAGGTAACCTCTAAAATTTAGTTTTAAAAACAAGAGGGTTGATTTTCGACTTTTTACTCTGATTAAGGTCCAGCAGAACTGTAGGAGGCTTTAAAGTCCATGGTTCCTTTTTATAGGAAGAATACTTGGCAATATTCTGTGCATTTATGTCGGCTTCCTTAATGATAGGTTCCATTCGAAGACCAAACGGTTTAAGGGCATGAGGTCTGTTTTGATAAAATTGCTTGTATAAAGGATAAAATACATCGTTATAAGCAGGATTTTGAGGATGTGCAGCAAGTTTGGTAAAATACTGTTATAAAAAATTTAAAGATATATTTCGGGAGTTGAGGATTTCAGCATGTGCGGATTTTACTTTACACACTGTTTTGCTTGTACTTATGCTAATTTTTCTATTCCATATCTGAAGGTAGCAAATCGAAAAAAAAAGAAATATGTATCGAGTGCATTCTAATTAAGCTGGGTTTTTGTTTAAGCAAATATACCACTAGTCAACATTTTTCCTGCTTCATTTAATTAAAGTTGTGAAAATTCAACATTTGTCTGAATGGAAAATAGATAGGCTCATATTATACGACAGGCTGCATGCATGGTAGTTAACCCAATCACGGCTGGCAACTTTGCTTCCCTCTTTAATTGCACGCCGGTGGGTCAGGCCTCAGATTCTATGACGGTTCCAACGTAAAGGCTTATTGAGAATTAGAGAGATCTAATTCAAGGTAATGTTGGTTGGTGCCCGATGCTCTGTCTCTGGTCGGGCCCATCGGAGTCTAACTGTTGGTTTTCTTTTGTTCCAGCATTTCAGTGGTTTCTTGCTGTCGAGTCCTCACCGTTGTCTCACCTCTGTGGTTCTTTGACTATTTGTGTTAACGGAGATGTTGCACTGATGAGTTAGTGCGGACTGAACAAATTATTTGTCTAAATCGCGACGGAAGTAAGGGCGAGGATTGTGGCCACGTAAAATCGATTTAAGCCCCACAGTGGAAATCTTTCCACTGACCGTTCCAAGGCGGTTCTTCTGTGGCGATTTATTTTTGTTTTTGTTTGTTACTTACTGTGTGTATCATTTGTGTCTTTTTTATTTTGGATGGCCATATGGCCATTTTGTGGGAAAGTAACTGTCCTTATGGCCTTCCTTTGTTTAGGTTTCCATTATGGTCTGGCCGCTTAATGTTTGTGTTTTTTCCCTTTCGTGTCTTTGATGGGCGGTGTAAGTTAATTGTATCGATTCCTGATCTTTGTTATACTTCTACTTTTTCAGACACGTTTGATCCCTTTTTGCAGTTTGAAAATATTAGCGGGTCACTGATGACCAAAACTAGCTAGTCTGACACAGAAAACATGCGTCCTCCAGACTTTTTATTCTATGGTGTATTCTTGACTTCCAAAGGATAACCCTTTTATAAAAGAATTTTGAAAGCGTATTAATGAAATAGAGTGATTATAAATATATAAATAAATAAATAAAAAAAAAAAATAAATAAATAAGAAGATTTGAGATTTACCTTAATGAAACTGAACAGCAAACAAACTTTAAAGGGTATGTTTATTTATAAATATGAAGTATTCAATGTTATCGTAGCTGGGCGTTTGTAACATCCGTACTTCTTAATGGCAATGAAACTTTAATCTATTTATTTTAACTTTCAAAACTATATATCTTTGGTCACAGATAAGATACAAGTACATTACTTCCAAAAGGTAAAATTAATGTTCTTATCGTCTTCTTTTTCCCAATAAAACCATTATTTTAATGTATTTCCTATGTGCGCAAACAGAGTGTGTGTCCGTGATTTTACTTGCACAGTTATCGATGACGTTATAGCCATCTTTTTGATAAGCGCAATTGATAATGTGAAACCATTGTCGTTAATGCTTGAGTGACCCTCGCACCACTTTGGAACAAGATTTCTTGAAAAAAATCAAGAACTGTAAAAATAACAAGATGCCTGCTTTCTCTTATTGACTAAGACGTGGGTTAAGGTCAAGATGACGTAAATGACGACGACGCCAAATTTTACGCGCGTTGACCGGCAACGTCTTTGGATACCAAACAAACGTCTCCATTGAAAAACTCCTTATTCTCCCATGCCTTGTTGGTTTAAGAAATAGATCAGCCCTAGCTGTGATTTGTTGAGTAATAAATCACAGTTTGGAGGTCAGTTGTAAAGTAGACAAATCACGAGCGCGTAGCGCGCGTGATTTGTCTACTTACAACTGACCGACAATCTGTGATTTATTACTCAACAAATCACAGTCAAGAGCTGATCTATTTCGATTCTAACACGCTGAAAATCGGCATTAATGTTGTTGTTTCCTTCAAAATCTCACAACTTTTCGCCATTGTTAGAAGAAATCCCGCTAAAATTATCGACTGAAACACATGCATTTATATCCTTTTCTTACCTTTTCGATGCGAGAAAATGACGTTACACCGTCTAACGTCACGTAAAGCGGTCCATTCATAATGTTCACTGTGCAAAAACACTGTGTTCCTTATATGACGGCCGTTTTACAAAACTTGATCACATCCACCGAATTAATAGTAAAGACGCTACCTATTACAAGGCGAAGTGAGGTATGCAGTAGTCTAACGATTTATTTCATTGTTTTACTAAAACTATTATTGTAGGCATACGTAGAAAACATTTTACCAACCTCGCCCACAGGCACACAGAATCTATGTTTGTGGAACTGTAAACGTAAGAATATTTTTTTCTTCGAGTTTACATACGGAAAAATGCCTCAACTAGCGTCTAAAAAAATGTTGACATGTTTGCAAATACATGATGATTTGGAAATAATGTTCTGGTTGCTCTTTAACTAGGTTACAGCTTGAAGAAAAGTTGACGACACACTTCTGAAACGTCGTTTACAAATTACGTCAAAATGCGCCCAAATTATACATATCCTATACTTTTTTACGCTGCTATAGCTCATAAACTAACCTGGTAGTCAAGGACGTTTTTCATTTCATTCTTATCAACAATAAATACGTCACGAATAATCAGTTTTTAGAAAAATTCTATGGGCCAGTTTAATTTCTACTGGCCAAAAAGACTGAAAATTAGACAATTTTCGTCGGATTCCAGTTGCTTTCTATACAAATGATTTTTGGTCTTTGTGTGGTCATGGCGCCTAAACGAACATAGTAACATATCATTTTAATTGCATGTATCAGTGCAGAATGCTGAGACGCACTCGCATGCAAAATTTTAAAAATTTCTTTGGGAGAGCCCATTTACGTATTCTTGACCTTAAGTATTAGAAAAAGAACAAAGAAATCACTTAGGGCAACTTCACCTCTTGGTCTTCACTCGCCGAATGCATCCTCAACTGGTCGAAATTTATGTCGCTCTCTCGGTAAATGATTGAATGAAAAACGGCATCTCCATGTATGAAGCGATTGCTCTTCTCGACGCAGAAATTTTCATCTGGAAGATGTATAGATCCTTGGTATATTCCTTGAATAACAGACCCATAACAGTAGCTGCCTGGTATGCCTAAAATATGATAAATCAAATTCTACATCAATATGTACATTTCGAAAGATTTGACTGGTTGAAATAAAGTTTTATATTACATGCATTACAGAGAAATACCATGATTTCTACCAGACATAAACTTGGTATTTTCCTTTTTGCTAAGAAGAAATATTTCCTCTTAGCCGGGGAAATAAATCCCTTCAGCTGGAACTACTTTATGTACAAGATACGAGATACCGCTTTGCAGTGAAATTGTTCTATTCAAACGCGGGAAAGTTTCAATCACGGCGACGTTATTCATGACGTCATTGTAATGGCGTCTAAGAAATATCAACAGACGTTCAGAATGCGTGACGTTTGAGTCGGATGCAACGCTGAAACAAAAGAAAACATGAATATGACCATTGATTAGGATGTAAGTTTTGCTTTATTTAATCTAACGTTTTACTTGTTTTATCACTGAAACACTTTGTTTCTTCTATTTTTGTTCAAAACTGTAGAAAGCGCTTTCAAAATGGCGCCCATCCAGTTGTTCTTCCACCCAGATCCTGTAACACTTCGCTGATTGAACCGTTTACATGAGCTGTAAACAGTCAACTGAACGGGCATTCAGATCCAAAATTCAAGATCCAAACTCTCCTAAAAGTCTATGGAAGTGCATGTAATATACAGATTATACATTTCTCCTATTTGAAATATGGGATTTATAAACCTCGGGAGGTAAAACAATCCGTTAAAGAAACTCGTGCTTCGCACTCGTTTCTTTATCGGATTGTTTTACCTCCCTCGGTTTATAAATCCCATATTTCAACTAGGAGAATGAATAATCTATATATACTTCGATTAAGTCCAAGAGCAAGAATCACAGAACTATTTAACACAGCGACAGATAATAATATAACGTGGCGTCGAAGAGCACGTTTAAAACCCGCCCGTTACGCCATGGTATATAAACGACGGCAACAGCGTTGGAATAAAAGCTGGAAAACCATCGAAAACGTTAATGTTAGAAGACAAATTAAAGGAGTTTATTGATTTGAGGTTTTATATTTATAGTTTATATTTTCTTGTCCTTTGGGATCATTGATTCCATTGTGGAATTTTGAAGGATAACACTTTCTAGAACATATTTAACGTCACTACAGCTGTTGTCTGGGAATGTGTGGCGCCCGTAAACCTACATCATAGTGTAGTTTATATTTTCTCGTCCTTTTGGATCATTGATTTCATTGTGAAATTTTGAAAATATTTGAGGGTCACTGATGAGGCCGAAACTAGCTAGTCTGATCCAGAAAAGATATACACCCTATATTTCCAGTTCTATGGTGTATTCCTTGCTTCTAAAGGATACCACTTTCTAGAACATATTTGTTCGCTTGGGTTTCTTTCAAAGATGGCACCTTCTAGTTGAAAAATCAATCCGTCGTGACCGTTGGTAAGTTAAATATTATGCTGTCGAAATAATTGCTAAACAAATACCATTTAGGTGGCATTTTTAATATTTTGATGACAAAGTTTGAAATACAAGGAACGAATTATCATTTTTGTGGATTTTATCGATCTGTAAACTCCGGCGAAGCTCTCACAAACTTAGCATGAAGCCCGGCGCCATGCTAAGTTTGTGAGTGCTTCGCCGGTTTATCGACCGGCTTCATGCTAAGTGTTTGAGTGCTTCGTCGGAGCATCACGAAAACAATAATTTTGACCCGCTTGAACCCCACTTTTATATAGGAAAAACTGGGGTTTCCGAAGGTATACCTTATTTTTCTTATTTCTGCTCTAAAATAAAGATTGTGGGTACTCGTTAGAACCGCCTCGGTTCTAACGAGTGCCCACAATCTATATCGAGGCGGTTCTAACGAGTACCCACAATCTTTATTTTGAGCAGAAATAAGAAAAATATCACAATTTTTCATCTTAAAATTTCATTTTTTCGGCGATAAAGGTGGCAATGTATTTGTATAAGCATGTTTGCGTAATGGTTAACTCATCGATAAAATCCCCAAAAATGAAATTCATTCCAATATGATAGCACATTCTCTTTCCATTGCCAGATGTGAACAATTAAACGATTATTTTTTTAAGCCGGTTAGGGTTAGTGTTGCAAGAAACCTTTTGTTGCGGTCCCTATTTCATCGTCAGTTTAGTATTATAGTTTTACATTTATTGACTTGTTTTGTGTGTGGTTTCATGTCGGTCCTATTGTTTTTTTCCGTATCTAAAGATTGCTGTGTTTTTTTTTGTCCGTGCTTAGTCCTAAATAAACTTAGTTTTTCGGTACTGGGTGTTTTATTACGTGTCATAGAAACAATGATCCCATTTCGCCTGTGTTGTGAGTCCTTTTTTTTTTTTTTTTTTTTTTGTTTGTTTGTTTTTTTTATTGTGGAATTTTCCTTGAATCTCAATTTCCATCGGAGTCTAACTGTTGGTTTTCTTTTGCTACAGCATTTCAGTGGTTTCTTGCTGTCGAGTCTTCACCGTTGGTTCATCTCTGGTTGTTTATTTATTTGTGTTCACGGAGATGTTGCACTGATGAGTTAGGAGGCCTTCATGCGGGCTGAACAAAATATTTGTCTAAATCGCGATGGAAATAAAGGCGAGGATTGTGGCCACGTAAAAAACGATTTAAGCCCCCCAGTGGATTTCGTTTCCGCTGACCGTTCCAAAGCGGTTCTTCTGTCGCGATTTAGTTTTGTTATGGTTTGTCTTTAGGTGTTTGTGTCACTTGTGTTATTTTATTTTGGATAGCCTATTGGCCATTTTGTGGGAAAGTAACTGTCCTTTTGGCTTTCCACTGTTTGTGTTTCCATTAGGTCTGTTGATGCATGTTTGTGTTTCTTTCCCTTTGGTGTCTCTGGTGGGAGCTATGGGTTGATTGTATCGATTCCTGACCATTGCCTTCTACTTCTATTTTCTATCCTAACGTGTTCTATCCTAACGTGTGTTTAATAATAGTACTTGAGACAGATATAGGCTGGCTAAACCATTGCGACAGAGCTCCTAAGTTTTAGAAAATTTCTCCTTATGAATGAAATTTCGCTGATTTGAACATTATAAATTTACTTAAACTGCGCTCATTGTAGACTTTCGAGTTCCTAGACTTTCGACTAGTTTTTTTAATAAAACTGTGCCTAGTAACTGATTACTTATTGCCAACTTTTGTTTATCGTAACACATGCTGCTTTGTTCAGATGTAGGCAGCAGGTCTTTCGCTGATCTTTGCATTGCAGTTTCTGTCTACTGGACTTTGGCGTTGATGCATAATATATTTAGAGGATAACTATATCGAAATTGTCATTTGGGGAGGTTAATCGGCGATTTTGCGGTCGCAAATTTCGTTTTACGGCTAAGTGGTGAAATAAAAGTAAAACAAAGATCAGGAATCGATACAAATAAATTACTCCATCCATCAAAGACACCAAAGGGAAAACAAGAGGGCCCAGAGGGCCCTGGTTCGCTCACCTGATCCAATGTATAACAAGTGGGCCTCGGGCAGGGTCAATTTTGGCCCCAGGGCTATAATTTGAACAATCTTGGTAGAGGTCCACAAGATGAAGCTTCATATGGAATATGAAGGACCTGGGCTTTCTGGTTTCAGAGAAGAAGATTAACCCTGCATATAGAAGTCTATGTAAAACAAGATTTTCCCTATATAAGTCTATGTTAAACCAAAGGGCCCCGGAGGGGGGGGGCATTTTTGGCCCCAGGGCTATAATTTGAACAATCTTGGACGAGGTCCACTAGCTGAAGCTTCATAACAAATATCAAAGACCAAGGGCTATAATTTGAACCATCTTGGTAGAGGTCCACTAGCTGAAGCTTCATAACAAATATCAAAGACCTGAGCCTTGTGTTTCAGAGAAGATGATTTTTAAAGATTTTCCCTATATAAGTCTATGTAAAACCAAAGGGCCACATGGCGGGGGAATTTTTGGTCTCAGGGCTATAATTTGAACAATCTTTTTAGAGATCCACTAGCTGAAGCTTCATAACAAATATCGAAGACCTAAGCCTTGTGGTTTCAGAGAAGAAGATTTTTCAAGATTTTCCCTATATAAGTCTATGTAAAACCAAAGGGCCCCGGAGCGGGGTCATTTTTGGCCCTAGGGCTATAATTTGAACAATCTTGGTAGAGGTCCACAAGATGAAACTTCATACCAAATATCAAAGACCTGGGCCTTGCAGTTTCAGAGAAGAAGATTTTTAAAGATTTTCCCTATATAAGCCTATGTAAAACAAAAGGGCCCCGGTGTGGGGGCATTTTTGGCCCAAGCACTATAATTTGAACAATCTTGGTAGGGGTCCACTAGATGAAGCTTCATACCAAATATCAAAGAGCTGGGCCTTGCGGTTTCAGAGAAGAAGATTTTTCAAGATTGTCCTTATATAAAAGCCCATGTAAAACCAAAGGGCCCCCGTGCGGGGGCATTTTTAGCTCCAGCACTATAATTTGAACAATCTTGGTAGGGGTCCACTAGATGAAGCTTCATACCGAATATCAAAGACCTGGGCCTTGCGGTTTCAGAGAAGAAGATTTTTAAAGATTTTCCCTATATAAGCCCATGTAAAACCAAAGGGCCCCCGGTGCGGGGGCATTTTTGGCCCCAGCACTATAATTTGAACAATCTTGGTAGGGGTCCACCAGATGAAGCTTCATACCAAATATCAAAGACCTGGGCCTTGCGGTTTCAGAGAAGAAGATTTTTCAAGATTTTCCCTATATAAGCCCATGTAAAACCAAAGGGCCCCCGTGCGGGGGCATTTTTAGCTCCAGCACTATAATTTGAACAATCTTGGTAGGGGTCCACTAGATGAAGCTTCATACCAAATATCAAAGACCTGGGCCTTGCGGTTTCAGAGAAGAAGATTTTTTAAGATTTTCCCTATATAAGCCCATGTAAAACCAAAGGGCCCCCGTGCGGGGGCATTTTTGGCCCCAGCACTATAATTTGAACAATCTTGGTAGGGGTCCACTAGATGAAGCTTCATACCAAATATCAAAGACCTGGGCCTTGCGGTTTCAGAGAAGAAGATTTTTAAAGATTTTCCCTATATAAGCCCATGTAAAACCAAAGGGCCCCCGGTGCGGGGGCATTTTTGGCCCCAGCACTATAATTTGAACAATCTTGGTAGGGGTCCACTAGATGAAGCTACATACCAAATATCAAAGACCTGGGCCTTGCGGTTTCAGAGAAGAAGATTTTTAAAGATTTTCCCTATATAAGCCCATGTAAAACCAAAGGGCCCCTGTGCGGGGGCATTTTTTGCTCCAGCACTATAATTTGAACAATCTTGGTAGGGGTCCACTAGATGAAGCTTCATACCAAATATCAAAGACCTGGGCCTTGCGGTTTCAGAGAAGAAGATTTTTTAAGATTTTCCCTATATAAGCCCATGTAAAACCAAAGGGCCCCCGTGCGGGGGCATTTTTGGCCCCAGCACTATAATTTGAACAATCTTGGTAGGGGTCCACTAGATGAAGCTTCATACCAAATATCAAAGACCTGGGCCTTGCGGTTTCAGAGAAGAAGATTTTTAAAGATTTTCCCTATATAAGCCCATGTAAAACCAAAGGGCCCCCGGTGCGGGGGCATTTTTGGCCCCAGCACTATAATTTGAACAATCTTGGTAGGGGTCCACTAGATGAAGCTACATACCAAATATCAAAGACCTGGGCCTTGCGGTTTCAGAGAAGAAGATTTTGAAAGATTTTCCCTATATAAGCCCATGTAAAACCAAAGGGCCCCTGTGCGGGGGCATTTTTAGCTCCAGCACTATAATTTGAACAATCTTGGTAGGGGTCCACTAGATGAAGCTTCATACCAAATATCAAAGACCTGGGCCTTGCGGTTTCAGAGAAGAAGATTTTTTAAGATTTTCCCTATATAAGCCCATGTAAAACCAACGGGCCCCCGTGCGGGGGCATTTTTGGCCCCAGCACTATAATTTGAACAATCTTGGTAGGGGTCCACTAGATGAAGCTTCATACCAAATATCAAAGACCTGGGCCTTGCGGTTTCAGAGAAGAAGATTTTTTAAGTTTGCGGTGAAAAAAAATCTATTTTTGGCTACTGTGACCTATATGTGCAACGGACCGGAACCATTTGAACAACTTTGAAAGGGGACCACCTAAGGATCATTCCTGTGAAGTTTGGTCAAAATACGATCAGTGGTTTAGGAGGAGATGTCGTTTGAAGAAAAGTTTACGGACGCACGCACGGACGCACGCACGGACGCACGGACGCACGACGGACGACGGACAAAAAGTGATCCCAAAAGCTCACCTTGTCACTACGTGACAGGTGAGCTAAAAACACAAACATGAAGCGACCAGACTATAATGGAAACCTAAACAAAGGAAGGCCATAAGGACAGTTACTTTCCCCAAATGGCCAAATTGCCATCCAAAATAAAAAGACACAAGTGACACACACAACAGGTAACAAACAACAACATAAACAAACCGCCACAGAAGAACGGCCTTGGAACGGTCAGTGGAAAGAATTCCACTGGGGAACTTAAATCGATTTTAAATGTCCATAATCCTCGCCCTTACCTCTGTCACGGTATACACTAATTTTGTTTAGCCCGCATGAAGGCTTCCTAACTCATCAGTTAACATCTCCGAGAACATACAATCAAACAAGAGGCCCATGGGCCACTATGCTCACCAGAGCTCAGGGGGCACTGCCAACTGGCAGCAAAGTATTTTAATTAACCATGGAAGCCCTACGCCCAAGGATGCTACAGATAAATTTTGGACCTAATCAGCCTAGTGGCTTCAGAGGTCTGATGTCGCTTGAATGTGTTGTTGCAGGACAACAGATGACAACTGACAATTTCCCATCTGTGGCAACCAATTGGCCTAAAAGAACATTATTAAAGAAACATTTCTATGTAAGTTTGACAAAATATCTTGAAAGGCATAAATGTCATTTTTCAAATTTCCCCATTATAAGTCAATAGAAACTCTTACTTGCCATGGCAAACAAACCAAAGAGCCAAATTTCATAAACCGGAGCTAAGATGGGCATTGCCCAATGGCAGACATGTATTTTAACATGGTATGATTTTAATCTACCAATTATAAAGTCTCCCAATTCCCGAATGAGCACTCATGTGGACTGTATCTGAAATATTAGGTGTTTTATATAGTAGAGAGGGTGGGGCATGAACCCAATGGAGCCCTGGTTGGTGTCACTAAATGTGTCTTATAAAAAAGAACAGAGACATATATGGTTTAGCGGTGGGATATGTATGGCTCCTGAGATGTAAGGCCTTTTAAGCAGTGGAGGGATTCGGGCATGGTGGATTCCAGAAAAGCCCAAGTTTGTTGCAACCTAATGCTGAACAGTTTCTGAGATATGAGGCCCTTTTATGAAGTGGATGGGAGAGAAATGGCCCCTGCAGACCCCACAAGATGGGTTGACTGAATGTGTCTAATAACAATGAACAAGAATATATGTGATTATGTGGTAGGGATGTGAATAGTTTCTGAGATATATGGCCTATTATGAAGTGGGGTCTTATCATAAGGAACAAGAATATATATGGTTAAGGGGTGGGGATCTGACCGGTTTCTGAGATATATGGCTTTTAATGAAGTAAATGGGTGGGGCATGGCCCGTGGCACCAAATGGGGGACCCAATGCTGGTGTCACTGATTGCATCTTATCATAAGGAACAAGAATATATATGGCTTATGGCCCTGTCACACTATAACGTTTTAGCCAACTTATTCCGACGTATGAAAAATTTTCCGAACACGCTGGTGTACGCTGAAGTTGCCAAAAAAAATCAAGTGAAAGTCTCTTTTCAGACGTATGTATAACGTACTGCTAACGAGCTGAACCTATGTGTTACGTATGGGTAGCTTATTCATAACTTATTCCTAACGTATGTATATGATCTACAAACGTATGGCAAACGTCTACCCAGCGTTTCTCTAGCGTGCTCGACTGATAGCTAACGTTAGCTTAGCTTATGTCGAACTTACGCATGGCGTGTTGGAACGTACCGCGACGATCACGTGACAGCGTCTCTCTACACTCTACTCTCATTGCTGAAATTGACACGGAACCATTAACATGCCTCCAAAAAAGTCAAGAAAATTTGGAAGAAGGGGCCGACCAAAGCAAGCTGCACCTTCACCACCATTACGTCCTCCCTCGTCCCAATCTTCACCTGACCGTAATTCAGACGGGGATGACCAACGTCGCTCTCGTTCAGGCTCTAATGCCTCCTCAGTGGCATCCGGGGCGGTGTTTGTTGCGGCATCTGATGCCTCAACCTCCTCTCAAGCCCAGAAAGACAAACAAAAGCGGGCCAAGAAGACACCGTATTCATTAAATACAGAAGAGGAGATGTTCATGCTTGAATTCCTACAGGAAAACCCTATGATTTGGAACATCAAACTGACAGATTTCAGGATGACAGAAAAAAAGAACAGACTGTGGGCGGACCAGGCAGCAAGACTGGACAAGACAGCTGACTGTCTGAAGGGCTGGTTCAAGTCTCTCAGGGATATTTACACGCGGCTCGACAAAAATAATAGTGGAGATGGTGCCCCCGAACTGACAGAGAGGGAGCAGTGGGTGAAGGACAACTTCAGTTTCTTGAAAGCGGCTACAAGACATCGACCTGAGCCGGTGAACAGTGTAAGTATTTTTCCCCTTTATGATGACAATTCAATTAGCCAAAGTTTAGCAAAAATTCCATCCACTGAGTTTCATAAATCGGCTGCTGGACACAAACGCGCGCACGCACATACAAACACATATGCATGCACGCACGCAAACAAACAACAACAACAACAACAAAATAAACAGAAACAACAAACAAAACACAGCGTAAACAGTTATCAACGTGTGTCGCATGGCTTCTAGGCTCACCCACCTAGTATAGTCCGCCCTAGCACCGTCCCTGAGGACTGCATGGATGCAAATGCCAGCTGCAACCACACAAATGAACGCACATGTCAGTTCTAGCAAGACTGTGCTGAAGCACAGGCTCGCTAAACGTCTGCCGACTTCCGTAGAGCTTGCGCAGATCCGGAAAGTAGTCTTAACTCTACTAAATTACACAATGTCTGCCAAAATTGCCCTTACCAGACGGATGCCCAGAACCGCCCTAGTCTGCTTGCCATTCATTACGAAAACACGCCTATATAAATACATAGTAAAAATTATTTGGCCCAATATGGAAATTATACGATGAAAAATTACGATATTTTTTTTTCTGCTCATAACATAGATTGTGGGGACTCGTTAGAACCACCCAAAATCTATGTTTTAGAGCAAAAATAAGAAAAATAATGTTTACCCCTGTAAACTCCAGTTTTACTATATAAAAATGGGTTTACAGGGGGGGGGGGGGCAAATTTTTATAGGCGTGTTTTCGTGATGTTGGTTTATATACTAGGACGAAAAAGAAACGCAGGGTAACATTCAGGGTAGTTTTGTGTATATAACTTAATTGAATATAAAATAATTATTTTATGTCTACTACAAATCATTTTGAATATTTTGGCGCAATTAAATTTCAGTGTTACTCATTGGAGTCTTATTGACAGTACCTATTAATTATTCAATTAAGTTATTCACCCAAAACTATCCTGAAAGGTAACCCTGCGTTTCTTTTTCGTCCTTATATATGTCATTTTTCGTTCTTGCAGGTGAAAGCCGTTATTGATGCTTACCCAGGAAACCTGGTAGCTGCAGAGGCTGCCTTTGAAGAGTTGGTTGACGTTGAGGATAGGGCCCCCTCTTCTACTCGATCCAGTAACACAGTTCGCAAGGACAAGAGGGCCAAAGAGGAAGACATCCTACAGTCACTCCAGAATAAAGTGCGCCAGTCCGGGGAACTACTTAAATGCCTCAACCAGCCACAGCCAATGAATGAGCGCACAGCATTTGCGAACTACGTCCGTGATAGCCTTTTGACGATGAGCAAACCGAAGTTTAGGAAGGCAAGGTCTGCTATCAACAATGTTCTTACCAAGGCGATGGAAGATGACACTGAATATGAAGAAGAACTGCCAACACCCTCTGATGTGCTGCATAATATGCCTCCTCCAGTGCGTCAAGTCTCGGCTTCAGCTGTCTTAAGTCCATCCCAATCTGAGATGTACCAGCCACCTCCCCACATGTGGAGACACAAGCCACCCCAGGCTTCGGTGTGGGCCTCGGCCTCCCCAGAATACGTGGAGCAGTATATGCAGCAACCATTGCAGCCTCAGCAGCAGCCTCCTCAGCAGCAGCCTTCCCAGCAGCAGGAGCAAAACATATTGTCACCGCAGACATCCATGGGTTACTTATCAGCTGTTCTGGGTCCTGCGTCACAGGTCCTCAACCAGAGCCCTAACATCTCTGACCTCTAATGAACCCCCAGCGTTTCTACTGACACAATGGATAAAGAGACTGCTCAAGACTAGGACACGAATCATCATATTCTTTTTGAGCCTGATATAGTACATCATAGACAAATAACACCAAACAAGTGTACAAAATACACCGCACAAATTTCGTAGGTGGCAAAATACACCGTACTGTGGTATTAACCGAATGAATAATTTGATTGGGCTGCTTTCATATGTGGAAATTTATGGTGTATTTTGTCTACCTATAAAACATTTTTGGTGTTTTTATTCACTTATAACTATGTTTATAAGTGAATAAAATCACCAATAATATTCTAAACTATGGTAAATTTTGACCACCTAAAAAACTTCATTGTATCGTGTGTATCTGATCAAAAATCAACGTGGTGTATTTGAATGTGGTGTATTTGTCGCACACACTATTCTGCTTATTATCACCGATTTCCTTTTGACAGGTTGAGGACAACCTGAGACAGTAGTTGTGTTTCTTATTGCACAGTATTTTTTTGGTTTGAGGTTTAACGGTCCCGTTAACACACTATAGGTCACTTTTAGACGTTGCTTCAAATTGTGTCGGACCTTTACCCGACATTGAGATGAAATGACTTCTCAAGCCTGCCAATCAGTCAAACTATGAAGAGTTATATACATGGGCGGTTAAACTCACTACACTTTTCCTGGGCAAGCTTAGAACCGCTCAGCGGTTCACCCGTACTCACCCGTACTCTATGACGGTTCCAGCGTAAAAACATGCTTAGAATTTATTACAAATTTTGTTACGTTGGTTGGTTCTTAATGCTCCGTTTTGGTCGGACCCCTCGGAGTCTCACTGTAGTTTTCTTTTGATCCAGCATTGCAGTGGTTTCATGCTGTCGAGTCCTCAACGTTGTTTCATCTCTCTTGCTGTTTTAATTTGTATATTCTCGGAGATGCTACACTGATGAGTAAGGAAAGTAGAAGTAAAACAAAGATCAGGAATCGATGCAATTAACTTACCCCCCCCCCCCCCCACCAAAGACACCACGGGGAAAGAAACACAAACACGAAGCGATCAGAGAAACCCAAACAGAGGAAGGCCAAAATGACAGTTACTTTCCCGCCTTGCAACGGTCAGTGGAAAGAATTCCACTGGGGGGAGGGGGGGGGGGGGCTTAAATCGATTTTACGTGGCCACAATCCTCGTCCTTACTTCTGTCATGCGGACTAAACAAATTTATTGTCTAAACCGCAACAGAAGTAAGGGCGAGGATTACAGCTGCGTAAAATCGATTTAAGTGGAGTTCTTGTTACTGACCGTTCCGAGGCGGTTATTCTGTTGTGGTTTTTTTTTTGTGTAATTCTTTGTCAGTAACTGTACGTATCTCTTATATATATATTATTTTTATTTTGGATAGCCAGTTGGCCATTTTGTAGGAAATTAACTGTCCTTTTGGCTTTCCTCTGTTATTGTTTCCATAAGGGTCCAGTCGCTTCATGTTTCTGCTTCTTTCCCTTTGGTGTCTCTGATGGGAGGCGTAAGTTAATTATATCGATTCCTGATCATTGCTTTACTTTTACTTTTCTGTACGGTTGATTCAGCTCTGCGTGAAAGCACCATGCAGCCCAATCTTATTTCTTCGAGCCCCGATGTGCGGGGAGTGCACAGATAGTGTATACATGATTTTTAGGTTTTGGGAATACAACCCATTCAAGAATAGTTCACTTATTTCGAACGAATGGGTGGCTGGGTGAGGCAAATATCTTGCCTCACTGGGCCATCCAACTGACAGTGGATTACAGTCGGACAATGCCTGCTGTTCTTGCAGCAGGTACGGGTAGTTGGGGAGTGTTGTACTTTATTGTGTTTCTGTTCTTCCATTCATTTTCTCTTCCTCTTCTGTAACTCACTTTCATCTCTGCTGTCTATTCTATATCTGCTCTCCATTTCTCAAGCAGACGACACAAAAGTGGCCCACAAGTGTTATAGTGTTGACGTGTCGTTCAACCACAACAAATGAATCAATTTCGAACCGATGGTTAGCCGGAGGTAGCGAAAACCTTTGTTCCCAAAGGAAGTACAAAGAATTTACCGTCTTACTGACTACTAAGAACAAGACTCAGAATGCAGCGGTAAGGTAGCAAATGATTAACTCTTAGCCTGCTGAACACATTAACATAGTGTTGATCCAGATCAGAAGTTATCTGATCAGAATCAATTCTGTTCTGCATTTTGTGAATTTTGGATACATTATTGAGTTTTAGTTTCTAGTCAGCGATTATTCTGGCTAAATTAATTTATTCAGCAGGATACGGGGTTAAATTTCGGTTCTATCCACAACTAGATTATAGAGGTCTGTAGCTTGTTGATGATGATGAAAGAAAATAAATATACCTTCTTATTTGATATATTTCTGTTTATTGCGTACACTTTAACAGTAGTACATCCCACTATAACAGTAAGTCCCGTTATATCGAGCATTCTTAACTCAAGACTATTGTTGAACTAAAATGAAAACAAACATGCAATAAACTGACCATGCGATTAATTATCTGCGTGTAATCAACGGAGGAAAGATGCTTGGCTTTACTGACTGGCAAAGCTCACACTAGCATTAAAGAGACAGATTTCAATTTGGACAGGCCAACAAAACATGTCAAACCAAAGGTGACAAATAACAGAAATGCCAGTTTTATAAAGTATAAAACTGGTTTGACTACCTTAATAATCTTTGGGTAACACTTGCTTTAACAAGGATCTTAAATATTTGCTCTGTTGTTACTGTTTTATTCCACTTAAATCTCGGGGGTGTCCATGGCGTTGTACACAGAAACAAAGTCATTTATTTTAAATTGTAAGTAACCCATTGAGAAACAACATATAGCATCCCCATGGTCAAATCATTCTGTCTTGCCACGAAACAGAACCTGCTGGGGAATTCACCCAGTGTTTGATGAGATTCCTCTGCTTTTTTCCTTCCTTTGAAGCTGTGTTAAAGCCTGTAGCTCTCTGTGTGTCCTCGAGGTTACGACCCTCTCTCCAGGCTCCAGGAACAAACTCGCGATTCGCATTCTCTTCAGTGTCAAGATGCTGGTTCTGTAGTCCTGGATATCTGATCCTCATTAGGTTGTGGAGGATCAGGCATGCTTTGACGATGAGTTTCACTGTTGAGGGATCGTGTTGCATGGTTGTTAACAGAACCTGGAAACGATTAGATAGAATGCCGAACGCATTTTCCACAACCCTTCTGGCTCTTGAAAGCCTGTAATTGAAGACTCGTTCTGCATTATTCAGCTCTCTGTGACCAAATGGCTTCATCATGTTGGGTCGTAGGCCGAAGGCATCATCGCCGACAAAGAAATATGGCACATCTTGGGTGTCATTTGGAAGAGGTTCTGGATCAGGTAACCCAAGAGTACCATCTTCAGTACATTGCTTAAGCTCTGAGTCATTATATATCTGTGCATCTGATGCTGACCCAGCACCGCCGACATCAGCCCAGATAAATTTATAGTCCGCATCCACTAGCGCCATTAGAACAATGGAATAGAATCCTTTATAGTTATAATATAGTGACCCACTTTTTGGAGGACCGCAGCAGGCAACGTGTTTCCCATCAAGAGCCCCACACGTATGTGGGAAGTTCCACTTTTCATAGAATTTGTCAGCTATGATACGCCAAGCCTCAGGAGTGGTAGGACAAACAAGTACTTCATCCATGTACTCATCAATGATGGCGTTACAGACTTCTCTCACCACTAGTGAAATGGTGTTGTGGGGGACCCTCCAAGCAAACTTTAACGAGGCATACTTGTTCCCTGAGGCTAGATGACGCAAAGTCAGGGCTAGCTTCAAACCAGGATCAATAGGTTCCCTGTACCACGTATGCTGCTTGGTTATCCTTGGGCCCACTCTTTCAAGCAGCTCATCAAACATTTCTGGGGGCATGCGAAGGAAGTTAATGAATGATGCAGGGTCCTCATTACGGAGTTCAACCATAAGCTGATCATACAAGCCATACTCCCGTCGCCTCCCAATCCATGGTCTGACCCAGTGTCTCCTATGTTGACCTCTTATCCTACGGGTCCCATTGACCCGCAACAGGTACAAAGCCAAGTCCATGAGATTGTTTTGATGTTGTAAGACAGCTATTTGATACTTTCTTCGCAGCCTTTCAGTGTCCTCCATGGTGGTTTTAACAAAACTGATTATTTGCTCTCCCACTCCCAAAATATATAGGTGAGCCATAAAACGCCTTCGGGTACGCTTTTTGTGCGTTCAGTGCGTCCTTAACACGTCGAGAAAGTCCCAGGGTCGTCGGGCAAACGTTGAACCCGTCGGTGAACGTTGCGGGAACGCCCGAAATAAGTTACAGATAAGCTGGAAGTACGTTACATGTAGGTTAGAAATAAGTTACACGTACGCAGTAGGTTGCCGACGTCCTTTAAATTATGAGTTACGTTGGTTTAACGTGCTTGAACTTATCATAACTTACCCACCGCGTGTATCTAACGTATGACTAACGTATAATCAATACGCCGGCATAAGTCGTAAAATTTTGTGCATGCACAAAATTTTACGACGTATATGGCGTATGGCAGCGTGTATTAGCGTGCGCATAACTTGTTTAAAACGTACCTATTACTTACTCGACTTACGCAAACGTGTTTGCCAAAATTCTCATACGTCGGCATACGCTGGTGCTACACGCTGTAGTGTGACAGGGCCTTTAGGGGTAGGGCTCTGAACAGTTTCTCAGATATATGGTCTTTTGTGAAGTTGAAGAATGGAGCATGGCCCAGGCGAGCCCTGGGGGAACCCTATGTTGGTGTCACTGAATGTGTCTTATCACAAGAAACAAGAATATATATGGTTTAGGGGTGGGGATCAGTAAGGTTTCTGGAATATTTGGCCTTTTATGAAGTGGAGGGGGTGGGGCATGACCCGGCACATCCCGGGGGACCCTCAGCTTGGTGTCGCTGAGTGCGTCTTATCATAAGGAACAAGAATATATATGGTTTAGGGGTGGAGATCTGAATGGTTTCTGAGAAAATGGCATTTTATGAAGTGGAGGGGGTGGGGCATGTCCCCGGCACATCTGGGGGGACCCCCAGGTTGGTGTCACTTATTGCTTCTTATTATAAGGAACAAGAATATATATGGTTAAGGGGTGGGGATTTGTAAGGTTTTGGAATATTTGGCCTTTAATGAAGTTTTGTTTGCTTGTTTGATTTGAGGTTTAACGTCCCCGTCAACACTGTAAAGGTCATTTGGGGACGTTGCTTCCAATTTTGTGGGACTTTTACCCGACATTGAGCTGAAATGACATCTCGAGCCCTGCCGCCCAATGAAATCAATAGGGTTTATTAGCATGGACGGTCTGCCTCGCACCGCGGTTCCTGGACAGGCTTAGATCCTCTAAGCGGTTTACCAGTACTAGTGTGCGGGCCGGATTCAGCTCTGCGTGGAAGCATCATGCAGCCCATATATTTCTTCAAGCCCCTATGGGCGGGGGCCAACCTTTCATGAAGTGGAGTGGGTTGGGCATGTCCCTGGCACATCCCGGGTGTCCCCCAGGTTGGTGTCACTGAATGCAACTTATCATAAGGAAAAATAAATATATTTCGTTTAGGTGTTTGGATCTGTTAGGTTTCTGGAATATTGGGCCTGTTGTGAAATGGAGGGGTCGGGCATGGCCCAGGCACAGCCTGGGGGACCCCAGGTTGGTGTCACTGAGTGCGTCTTATCATAAAAGACAAGAATATATACACTTTACGGGTGGGGATCTGAATGGTTTCTGAGATAAATGGCATTTTATGAAGTGGAGGGGTTTGGGCATGTCCCCGGCATATCCGGGGGGATCCCCAGGTTGGTGTCACTTAATGCACCATATCATAAGGAACAAGAATATATATGGTTTAGGGGCGGGGATCTGTAAGGTTTCTAAGATATAAGGCATTTTATGAAGTACTGGGGGCGGGGAATGGCCCCGGCACAACCTACTGGACCCCCAGGTTGACATAAAAGCATTTTGCTGAGAGAAGTTTACTAAAGGAACATTTCTATGAACGTTTTGTCAGAATATCTGCAAAGGCTTTGTAGTTAATGCCATTTTTCAATTTTCCCCATTATAAGTCTATGGAAAATCTAAGTTGCCATAGCAACCACACTAAAGAGCCGAATTTCATAAAAAACACAAAACCTGTAAAGGCAAATATGGTGAATATTTTCATAAACTCTCAGCCTCATAGAGCATACGGTTTCTGAGAAGATGATTTTTTAAGTATTTTTTTTTTCTTATTTTTTCAATTTGGTTTCCATGGCAACCAAAACAAATGAGCAGTAGGCCTAAAATCATATGGCAGATAGTAGATTGCCAAAGGAATATTTCTATGAAAGTTTTGTCAAAATATATGCAGAGGCTTGGCAGTAAATGCCATTTTTCAATTTTCCCCATTATAAGTCTATGGAAACTCTAAGTTGCCATAGCAACCAAACTAACGAGCGGAATTTCATAAAAAACACAAACTTTCAATCCCCCAACCCAAGGATGCTACAGATGAAATTTGGGCCCAATCGGCTAAGCGGTTTCAGAGGAGATGTCGTTTAAAAGTGTTGACGTCACCAGACGCAGACGCAGACGACGCAGACGACGCAGACGACGGACAACTGCCTATCCTATAAGCTCCCCCGGAGCCTTCGGCTCTGGTGAGCTAAAAACTACAGAGATGAAACAAGGTTGAGGACTCGACAGCATACAACAGAATTGCTGGAGCAAAAAAACCAACAGTTAGACTCCGAGGAGCCCGACCAAAGAAGTCTGATTAGCAAAACTGTCTGGTCTGGCCCAGAAACTAAAAATCCATACTTCCATAAGTTCTATGGTGTATTATTTGCTTCCATTGGATAACCCTTTCATAGAACCATTAAAAATGTACCATTTTGCACAAAGCGGAAGGCTCCCTGAGCTGCGTAAATTACGAGGTGACGTTTCGCTTCTTTCGGTATATCGAAGAATATACAGTCGCAAGAATTTTGACGTTATCTAATCAGACGTCGTGTTCTTTTGTTAGTGGATTGAAACAACAGTTTTCAATGATATTACTTATTATTTCTTCCTAAATTAAAAAAAATACATCTTACCTTTGACAACGCCTGAGTATAGAAAAGACAAATCATCCTCTAGATAAGTGCCATTAGTGTCATTGTTGAGTTCTATTACATAGTCATCTGTAAACACTTTGCGATCTTTCCTCAGTTCCAAGATTAGGTCTCTAAAACACAAATAAAGCGTTTAATCTTTAATGCCAATTGTATGCACATGTAGTGTAATGTAAAATAAGAATTCTAATGCACTTACGTATGTAACGCGACGTCTGATTGGATAACGTCACAAATTTGCGACAGTATATTCCACGATATACTGTCGGAAATCCGACGTCACAACGTAACGTCGTTTTTCATTGGCTGACATTTGGTTTTACGCAGCTCACAACGCCTGCCGCTTTGTGCAAAATAGTACAATTTTTAACAAAACAACCGAATAAGTGCATTAGAATGGGGATAACTGTATTGAAAATTATCATTTGGGGAGGTAAATCGGTGGTTTTACGGTCGCAAATTCCGTTTTACGGCTCCGCTGACGCGTCGCCGTAAAACGAAATTTCCGACCGTAAAACCACCGATTTACCTCCCCAAATGACAATTTTGAATACAGTTATCCCCTAAATGAAGGCAATGGTCAAGAATCGATACAACAACCTTGTCTCACACTATCCATCCAGGACTCGACAGTAAAGAAAACCCTGCATAGAACAACCTGTTTGTAATTAAAGATGACCCGCGTTATAACGACATTCGTTAAACTCGTTATATCGACAATTTCAATGGAATTAATTCATAGCTAAAGGTTTAGCCTCGATTCCGAGCGGCTTAGGTTTCTCTTTGGTTGAAAATACCCAAATCGGATCCATAGTCATAAAAGATTCTTGTAATTTAACTCCAAAAAACAAATGTTATAGATATTTGTTAGAATCGCCTCATTATGTCTCCCCCGAAAATTTTTTTTTCGGAGAGATATATTGTTTTTCCCCCGGACGTCTGTCTGTCTGTCCGTCTGTCCGTCTGTCTGTCACACATTCGTGTCCGCTCTATAACTTGAAAACCGTTGGAGCTATCGTCACGAAACTTAATCTAAATATAAATCAGCATTAGACGACGTGCAGTGCGCAAGAACAATAACTCTCGCATTTATACTTTTTGAATTATCTCCCTTGGAAGTTTGTTGGTATGTATATATGTATGGGCAAATCGTGTCCGGTCAATAACTTTCTTATTTTCAGATGGATTTTAAAATTACTTGGCAGAAATATTAACAACCATAAGACGATGTGTGGTGCGCATGAATCAGGTCGGTACCTCAAAGGTCAAGGTCATAATTAGAGGTCAAAGGTCAAAAAAGGGGCCTTTTTTCGTATTTGGTCAATAACTTTCTTATTTTGAGATGAATTTTAAAATTACTTGGCAGAAATATTAACCACCATAAGACGATGTGTGGTGTGCATCAGGCAGGTCAGTACCTCAAAGGTCAAGGTCATACTTAGAGGTCAAAGGTCAAAAAAGGGGCCTTTTTTTCGTGTTTTGTCAATAACTTTCTTATTTTGAGATGGATTTTAAAATTACTTGGCAGAAATATTAACAACTATGTGATGATGTGTGGTGTGCATCAGGCAGGTCAGTACCTCGAAGGTCAAGGTCATACTTAGAGGTCAAAGGTCAAAAAAGGGGCCTTTTTTCGTGTTTTGTCAATAACTTTCTTATTTTGAGATGGATTGTGAAATCACTTGGCAGAAATGTTAACCAATATAAGACGATGTGTTACGTGCATGACCCAGGTTTGTACCTCAAAGGTCAAGGTCATACGTAGAGGTCAAAGGTAAAAAATGGGCCTTTTTTCCGGTTTTGTCAATAACTTGCTTATTTTTAGATAGAATTTGAAGTTACTTGGCAAAAATGTTAACTATCATGAGACGATGTGTTGCATGCATGATTCAGTTTGATACCTCAAGTGTCAAGGTCATACATAGAGGTCAAAAGTAAAAAAAAGGGCCTTTTTTCGTGTTTGGTCAATAACTTTCTTATTTTTAGATGGATTTTGAAATTGCTTGGCAGAAATGTTAAACACCATGAGATGATGTGTTGCACTTATGACCCAGTTTGGTACCTGAAAGGTCAAGGTCATACATAGAGGTTAAAGGTCAAAAAGGGGCCTTTTTTGTGTTCTGTCAATAACTTTCTTATTTTTAGATGGATTTTGAAATTACTTGGCAGAAATGTTAACCACCATAAGACGATGTGTTGCGTGCATGACCCAAGTTGGTACCTCAAATGGCAAGGTCGTACTAAGAGGTCAAAGAACAAAAAGGGGCCTTTTTATGCCTCCAACTTTGAAAAAGTTGTTCTGGTTCGTTTGTCCCTTCATCTGTCCGTTACACTTTTGATGCATAGCATAACTAAAGAACCGTGTATGCTGGGGTTTTGAAATTTCATATATGGATTCCTCATGGAAAATTAGCTGACGCATATTTTTTTTCTCGTCTGGATTATGCCCCCTTCAAGAGTTATTGCCCTTTGAATTTTTTTTAATAAAATCTTGTCAGCAAGATATCTAAAAAACTATTGGAGCTAGAGCCTGGAAAATTGTTGAATATATTGGTGGTGATGAGTAGATGAACTGATTAACTTTTGACAAAATTCCGAAAAATACTTTGTGAGTTACGGCCCTTTGTCATTTTGGTAATTTGTGCCAATTGTAATGTATGCTAAAAGTGATGCATAGCATAACTTTAGAACCGTGTATGCTAGGGTTTTGAAATTTCATATATGGATTTCTCATGGAAAATTAGCTGACTCGTATTTTTTTTTCTCGTCCGAATTATGCCCCTTTCAAGAGTTATTGCCCTTTGAAATTTTTTTAATAAAATCTTGTCAGCAAGATATCTAAAAAACTATTGGAGCTAGAGCCTTGAAAATTGGTGAATATATTGGTGGTGATGAGTAGATGAACTGTTCAACTTTTGACAAAATTCTGAAAAATACTTTGTGAGTTATGGCCCTTTGTCATTTTGGTAATTTGTGCCCATTGTAATGTATGCTAAAAGTGATGCATAGCATAACTTTAGAACCGTGTATGCTAGGGTTTTGAAATTTCATATATGGATTCCTCATGGAAAATTAGCTGACTCTTATTTTTTCTCGTCCGGATTATGCCCCTTTCAAGAGTTATTGCCCTTTGAAATTTTTTCAATAAAATCTTGTCAGCAAAATTTCTCAAACACTATTGGAGCTAGAGCCTTGAAAGTTGTTGAGTATATTGATGGTGATGAGTATATGAACTGATTAACTTTTGACAAAATTCCGAAAAATACTTTATGAGTTATGGCCCTTTGTCGTTTTGGTAATTTGTGCCCATTGTAATGAATGCTAAAAGGGATGCATAGCATAACTTTAGAACTGTTTATGCTATGGTTTTGAAATTTCATATATGCATTCCTAATGGAAAATAAGCTGACACGTATTTTTTTCTCATCCGGATTATGCCCCTTTCAAGAGTTATTGCCCTTTGAAATTTTTTTAACATTTTTAAAGTTACTTTGCAGAAATATTTATCTTCATTAGATGATGAGTTGCACACAAGACCCGGCTCAATACCTCCAATGTCAAGGTTATACTTAGAGGTCAAAAACGGGGGAGACATCTGTGTTTTTGTAGAAAAACAAATTCT